>CM062297.1:225645672-226245672 GCA_031216915.1 Pictodentalium vernedei | reverse complement strand
TTAGGTAAAGGGTTAAATTGGGCTTCCACAAACTCCCTGTGATCAAGCACAGAATTTTTAAAAAAGCTTTTGAAGGCTGTGAAATGAGTGGAATAATATAGCCATGCTCAGTAGTTTGTAAAATTCTGGCATAAATGTGTATTGATTTCCAGAAATCTAAATAAGACCTAAGGCTTTCTTTTTGTAGAGATTTCAACCAAACCTTGCTCATACTCAAAAAAATTGTCACTGTTTTGATTATCATAATCAGAAACATCAAGCTCAACTTGAGGCTGTACACTGCAATAATAAGAAAAGGTACTTATCTGCTGTAGCTGTTGTCATTATTTGTCACTGCCTTTGATGATGGAATCTCTTGCCGAGACACAGTGATGCCTCCGATGCCCAAATCTTAATCCTAAGAAGCACTGGTCCAATGATTTAGGTTGTCTTGTGGAGTTAACGATTCTCGATTGTAACAGTTTAGATCCTCGAAAAAGAGTAGGAAGAGAAAGAGTTTCATCCTTGTGAGGAAAGGTGGAGAGTTGCCATGGCTTGTTTTGGAATTTCTTGCATAGTTTCCTTGTAGCTTCAGCCTCTGCCCTCCATAACTTTTATCGTCATCTGAATCATCTGCCAAATCTTTTGCTTCAAATACCTCTACTACAGCCCTGCCCGTTTGTGAAGAATCAAATGTTTACCTTCTTTGAGCAAAGCTCAAGCTTTATTAATATTAGGTTTGTCTTCTGAAAGAAGTTCATCAGTTTCTTCTATTTTTCCAGCTGGAATGACATTAAATTCAAACTGTTTTCTATTACCCTTCTTTTTAAATTCAAAATCAAAACTGTTTTCTATTACCCTTCTTTTTAAATTCAAAATCAGACGATTTAAGCCTTTTGGTAATTTTGTTGGCTGTAGCCTCTTGTTGATCAGAAAAATCATGTTTTAAAGCTTTAAACTTCGAATTGAAATAATTTTTCAGTTTCCCAAACATATCAGCATTTGAAGTAGCATTTTCATCTCATATCAAGCGATGAATAGAAAGCGAGAGACACTTAATTAACAACTGACATTAGTGACTGCCAGACTAAGAATGAACAATCAGCTTGTGCTGAAGTAATGAATAAACATACTTGTGAGTACCTACTCAATGAACACTTGGGCAAACATGGGAAGAAAAGAACTCCTTTTCATTCTAATTCGGCAGCTCAAAGGAATGAAAATCAGTTTCTTTGTTTGGCCTGGTGTAAGCAGTCTTGTTTCTTAGCACTGAAATTTTTGATTTCCTCACTTCAAACATTGGATTGAGGAGAAGGATCATGTCATAAGAAAGTACAACACCAGGTAGGAGGCAGACTGATTTGTTCAGGTCTGTGTTTCAAAAATGATGTAATTGTTTAAATCTTGTGTCACCCAATTTCGAGTCAATCCCTGAATGATCCCCATTCCTCAACAAATATATGTTTTATCAATGTCTGCTTAATGTACCCTTCCCTCCTTCTCCCCAACCATTTCGATGTATTTTGGCTTTTTTTTAAGAATATTTTTTTTCACAATTTATGCCCCTTTGTTTTTGTTGGAAATGGCTACTCAGGCACAACAGGTATTGGATACCTATTCAAATTTGGCCCTGCTCTAGTGTGTATATGCTTTTGCCTGTTTGGTTATATTTATGGATTATTTTGGTTTTCTTCGGTAGAGCAGATTTCATGTGGATGCAGTACACCTCAAAATAATATTTTTACTTGCACGCATACTTGGATTCCTGTTGTGGTAATTATAGCCTGAATACTCATCGATAATTCTGAAATATTTTGAATATTATCAACTCTGGATGGGTTTATAATATCTATATACAGCACTTACAGTCCCGCTATCTGCGTAACTGACAAGTTTTGTTACGGTATTACATGTACTGAGTCAAAAAAGAAAGTGTAATAGAAAAAATGCCAAGATAACTGTAAATCAGAGTTTGCATGCCATTGGTATGCATGGGGCTGGGATACCTCTGGATGAGCTCGCTGCTGAGTTCGGAGTCACTGTGGCCACTATTTACCATCTCATTGGAATGTATAGAACCACTGGATCTACTACTGACCGATCACGTTCAGGTCGACCAAGAGTTACAACCCTTGCACAAGACCGATACATCAGGACGTCTCAATAGTGGGATCGCTTCCTTCCAGTGTCGAAGACAGCAGCAATTACTCCTGGTAGAACTAACAATAGAATCAGTGCACAAACTTTCCACAACAGACTCACTGAACACGGCATCCAAAGTAGACATCCATACTACCTTACCCAACGTCATCGTACTGTCAGAATGGAATGGGTACATCAGCGTGTTCGCTGGACTCAGCAGCATTGGAGCACAGTTCTTTTTAGTGATGAATCATGATTTTGTCTATGGTGTGCTGATGGTAGAGCAAAAGTGTAGCGCCGACGGGGAGTACGGTTTTCTGATGCTTGAATGTGGGAATGCAACTGTTTCGGCGGGAGTAATGAAATGGTTTGGGCAGGAATTTCCTTGCACCATCAGATGCAGTTGATCTTTATCGATGATAATCTGAATGAACAGCGATATAAGGACGAAATTCTTAATGCTGCTGTTGTCCCGTTGTTCAATGCTATCATCAGATTGCAGGTATTCCAGCAAGACAATGCCCAATGTCACGTGGGGCGTATCTATCGAGACTTTCTTGAAGAGCAGAGCATCAAACTTCTTCCCTGGCCCTCACGTTTGCCAGATTTGTTGCCCATCGAGAATCTTTAGGATCAATTGGACTGTCGTGTACGACTTCATGATCTTCAGATGATATTTTATTTACGTAATGTTTTCGTGGAATGCAATACTACAAGGTGACATACAAAGACTTATCAGGTATATGCACTGTCGATGTCTTGCCATCCAAGAGACAAACGGTGGACATACTGCATGTGTGAACTTTTCATTTCACTTCATGTCTGAATTGCAACGTCCTGATATGATGCTGGCAACAGTAAGAACGTGAAATTATGCAAATTCATAAGCCTAGATGCGAAATATGAATTTACAATAATTTGTTTAGGATTAAAGTCGATAATACTAAAAAAAATTGTGCGTCAAAGTTTATTATACTATCTTTTTTGACTCAGTATATTAATGGTCTGTACTTCACTGTGGTTGAGCCTTAACAATTTTTAACAGAGATCTTTCTCTTATCCTTTATTTACTATCATACTATCTTGCTCCATTGTTATCAGTCGGGAGGGGGATATTCAAATGGTGTTCGTCCATCCATCCGTCTTTCCATCCATACTTCTGTTCATCACAAACTTTGTACACTTAACTCCTCCTACAGTTTTCACTGGATTTTTATGAAACTTGGTCTGAAGTATCAGTTTCAAGTGTAGATGTTCAGGTGGTGTGAAATTTTTGATGAGACAAATTTTGTGTCATTACAGCCTTGGAAGTGGCAAAATTTCCATCACAAAGGCTTATCTGCTGAACTCCTACATTTTTTTTATTGGATTCTTACGAAACTTGGTGTGCAATATGAGTATGATGTGTGCATGTGCATGTGGAAAGGAAGTTTCAATTCAAATAATTTTAATTAATAGCCCTTGTCGACTTTCAGTTTACCAAAATTGCAGGTTTTTGGAAGATATCTTCAGTTGCAATTAAAGAAATTAAATGATATTTGGTGAGTGACATTATTGTGTATGAATATATGTCCAGGTTGATAATGAGATTATTCCTATCATAACATAAAAGTCAGCAGGGGATATGGATGTTGTTAGACTCTCTTGTTTATTTCTTGTATAGTGATTGTGCATCATTATGTCAGATATTTTTTCAACTTCATGTATTTTCTCTGAGGCTGTTTAAAATACCACCTGGTTTTTAGCTCAAGTTTGGCGAAGCCAAATTTGAGCTTATGCCATGGCCCGTCGTCCGTCTGTCCGTCAACAATTGGATACGGCTCGGGCTAGAGGCCGTATTTATGAACCGATCTTTACGAAACTTCTTGGGTACCTTTGTTATGACCGTGGGACGAGAACGAGTGTTTTGGGGTTTGGTCCGAAATTCAAGATGGCTGCCAGCCACCATTTTGTACCGACGATACAGAAATCTGTTTTTTGTACAGAACTTCCATATGAAAGCTATGATTTGAATAATTTTTTGTATGAATGTTTAGTACCATGGGATACATCACATATAATACGGGTTTTTTTCTCGTGCGTAAATTATGCAAATTAGACTAACCAAATTTGATGTTTTTTGGTGTTACTTTCAGCACTGTAAGTGCAAATGCCAATACGGCTCGGGCTAGAGGCCGTATTTATGAACCGATCTTTACGAAATTCCTTGGGTACCTTTGTTATCACCGTAGGACAAGAACGAGTGTTTTTGGGTCCAGTCTGAAATTCAAGATGGCCGATGGCAGCCATTTTGTACAAAATTTGGTGCAATTAGATTTTTGCACAGAACTTCCATCTGAAAGCGCTGATTTGAATAATTTTTTGTGTGAATGTTTAGTACCATGGGATACATCACATATAATACGGGTTTTTTTCTCGTGCAGAAATTATGCAAATTAGTTGAACTTTGATTTTTTCAGTGCTACTTTCACACAGTAAGTACACATGTCAATACGGCTCGGGCTAGAGTCTGTATTTATGAACCGATCTTCACGAAACGTCTTGGGTACCTTTGTTATCACCTTGGGACGAGAAGAAGTGTTTCTGGGTGCGGTCCAAAATTCAAGATGGCTGCCAGTGGCCATTTTGTACCGAAATTAAGTCTAATCAGTTTTTTGTACACAACTTCTATATACGGCTCAGGCTAGAGGCCGTATTTATGAACCGATCTTTACGAAACTTCTTGGGTACCTTTGTTATCACCGTGGGATGAGAACGAGTGTTTTTGGGTGTTGTCCAAAATTCAAGATGGCCACCAGCAGCCATTTTGTACCAAAATTAGTGCAATCAGTCTTTTGTGCAGAACTTCTGTATGAAAGTTCTGATTTGAATATATTTTTGTATGAATGTTTAGTAACATGGAATACATCACATATAGTACAGGTTTTTTTCTCGTGCAGAAATTATACAAATTAGATGAACTTTGATTTATTCAGTGCTACTTATACACTGTAAGTGCTCATGTTAATACGGCTTGGGCTAGAGGCTGTATTTATGAACCGATCTTCACAAAACATCTTGGGTACCTTTGTTATCTCCTTGGGATGAGAACGAGTGTTTCTGGGTGCAGTCCAGAATTCAAGATGGCTGCCAGTGGGCATTTTGTACCGAAATTGGGTCCAATCAGTTTTTTGTCACAACTTCTACACAGCTCATATTTGTGAACTGATCTTCACAAAACTTCTTGGGTACCTTTGTTTTCACCTTGGGACAGGAATGAGTGTGTTTTGGGGTGCCTTTGTTATCACTGTGCTATGAGAACAAATATTTTGGGGTTCAGTCAGACCCACTCTGGGACTCAAAGATTTTTTTCTAGTTTAGCTTCTGACTGTCACCCACCTTTACAATACTTTACCTATACATTTGTTACAGGCAACGGTCAGTATTTATGTACAGACCGTTACAATACTTTATATGTACCTTTGTTATCAGGTCATTACCTAGATGTTTGTCATTGCTGTGTCACATACTATACATGTACATGTCTTTGTCTTGACAAGTTGAGCTACAGTGTCATTGACACTTTCATTTAGCTCAACTTTGGCGAAGCCAAATTTGATCTTATGCCATGGCCAGTCATTGTCTGTCTCTCAACAATTCAATATGGCTCGGGCTAGAGGCCGTATTTATGAACTGATGTTTACAAAACTTCTTGGGTACCTTTGTTATGACCGTGGAACGAGAACGAGTGTTTTTGGGTCCGATCCGAAATTCAAGTTGCCCGCTGGCGGCCATTTTGTACAGACTTAGGTGAAATCAGATTTTTGCGCAGAACTTCCATATGAAAGTGCTGATTTGAATAATTTTTTGTATGAATGTTTAGTACCATGGGATACATCACATATAATACGGGTTTTTTTCTCGTATGTAAATTATGCAAATTAGACTAACTTTGATGTATTTCGTGTTAATTTCAGCACTGTAAGTGCAAATGCCAATACGGCTCGGGCTAGAGGCCGTATTTATGAACCGATCTTTACGAAACTTCTTGGGTACCTTTGTTATCACCGTGGGACGAGAACAAGTGTTTTGGGGTCCGGTCCGAAATTCAATATGGCCGATGGCAGCCATTTTGTTCAAAATTAGGTGCAATCAGATTTTTGCACAGAACTTCCACATGAAAGCGCTGATTTGAAAAATTTTTTGTGTGAATGTTCAGTACCATGGGATACATCACATATAATACAGGTTTTTTTCTCGTGCAGAAATTATGCAAATTAGATGAACTTTGATTTTTTCAGTGCTACTTACACACAGTAAGTACACATGTCAATACGGCTCGGGCTAGAGGCTTATTTATCAACCGATCATCACAAAACTTCTTGGGTACCTCTGTTATCACCTTGGGACGAGAACGAGTGTTTCTGAGTGCAGTCCAAAATTCAAGATGGCTGCCAGTAGCCATTTTGTACAGAAATTCGGTCTAATCAGTTTTTTGTACACAACTTCTATACGGCTCAGGCTAGAGGCCGTATTTATGAACCGATCTTTACGAAACTTCTTGGGTACCTTTGTTATCACCATGGGATGAGAACGAGTGTTTTTGGGTGTGGTCCGAAATTCAAGATGGCCACCACAGCCATTTTGTACCAAAATTAGTGCAGTCAGTCTTTTGTACAGAACTTCTGTATGAAAGTGCTGATTTGAATAAATTTTTGTATGAATGTTTAGTAAAATGGAATACATCACATACAGTACGGGTTTTTTTCTCGTGCAGAAATTATGCAAATTAGATGAATTTTGATTTATTTAGTGCTACTTATACACTGTAAGTGCACATGTCAATACGCCTCAGGCTAGAGGCTGTATTTATCAACCTATCTTCACGAAACTTCTTGGATACCTTTGTTATCACCCTGGGACGAGAACGAGTGTTTCTGAGTGCGGTCCAAAATTCAAGATAGCTGCCAGTGGCCATTTTGTACCGAAATTGGGTCCAATCAGTTTTTTGTCACAACTTCTATACAGCTCGTATTTATGAACTGATCTTCATGAAATTTCTTGGGTACCTTTGTTTTCACCTTGGGACAGGAATGAGTGTGTTTTGGGGTGCCTTTGTTATCACTGTGCTATGAGAACAAATATTTTTGGGGTTCAGTCAGACCCACTCTGGGACTCAAAGATTTCTTTTCTAGTTTAGCATCTGACTGTCACCCACCTTTACAATACTTTACCTATATATTTGTTACAGGCTACGGTCAGTATTTATGTACAGACCATTACAATACTTTATATGTACCTTTGTTATCAGGTCATTACCTAGATCTTTGTCATTGCTGTGTCACATACTATACATGTACATGTCTTGACAAGTTGAGCTACAGTGTCATTGACACTTTCATTGATGTTTTGTATCACATCAATAGGCATTTATTGTTCCTTAGGCATCATATTTTGATGTATATTCTACATTTTATGCCTTGCATAACTTTATTATGCATTCATTGAGATTTTGACCACATTCATCATCTTACGCTATTCCCAGTTTTCAAAGTCCAAGTCACTTAATGTTTAAAAATCTTCGTTTGTTCCAAAAATAATTTTTTTTTAGATTCCTGGAACTATCTGGTATTCAAGTATTAAGTTTTGATTTAAATTTTTAGCTCAACTTTGACGAAGTCAAATTTGAGCTATTGTCATGGCCCGTCGTCCGTCTGTCCGTACGTCAACAATTGGTTATGGCTCGGGCTAGAGGTCGTATTTATGAACCAATCTTTACGAAACTTCTTGTGTACCTTTGTTATGACCCTGGGACGGGAACGAGTGTTTTTAGGTGTGGTCCGAAATTCAAGATGGCTGCCAGCGGCCATTTTGTACCGATGATGCAAAAATCATTTTTTTGTACAGAACTTCATTATGAAAGTTCTGATTTGAATAAAGTTTTGTATAAATGTTTAGTACCATGGGATACATCACATATAATACGGGTTTTTTTCTCGTGCGTAAATTATGCAAATTAGACTGACTTTGATTTATGTAGTGTTACTTTCAGAGCTGTAAGTGCCAAGCTGCTATGGCTCGGGCTAGAGGCCGTATTTATGAACCGATCTTTACGAAACTTCTTGGGTACCTTTGTTATGACTGTGGGACGAGAACGAGTGTTTTTGGGTGCAGTCCGAAATTCAAGATGGCTGCCAGCTGCCATTTTGTACCGACGATGCAGAAATCTGTTTTTTGTACAGAACTTCCATATGAAAGCTCTGATTTGAATAATTTTTTGTATGAATGTTTAGTACCATGGGATACATCACATATAATACGGGTTTTTTTCTCGTGCGTAACTTATGCAAATTAGACTAACTTTGATGTTTTTTGGTGTTACTTTCAGCACTGTAAGTGCAAATGCCAATACGGCTCGGGCTAGAGGCCGTATTTATGAACCGATCTTTACGAAACTTCTTGGGTACCTTTGTTATCACCGTGGGACGAGAACAAGTGTTTTGGGGTCCGGTCCAAAATTCAAGATGGCCGATGGCAGCCATTTTGTACGAAATTTGGTGCAATCAGATTTTTGCACAGAACTTCCATATGAAAGCGCTGATTTGAATAATTTTTTGTGTGAATGTTTAGTACCATGGGATACATCACATATAATACGGGTTTTTTTCTCGTGCAGAAATTATGCAAATTAGATGAACTTTGATTTTTTCAGTGCTGCTTACACACAGTAAGTACACATGTCAATACGGCTCGGGCTAGAGTCTGTATTTATGAACCGATCTTCACGAAACGTCTTGGGTACCTTTGTTATCACCTTGGGACGAGAACGAGTGTTTCTGGGTGCGGTCCAAAATTCAAGATGGCTGCCAGTGGCCATTTTGTATCGAAATTAGGTCTAATCAGTTTTTTGTGCACAACTTCTATATGGCTCAGGCTAGATGCCGTATTTATGAACCGATCTTTACGAAACTTCATGGGTACCTTTGTTATTACCGTGGGATGAGAACGAGTGTTTTTGGGTGTGGTCCGAATTTCAAGATGGCTACCAGCAGCCATTTTGTACCAAAATTAGTGCAATCAGTCTTTTGTACAGAACTTCTGTATGAAAGTTCTGATTTGAATAAATTTTTGTATGAATGTTTAGTAACATGGAATACATCACATATAGTACGGGTTTTTTTCTCGTGCAGAAATTATGCAAATTAGATGAACTTTGATTTATTCAGTGCTACTTATACTCTGTAAGTGCACATGTCAATACGGCTCAGGCTAGAGGCTGTATTTATGAAGCGATCTTCACAAAACTTCTTGGATACCTTTGTTATCACCTTGGGACGAGAACGAGTGTTTCTGGGCGTGATCCAAAATTCAAGATGGCTGCCAGTGGCCATTTTGTACCGAAATCAGGTCCAATCAGTTTTTTGTCACAACTTCTACACAGCTCATATTTGTGAACTGATCTTCACGAAACTTCTTGGGTACCTTTGTTTTCACCTTGGGACAGGAATGAGTGTGTTTTGGGGTGCCTTTGTTATCACTGTGCTATGAGAACAAATATTTTGGGGTTCAGTCAGACCCACTCTGGGACTCAAAAGATTTTTTTCTAGTTTAGCATCTGACTATCACCCACCTTTACAATACTTTACCTATACATTTGTTACAGGCAACGCTCAGTATTTATGTACAGACCGTTACAATACTTTATATGTACCTTTGTTATCAGGTCATTACCTAGATGTTTGTCATTGCTGTGTCACATACTATACATGTACATGTCTTTGTCTTGACAAGTTGAGCTACAGTGTCATTGACACTTTCATTTTTTATTCCAACTCTCAATTTTGATTGTTTGTGCAGCCAAATTTTGGGAAAAATGAAATCTTTTTGTTCAAATTGTTTTACCAAGATATCAAGCAGTGATAATCATTCATTGTGCTTGACTTGCACTGGATGTAGCCCACAATTTTTTGATAATTGGGAGAAGAAACGTTGGACTAAACTTCAACTATTTGTGTTAGGCTCAGATTCAAACATACCTCAACTTTCTCTCAAGAATTTCTCTCATTTTACTTCTTCCATTCCTGGAGGTTTGTCAGAAGATTTATAACAGTGCATAAATCATCTTCATTGGTTGTCCATCCTTCTGCTGCAGACTTCAGTTCCTCAGAGGCTGTATCAGTTGAGGGAGAACTGGCATCGAAGGTGCTCATGAACAGTAAGTCATTGGTAGCAGCCTTGGGTCAAGCTACTTTAACTGATGCCAGCTCACTGGGGAGTGGGCAATCCTGTGTAGGTTTGGATGTGGCAACCCTGAATATGTTCACGCAAGCGAGAGAGAGAATTGTGTCTGGCCCAGATATCTTGGGTGTGATTTCCCCATCTCACATCCTCACCCATCAGGGATAATAATAATATCTTATTGCAAGCCCTGAGGAGGTTCAAATCAAGGCTTTCAACCTCTATTGTCTTTTGATCAGCGGAAGACTTTCCCACTTTCCAGAAAATTGGAAGAAAATTACAAAAGTCCATGAGTTCTACAAGTTATTCAAGAGGGATTAGGCCTAAAAAAATAAATAATCTGTTTCTCGGGCCCTCCCGCATGGTCCTTTTGGCTGCCGCATGCTCTCTTTTTATAACCAATTTAAACTTTAAAAAAATCAAAATTAAATGGTTTATGTCTGATATTTTACCCAAGTTGAAAAAATTTATGAATTTGTCCCTTGAGTGCAAGAAAGCTTTGCAATGCTTTAGCATTGCAAAGCCTTCTTGCACTCAAGAGATGAAATACACCACCACCCATGCTATTCCCAAGATTATGAGGCCTAAAACTTGAACCAAGAACATGAACTTTTGATGGCAAAGAAGTAAGTACTGATATAAAAAATAAAATAAAAAACCGCTCGCCCGCATGCAATTTTACAAATAATGGCCTGAGAAACAGAAGATCTACTTTGTGTGGCCTTAATTCCTTCTTTCAGAAGAAAACCTACTTTGTCAGCTTTCCAAAAGAAACTGTCTTCTTGAATCAGTAAACTTGATGATATCCAAGAAGGCAATAGAGGTTGTAGAGAACACATCATCTCTCGGTTTTTATTCAAGAATCTTCCTGGTGCCAAAGCCAGATGGTTCCTTCCAACCAGTCACAGATCTAAGGTGGATCATCAAGCTCATTCTTGCTCCAAAGTTTTACACGGAAATTATTCAGTCAGTATGGAACAGTATCCGAGCGAATGACTTTGCCGCAAGCATCGACCTCAAGGGTGCTTACTTCATGTAATGATTCATCCTTCACTCGGGAAGTATGGTTTGCCATAAATGGAAAGGTTTATCAATTCCAGGTGATGTGCTTCAGATTAAACCTTGCTCAATTGGCGTTCACTCGGATTATGAATTCTGACATGTCTCAGTTCTGAGCTTATTCAACGGTTCTGATGTTAGCCTATCTGGATGATATCCTCCAAGGACACTTAAATAAGAAAACTCTTTGTCAGGATGTACAGAAGCTTTTAACTCTCTTGCAGTCAGTGGCATTTCTCATCAACATAAGACATCAACTCAACCCCTTCATCCACCTTTTGGCATCTGGGAATAGAGTTGCAGACACACATGAATCTTGTCTGTAACCCCTTGCCAGAGCTTTTATAAGAACATTCTCCCTCTATTTTATTCAGATGGGCACAGTGATGTCTTGGTCTGTGTGGAGCTGCAAGAGACTTGATTCTTCACCCAGCCTCTCCAGTTTTACTTTCTGGAAAACTGGAAAGCTGCAGTAAACAGTCTGGATCACATAATTTGCCTTTCTCGAGCTATCAAGAAGAAAATTCAAATATAGACTAACATGGAGTGGATGATCCAGGGGATACAGTTGGTTACCCAAACATTGTCATTCACTCTTAATGTCAGACACAAACAATCAAGGATGGGGTGCTGTCTTGATTACAGAGAATCTAAATTGCCATGGTCACTGAAATAATCAACAGTACCATCTACATGTCAATCATTAGGAGATGCTGGCTATTCTCATAGGGCTTTTTCACTGGAAAAATCACCTTGCAAACTCTTAGGTTCAGATTTTTTCAGACAATTCAACAGTTGTAGCTTATCTGTGAAACCAAGGTGGGAAGCACTCCTTTCCAATGTTCAGTCTAACGGAAAAGATTCTTTTGATCACTCAGGATCAAAACATCTCTCTTTCAATCTATCACATTCCAGGTCGGCTCAATGTGGTCGTGGACTTTCTGTCCAGGCATGGGGTGTATTGTTCCAGCAGAATGGACTCTCAACAGGTAAGTCTTTTTAGCTATCACCAACCGTGAACATCCCTTTTGAGACAAGGTCCAAACAGCTCCAGATATTCATCTCTCTTTGCCTGAATCCGTTATTCTTTGCAGAAGTTACTCTGTCAATCTCGTGGAATGGAGTCATTGGCTATGCCTTTCCTCCAACTCCATTAATACCTCAGGTGCTTCCGACAATCAAACAAGCAACTTTCAAAATCTTTTTGATAGCCCCTCTCTCTCTTCAGAGATCATGGTCGACCTTCTCAGACCTCTGTTACTCGACATTTGGCATTGTTTGCCTCTATGGAAGGACCTTCTGTTACAAAGCAAAACTTACAAACTTCACAGCGATCCAGCAGTTCTTAACCTTCACGTCTTTTTGTTGTCAGGTCCTTTCTCATAAAACCATATTTTTATACTGTACCAATGACCCAGACTTAGCTGGTGCTAACTCCACAAAAACCAGGGCCAAACACAAATTTTGCCCCCCAATCCCCAAAATTTGCATCCAAAACAAAAAGAAATCATGTCCTAAAGGACCTCCATAGTACGACTCTACTGCGCATGCGCAGTGACGCAGTCGTCCCGAAATTGGCGCCAAATATCATTCTCTGTTTGGCCCTTCATCAGTCAACATCTCACTGATCTTTGTGCTTGTAAATCTCAGTTCAAAGGATGCCAGACACGTAATTCTTGGAGAAAATGTGATTCTAAGGAGGATAGAAGGAGGAGAGGAAAAAAGAAGTGGCAAAAAATAATCAGGGCTGTACTTAAAATTTTTTGTTGAAATTATGTTAAGTTGCCTATTTTCGAGGCAAACGCCTCTTGTTGTCATTCTTGCTAATTGTTGCACTGCTTATTCAGTGTTTCCTCTCCCCTAACCTTCTAAAGTCCCCCCTTGCAATTCTCCCATGCTTTTGGCATATTTTTGAGAAGTTTCATTTCTAAAAATTCCCTGGGAGAGTTGCTTGGTTACAGAATGTTTTCTGTTATTTTCCCCATAGTTACGTTTTCACCCATGGGTGTATAACGTTTGTGTTCTGCATCTTCCATCTGATGTTCTGCAGATTCTCCCCTGGGAGTCTCTGTTTTGCATCAGATAGAGTGTAATTGATGACTGATTCCGGGCCAGTTTTTTCAGTGCCTGGAGTCATGTTTTCTTCTGTGTTTACACTGTTGTTTTCATTGGCAACAGCCTTTTTTGAGGGGGGCTGTTTGCCTTTGAGGTAGTTTATCTCATTATAAGATACATTTATATTATCCGAAAGTGTCTCATTAATTATTTTATATAATTTTAAAATTTTTGACCACACTTTGCCATCGGATCCATCGGGGCTCAACGTTACTTTTCAGCAACTTGGGCTTCTCTGAAAAAATATTTTTTCAAAATTATTTTGTTTTGCAATTGTTTTTTCATTTATTAATGGATCATGTTATTATGTATCTTTGTGTCAGGGGTTTTTGCGAGTAACTAGGACTTATTGTTGTTCTTTCACAATGAAGGGAACTTGTTCAAATTGTAATAGGAAGAAATCTTCCTCTGACTTTCATGATTATTGCATTAATTGTAGTCAGTGTTCTCGCATTAATCCCTGTCCTGTATGTGAACATTGGGATGAGAAACATTGGAAACGTGTGTCACGATATGTTGTTTCTGGAGAAAGAGCGATGCCGGCTCTTTCTCCACAAGGTCACTCTACTCTCTCAGTTTCTATTTCAGAGGAACCAGAACAGGGTGATGTTTCCATGTTATCTTCTTCAAGTGTGCGTCCGTCGTCACAATTAAATACAGAGCTAGCGGCAAAAGTGCTCATGGAGATTAGACAAATGTCGTCCGCTAGCTCGCCCGGTGTAGCGTCCATTCACCGAATGGTTCGGCAGCCGGGTTCGTCCGATGCGGTCCAAGAGGAAATTTTGGGTGATGCGAGCACTATAAAAATAATAGATGCACACCCAGTGACGGCGGATAGTGAACGAGAACGGAGGAAGCCTTTTAGTCCGGTTCCTAGCTCGTCCAGGTCCAGCCGGGCCGCGAGCGAGAGAGGCCCCTCTCTCGTACAACAACATCTGGGACCAGATGTTGTGGTACAAAATGTGTCTTTAGCGGAGCATACGTCCGTCGCTCGGGACGCTCCGTTGTATAAGCAGTCCGCAGAGACTGTTAAGGCTTCCTCTTCTCGTCGGCGCACACGACCGCACCTTGGCTGCGTGACCTCCGATATTTTGCCAGCTTCGCCGATGAAGGATTCTTCGGCGACCAGGTCACACCATCCGGCAGCCAGGGATTCGAGACCGATGGACTCCGGACGTTCGCATAGGAAAAGTATGCGGGAGCCATCTGATGCGGAGCTGCCCTCGGCGAAGCAGCGAAAGACCGCTCCTCCGCAGGTCTCGACGTCGGACATTCTAGTGCAGATAGCACAGCTTATCGCAGCATCCCAGCAGCCGACAGAAACGGTGTCGGATCGAGAATTATCCAACGGCGCTGGGTCGGTACGCTCCGCCGAAGCATCGGGGGCGGACGACCGGGAACATCGGGAGGTCCGACCGGATGGTGAAAGGGATACGGATGAATTGGAGCTATCCCTTTCGGAACAACACAAAGCTGCCGTGGACTTCATCCGGCACTTTCTTCCTCAAGTTGTTCCGTCGGGCCAGACTGCTGCGCTTCCGGACAGGAGAATTATAGCGTCATTGGACTCTGATTTTTTCGAGCGGTTCAGGGACATCGCTCCCGAGTTTCCGTCGCAGTCCAATAATGTTGCAAGAACATTTGAATTATTGAACGACGCTATTTTTAAACTTGCTTCCAGGACGGGGAAAGCAGGCTTCTTGTCCGCAAATACTCTCAACCTGCCTTTCATTAATGCAAGGAATAAATTCGACACGGCAGGTCAGGGTATACCGAGAGTTCCTCTGCGTATGGACGACGAGGCGGAAGACTTAGAGCTATCATTACCGTCGTCAGCTTCTATTCCAACCGCAGTGTTGGAAACAGCTATTGCGTCTAACAGAGCCAATTTAGATGCCTTATCTTACGCAGATCACCTTACTAAGGCGTTATCACTGCGTCTTCAAGGGGAAGAGTTTCAGGATATACAATCCTCCTTAAGACTTCTTTCAAGGGCAGTAGCTTATTCCACGTGTAACTCCGCCCTTTCAGTGGCAAATTTGGAGTTGGTTAGACGTGACGCAGCCCTGTCTACATCCACACTAGTGGATTCTAAGGTGAAGAACTCTCTTAGAGTCGCTTCGGTCTCAGGAGATCTTCTCTTTGACGGCAAGCTTTCCGCTATTTATGATAATATTAAAAAGAAAGCTAGTGATTCTCTGTTGTTTAGATCCGCTCCTAAAAGGTCGGATACAGCAGACACGAATAAGGCGGGCACTTCTGGGTCTTATCCGCCCAAGAGAGGTTCCTATAGAGGTTCCGGTGCGTCCTCTAGCTCTTATTCGAGAGACCGTCAGGATAGTGACTCTCGTTCGGGACGTCCTTCAGGCCGGGACAATCGGTCGGACGTCCCGAGGTCGACGAGGCGAGGTGCGGGTCGTGGAAGACGTGGTTTCTCCTACCGCAGGCCTCGCAGATCCAGGAGGTGATGGCTCAAACCTCTATCGCGTTCCGGTTGGCGGAAGGTTGTCGAGTTTTTCTCAAGAGTGGGCGTCGATTACGGACGACCCGTGGGTGAGAGGAGTGACTTCGGAAGGTCTAAAGATATCCTTCAAACGAAAGCCTCCATTAACTCGAAGTCCAAAGTGGACTCATCTTCCGTCAAACCCTCAGAAAAGAGACGCTCTGCTATCAGAGGTGCAGTCTCTTTTAATGAAGAACGCGGTAGAGGTCGTAGAAAACCAGGAATCGCTGGGATTCTACAGCCATCTGTTTCTGGTTCCGAAACCAGACGGCTCGTTCCGTCCAGTCATAGATTTGAGCTGGATAAACAAGCTGATCGTCGCTCCGAAGTTTTATATGGAGACGATTCGATCGGTCAGAGCGAGTATTCGGGTGAACGATTATGCAACGAGCATAGATCTCAAAGATGCGTACTTTCACGTCATGGTACATCCGACATTCCGAAAGTATCTACGCTTCGCAGTCCTAGGAGTGGTGTATCAGTTCCGGGCCATGTGCTTCGGATTGAATCTAGCACCCTGGGCTTTCACTCGGGTAATGAACTCGGTAATGATTTACTTCCGAGCTCATTCGTCTGCGGTAACGTCGGCCTACCTGGACGACATTCTTCAGAGGTACGGCAACGAGTTAACGCTTCAGAACGATGTTCAGAATCTTCTTCTTTTGCTCCGACGTCTCGGTTTCATAGTAAACGAGGAGAAGTCGGATCTGGTGCCGTCCAAGTCATTCACTCATCTGGGAATGAGCTTCGAGACGCACAACAATCTCGTTCGTCTGCCGTTAACCAGAGCGAAATTAGTCAGTTGTTACGCTCGCTATTGTCTGAATACAGACAAAGTCACGGCGAGAGAATTTATGAGACTGATAGGTCTGTGCGGAGCCGCCGCGGATCTCATTCCGATGGGACGGCTACGCACACGGCCTCTTCAAATTTTCCTGACTCAGAATTGGAGTGTGAAAATTCATTCGCTCGATGTAGATGTTCTCTTGTCAGATCAAGTGAAACAAGAGATTCAGACTTGGGCAAACATTCAGTGGTTAACTCAAGGAGTTCCGCTGCAGTTGCCGGATCCGAGTTTTACCATTATGACGGATGCCAGTCAAACAGGTTGGGGTGCATCATTAATCCCAACGGATTCGAGATGCCAGGGTCTTTGGGATCCGCAATTCCTGTGCAAGCACATAAACATCAAGGAAATGATGTCAATTTGGCTTGCGTTACGTCACTGGATGGACATTATTCACGATGCTCATGTCCAAATCCTATCCGACAATACGACAGTAGTGGCGTATATACGGAATCAGGGAGGCACTCATTCAGTTCCGTTGTTCAATCTAATGGAAAGAATCCTTCTGTTTGCGTTGGAACATCACGTTCTTCTTTCGGTCCGTCACATACCGGGTCGTCTGAATGTGCTAGCAGACTCCCTTTCACGGAAGGGTCGCTTGTTGCCGTCGGAGTGGACTCTCAACAAACAAGTATTCAGTCAGATTTGCTACCAATGGGAACGGCCAATGATAGACTTATTTGCGACACATCTCAACAATCAGTTGCAGACGTATGTGTCCCCGTGTCCGGATCCAAGAGCATTTGCAGTAGACGCTCTATCGATCCCTTGGGACGGAATGATAGGATATGCGTATCCTCCAGCGCCGTTAATTCAACAAGTATTGCTAAAGATAAAACAATCTCAATGCAAGATTCTGTTGGTAGCATCTCTGTCGCCACAGAGACCGTGGATAAATCTACTCAGGTGTCTGTTGTGGGACCTACCGTGGAAGCTCCCTCCACGAGAGGATCTTCTTTGGCAGGGGAAATCGCGCCAACTACATCACAACCCGCAAGGTCTCAACCTTCACGTTTTTCCGTTGTGCGGTCCTTCTTGCATGGCAAGCACTTTACAGGACGAGCAGTGGACGCGATTTCTAACTGTAGGAGGACCTCCTCTTCGCTAAACTATGCGGCTAAGTGGAAGGTTTTCCGTCGTTGGTGTAGGGATCATTCTGTTGATATATTTGATCCCTCTATACCAGACATTGCTAACTTTCTAGTATACTTGTTTGACGAAATCAAACTGCAACCTGTTACTATAAAGGGTTATAGATCTATGTTATCTGATACCTATGCACATCATGATAGTTTACAAATTGGGTCTAATGTCTCTTTATCGAAATTGGTTAGAAACTTTTCGATAAATAGACCCAGAACTCTCAGATTAATTCCTAAGTGGAATTTAGCTTGGGTTCTCCTTAAATTGAAGGAAAAGCCATTTGAACCTCTTGGGACAGTAGATTTCAAATTCTTATCTTATAAGACAGCTTTTCTCTTAGCTTTCTCTTCTGCCAGAAGAGTCAGTGAGCTTCATGCACTATCGGTGGATGATTCTCATTATCGTAGTGTTGGGAACACTATCACCTTCACTACTAATGTCGGTTTTTTAGCTAAGAATCAGGCTCCTAATAAATATCCGGAACCTATTGTTATTAAGGCTCTTCCATCTTCAGACGGGCGTAGGCCTTTACTCTGTCCTGTTAGAGCACTACGTATCTATAAACAGAGATCTCAGTTCATCAGAAAGGGACGGAAACGTTTCTTTCTGTCTTTGATGCCTAATAGAAAGGACATTTCAGTCCATTCTATTGCTAGATGGATTCAGTTAACTATCCGTACTGCGTATGAAGATTTATCTTCTTCTCAGCAGTCTGTGCTTAAGATTTCTGCTCATGAAGTAAGAGCTCTTTCTACTTCCTGGGCTTATGCTAATAGTGTTGCTATTACAGATTTAATGAAGGCTGCTTATTGGTCTCAGCCATCCACATTTACTAATTTTTATCTCAGAAATATTGAGTCCATTTCTGGAGACCTGCATTGTTTAGGTCCGTTATCTGTTGCTCAGAATGTCGTCCACTAAACAGTTGCAACTATAGTTATGCAGGCTTTCTGTTCCGGCAGTGACTCCGTCCGGCTGCCCTCTTCGCTCTGGGCTATTTGACCCAGGGCAAGGGGAAGGGGGGGGGGGGGGCGGGTGTTCCCTTAGGTCACCTGCTTTATAGTGAAAAGCAAGGGAATGCCTCCTCCAAGACAGTATTTCTGAGTCGCTTCCGGGATGGTTTTAAAGTGTAATATTAATGTTTAATTTCATTCATGTCTTATTTTTAAAGTGTAGCTCGGTGTGAAGCATTTGTATATGTCAAGTGTCAAACGGGCTTTAATATACAATACTCGGACACTTTTAAATGATTATAAAGAGTCTCAATTCTCTGGACTACTTTATTTATTGGCTTGCTTTAAAAATAATTAGTATAAAGGTTATACTGGATGTTAATAGAGAACATGAATGTTATTGTGCTCAATTATTAAGGGTAGTGTATCTTTCTAATTTTAATATTAAATAAGAAAGATACATGTAAAGCCTAATACTCCTTTTCTCCTTAAGGGGTTACCTCTTTATTTTATAATTGAGCTTATTGGATTTTCCTCTATGTCCTAGGCCCTCCAACCTGTTTACTATTCAGCTAAGTCTGGGTCATTGGTACAGTATAAAAATGTTAAAAAATTTATAGTAATTTATATATTTTTTATACTTACCAATGACCCAGACGGGGATGGCCCTCCCTGAGTTGGGAACTCTTGCCTCCCCGCTGAGTACATAGCGCTGACCAGGCACTGCCAGTAAGAATGATATTTGGCGCCAATTTTGGGACGACTGCGTCACTGCGCATGCGCAGTAGAGTCGTACTATGGAGGTCCTTTAGGACATGATTTCTTTTTGTTTTGGATGCAAATTTTGGGGATTGGGGGGCAAAATTTGTGTTTGGCCCTAGTTTTTGTGGAGTTAGCACCAGCTAAGTCTGGGTCATTGGTAAGTATAAAAAATATATAAATTACTATAAATTTTTTAACTTTTCTAGGAGAGCAATGGACTGCATTTCTGCTTCAAGGACGACCTCTTCTTTAAACTATGCAACAGAGTGGAGTGTTTTCTTTACATAGTGACAAGACAAAGGTGTAATTTATCTGCATCCTTCAGTTCCTAACAGAGCAGATTTTCTGGTGTTTCTTTTAGATGTTGAGAAACTTCAACCTATTACAATCGAAGGATACCATTCTCTGTTGTCGGACATTTATGCCCATGAAGGCCGCATTAATGTATGTTCAGATCAATCCTTGTCAAAGTTACTAACGAATTTTCCATTAAAAAGCCAAAGACTTTAAGGCTATTTCCTAGGAGGAATCGAGCCTGGGTCCTGTTAAAACTTCAAGAAGCTCCATTTAGGGCTGCATGATATTTTGATATACCGTTAATACTGATATTGAAGTCTTCACCGGTTGATTATCGTCCATTCTGTGGGAATGCCGGTATATTGTCTCTAACAATATTCATTTTTAGCATGTGTTATAAAACATAGTAGACTTCGTTTTAAGAAAAATTCTATTCAATCTAACAGCTGATCGGACAAACAGGGAGGTTTTTTTTCACTTCTTGGACAAACGATGAACAGCGAGATTATTACCTGACTTCGGCTTCTGACCTTTGAACTATGCCAATCATCGACAAACAGATATGATTTAAGACTTGTGAGGGAGATTATTTTGTTTGTTTTTATCAATAAACTTCATACACAATACATGAAATATTCTCAACATATATTATTTGGTGACTTTTTCCCAAGCCCTTGCTTTACCGGCTTTCATCGTACAGGAAGTTTGAAACACAGCAAAACCCCATTTTCTTTTAAACTGCTGTAAAAACACTGTCGGTGGATGTGGGTAACTTTGAAATCACTGAACCACACTATTATATATTGCTGTTATAACTACTCTTTGTTAGTTGCTTGTGAGCATCTTAATGAGAAACACAGATACAAGACAATAATACTTTTGTCTGCTATAATCATAACAGTGTCTGGCCCACTGAAGAAATGTTAGAGTCACACCATTCAAACAAATATGCATTGAAGAGTATATCTCGCCCTAATTTTATCCGTAAATCATATCAAACTTTTCATTCATTCGTTCACATCATATCAGTATTTTAGTTATCTATAATGGATCTGGTCCAAAAATCTAAAGCAATGTCATTAATATAACTAACTTGTACATTTACTGCATTGTAGCTGTCAGTACTGCGTATAAATGTAACAGCCAATTTGAATATATTAGCTGGCTTATTTACATTTCATGGCAATTGTCATTTCAGTAATGCATGCGGCACAGTTTGGCCCCCTTAGGCATACTTGAATGAAAACAGTTGTAAGCCATTTTCAATTGCATGAAATGTTTCAAACTGTCTTATTGTTTCACAACAATAGATACCTGTTTCCAAAAATATACAGAATTCTTTCAACAAATAATAATAAGAATGAAACCCTCTATTATAATAATATAGAAAAAAGACAATTTTCTATAGTATTATAACAGTGGTTACATTTGACGACCTTCTCAACTTTGAACAAATTTTCGACGATTTACCGGTATATCATGATATTATTTTTGATATCATGACTGGTATTCAAATCTGAATATCATTCTGCCCTTGCTCCATTTGAATATTTGTGAAGTTTTAAGTTTTAAGTTTTTGTCATTTAAAATGGTATTCTTGCTTGCTTTTGCTTCAGCTGGAAGAGTTAGTGAACTTTATACTCTGTCTATTGAGGATTCACATTATCATTGTATTCCCCCTACTACTCAAGTTGGCTTTTTAGCTTAGAATCGGGCACCAGATAGATTACCTGCTACTATAATTAAAGTGGAGCCCACTTAATTGGATATCTCTTAACTGAATAACCCTGTTAACTGAATATAATTTCCCAGCTCAAAACCATTTTCCATACCTCCAGTACAAATTTGATCTGTTAATTGAATATAGGTTATAGAGTAAAGTCCTGTTAATTGAATAAAAAATCTTGTAACCTGTCGAGAAATTACCCTCACTCACCCCAGTTTTCCTTTCTGTATAGACCCATTTAGTGTCAGTACATCCAGTACAGGCATTTAATCTATTTTGTCTTGTTTGACAGAGCTCATGGAGCTCTGTCAAACAACATATAATAGAATAAA
Source organism: Pictodentalium vernedei (assembly GCA_031216915.1). Lineage (NCBI taxonomy): Eukaryota > Metazoa > Mollusca > Scaphopoda > Dentaliida > Dentaliidae > Pictodentalium > Pictodentalium vernedei. The sequence continues at coordinate 226,223,597 of CM062297.1, read as the reverse complement.
TGCTAAGTTTATCTCTTGCAATACAGGAAAGTGACACCTTCCCTTTTAATTGAATACTCCTGTTAATTGAATACTTTTCATTGGCAAAGTGGCTATTCAATCAAGTTTCCAGTGTCACTCTTCCAAAACATAGAATTACTAGGCCTACTTATCAATATCTCCCCACTTCTAAATTTGGTTGAAATCACTCCGTTAAAATATCCTGCAAGTTTTTTCTGAACATCAACATAAATATGTTTTGAAGAATCAAATGTTTGCCCCCCCCCCACTCCCCCCTTCTCCCAACCCCCAAAAATATGAATTGTGAAAAGATACAGTGAGGTGGAGAAAAAATATTCAAAGAACTGTAGGTATACAGGATACTCTGAGTCACTGTCATCCTCATATTATTCTCTTCCATGATGCATGTATGCATTTGTGATTTTACCTTAATTTATAGAGAAGTCGGATATGGGCCCAGCCCACATTTAGTTGTATTGGCAACTTATTACTGACGTAAGTAAGTTCAAGTTTGTTCAGATCCATTCCTTAGTGTTTTTCCATAAAATTTGACTTCAAACTGGAGTGACATAACCCTTGGAAATTTTTCAGTGCTTGTCTACAGCTGATAGAATTGGAAGCGGTCAGGAAGATAATAATCATCTGACATGGACACTAGTGTTATGAATAGTTTCATGACTTCATTCCTCTGTAGTGTTGATGAACCATGAAATACTGAATGTGGCCCAAAATACTTCTTTGAGCCACTTTGTTAAGTGAGCGATTAAGGACCCTTGAGGCCTCTTGTGTGAAAAAAAAACATGATTTGCAGCATGATTGCAAGTTATACAATGGCATTTTTGTTTTTGTTTTCATTTCCTGCAGATGTCAGAACTGTCAAATTCTACAGTGAGACTGAATTTTGCAATTAATGAATTCTATGTCATAGAGACATATTAGAGGCATATAATAATCACAGAACGTCACGATGTGTGAATGCATTTGTCAATACAGCACTCATACCATCACAGAAGGATAGAACTCGAGGCTGCTCCTCTCGTTCTATCCTTGTGCACTGGCACTTGTGCCGTATTGACAAACACATTCACATATCATGATGTTTTCTTTATTTATTGTATTTATTATATTAATTAGACAAATCCAGAACTGCTGAAAGAAAAAGAAACAGACAATTTAGTTTATCACACTGCCATTTGTCGAGAAGCCAAAGTTTGTCATGAGATTGGTGTTGTATGGTAAGAGTTATATATGCTATTGTTATTACTTGTTTGTCAAAAGTGGCCCATATTGTGGTATAGCTATGCCTGTCTTTCTGTCTATTAAGTAATGCTTGTTATGTAATAATTTCAAAACTATATGCTCAACAGATCCCCTTTGCTGTGAAGATCAGGACCATCATCATTTTATCTACACAATTCTTATTTCATATTTGTACGTAATTTGTGTTGGCACACAATGTTTTAGCAAACACAAAGTGAAATTAAAATGTTTGGGCTGCTTACCTGGATGTGATGTGAGAGACAACACATCCACCCCTAGTGTCACCTCACATGGGTCTCAGGGGTATAAAGTGCAACATTCTGGTATATAAGGGGTGTTTGAAATATTCCTGGGACACTTCCCCCTACACACACATGCACACACACACGCACGCACGCACATCCTACCAAAGATCTCCAAGGACTGTTCTTCATGGACGGATGATTTAATAGAACCCAGGAGGCCAATTGTCTCAAATTGTAATTCGGAATCTTATGTGATCTCGAAACTAATTGATTATCATTTGAAACCTATAGCAAATAGACATCCGGGCTAGCTCAAAAATATTCAGGACTCCTGTCAAAAATTTCTAAATTGAAAATATTGAAAAATACAATCTAGCTGTTTTGGATATCGACAGTATGTATATGAACATTGATATTGATAAAGGTGTTAACTCGGTTAAAAATGCATTTGAACAATATCTGGATGCAATATGCCCAGATGAACAAATTTTGGAAATTTTCCAGTGTCCCAAAAATATTATTAAATATTGGCGTGAATTCTCGAAGTGAACATACTCATCTCGTAGTTTAGCAGTTGCAAAATATGCTTAGCGATATCAGAATGAAGTTTAAATCAGCAAAAATTTATTTCACTGAATTAAACTTTTCGCAAAAACTCCCTTTGGCTGAGAGGAGAACTTTGAGCATCATCAAGGAAACCATTCAGAAAGTGAAAGACGTTAACGTGATACCAAAAATTTATGACGTGAAGTTTGATGTTGCTCAGGATTTAATATGTTGGACCACGAGAACCGCCAATATTATGTACAATCAGTGGTTAAACCATCTAGATTTAAACTAAGTAACGGCAAAGGTAACAACTGCCTAGCAGATGTGGGATTAGGAGGTAATGTGGTTAACCTATCTGGCACCAGTGACCTAACAACCCAAGAGAAGTCTCTCTTAGATAGAGGTTTTACTTTTGTATCAGCACCGAAGCCTAAAATTGGTAATCAGATAAATGTACCATCGTATAACTGTAATATTTTTACACTGTAAACCAATGGCCCAGACTAGCTGGTGCTTAACTCAAAGTTATTAAGGGCCAAACACAAATTTTGAAACCCCCCCATCCCCAAAATTTGCTTGCAAAACCGAAAATTAAAAGTCCTATCTGGCCCTCTATACATTTACTCTCTGCACATGCGCAGACGTCAGGAAGTGACCAGAATTGGCGCCAACATCATTCTTTGTTTGTCCCTAAAAGTTATCAACAATGAAATGACATCTGTGCTTTAAAATCTCCTTTTTTGAGGATGCCAGACACAAATCAATGTAAGAATTGGTGGATACAAGGCTGTTATTGGATGAAGGAAGTGCTCAATGGTAGTATTGGACGTTCAGGGCTGTAACTTTATAAAATTTATAAAATTATTTTATTATTATATATATTATGTTTCCCAATTTCGGGACATATGACTGACGTCATCATTTTTAAAAATGATTATTCCACTGTTTATCAAGTATTCCTTCCCTATCCTCCCATGAACCCTTCTTGTTAAACTCTTAAACTTTTTGGCTATTTTTTATTGAAATTTTTTATTAAATTTCTTGAAGTTTAACATTTATTATAGAATATTATTCTGTTTCTTCCCCAGGGTTACGTCCTCACCCTAGGGGTGTTAGGCCGTTTAGTCTTGCCTCTTCTATCCGATGTATCGTTTTTTCTTCGTATGAAGATCTAGCTTTGCATTTGATAGCATTTCAGTTGTTTCTGATTTTGGACCTTTTTGTGTGCCTGATGTCTTGTTTACATTGACGTTGTTTACATTATCAGCGTCCTCATATATAGGTAGTTTTTTATATTCTATTACTGTAATATACTGTAGGATACATGGATTATTATTCCGGTAGAGTAGCTCAAAAAATTTTGGATTTTGTCCACACTTAGGCTGTATTGGGATGCCCTTGGGCTCCTCATGTTCCCTTTGGAACTTGGGCGTTTTTTCGAAAATTTCTTATTTTTATACTGTACCAATGACCCAGACATAGCTGCTGGTGCTAATTCTCAAAATCTAGGGCCAAACACAAATTTTGCCCCCCAATCCCCAAAATTTGCATCTAAAACCGAAAAATTCATGTCCTAAATGGTCCTCCATACTTTTCCTCCACTGCGCATGCGCAGTGTCCAGGAGGTCTCGAAATTGGCGCCAATTATCATTCTTTGTTCATCAGTTCACATCTGACTGATATTTGTGCTTGTAAATCTCAGTTTAAATGATGCCATACACATAAATATTAAAGAAATGATGGATCTAAAGAGGAAATACAAGAGGAGAGGAAAAAGGAAATAATCAGGGCTGTAACTTAAAATTTTTTTATGAAATTATGTTATGTTGCCTAATTTCAAGGCATGGGCCTGTTGTTGTCATTCTTGCTATAAAGTTACACTGCTTGTTCAGTGTTTCCTCTCTCCCTTTCCTTTAGTCCCCCCTTGCTATTCTCCCATGCTTTTGGCATATTTTCTGTAATATTATTACTAAAATTTCTTGGGAGTTTTAGCTTGGTAACAGAATGAATTCTGCTCTTTTCCCCATGTTTACGTCCTCACCCATGGGTGTTTAGGAGTTGTGTTCTGCATCTACCATCTGATGTTCTGCAGTTTCTTCCCTGGAAGTCTCTGTTTTGCATCAGATAGTGTTGTGATTGGTAACTGATTTCGGGCCATGTTTATCAGTGCCTGGAGTCACGTTTCCAGTTTTTATACACTTCCTGTTTACATTGACAATGGTTTCTGTTGAGAGTGATTTCTTGTCTTTGTATTAGTTTAATTATAACAAGATACATTATTATTATTATACGTAAGTGTTGCATTAATTTTTTTGAAATATTTTAAAAAATTTTGTCCACACTTAGGCTTTTTTGGGATCCATTGGGGCTCAACGTTACTTTCAGAAACTTGGGCTTTTCTGCAAAAATATTATTTCCAAAAATTTTTTTTGATTTCAATTATTTTTTCTATATGTTAATGGATCATGTTATTATGTATCTTTGTTTTCAGGGGTTGGTGTGAGTACTAGGACTGTTTATGTTCTTTTCACAATGAAAGGATATTGTTCAAATTGTAATAAGAGGAAATCTTCCTCTGACTTTCATAATCATTGTATTAATTGTAGTCAGTGTACTTGCACTAACTCCTGTTCAGTATGTGTCAATTGGGATGACAAACATTGGAAACGTGTGTCACGGTATGTTGTTAGTGGGGAAAAGGCCATGCCGGTCCTTTCTCCGCAGGGTCACTCTAGTTTATCAATCTCTTTTTCAGAGGAACAAGAACAGGGTGATGTTTCCGTGATGTCTTCCAAAAGTGTGCCTCCGTCGTCACAGTTAAATGAAGAGCTAGCGGCAAAAGTGCTCATGGAAATACGTCAATTGCCTAAGAGGTCCCTAGTAGGACCGACGGCATTGGCGTCCGCTAGCTCGCCCGGTGTAGTGACCATTCATCGAATGGCTCGGCAGCCGGGTTCGTCCGTTGCGGTCCAGGAAGGAGATTTGGGTGATGCGAGCACTATAATAAGACAAAGTGCACACCCAGTGACGACAGATCAGAGGATAGAATGGAGGAAGCCTATTAGTCCGGTTCCTAGCTCATCCAGAGCCATCCAGGCTGCGAGCGAGAGAGGTCCCGGAGAGACTGTCGATATGGCTTCCTCATCCTCATGGCAGCGCACATGACCGCACCTTGGCTACGTGACCAAGGATATCCAGCCAGCTTCGCCGATCAGGGATTCCACGGCGACCAGGTCACGCCATCCGGTAGCCAGGGACACGAGGCCTGTAGACTCTGGACGTTCGCATAAAAGAAGAATGCAGGAGTCAACGTACAGGGAGCTTCCAGCGGCAAAGCAACGTAAGACCGCTACTCCACAGGCCTCAGTGACGGACGTGCTATCACAAATAGCACAACTTATCGCAGCAGACGAGAGAATCTCTGTCAGATCAGGAATTATCCGACGACGCTGGGTCGGTACGCTCCGCTGAAGCATCAGGTACGGACGACCGAGAACTTCATAGGGTCCGACAGGATGGCGAAAGGGATTCAGAGGATTTGGACCTTTCCCTTTCGGAACAACATAAAGCTGCCGTAGATTTTATCCGGCATTATCTTCCAGAGGTTGTTCCGTCGGACCAGAATGCTGCGATGCCGGATAAGAGACTGATAGCGTCATTGGACACAGAATTTTTTGATCGGTTTAGGGACATTGTCCCTGAGTTTCCGACACTGTCCAATAATGTCACAAGAACATTTGAATTATTGAATGATGCTATATATAAGCTTGCTACCAAAACGAGCAGGTATGGTTTTTTGTCCGCAAATGCTCTAAATCTGCCTTTCATCAATTCAAGGAATAAATTCGAAATGGCAGGACAGGGCATACCGAGAGTTCCTCTGCGTCTAGACGACCAGGCTGAAGACCTAGAATTGTCTATACCGTCGTCTATGTCAATTCCAACCACGACGTTGGAAATGACAATTATGTCTAATAGAGGTAACTTAGATGCTTTATCAATGTCAGATCACCTTACTAAAGCATTATCATTACATCTTCGAGGGAAATAATTCCAGGATATTCAATCCTCATTAAGAGTTCTTTCAAGGGCAATAGCTTATTCCACGTATAACTCGGCCCTTTCAGTGGCAAACCTGGAGTTGGTTAGATGTGACGCAGCCCTAGCTACATCCTCACGTGTGGATAGTAAGGTGAAGAACTCTCTCATAGTCGCTTCGGTCTTCGGAGAGCTTCTCTTTGACGGCAAGCTTTCAGCAATCTATGATAAGATAACTAAGAAAGCTTCGGATTCTCTGCTATTCATATCCGCTTCTAAAAAGTCGGATACAGCAGAAAAGAGTAAGACAGGCACTTCTGGGACAAGTACGCCCAAGAGAAGTTCCTATAGAGGTTCGTATGCATCCTCTAGGTCTTATTCTAGAGACCGTCAAGGCAGCGACTCACGTGGGGGACGTTATTCTGGCCGAGATAACCGGTCGGACGTCCCTAGGTCGACAGGGCGAGGTGCGGGTCATGGAGGACGTAGTTTCTCCTTCCGCAAGCCCCGCAGGTCCAGGAGGTGATGGTATGAACCACTATCGTGTTCCGGTAGGCGGAAGATTGTCAAGTTTTATAAACAATTGGGCGTCAATTACGGACGACCCCTGGGTTCGAGGGGTAATTTCAGAAGGACTAAGAATATCCTTCAAACGAAAGCCTCCATTAACTCGAAGTACAAAATGGACTCCGCTTCCGTCAAATCCGCAGAAAAGAGACGCTCTTCTATCAGAAGTACAGTCTCTTCTGAAGAAGAACGCGGTAGAGGTCATAGAAGACCAGGAATCACCGGGTTTCTACAGCCATCTGTTTCTGGTTCCGAAACCAGACGGCTCGTTCTGTCCAGTCATAGATCTGAGCTGGATAAACAAGCTGATCGTCGCTCCGAAGTTCTATATGGAGACAATTCGATCATTCAGAGCGAGTATTCGGGTGAACGACTATGCTACAAGCATAGATCTCAAGGATGCGTACTTTCACGTCATGGTACATCCAACATTCAGAAAGTATCTACGCTTCGCAGTCCTAGGAGTTGTATATCAGTTCCGAGCGATGTGCTTCGGTTTGAACCTAGCGCCCTGAGCTTTCACTCGAATAAGGAACTCGGTAATGATATATTTCCGAGCTCATTCGTCTGCGGTAACGTCGGCCTACCTGGACGACATTCTTCAGAGGTACGGCAACGAGTTAATGCTTCAGAACGATGTGCAGAATCTGCTTCTATTACTCCGACATTTCGGTTTTATAATAAACGAGGAGAAGTCGGATCTGGTGCCATCCAAGTCATTCACACATTTGGGAATGAGCTTCGAGACGCACAACAATCTCGTTTGTCTGCCGTTAACCAGAGCGAAATTAATCAGTTTTTACGCTCGCTGTTGTCTTCACTCAGACAAAGTCACAGTGAGAGAGTTCATGAGACTGATAGGTCTGTGCGGAGCTGCTGTGGATCTCATTCCGATGGGGCGGTTACGCACTTGTCCTCTCCAAATTTTCTTGACTCAGAATTGGAGTGTAAAGATTCATTCGCTCGATACAGACGTTCTCTTGTCAAATCAAGTGAAACAAGAGATTCAGACTTGGGCAAACATTCAGTGGTTGACTCAGGGAGTTCCACTGCAGTTGCCGGATCCGAGTTTTACTATTATGACGGATGCCAGTCAAACAGGTTGGGGTGCAACATTGATCCCAACAGATTCGAAGTGCCAGGATCTTTGGGATCCGCAGTTTCTAGGCAAGCACATAAACATCAAGGAAATGATGTCAATTTGGCTTGCACTACGTCATTGGATGAACATTATTCAGAAAGCACATGTCCAAATCCTCTCTGACAATACGACAGTAGTAGCGTATATTCGGAACCAGGGAGACACTCATTCCGTTCCGTTATTCAATTTAACGGAAAGAAACCTTCTGTTTGTTCTAGAATACCAGGTTCTACTTTCGGTCCGTCATATTCCGGGTCGTCTGAATGTATTAGCAGACTCCCTTTCACGGAAGGGTCGCTTGTTGCCATCAGAATGGACTCTCAACAAACAGGTATTCAATCAGATTTGCTACCAATGGGAGCGGCCAATGATTTATTTGCGACACAGCTCAACAATCAGTTGCAGACGTATGTGTCACCATGTCCGGATCCCCGAGCATATGCAGTAGACGCTCTATCGATCTCGTGGGACGGAATGATAGGATATGCGTATCCTCCAGCGCCGTTGATTCAGCAGATATTGCTAAAGATAAAACAATCTCAATGCAAAATTCTGTTGGTAGCATCTCTGTCTCCACAGAGACCGTGGATAAATCTACTCAGGTGTCTGCTGTGGGACATACCGCGGAAGCTTCCTCCACGAGAGGATCTTCTTTTGCAGGGGAAATCGCGTCAACTACATCACAACCCGCAATGTCTCAACCTTCACGTATTTCCGTTGTGCGGTCATTCTTGCACGGCAAGCATTTTACAGGACGAGCAGTGGACGCAATTTCTAACTGTAGGAGGACCTTCTCTTCGCTAAACTATGCGGCTAAGTGGAAGGTTTTTTGTCATTGGTGTAGGGATCATTCTGTTGACATTTTTGATCCCTCCATTCCAGACATTGCAAACTTTCTAGTATACTTGTTTGATGAGATCAAACTGCAGCCTGTTACTATTAAAGGTTATAGGTCTATGTTATCGGATACCTATGCACACCATGATAGTTTGCAAATTAGATCTAGTGTCTCTTTATCTAAATTAGTTAGAAACTTTTCGATAAATAGACCTAGAACCTTTAGATTAATTCCTAAATGGAATTTAGCTTGGGTTCTTCTTAAACAAAAAGAAAAGCCATTTGAGCCTCTTGAGACAGTGGACTTCAAATTCTTATCTTATAAGACAGCATTTCTCTTAGCTTTCTCTTCTGCTAGAAGAGTCAGTGAGCTTCATGCACTATCTGTGGACGATTCTCACTATCGTAGTGTCGGGAACACTATTACCTTTACTACTAATGTTGGATATTTGGCTAAGAATCAGGCTCCTAATAAATATCCGGAACCTATTGTTATTAAGGCTCTTCCGTCTTCAGACGGGCATAGGCCTTTACTCTGTCCGGTTAGAGCTTTACGTATTTATAAACGAAGATCTCAGTTTATCAGAAAGGGACGAAAACGCTTCTTTCTGTCTCTGATGCCTAATAGAAAGGACATTACGGTCCATTCTATTGCTAGATGGATTCAATTAACTATCCGTACTGCTTATGATAATCTATCTTCAACTCAGCGGTCTGTGCTTAAGATTTCAGCTCATGAAGTAAGAGCTCTTTCTACGTCTTGGGCTTACGCAAATAGTGTTTCTATTACAGATTTAATGAAGGCTGCATATTGGTTTCAGCCATCCACATTCACAAATTTTTATCTCAGAAATATTGAGTCCATTTCTGGAGACCTGCATTGTTTAGGTCCGTTATCTGTTGCTCAGAATGTCGTCCACTAAACAGTTGCAACTATAGTTATGCAGGCTTTCTGTTCCGGCAGTGACTCTGTCCTGCTGCCCTCTTCGCTCTGGGCTATTTGACCCAGGGCAAGGGGAAGGGGGGGGGGGGGAGGGTGTTCCCTTAGGTCACCTGCTTTATAGTGAAAAGCAAGGGGATACCTCCTCCGAAGTCAGTAATTCTGAGTCGGTACCGGGATGGTTTTAAAGTGTAAAGCTAATGTTTAAATTCATTCATGTCATATTTTTAAAGTGTAGCTCGGTGTGAAGCATTTGTATATGTCATGTGTCAAACGGGCATTAATATACAATCCTCGGACACTTTTAAAGAGTATAAAGAGTCTCAATTCTCTGGACTTACTTTATTTATTGGCTTACTTTAAAAATAATTAGTATAAAGGGTTATACTAGATGTTAATAGAGAACATGGATGTTATTATGCTCAATTATGAAGGGTGTTGTGTCTTTCTAATTTATCATAAATAAGAAAGATACATGTAAAGCCTACTCCTTTTCTCCTCGAGGGGATAACTCTATTATATATAGTTGAGCTTATTGGATTTTCCTCTATGTCCTAGGCCCTCCAGCCTTTCTTCTATTCAGCTATGTCTGGGTCATTGGTACAGTATAAAAATGTTAAAAAATTTATAGTAATTTATATATTTTTTATACTTACCAATGACCCAGACGGGGATGGCCCTCCCAGGAGTTGGGAACTCATACCTCCCCGCTGAGTACATAGCGCTGACCAGGCACTGCTTGTAAGAATGATAATTGGCGCCAATTTTCGAGACCTCCTTGACACTGTGCATACGCAGTGGAGGAAAAGTATGGAGGACCATTTAGAACATGAATTTTTCGGTTTTAGATGCAAATTTTGGGGATTGGGGGGCAAAATTTGTGTCTGGCCCTAGATTTTGAGAATTAGCACCAGCAGCTATGTCTGGGTCATTGGTAAGTATAAAAAATATATAAATTACAATAAATTCTTTTAACTTTTGTTTACAAACAATATTTTGTGTCTCACCCTCTCAGGGGATAGGAATTTGAGGACGCTCGTACCTCTCTTTAGAGTTCTTTCCGGTGCAATTATGTATACCACGTATAACTCAGATGTAACAGTGGCTAATCTGGAGTTAATCAGACATGATGCTGCCCTTGCGTCATCATCACTGATAAGATGACAAGGTGAAAAGCTCTCTCTGAGTCGTTCCGGTTTCCGGACATTTTATTTTCGACGACCAGTTTTTGTTAGTCTATGAACAAGCTACTAAGAAAGCGTCTAGTGCTCTGCTTTTGAAGTTGGCATATCAACGATCCGCTTCAGCAGACAAGAGTAAAGGAGGCGGTCCAGTCAAAAATTGTCAAAAGGAAACTCCTCACAAGGGTACAAGATACCCTCTTATAGTTACCCTGGAGGTCGTCAATATAGCGACTCGGGAAAGGGGCATAGGTCTGATCGGGACTATAGGTCAGACCCCGAGGCCGAAGAGACAAGGTTTTTCACGGGGAGGATGTGGTTCCTCCTCCCATAAGCCTTGCTGGTCATGCAGGTGATGGTTTAGACCTCTATTGCTGGCTAGTTGGCGGAAGGTTATCAAGCTCCACAAAAAACTGGATAACAATCACGGAAGATCAATGGATGAGAAGTGTAGTCTTGGACAGCTTACGGCTATCTTTCCAAGTAAACCCCCACTAACAAGTTGTCCGCGTTGGACAAATCTTCTATTCAGTTCTTGCATAAGAGAGAGGTATAAGCTCTCTTATCAAAGGAAGCAGTACAGGTCATCGAGAATCAGGATTCTCAAGATTTTTACAGTCACCTGTTCCTCATACCAAAGCCAGATGGCTCATTCCGACCGGTAATAGACATTTATAGTTTATCATGGCTCTAAAAGTTTATGGAAATCATTCAGTTGGTAAAAGGTAAAAGTGAGCGTTCGAGTGATCGACTGTGTGGCAAGCATAGATCTAAGGATCCGTACTTTAATGCCCTGGTACATCCGGCATTCTAAAAGTACCTGCGGCCCGCCATACAGGGGAATGTGTATCAGTTCAGAACAATATGCTTTGGTCTGAATCTGTCCCCCTGGGCATTTCACTCGAATAATTAACTCGGTAATGTCTTACTTATGAGCTCATTTGTCTGCAGTAACGTCGGCTAACTTGGACGACCTTCTACAGGGATACGGCAACAGAATTATTCTTCAGAACGATGTTCAGAGTCTGCTTCTATTACTCCGATATCTCAGTTTCATCGTAAATGAGAAAAAGTCAGAACGAGCTCTGTACAAGTGGTCTATTCCCTTGGGATTGAGCTCTGAGACTCACAACAATCTGGTTCGTCTGCCATTACCCAGAGCGAAATTAGTCAGTTGTTATGCTCGCTTTGTCTACACTCAGATGTATTAATAGTGAGGGAATTCATGCGACTGTTTGTGTTGTGCAGAGCGGCTGTGGATCTCATTCCGATGGGCCACCTGCACGCACGTTTCTTCCAGATATTTTTTACACAGAACAGGAGTGTGAAGACGCTTTCTCTTGAACCAGTATTGTTTTAACGGACCTAGTAAAACAAGGGTTCAAAATGGGCAGATATTCAGTAGTTAACTCAGGGAGTTACGCAGCAACTGCCGGATCCTGCTTTCATGACTATGACGGATGTGAGTCAGACGGGTTTGGTCCCGCAGTCTTGAGGTGTCAGGTCTTTGGGACCCTCGGTTCCAGGAGAAACACATAAACATCAATGAGATGATGTTAATTATAGCTAGCGCTACAACATTGGATTCACTTAATAACGGACATCCATGATCAATTTGGTCGGACAACTTGACAGTAGTAGCGTACATCGGGAACCAGGGCGGCACCCATTCATTTCCGTTATGCCAACTAATGGAGAAGATTTTCCTAATACGTAATGAATCATCATGTTCATCTTTCTATCTGTCATATACCAGGTCGTCTGAAAGTACTAGTAGACTCGCTATCTCGGAAAGGTTGTCTGTTGGAATTGGAGTGGAAGCTTAACAAGCGAGTATTTGGACAGATTTGCTACCAGAGGGATTGCCCCATGATAGATCTGTTTGCGACGCACAAGGACAATCAGTTACCATTGTTTGTGTTGCCATGCCCAGACCATTGAGCCTATGCAGTAGACGCTCTGTCGATCATAAAATGAAAATAAAGTGAAAATTTTGTTGACTTTCTTGATGGGACCGTGTATAAAGGCAAGAAATTCCTTCCAGTCATTTAGATTATAAAGTATATTTTAAACCAACTGATTCACATCATTTGTTGCACACAAAATCATTTCATAACGGCCAAAATTAGCCAGTGCTATTCTCAAAAATCTTCAATTAATATTCATTATTTTTTCATTTTTTTGGTCTCAAAAACATAGGTTATGACCCCTCGTTGGAACGAGCTCATTGAGCTCATTCCAACGAGGGGTCATAGCCTAATTTTTTCAGACAAAAAAATGAATAAAATTAGTTATTCAAGAATTTTTTTGGCAAATGTCTTCTGCTTTTCATGTTAGGTAAAGGGTTAAAGGTATCATCAAATCACAGCTCATTCGTTTCTACTGCAATTGAAGTGATAAGGTAAATTTCAACGAGGCTTGTTCTTCTCTTATTTGGCGCTCTTAGATCGAGGTGGTAGTCACTGCTCTTTCTGTGTAGCCTGAAATCTCAAACTCGGAAAAAAGATTGAATGTCCAGCAGAAATTAATGATTTTGAACCACTGAAAATTGAACACAACAGACAGTTGTAGAATTATAGTGGTGTGATACTGAATTGCAAAAAGTCTTGTAGATTGCATACTTTTATGCCTGATCGGAAAGAGGAATTTTTCTTCGAACAAAAATGAAAAATCATTATCAGCTCTGTAACTCCCTCGATTGTGATTCACCAAATAATATAATATATTCACCAAATATTACTTACCATATCACTTGTAAATGCTATTGGAAGCAGTATGTTGGTCAAAGTCAAAATCCTTTCCGAGAATGTGCTACTGGACACAAACCGGATATAAAACATAATGCTGATGCCCCAGTAACACAACATTTTAACCTTCCTGGCCATCCTTTGGACGATTTCGAAATCCATCCTATTGAACAACCACCAATTAAAAACACGTTAGAAGAAACGGATGAATTTAGAAAAAAACATGAAGCTTTTTGGATCAATACACTTCAAATCCTCTGGCCATTTGGTATGAACATATAAGAGGGAGAATGCAAAAGGACGTCCATCATTCCTTTCACTTTAACATACAACAGAATGAATATCGAAGTAGACAAAATATTAAAAGATGAATTCAATTTAACCAACTCTAAATTGAATGAATCTTTGAATCTTCAACCTGTCATTCAATGCCTATAACAAAACAAAAGCTTGCGTAACATCCTTGTAAGGACTAAATTAGAGCCCATTAAGGAATAACTTGCGTAACATCCTTGTAAGGACTAAATGAGAGCCCATTAAGGAATAACATCTATAATTGCCAGTCAGTTTAACCAGTTCCTAAGCTCATCACATAGTTTAAATCAATTTGGTGTATTTTTTATCATGCTTGAAACTCATCAAGGTTCAGTAAATGAAGAAAACAATTTTTCGGCGGCATATTACAAGAAAAAAACATTTCAGTAGGAAATGTCTGTGTCAGTGCAAATTTTTAACCTTAAAGGATGCATGCACGCACACGCACACGCATGCACGCACGCATGCACGATGATGCCATTTACTAAGGCGTACTGTACGTCGATGGTGCACATATCTTCAACCAATCTAACCCTGTCTGTGCAATGCGGAGTTACGATGTTAGGGAGCTGGCACCTGCTGTTCTTTGCTCGGTGGTTCTCTCCGGGTACTCCGGCTTCCTCCACCCATAAAACTGTCACCGACATGATATGAACTTGGATGTTAAAGTGTCATTAAACCTTAATAAATAAATAAATAAATAAAATAAATAAATTGGCTTATGTATGACATGCCCAGATGTCATGGCCATCGTGAGTAGCAACATTTTTTTTTCCATTTGCACGTTATATTCGATTTATAAAATTGTTAGGAAAATTTTCAATTCATCAACGATAGGGCATGGGAAATCTCGGGATTGAACTGCGAATTAGTCTGTCAGTTTTGTAATGCATAAAGTATGTTTGCCTGGAAATTATGAAAAGGCGTATACATGTACAAGAAGGGTAATTTTACCTGAAATGGTTTTAAATTTTGGGCCCTCTATCAGAATTTACAGAAAAAAATTTCTTTTTTGAACATGTTTTTCCAACTTTGTTGGCAATATCATTATTTTGAAATTCGCCTTTAGTGTCACAAGTGAATCTTTTCACAAAGATAGTCAAATGAGTGTTAGCACTGCATTCAGTGAATACAAAGTATTGTACCAAAACAAGAGATAGAGAGACAAATGTATGTTCTTGGTTAGTTATTACTGCATCATAAACTGCTAACACGGCTTACTGTCAAAACAAAGAGATTTAATTAATAAAGGCACCACGAACCATGAGATGCTGTTTGCTAATGTTTTTGACATCTTTTGCACATTCTTTTATCACTCAACCTTAAAAAGAACTCACACAAAAAAAAGAGAGAAAAATTGCAAAACATGAAGATATAACTCTTGAAGTTACAACGGAAATAAACTATTGCTTATTGTTAGAGCTAAACAGTGATTGTGGGCAATTAAAAGATAAAAAAAAAAAAAAATTAATAAGTGTTCAGCACCTGCTCAAAAAATCCCCCCAAAATGCCTCAAATAGCATAAATATACATATTATATTTCTTTTTTCAATTAATTTTCCTTATAATTAATGAAAAACTTGTGACTGAGAGAAATGGTCATTTTCACTCACACAAGTGCTTGCGAAAAATAAACATGTCTCGGTCACTCATGAGATAATTTTCGGTATCCACTCAAAAACACTAGATATCCTCTATATCTGTATTTTCATTTCTGTATTTTGTGCCCATGAAAACTCAATTGCAACAGATGAACTGAGGCAATGATGACTCAGATGTGTGTGTACAACATTACTTGCAAGTGAAAAATATAAAGAAAATACAATCATAACTGTAGGACAATGAAATAATTATTTTGTTTTCAGCTCACCTAACCTTGATAAAAGGCCATGTGAGCTTTTCACATCACTTGGCATCCATCATCGTCTGGTGCCTATAAACTTTTCATATGTTCATCTTCTCTGTAACTGCAGAGCCTGTGTGAGCCAAACTTGGCAGGAATGGTCTATGGGATGCCCTCTACAAACAATCCTCATTTTGTTCCCGACGGTTGAAAAACATTGCTTCCATAGGCATTCTTTGATTCTGCTTGGTGGATTTTCAAAAATCTTCTCTGATGAAACTGCCAGGCCAAATGTTTTGAAATTTCACATAAATGATGACTGGGACTCCCTCTACCAATGATCCTCATTTGATGTTGATCGGGTTACAAACATGGCCGCAGTTGCAGCTTACAGTTACTTTTGAAACCCTATTTCTATGGAACTACTGAGCTAATGTGAACCAAACCTGCCAGGGATATTCTATGGGAGGTCTTCTACAAACGATCCTCATTTTGTTCCCATGGGTTTGAAAACATGGCTGCCAGAGGCATTCTTTGATTTTGATTGGCTGATTTTGAAAAATCTTCTCTGAAACCACAGGGCCAAATGTTTTGAAAGTTTGCATGGTTGATGACTGCGACACCCTCTACCAATGAACCTCATTTAATGTTGATCGGGTTGCAAACATGGCTGCAATTGTGGCTAATAGTTACTATGGAAACCCTATGGGAAATCACATTTTCATCTTCTTCTCTGGAAACGCTGAGCCAACTTGAACCAAATTTCGCAGGAATGGTTTATAGAGGGCCCTCTACAAACTATCCTCTTTTTGTTCCAGAGACATTCTCTGATTCTGATTGATGGATTTTGCAAAAATCTTCCCCTCTGAAACTACAAAGTCAGATGTTTTGAAACTTCACATGATTGAGGACTGATACAACTACCAATGATCCTCATGTAATGTTGATGTAATTTTGCAAACATGGCCACAATTGCAGTTGATGGTTACCATGGAAAGCCTATGGGAAATCACATTTTATATGTAGTTCCCAGTGAGCGATTGCAGGTTCTTTAGAGCCTCTAGTTTACTTTAAAGTTGAAAAAATAAAAAAGATCAAATAAAAATTCTTCGTGCATTCTGATCCAGAAGGGGTGAATTGTTCAAGTGTGAAACATCCCATTTATGGAGGTAAATGTATTGAATATTGAATTGATTGGGATGAAATGTCTGTTAACCATGGATTAAATAAAGTTTGAATACACCTCTTTACCTTGATTCTGTGTGGAAGAACATAGCTTGCATTTTAAGAGAGAAATTTTTCATTCATCGTCAGTTTCAGTGATAAAATGTGATTTTGTTATTGTTTTCAGAATTACAGTTTCATGTGTTTCACTGTACGTGGTTTTGTTGTCAAACATGCCAAAATTGGGTGCATTTTCGATTTTAGTAACTAAGAATCTGAAACAGAGATGCCCAACAATCATTCAACTGAGATTGTTAGAACAAGCACAGCATTGTTACTATTATGAATCTGATCACTGTTTCATCTATGATAAATAATGCAAATTTATTTAGTCATGGAAGAAAACTTGTGTGTTTTTTAAGTGTTTATTAAATGCTCCTTGATGAAAAGTGAAATGCTAAAAAATTTGTGGAACCTGTTTTTCATTTCTCTGATTTTGACTTGACAGAACCGGCACAGAAACGAAACGATTATTTCCAGGAAATCTGCATGCCTGCACATCCATGCTGACTGTACTATACTCTGCAAATAGCAGCCTAGTTTTCTCTGTAGCTTCTGCCACTGTAGCCTGCATCTGTCATGCTTGCAATATTAACATTTCCATGGTGCTTGTTGTTGGCCCTCCATGGGTCAGATTCAAGTTTGTTCAAGTCAAATTTTGTCTTTGTGTAATAAAAGGAGTGTTCTTTAAAAATATTTTTCTCCAGATTCACATTTTGATATTGAATATGCAGTGTCATTAAGGGGGTCCAATTAAAATGTGCTCAAATCTAGACCCTGGTTCTGCGTTTGGGCTTCTTATATGGGAATCCAAATTTGAACTTAGTGTAATATGATAAAACTTCTTTAAAAATCTTCTTCTTCTGATCCACCAGTTACATTTTCTTGATATTTGGTAAAGGCGTAAAGCATCCTTATGGAGGTCAGAGTCAAGTGTTTTCAAATGCCAGGCTTCATATTTGGGCTCTCTATTGGAGCCTGAAATTTAACTTAGTGCAATATGTGTAATATTTCTTAAAAATCGTCTTCTCCAGAATCACCTTTCAGAATCTTTTGATATTTGGCATACAGAATCCTCATGGGGATCAGATTCAAGTTTGTTCAAATCAAGTCCCTGGGTTTATATTTTGGGCTAGCTGGTAGATCCCGGTTGTTAACTTAGTGCAATATGAGGAATACTCTTTAAACATTCTCTTCTTCACATCCACCTGTCAGAATCATTCAATATGTGGCATAAAGCATCCTTAGAGGATTCAGATTCAGGTTTGTTCAGATCAAGCCCCTGGGTCCATATTTGGAGCTCCCTGTAGGTGCCCAAATCTTAAATTAAAGCATGTGATTAATATTCTTTAAATTTAACCCATCATCTTCGCATTCACCTTTCAGAATTGTTCAATATATGGCATAAAGCATTCTGGGGGTGGGGGCAGGTTCAAATTTGTTTAGATCAAATCCTTTTGTCCACATTTGGACTTGCCTTGTTATGCAAGCCTGAAATTTGTCTTTGTGCAGTATGAGGAATATTCTTTAAAAATCTTATTCATAGCCAGCAGTCAGAATCTTTTTAATATTTCATATTCACCATCCTTGGGGGCTCGGATACAAATTTGTTTAAATCAAGTGCCTGGGTTCATGTTTGGGCTCCATACTAGTGTTAACTAGGCATAGTTGCTGAATGCGGCAGTAAATCCTTCTTTCTCAGGTGGGCGATTCAGGCCCCTTTGAGGCATTTTGTTTTATTTTTTTGTTTCATTGTGATCTTGAAACATTTTAACTGATTTTATGCAAAAAACTCCAAAAAATATTCACCCTATTGTCCACGACTTGAGGGTGGGGTTTGAAAGTTAGGCAAATTTTTAGTTGAGTTACCTTTCTTGTTTGCATGATAACTTCATCAAATATCAATGGATTTGGTCAATATTTGGAATGTGAGATTTTCTGAACAATGTCTTGAACGAGTTTGAAAACTGGTGTGGTTTGGCCACACATGAGTGAAGTTATGGCCCCAAATTATTTAATTTTTGCCTGTTTTCAGATTTTTAGTGCGATATTTTAAAAAAATAATAATGGATTTAGTCAATATTTGGTATGTTTTACTTAACAATATCTTGAACGAGTTTGAAAACCGATGCATTTTGACCATATTGAAAGGAATTATGGCCCCCTAAATTAATATTTTACCTGTTTTCAGCCCGTTAGTGCAATACCTTGAAATGTCCATGAGTTCTGTCAATATTTGGTATGTAAGCTTTTCTTAACAATGTCTTGAATGAGTTTTGAAATCTGGTACTGGGCATCCCTACTGAGCTGAATTATTGCCCTTAATTAGTTAATTAGGGCTCTATAGTAATTAGTCTGTTCATCTGTCTGTCCGTCCAGCTGGCCGGTCAGCCATCCATCCATCCATCCGTTCATCCATCCATCTGTCTGTCCATCCATCCATCTGTTCTCATAATATTTATACACATTGAAATTGATCGAACGAAGCTCCCTTTCATTTTTGACTTTTTTCTGTTTTTCTTTCCAGAGTTATGGGACTTGAATCTTAAAAAAATTGACTATTTTTTTTACATGTCGTATAACTCAAGAATACTTTACTGAATCTCTTGAAATTTTGTAGGAATGTTATAATCAGTAAAGGAAACACCCCTTTTAATTTTTAGGATTTTTAGATTTCTCATTCTGGAGTTATGGGACTTTAATCGTAAAAAAATGACAATTTTTCACATGTCATCTCCTTACCCAAGTTTGTTTTGACCAATTCTCATAATTTATATACACACTACTGAGATTGATCAAACAAAGCTCCCTTTCATTTTTTGACAATTTTCAGATTTGTCATTCCTGAATTATGGGACTTGAATCGTCAAAAATAGGTCATCCATGTTGAAGGAGTAGTGTGGACTTGGAGAATTTCTGACTTGTTTTGCAATACATGATTACAGATAACCACTGGTATCCTAAGGCTTTCAGATTTCATATGTGTGTTAATTGCTTCAATTTAAATTAGCATTAACCCTTGACCGGACAGTTTTTTACAGGTTGTGGAGATTTTGAATACACTGTTCAACCTTTTTTCTTAGTTTAGACTTAAGAAAAATTCTGACCTGTTTTGCGATACATGAATGTAGGCAACGACTGGTTAACAAAGTTTTGGTGAAGGTGAACTCGATGTTTTCCATTTATAATAAGCCTGAAGATTTCAAATGCAGGGCCCACATTGATGGCTCCCATCACTTTGCATCTAGTTTGTTACTCTCTTCAGCTTGCTAGTACAATCACTTGAATAAATATTAATGGATTTGGTCAATATTTGGTATGTGAGACTTTCTTAACTATGTCTTTCTTGAGTTTGAAAACTGTTGTGAGTCAGCCATACTGAGTGAAGTAATGGCCCTTAATTAGTGAATTTTTGACTGTTTTCAGCTCATTAGTGTGATAACTTGTACAAATATCACTGGATTTGATTTTCCTGTGAACTGGGTGAATTTTTTTGGTCACTAAATCCTTCAGAGCTCATCTTAAAGCATCTTAAAGCAAAAATTACCCCCCCCCCCCCCCAACCCCAACCCAACCTCGACCCTATGTTCCCCACCCCCCTGATGCTACTGACACAGTTGGAGTTTGATTGCAGGGTCACTGCCAACCTTGACCACTGGGAGATGGATATTTAGACTCTTTAGAAATGGCCTCTTTTTAGCATTACTGGAATTAGTGGAAATCGGGGGATTTAAATCATTTGACAAGGACAACAGAGTTATAAATAATTACTTGACTTCATTTCTCTGTAGTGTTAATTAGCCATAATTAGCCATAGTTTAGACAACTTTCTTAGGTGAGCAATTAAAGGCACTTTTGGGGCCTCTTTTTCAAACAGTGTTGGAAACCACATTTTGAGACCCCTTCAATTTTCTGAACTGCATTTATAAATATTGGTATTAAAAATAAAAATGTAGGTGAAACCAAAACAAGAGCATTCCTTTTCAAAAAGTCTATATAATATCAAAATCATATCACTATGACACCTTTTTCATTCCTAACCTAACTTATTACAACATTCCTTTCCGGAGCATATTTTTGATACTAAATGACTGCAAGAATATTTAGTATCCCACAGTTACCGACACATGTAACTACATTTAGCGTATGTCCTCCATAGTATTGCTGGAAGAGGTATATGGCAAGCTTTGCATTGCTCTTAATATAAAGTGAAATGCATATAGTGACCACTTTGTCCATCCATCTTTCCATCTGTCTGTCTATTTTTTCTTTGTCTGGTCCATAACAAATTTTTCAGTGTGCTGATAGTGTTCATACTTCACACAATGATTGCTTATGACTCAAGGGTGGGTCATGATATTGACCCAAGGTCATAGCTCCAAAGTCAAGGTCACAGAATATTCTTCCATTCCAACTTTTTATCTAACAATCAACCTAATTTGCTGCACCCCAAAACTCAGAAAAAACATTTGTATCATACCCCCCCCCCCCCCCCAGCCCCCCCCCCTAGCCCTCCCCCCCCCCCACCCCCATTCCGATTCCACATCGGACAGATTCAACTTCTAGTAAACACCTCACTATTACAAAAATGCATTGTTATTACTCTTGAAAATATGAAATTCAAAATTTTGACCAATTCCAACCCAATTTAATCTGAAAAAACAGGGGAAAGAGGTTTTATGCAGCTAGATTGTTAGATAAAGTATTATCATGACCAAATGCATGTCCTATAATTTGTATCAGATTCTCAGTCATGTTTACAATTGGATCACAACACGCCCTTATGGGCCCGTTGTGATCTGATTGTAAACACGACCTCGAATCTGACACAAATTACAGGACATACACATGGTCATGATAAGGTATATGTATGGTCCATAAAAAATTACTGCATGGACCGATCTTGTTCATACTTAACCCTTTACCTAACGTAATGGCCAAAACCGGCCAGCGCTATTCTCAAAAATCACCAATTAATTTTCATTATTTTTTTTCGTCCAGCTCGTTCCAACGAGGGGTCATAACCTATGTTTTTGAGACAAAAAATGAAAAAAATTAGTTATTCAAGAATTATTTTTGCAAGTGTCGTCTGCTTTTCAGGTTAGGTAAAGGGTTAACCATAAGTTCTTAAGTTGAAGCTGGGTGTGTAAGTGCAATGCCAATTATTTTGAAGGTACAAGTCATTCCTCAGACATAAGAAAGCCTGAAAATGAGCAATCTGTCATTTGCAGAATGAAGTCCTCAGAGGGGGAATTTGCTGATGTTATCCCATTCAGTGGGCTAGTATATCCTCTGGGTACCTCTTTCTGTTTAGGCCTGAGACCTTGATTCAGATTGAGGTTCACAGAGGTTAAATTATGTGATGCTGTGCAGGGTAGAATCACCAAATTCGCCCTCTGGGGACCTCATTCTGCAGATTCCAGGCTCAGGCATAAGTCAGGAACTTTGGGAGCTGCAGTTATCAAACTTGACACAATTGCAAAGGACAATCAGAGGATGTGTCACACGCTATAGCCGGGCTCATAACTGAAAGGTGAAGGTCAATTTTCCAAATCACACTTCTAATCAATATTCTTGTCTGAGCTGTATATAAAATAAACGTACAGTGTTTTGAAGTGAAAAATTTATACTAAGAGTAGGATTAAGAATGAAACTGACGAGCCTCTGGCGAGTTGGTTTCATTCTTAATTCTATGAGTGGAATAAATTTTTTAATTGAAAACACTATACATGTATTTTGTTTATCCCATAAATCTTTTACAGGGCTGTCTCTGTGAAATCGTGCTGTTACTCGCTACAAAACACAGTGAGAAGTAAGGAGCACATTGGTCCAATTCGATCGACCAGCAAAATTGGTAAAAATAAAGGATGTGGTTCCTCCTCCCATAAGCCTTGCTGGTCATGCAGGTGATGGTTTAGACCTCTATTGCTGGCTAGTTGGCGGAAGGTTATCAAGCTCCACAAAAAACTGGATAACAATCACGGAAGATCAATGTATGAGAAGTGTAGTCTTGGACAGCTTACGGCTATCTTTCCAAGTAAACCCCCACTAACAAGTTGTCCGCGTTGGACAAATCTTCTATTCAGTTCTTGCATAAGAGAGAGGTATAAGCTCTCTTATCAAAGGAAGCAGTACAGGTCATCGAGAATCAGGATTCTCAAGATTTTTACAGTCACCTGTTCCTCATACCAAAGCCAGATGGCTCATTCCGACCGGTAATAGACATTTATAGTTTATCATGGCTCTAAAAGTTTATGGAAATCATTCAGTTGGTAAAAGGTAAAAGTGAGCGTTCGAGTGATCGACTGTGTGGCAAGCATAGATCTAAGGATCCGTACTTTAATGCCCTGGTACATCCGGCATTCTAAAAGTACCTGCGGTCCGCCATACAGGGGAATGTGTATCAGTTCAGAACAATATGCTTTGGTCTGAATCTGTCCCCCTGGGCATTTCACTCGAATAATTAACTCGGTAATGTCTTACTTATGAGCTCATTTGTCTGCAGTAACGTCGGCTAACTTGGACGACCTTCTACAGGGATACGGCAACAGAATTATTCTTCAGAACGATGTTCAGAGTCTGCTTCTATTACTCCGATGTCTCAGTTTCATCGTAAATGAGAAAAAGTCAGAACGAGCTCTGTACAAGTGGTCTATTCCCTTGGGATTGAGCTCTGAGACTCACAACAATCTGGTTCGTCTGCCATTACCCAGAGCGAAATTAGTCAGTTGTTATGCTCGCTTTGTCTACACTCAGATGTATTAATAGTGAGGGAATTCATGCGACTGTTTGTGTTGTGCAGAGCGGCTGTGGATCTCATTCCGATGGGCCACCTGCACGCACGTTTCCTCCAGATATTTTTTACACAGAACAGGAGTGTGAAGACGCTTTCTCTTGAACCAGTATTGTTTTAACGGACCTAGTAAAACAAGGGTTCAAAATGGGCAGATATTCAGTAGTTAACTCAGGGAGTTACGCTGCAACTGCCGGATCCTGCTTTCATGACTATGACGGATGTGAGTCAGACGGGTTTGGTCCCGCAGTCTTGAGGTGTCAGGTCTTTGGGACCCTCGGTTCCAGGAGAAACACATAAACATCAATGAGATGATGTTAATTATAGCTAGCGCTACAACATTGGATTCACTTAATAACGGACATCCATGATCAATTTGGTCGGACAACTTGACAGTAGTAGCGTACATCGGGAACCAGGGCGGCACCCATTCATTTCCGTTATGCCAACTAATGGAGAAGATTTTCCTAATACGTAATGAATCATCATGTTCATCTTTCTATCTGTCATATACCAGGTCGTCTGAAAGTACTAGTAGACTCGCTATCTCGGAAAGGTTGTCTGTTGGAATTGGAGTGGAAGCTTAACAAGCGAGTATTTGGACAGATTTGCTACCAGAGGGATTGCCCCATGATAGATCTGTTTGCGACGCACAAGGACAATCAGTTACCATTGTTTGTGTTGCCATGCCCAGACCATTGAGCCTATGCAGTAGACGCTCTGTCGATCATAAAATGAAAATAAAGTGAAAATTTTGTTGACTTTCTTGATGGGACCGTGTATAAAGGCAAGAAATTCCTTCCAGTCATTTAGATTATAAAGTATATTTTAAACCAACTGATTCACATCATTTGTTGCACACAAAATCATTTCATAACGGCCAAAATTAGCCAGTGCTATTCTCAAAAATCTTCAATTAATATTCATTATTTTTTCATTTTTTTGGTCTCAAAAACATAGGTTATGACCCCTCGTTGGAACGAGCTCATTGAGCTCATTCCAACGAGGGGTCATAGCCTATTTTTTTCAGACAAAAAAATGAATAAAATTAGTTATTCAAGAATTTTTTTGGCAAATGTCTTCTGCTTTTCATGTTAGGTAAAGGGTTAAAGGTATCATCAAATCACAGCTCATTCGTTTCTACTGCAATTGAAGTGATAAGGTAAATTTCAACGAGGCTTGTTCTTCTCTTATTTGGCGCTCTTAGATCGAGGTGGTAGTCACTGCTCTTTCTGTGCAGCCTGAAATCTCAAACTCGGAAAAAAGATTGAATGTCCAGCAGAAATTAATGATTTTGAACCACTGAAAATTGAACACAACAGACAGTTGTAGAATTATAGTGGTGTGATACTGAATTGCAAAAAGTCTTGTAGATTGCATACTTTTATGCCTGATCGGAAAGAGGAATTTTTCTTCGAACAAAAATGAAAAATCATTATCAGCTCTGTAACTCCCTCGATTGTGATTCACCAAATAATATAATATATTCACCAAATATTACTTACCATATCACTTGTAAATGCTATCGGAAGCAGTATGTTGGTCAAAGTCAAAATCCTTTCCGAGAATGTGCTACTGGACACAAACCGGATATAAAACATAATGCTGATGCCCCAGTAACACAACATTTTAACCTTCCTGGCCATCCTTTGGACGATTTCGAAATCCATCCTATTGAACAACCACCAATTAAAAACACGTTAGAAGAAACGGATGAATTTAGAAAAAAACATGAAGCTTTTTGGATCAATACACTTCAAATCCTCTGGCCATTTGGTATGAACATATAAGACGGAGAATGCAAAAGGACGTCCATCATTCCTTTCACTTTAACATACAACAGAATGAATATCGAAGTAGACAAAATATTAAAAGATGAATTCAATTTAACCAACTCTAAATTGAATGAATCTTTGAATCTTCAACCTGTCATTCAATGCCTATAACAAAACAAAAGCTTGCGTAACATCCTTGTAAGGACTAAATTAGAGCCCATTAAGGAATAACTTGCGTAACATCCTTGTAAGGACTAAATTAGAGCCCATTAAGGAATAACATCAATAATTGCCAGTCAGTTTAACCAGTTCCTAAGCTCATCACATAGTTTAAATCAATTTGGTGTATTTTTTATCATGCTTGAAACTCATCAAGGTTCAGTAAATGAAGAAAACAATTTTTCGGCGGCATATTACAAGAAAAAAACATTTCAGTAGGAAATGTCTGTGTCAGTGCAAATTTTTAACCTTAAAGGATGCATGCACGCACATGCACACGCATGCACGCACGCATGCACGATGATGCCATTTACTAAGGCGTACTGTACGTCGATGGTGCACATATCTTCAACCAATCTAACCCTGTCTGTGCAATGCGGAGTTACGATGTTAGGGAGCTGGCACCTGCTGTTCTTTGCTCGGTGGTTCTCTCCGGGTACTCCGGCTTCCTCCACCCATAAAACTGTCACCGACATGATATGAACTTGGATGTTAAAGTGTCATTAAACCTTAATAAATAAATAAATAAATAAAATAAATAAATTGGCTTATGTATGACATGCCCAGATGTCATGGCCATCGTGAGTAGCAACATTTTTTTTTCCATTTGCACGTTATATTCGATTTATAAAATTGTTAGGAAAATTTTCAATTCATCAACGATAGGGCATGGGAAATCTCGGGATTGAACTGCGAATTAGTCTGTCAGTTTTGTAATGCATAAAGTATGTTTGCCTGGAAATTATGAAAAGGCGTATACATGTACAAGAAGGGTAATTTTACCTGAAATGGTTTTAAATTTTGGGCCCTCTATCAGAATTTACAGAAAAAAATTTCTTTTTTGAACATGTTTTTCCAACTTTGTTGGCAATATCATTATTTTGAAATTCGCCTTTAGTGTCACAAGTGAATCTTTTCACAAAGATAGTCAAATGAGTGTTAGCACTGCATTCAGTGAATACAAAGTATTGTACCAAAACAAGAGATAGAGAGACAAATGTATGTTCTTGGTTAGTTATTACTGCACCATAAACTGCTAACACGGCTTACTGTCAAAACAAAGAGATTTAATTAATAAAGGCACCACGAACCATGAGATGCTGTTTGCTAATGTTTTTGACATCTTTTGCACATTCTTTTATCACTCAACCTTAAAAAGAACTCACACAAAAAAAAGAGAGAAAAATTGCAAAACATGAAGATATAACTCTTGAAGTTACAACGGAAATAAACTATTGCTTATTGTTAGAGCTAAACAGTGATTGTGGGCAATTAAAAGATAAAAAAAAAAAAAAATTAATAAGTGTTCAGCACCTGCTCAAAAAATCCCCCCAAAATGCCTCAAATAGCATAAATATACATATTATATTTCTTTTTTCAATTAATTTTCCTTATAATTAATGAAAAACTTGTGACTGAGAGAAATGGTCATTTTCACTCACACAAGTGCTTGCGAAAAATAAACATGTCTCGGTCACTCATGAGATAATTTTCGGTATCCACTCAAAAACACTAGATATCCTCTATATCTGTATTTTCATTTCTGTATTTTGTGCCCATGAAAACTCAATTGCAACAGATGAACTGAGGCAATGATGACTCAGATGTGTGTGTACAACATTACTTGCAAGTGAAAAATATAAAGAAAATACAATCATAACTGTAGGACAATGAAATAATTATTTTGTTTTCAGCTCACCTAACCTTGATAAAAGGCCATGTGAGCTTTTCACATCACTTGGCATCCATCATCGTCTGGTGCCTATAAACTTTTCATATGTTCATCTTCTCTGTAACTGCAGAGCCTGTGTGAGCCAAACTTGGCAGGAATGGTCTATGGGATGCCCTCTACAAACAATCCTCATTTTGTTCCCGACGGTTGAAAAACATTGCTTCCATAGGCATTCTTTGATTCTGCTTGGTGGATTTTCAAAAATCTTCTCTGATGAAACTGCCAGGCCAAATGTTTTGAAATTTCACATAAATGATGACTGGGACCCCCTCTACCAATGATCCTCATTTGATGTTGATCGGGTTACAAACATGGCCGCAGTTGCAGCTTACAGTTACTTTTGAAACCCTATTTCTATGGAACTACTGAGCTAATGTGAACCAAACCTGCCAGGGATATTCTATGGGAGGTCTTCTACAAACGATCCTCATTTTGTTCCCATGGGTTTGAAAACATGGCTGCCAGAGGCATTCTTTGATTTTGATTGGCTGATTTTGAAAAATCTTCTCTGAAACCACAGGGCCAAATGTTTTGAAAGTTTGCATGGTTGATGACTGCGACACCCTCTACCAATGAACCTCATTTAATGTTGATCGGGTTGCAAACATGGCTGCAATTGTGGCTAATAGTTACTATGGAAACCCTATGGGAAATCACATTTTCATCTTCTTCTCTGGAAACGCTGAGCCAACTTGAACCAAATTTCGCAGGAATGGTTTATAGAGGGCCCTCTACAAACTATCCTCTTTTTGTTCCAGAGACATTCTCTGATTCTGATTGATGGATTTTGCAAAAATCTTCCCCTCTGAAACTACAAAGTCAGATGTTTTGAAACTTCACATGATTGAGGACTGATACAACTACCAATGATCCTCATGTAATGTTGATGTAATTTTGCAAACATGGCCACAATTGCAGTTGATGGTTACCATGGAAAGCCTATGGGAAATCACATTTTATATGTAGTTCCCAGTGAGCGATTGCAGGTTCTTTAGAGCCTCTAGTTTACTTTAAAGTTGAAAAAATAAAAAAGATCAAATAAAAATTCTTCGTGCATTCTGATCCAGAAGGGGTGAATTGTTCAAGTGTGAAACATCCCATTTATGGAGGTAAATGTATTGAATATTGAATTGATTGGGATGAAATGTCTGTTAACCATGGATTAAATAAAGTTTGAATACACCTCTTTACCTTGATTCTGTGTGGAAGAACATAGCTTGCATTTTAAGAGAGAAATTTTTCATTCATCGTCAGTTTCAGTGATAAAATGTGATTTTGTTATTGTTTTCAGAATTACAGTTTCATGTGTTTCACTGTACGTGGTTTTGTTGTCAAACATGCCAAAATTGGGTGCATTTTCGATTTTAGTAACTAAGAATCTGAAACAGAGATGCCCAACAATCATTCAACTGAGATTGTTAGAACAAGCACAGCATTGTTACTATTATGAATCTGATCACTGTTTCATCTATGATAAATAATGCAAATTTATTTAGTCATGGAAGAAAACTTGTGTGTTTTTTAAGTGTTTATTAAATGCTCCTTGATGAAAAGTGAAATGCTAAAATATTTGTGGAACCTGTTTTTCATTTCTCTGATTTTGACTTGACAGAACCGGCACAGAAACGAAACGATTATTTCCAGGAAATCTGCATGCCTGCACATCCATGCTGACTGTACTATCCTCTGCAAATAGCAGCCTAGTTTTCTCTGTAGCTTCTGCCACTGTAGCCTGCATCTGTCATGCTTGCAATATTAACATTTCCATGGTGCTTGTTGTTGGCCCTCCATGGGTCAGATTCAAGTTTGTTCAAGTCAAATTTTGTCTTTGTGTAATAAAAGGAGTGTTCTTTAAAAATATTTTTCTCCAGATTCACATTTTGATATTGAATATGCTGTGTCATTAAGGGGGTCCAATTAAAATGTGCTCAAATCTAGACCCTGGTTCTGCGTTTGGGCTTCTTATATGGGAATCCAAATTTGAACTTAGTGTAATATGATAAAACTTCTTTAAAAATCTTCTTCTTCTGATCCACCAGTTACATTTTCTTGATATTTGGTAAAGGCGTAAAGCATCCTTATGGAGGTCAGAGTCAAGTGTTTTCAAATGCCAGGCTTCATATTTGGGCTCTCTATTGGAGCCTGAAATTTAACTTAGTGCAATATGTGTAATATTTCTTAAAAATCGTCTTCTCCAGAATCACCTTTCAGAATCTTTTGATATTTGGCATACAGAATCCTCATGGGGATCAGATTCAAGTTTGTTCAAATCAGGTCCCTGGGTTTATATTTTGGGCTAGCTGGTAGATCCCGGTTGTTAACTTAGTGCAATATGAGGAATACTCTTTAAACATTCTCTTCTTCACATCCACCTGTCAGAATCATTCAATATGTGGCATAAAGCATCCTTAGAGGATTCAGATTCAGGTTTGTTCAAATCAAGCCCCTGGGTCCATATTTGGAGCTCCCTGTAGGTGCCCAAATCTTAAATTAAAGCATGTGATTAATATTCTTTAAATTTAACCCATCATCTTCGCATTCACCTTTCAGAATTGTTCAATATATAGCATAAAGCATTCTGGGGGTGGGGGCAGGTTCAAATTTGTTTAGATCAAATCCTTTTGTCCACATTTGGACTTGCCTTGTTATGCAAGCCTGAAATTTGTCTTTGTGCAGTATGAGGAATATTCTTTAAAAATCTTATTCAGAGCCAGCAGTCAGAATCTTTTTAATATTTCATATTCACCATCCTTGGGGGCTCGGATACAAATTTGTTTAAATCAAGTGCCTGGGTTCATGTTTGGGCTCCATACTAGTGTTAACTAGGCATAATTGCTGAATGCGGCAGTAAATCCTTCTTTCTCAGGTGGGCGATTCAGGCCCCTTTGAGGCATTTTGTTTTATTTTTTTGTTTCATTGTGATCTTGAAACATTTTAACTGATTTTATGCAAAAAACTCCAAAAAATATTCACCCTATTGTCCACGACTTGAGGGTGGGGTTTGAAAGTTAGGCAAATTTTTAGTTGAGTTACCTTTCTTGTTTGCATGATAACTTCATCAAATATCAATGGATTTGGTCAATATTTGGAATGTGAGATTTTCTGAACAATGTCTTGAACGAGTTTGAAAACTGGTGTGGTTTGGCCACACATGAGTGAAGTTATGGCCCCAAATTATTTAATTTTTGCCTGTTTTCAGATTTTTAGTGCGATATTTTAAAAAAAATAATAATGGATTTAGTCAATATTTGGTATGTTTTACTTAACAATATCTTGAACGAGTTTGAAAACCGATGCATTTTGACCATATTGAAAGGAATTATGGCCCCCTAAATTAATATTTTACCTGTTTTCAGCCCGTTAGTGCAATACCTTGAAATGTCCATGAGTTCTGTCAATATTTGGTATGTAAGCTTTTCTTAACAATGTCTTGAATGAGTTTTGAAATCTGGTACTGGGCATCCCTACTGAGCTGAATTATTGCCCTTAATTAGTTAATTAGGGCTCTATAGTAATTAGTCTGTACATCTGTCTGTCCGTCCAGCTGGCCGGTCAGCCATCCATCCATCCATCCGTTCATCCATCCATCTGTCTGTCCATCCATCCATCTGTTCTCATAATATTTATACACATTGAAATTGATCGAACAAAGCTCCCTTTCATTTTTGACTTTTTTCTGTTTTTCTTTCCAGAGTTATGGGACTTGAATCTTAAAAAAATTGACTATTTTTTTTACATGTCGTATAACTCAAGAATACTTTACTGAATCTCTTGAAATTTTGTAGGAATGTTATAATCAGTAAAGGAAACACCCCTTTTAATTTTTAGGATTTTTAGATTTCTCATTCTGGAGTTATGGGACTTTAATCGTAAAAAAATGACAATTTTTCACATGTCATCTCCTTACCCAAGTTTGTTTTGACCAATTCTCATAATTTATATACACACTACTGAGATTGATCAAACAAAGCTCCCTTTCATTTTTTGACAATTTTCAGATTTGTCATTCCTGAATTATGGGACTTGAATCGTCAAAAATAGGTCATCCATGTTGAAGGAGTAGTGTGGACTTGGAGAATTTCTGACTTGTTTTGCAATACATGATTACAGATAACCACTGGTATCCTAAGGCTTTCAGATTTCATATGTGTGTTAATTGCTTCAATTTAAATTAGCATTAACCCTTGACCGGACAGTTTTTTACAGGTTGTGGAGATTTTGAATACTCTGTTCAACCTTTTTTCTTAGTTTAGACTTAAGAAAAATTCTGACCTGTTTTGCGATACATGAATGTAGGCAACGACTGGTTAACAAAGTTTTGGTGAAGGTGAACTCGATGTTTTCCATTTATAATAAGCCTGAAGATTTCAAATGCAGGGCCCACATTGATGGCTCCCATCACTTTGCATCTAGTTTGTTACTCTCTTCAGCTTGCTAGTACAATCACTTGAATAAATATTAATGGATTTGGTCAATATTTGGTATGTGAGACTTTCTTAACTATGTCTTTCTTGAGTTTGAAAACTGTTGTGAGTCAGCCATACTGAGTGAAGTAATGGCCCTTAATTAGTGAATTTTTGACTGTTTTCAGCTCATTAGTGTGATAACTTGTACAAATATCACTGGATTTGATTTTCCTGTGAACTGGGTGAATTTTTTTGGTCACTAAATCCTTCAGAGCTCATCTTAAAGCATCTTAAAGCAAAAATTACCCCCCCCCCCAACCCCAACCCAACCTCGACCCTATGTTCCCCACCCCCCTGATGCTACTGACACAGTTGGAGTTTGATTGCAGGGTCACTGCCAACCTTGACCACTGGGAGATGGATATTTAGACTCTTTAGAAATGGCCTCTTTTTAGCATTACTGGAATTAGTGGAAATCGGGGGATTTAAATCATTTGACAAGGACAACAGAGTTATAAATAATTACTTGACTTCATTTCTCTGTAGTGTTAATTAGCCATAATTAGCCATAGTTTAGACAACTTTCTTAGGTGAGCAATTAAAGGCACTTTTGGGGCCTCTTTTTCAAACAGTGTTGGAAACCACATTTTGAGACCCCTTCAATTTTCTGAACTGCATTTATAAATATTGGTATTAAAAATAAAAATGTAGGTGAAACCAAAACAAGAGCATTCCTTTTCAAAAAGTCTATATAATATCAAAATCATATCACTATGACACCTTTTTCATTCCTAACCTAACTTATTACAACATTCCTTTCCGGAGCATATTTTTGATACTAAATGACTGCAAGAATATTTAGTATCCCACAGTTACCGACACATGTAACTACATTTAGCGTATGTCCTCCATAGTATTGCTGGAAGAGGTATATGGCAAGCTTTGCATTGCTCTTAATATAAAGTGAAATGCATATAGTGACCACTTTGTCCATCCATCTTTCCATCTGTCTGTCTATTTTTTCTTTGTCTGGTCCATAACAAATTTTTCAGTGTGCTGATAGTGTTCATACTTCACACAATGATTGCTTATGACTCAAGGGTGGGTCATGATATTGACCCAAGGTCATAGCTCCAAAGTCAAGGTCACAGAATATTCTTCCATTCCAACTTTTTATCTAACAATCAACCTAATTTGCTGCACCCCAAAACTCAGAAAAAACATTTGTATCATACCCCCCCCCCCCCCCCAGCCCCCCCCCCCCCCCCCCCCCCCTAGCCCTCCCCCCCACCCCCACCATTCCGATTCCACATCGGACAGATTCAACTTCTAGTAAACACCTCACTATTACAAAAATGCATTGTTATTACTCTTGAAAATATGAAATTCAAAATTTTGACCAATTCCAACCCAATTTAATCTGAAAAAACAGGGGAAAGAGGTTTTATGCAGCTAGATTGTTAGATAAAGTATTATCATGACCAAATGCATGTCCTATAATTTGTATCAGATTCTCAGTCATGTTTACAATTGGATCACAACACGCCCTTATGGGCCCGTTGTGATCTGATTGTAAACACGACCTCGAATCTGACACAAATTACAGGACATACACATGGTCATGATAAGGTATATGTATGGTCCATAAAAAATTACTGCATGGACCGATCTTGTTCATACTTAACCCTTTACCTAACGTAATGGCCAAAACCGGCCAGCGCTATTCTCAAAAATCACCAATTAATTTTCATTATTTTTTTTCGTCCAGCTCGTTCCAACGAGGGGTCATAACCTATGTTTTTGAGACAAAAAATGAAAAAAATTAGTTATTCAAGAATTATTTTTGCAAGTGTCGTCTGCTTTTCAGGTTAGGTAAAGGGTTAACCATAAGTTCTTAAGTTGAAGCTGGGTGTGTAAGTGCAATGCCAATTATTTTGAAGGTACAAGTCATTCCTCAGACATAAGAAAGCCTGAAAATGAGCAATCTGTCATTTGCAGAATGAAGTCCTCAGAGGGGGAATTTGCTGATGTTATCCCATTCAGTGGGCTAGTATATCCTCTGGGTACCTCTTTCTGTTTAGGCCTGAGACCTTGATTCAGATTGAGGTTCACAGAGGTTAAATTATGTGATGCTGTGCAGGGTAGAATCACCAAATTCGCCCTCTGGGGACCTCATTCTGCAGATTCCAGGCTCAGGCATAAGTCAGGAACTTTGGGAGCTGCAGTTATCAAACTTGACACAATTGCAAAGGACAATCAGAGGATGTGTCACACGCTATAGCCGGGCTCATAACTGAAAGGTGAAGGTCAATTTTCCAAATCACACTTCTAATCAATATTCTTGTCTGAGCTGTATATAAAATAAACGTATAGTGTTTTGAAGTGAAAAATTTATACTAAGAGTAGGATTAAGAATGAAACTGACGAGCCTCTGGCGAGTTGGTTTCATTCTTAATTCTATGAGTGGAATAAATTTTTTAATTGAAAACACTATACATTTATTTTGTTTATCCCATAAATCTTTTACAGGGCTGTCTCTGTGAAATCGTGCTGTTACTCGCTACAAAACACAGTGAGAAGTAAGGAGCACATTGGTCCAATTCGATCGACCAGCAAAATTGGTAAAAATAAACAAGGCGCATTAATACATTTTTGTCTAAAAATAATTCCCCTACGAACTTGAGCTAAACTTGCAAAAATACTTCATTAAATGAACAGTGTGTGGTGTTTTCTACTAGCATTGTGTTATACTTTCAAAAATGGCTAAAGAAAACAACAATTAAACTGTTAATTATGCTACACGAATGTGATAGAGGTCAGAGGTCAGCAAGTCCATCTCTACTACAGGAATAAATTCTTTCAGTGTTAAACCGGGAAAAATTTATCACCGTACTGGGTGAATAAAGCAAAAATTTATCCAAGGCTTTTATTGTTAGAATAAACGGCCATTTATGGGATAAAAACTCAGAAATGAATCAGACTACAATTAACGATCTTCATACAAGTGTTAAAGACAGTCAAAGGTGTGTCTTATATAATATTTGCCCAAGCATCTACAAAGTCAAGTTCAAACTTGAGTGTCAGATATTGAGGGTCACAAGTCATGTCTCAGCCATGACTCAGAAACAATAAGGGCCACAGTCATCAACTTCACACAATTATAAAGAACAATGGAGGGATGTGTTGCCCATCATAGCTGGTTTTGTAACTTCAAGCTAGTTCCATAACTTCCAGGTCAGTGTTTCACATATAATAGTTGCTTGTGCATCTTCAAGGTTAAGGTTAAACAATTTTAAAGGACAATAGAAACATGTGTTACCTATAACAGCCAGGTTTATAACTACAAACGAAATTCATAACTTCAAGGTCATATTGAAATCGTTTGGTATTCTTGTCTCAGCCATAACTCAGAAATAAATATAAGTACAATTATCAAACTTCATGCAAATGTTAAGGGCAGTCATAAGGTGTCCCGCATATAATGCTTGCATATCATGTGGGTACAATCATCAAACTCAAACACTCATTAACATCAGTTCCATTTGGTTATTTGGGGAGAGGCATAAGTTACAACAGTGACATTTCTTGTTTTTTTTTCATTTTTCTCTTTTTGTGAATTACTTTTGTTTTTTTATATGCTAGCCTGTGAATTATGAATTATCTAAAAGATATTTCTTGATATCCATTGACTTGATGGATGGCAAGGAATATCCCTCAGTAGCTTTTAAATGACGGCATGCTTCTGTGCATCACTTTGCCTTCGCTCCTGTTAATGTTTATTTCAATTTTTCACAAAATCAGAACTTGCATAACATACAGGGCGATCTGAGTATCTCTTCACTTCCGAGGCATAGTTTCAAGCACATTAGATGAAAAGAAAGTGACTCCGTGAGGGATATTGAGCCTTAAACTGGGTAACTTTTCCAAAAGATCTTGCTGATCAAATCATCCAGGAAGTTTTTTTGGGAATGAGTTGGTGCACAATATGACCATATTCTCATTTGTAGTATTATAATTATTAAATTGCATCTGTGAGTTGAACAGTTAGTTGGTTAGATTATCGTGGGAAGGTGGGACCATTTTTTTATGTTCAAGTGATTTGGCTTGTACAGGCTTGAGAGGATGATCAGCTAATGTTTGTTATTGAATTGAAATGTACATGTTGCACTCGAATTAGATTGAGTACTGTGCCATAAAATGTCATGTAACATATTAAAA
The DNA here is from genome assembly GCA_031216915.1 of Pictodentalium vernedei. Taxonomy (NCBI): domain Eukaryota; kingdom Metazoa; phylum Mollusca; class Scaphopoda; order Dentaliida; family Dentaliidae; genus Pictodentalium; species Pictodentalium vernedei. The sequence continues at coordinate 226,187,567 of CM062297.1, read as the reverse complement.
AGAAAATCTATGCTATTTTAGTGAATATCGGGAATTATCTCATTCATGTGGACCTGAAAAAAATTTTCAGGTCCACACTCAGGAGATAATTCCTGATATCATTAAAATAGCGTTTATATCCTCTTTATATTTACAGTTACGAAACATCATCATCATCCATTCCAGTTGGACAGTTTATTGCAGCCAGACCACTGTCACATGACTGCGATTCATTCAGTTATCGTGAGTTGAAAGTTAACTTGTATTTACACTAGTAATAGTGTTTATTTGAATTTACAATTGCTTCAATCTGTTGAGTCATAAAATGGATAAAATAACTTAAAAGTTCTTATTGGAATTTACTCATAAGTGTGCGATGTTAGTATTTACAATTCCTTATTTATTTTATTGAGTTTTTACAAAAACATACATGATCAGTTTTCATTTTGCCTATTGGTCAGAGATTGAAAGATCGAAAAAGTCTTAAAATGATACAGCCCCAGTTGGGCAAGTACTTTTGTTTTTCTACTTGTCAAGAGAAAGTGTTACTTTTCCAACTTTTGGAGGAAATGTGCATTGTGTTGAAAAAGCAATATAACTTAAGAATACAAACTTTTTATTTGTGTTCTGGTAATATTCATAGGCACCTGAATTGTTTCAGTCCCTAAGTGTAGACATTAGCAACAGAAAGACCAAATCAAAATGCAGAAACAATCAAATCTGGTGAAGAGAAACATCCACAATGTTGGTACCATTATTAGTGGAGCGGATTAGTGCGATTTTTTTTAAAAATAGTTCACTTGATGATACAAGCATGAAATTTTCACCATGTGTTCTTTAGATATAGTAGAAAAATCTGAGATAGTTGGCCACTGAAAATTAGGCCATTTTCAAGATGGCCGACATTTCTATAAATAGATGGGCAGCCATAATGTTTTTGTCAATGAAGTTTTGTCAGGGTTTTATAGTCCGGCCGTGGTGACTTGATATCAGGCTCTACTTGAAGGAAATTTGCAACAAAGGTGTCATTTTAAAGAGAGATTTCTCCCCTGCTAAAATTCGCATTGGGGTGGGACATTGTCATGGCAGCTGATCAACCACTATTTGCTTTAGCCAAACAGATTCAGTGGCAGTGGCCAGATGCATATGGTGAGGATAAAATCATCATAATGTTTGGTGGCTTGCATGTTGAAATGGCAGCATTCAGACTCCTAGGTGATCTACTGAAAGGTAGTGGCTGGACAGCCGCATTGACAGACGCAGATATTGCTACTTCCGGAACTGCTGACTCTTTTTTGTCAGCTTCAAATGTGTTGAAAACTAGGCAAGCACATCACGTTACAGCTGCTGCTCTGTTCAGTCTCATGAAAACTGCTTTTAATAAGAGTGAAGGTCCATTTCTTGACAAAGCAGAGGAGTTCAAAGTTTTTATGCAGTGGTGTGTTGATCAAGAAAAGATCCCACAGTTACAGTTCTGGTCCACAATTCTAAAACTAGAGTTGTTGATACTTTGTTTTGTCCGCACATTTCGTGAAAGTAATTTCCTACTATACAAAGAATCACTAGCTGAACTTATTGCCTACTTCTTTGCCCTGGACCATATAAATTATACCCGGTGGCTCCCAGTTCACCTTCGTGATATGGTCGGGCTTGAGACTTTACATCCTGATATATATACAGAATTTTGCAAGTGTCATTTTGCTGTCCACAAAACTGAACATGTGTTCTCTGGTATCGCAATCGATCAAGCTCACGAGCAAAATAATGCCATAGTTAAGGGTGACGGTGGAGCTATTGGGTTAACAGAAGACCCAGCAGCACTGAGGCGATGGATGATAGCGGGGCCGGAAATAAGCAGGGTTATCGAATTTGCAGATGCAGCTGGCAAATCAGAGTTGAAACGAAACAGAAGACACCATGATGGTACCCTGCTGCTCAGAAGGACTTTCAGGATAAAGTCTGTGGACTAATTATACCCCCGCTTCGAAGAAGTGGGGGCTATATAGGAATCGCCCTGTACGTCCGTCCGTCCGTCCGTCCGTACGTCTTTCCGGACATGAAATTCTTGTGCGCGCAACTCCTCCTACATTTATCAATCAATTTGGACAAAACTTTTCAGACATCATCACTACTAAGTGAACATGCGCATATTCCAAGATTTTTGATCTGCGACAATTTTAACCAGGTTTTCTCCCTTTGACTTAGATTTATTTGTGCGCGCAACTCCTCCTACATTTATCAATCAATTTGGACAAAACTTTTCAGACATCATCACTACTAAGTGAACATGCGCATATTCCAAGATTTTTGATCTGCGACAATTTTAACCAGGTTTTCTCCCTTTGACTTAGATTTATTGTTTCTTTCCATCCGAACAAATTCTTGTGTGCGCAACTCCTCCTACATTAATGAACCGATTTTGATGAAACCTTTCGAACTTCATCTCTACTAAGTGAACATGTGCATATTCCAAACTTTTTAATCTGCGACAATTTTAACCAGGTTATCTCTCTTGAACTTTGATTTAATATGGGTTTCTACATGAAATTCTTGTGTGCGCAACTCCTCCTACATTTATCAATCAATTTGGACAAAACTTTTCAGACATCATCACTACTAAGTGAACATGCGCATATTCCAAGATTTTTGATCTGCGACAATTTTAACCAGGTTATCTCCCTTTGACTTAGATTTATTATGTCTTTCCGTTCGAACAAATTCTTGTGTGCGCAACTCCTCCTACATTAATGAACCGATTTTGATGAAACCTTTCAAACATCATCTCTACTAAGTGAACATGTGCATATTCCAAACTTTTTGATCTGCGACAATTTTAACCAGGTTATCTCTCTTGAACTTTGATTTAATATGGGTTTCTGCATGAAATTCTTGTGTGCGCAACTCCTCCTACATTTATCAATCAATTTGGACGAAAGTTTACAGACATCATCACTACTAAGTGAACATGCGCATATTCCAAAATTTTTGAGCTGTGGCAATTTTAACTAGGTTATCTCCCTTTAACTTAGATTTATTATGGGTTTCTACATGAAATTCTTGTGCGTGCAACTCCTCCTACATTTATCAATCAATTTGGACAAAACTTTTCAGACATCATCACTACTAAGTGAACATGCGCATATTCCAAGATTTTTGATCTGCGACAATTTTAACCAGGTTATCTCCCTTTGACTTAGATTTATTATGTCTTTCCGTTCGAACAAATTCTTGTGTGCGCAACTCCTCCTACATTAATGAACCGATTTTGATGAAACCTTTCAAACATCATCTCTACTAAGTGAACATGTGCATATTCCAAACTTTTTGATCTGCGACAATTTTAACCAGGTTATCTCTCTTGAACTTTGATTTAATATGGGTTTCTGCATGAAATTCTTGTGTGCGCAACTCCTCCTACATTTATCTGTCAATTTGGATGAAAGTTTACAGACATCGTCACTACTAAGTAAACATGCGCATATTCCAAAATGTTTGAGCTGTGGCAATTTTGACTAGGTTATCTCCCTTTAACTTAGATTTATTATGGGTTTCTACATGAAATTCTTGTGCGTGCAACTCCTCCTACATTTATCAATCAATTTTGACGAAACCTTTCAAACATTATCACAACTAAGTGAACATGCGCATATTCCCAAATTTTTGATCTGCGGCAATTTTAACCAGGTTATCTCCCTTTAACTTGGATTTATTATGGGTTTTCAAATGGGATTCTTGTGTGTGCAACTCCTCCTATATTAATGAACTGATTTTGAATACATGTTGCACATTGTAAATGTGTTTTTCCAAATGTATACCATATATGTGTGGGCTCTTTAAGTATTCAGTGCTGTTCTGTGGAAGGCCACATGCAAATACAAATTTCAACAACAAAAAATGATCTTTATGTATACATTTCCTTATGGCCTTCGCCTACATGATCAGAAGTGCATTCTTCTAAAAACCCAAAGCGGGGGTATTAATCACCTTCAGTGATAGTTCTAGTTTCAACAATATCTGAATATGGCAGTCCATTTGAAGAATATTCACAAGACCTTTATTCCCTCGTTGTCAAAGAAGTTGCGAATAAAAAGGTAAATGAGTCGATGGCTCAGCTTTTACCTGTTGGCAGAAAACAGTGTGATAAATTCCTGAAAAAATCGACAACTAATGGACAAGAAAGTTTTCATGAACCCTTGGCAAAAAATAAGCTTTCCCTTTTCAGAAAAAAAATCAAGACTCGTACTACGGTGGGGAATCTAAAAATAGAGAGTTTGAAAAATGACTGTCAACTTTTTTCACAACTTTTTATATCATGACAAAATCGACAGTGTGACCTTCAAAACTTTTTTCAACATGAAAACCAACAGTACCCACCATCATTATCACACTGTGGTATGCTCAACTATGGAGTAAAATCACAGCTGATGGACATTTTAGAGACAGGGATAGCTGCTCAAGTAGAAGAGCCTCATACTGAAGTTATGATTATAGATGGTGTGGCTATGGTCAATGCAAAACCACCTGGAACTGCTAAAACATTTGATGACTATGCTGCTGAGGTTATTATACCATACATTGGAAGATGTGCACAACAATGTACAAGAGTAGATGTTGTTTTTGATGTATACCTCGAAAGTAGCCTCAAAGCAGGAACTCGACAGAAACGGGGAGCTGGGTTTCGAAGAAAAGTGATCGGTAAGAGTAACGTACCAAAGTCGTGGAGCAATTTTTTGAGGCGTGATGAAAACAAAACTGAACTGTTTGGATTTTTGGCAGATAGAATTGTAAATGCTCAGACAAACAGCCTTATAGTTGTCACTGAAGGGGATGATGTTGCCTGTAATAAGGAACTGAACACAGATATGCTGTCACCCTGTAACCATGAAGAGGCAGACACCTGTATGTTTGTTCATGCTAAACATGGGACTGTTATTACAGGTTTTAATAGCATCTCCGTGTTTACTGACCTTCAGATTAATTCAATGTGGTTAGCTTTTGGGAAGGGACAACACTTCCGCTGGCTCCCAGTACATGACATTACCAAATCAATTGGACCTCGGTCAAGTGCTTTACCTTTCTTTCATGCTTTTACAGGGTGTGATACAGTGTCTGCCTTTGTGGGAAAAGGAAAGAAATCTGCTTGGCGGGCATGGAATGTGTATGAGGCTGCAACAGAGGTTTTCTGTGAACTCAGTTTACCACAGAATGAAGGTATAGAGGCAGACATGGATATCTTAGAACATTTTGTTGTTGTCATGTGCGACCGTTCAAGCGCAACTTGCAGAGTAGACGAAGGTCGCCTTGATTTGTTCACTCGAAAGCAACGTCCATACAATGGCATACCTCCAACTAGGGCATCCCTATATGAGCATGTTAAAAGGGCAGTTTTCCAAGCGGGTCATGTTTGGGGCCAGGCTTCTCCAGTGCAACTGTTACCAGATCCTATCAGCTGCGGTTGGCTTAAACACAACAATTTGTGGGAGCCACACTGGACTACACTCTCTGCTATAGCAGAGTGCTGTCAAGGACTACAGAAGTGCTGCTGCATGCGTTCAACATGTACTAGAAATTGCAAATGCTACTGCACAGGATTGTCATGCACTGCACTTTGCTCCTGTAACTGCCAAGAAAGCAGTTAGTGTCAACAAATACACGTGTGATATATACGGGCATCGATTCTAAATGCATGAGATACAAAACATTGGCATTGATATTGCAGATTATGACGTTTATTTTGAAAATACGTGTACGTTTACAAAAGAAACAAATCCCCGGTAACTGCACATTTGAGCATACAGAGTTATTTCCCTTGCCATATATTTCCACAGCCTTTTAAACCACAATTGTCATTGCTATTCATTATTTCAAGTCATATTCAGTCTTGGTTTGCATAAAGGAATGATATAACAGCAGAAAAATTGCTTTAATGCTGTATGTTTCACTCATATATGCTGCACTCACATCACCAATAGTGCAGATTTTTTCACTTCTGGTGGCCATCTTGAAAATAATAAGATATTTCGTGGCCAACTATTCTAAAGTACTCTATGTACCAACAGTGACTTCCATACCAAATTTCATGCTTGTATCACAAACTGAACTATTTTTATAGCAATCCGCCCTACTATATCCTGTTGCCACAACATCAAGATACTAGACAAAAACCAACCTTTTCTGATTATTAAAGCTCAAACCAGTAAACCGGTATCCACTCAAAAACACTAGATTTTTTTTTTTATTATATTCTTTTTATAAGAATCTGATAATTCCACTTGTTTCAACCTTGAATTGATGCATGAAAGTAAACCGTGCATTGAATCATTGAAACACGGAAGTGATTTGATTGATACTCGGAACAGATAGCATCTTGCAATCTGATTCAGCTGGTGGGTTTCTAGTCCAAACATGGCCTGAAAGTCTGTAATATAAGTTTTTGGTTTGGTACGTCCTTTGAAAGGACGTACCAAACCAAAAACTTATGTTATGGACTTTCAGGCCATGTTTGGACTAGCCGGTTTCGTGCATCAATTCAAGTGAATATGTGCTGAATTATTGATGGAAATGATCGGTATCCACTCAAAAACAATAGATTTACTTTTCATTATACGTTTTTAGAACAAATTGATCATTTCCAGTGATAATTTGACTTGTACTCACCTTGAAGTGATGCTTTGAAAGCTGCCATTTTGATTGATACAGTGAAAGTGAAAATTTCTGTATCTTCACAGTTGGGGCTACAATTTCTATCTTTCCGCAATTTCTTTGATAATCTATCATTTAGCGTTTAATAAATAGAGATTACCAGTACAGTGAAATTTTTTTGTGTGCCATATCACATTGTGTTGACTGTCAAAACAAGCAGTATCACATGAGGTATGTTGCTTGATGCAGGTTCTTAACAAGTTGCTATACAACATACCAGAAAACTTCACTGTACTGATGATCTTTTTAGCTCAGCTGACTGAAAATTAAGGTGAGCTATAGTGATCACTCACCATCTGTCATCTGACTCACATCATCTGTCGTCTGTGACATCGTCTTCACGGCTTCTCCAAAACCGCTGGACCAATTTCAGTTAAATTTGAGGTGCTTTTTTGTTCTGGCATAGCATTTGATTTTGTTCAAATCAACTTGCCCTGCCCCACAGGGAGTGGAGGGGGGAGGGGACTACTCCCAAATTTTAAAAAAACCATCATCTTCTCATCTACCAATGGGTGGGAGCTGGCAGCTGCTCGTCGTTGCTCGGTGGTTCTCTCCGGGTACTCCGGCTTCCTCCACCCGTAAAACTGTCACGGTCATGATTAGCCATCGTGCATAAATATGTGACCTTAAACACCAATAAATAAATAAATAAATATATCTACCAATGGGTACAATGACTTGATATTTGGTACTGAGCTTCCTTTTGAGGTGTAAAATCAAGTTTTTTTGAAATGAAAACCTGTAGTAATATAATTTTTGCCTTTATAGTAGGAGGGACATTTGATTCATGCAAAACAAATTTCAGGCATCCCCTTGGGAACCCCAGGAGCTGAAATTAGAAAAATTGTTAAATACCCATATTTTCCAAACTGCATAGAACAGAGAACTATTATTTGGTATGGAGCATCCCCAGGACCAGTAGAATGGAATCGTAAAAAAATCGCCATTGTTTATATCCTAGTGTACTGAAGCGAGAATCCCAAAAATGCTGAGTCAGCACATTTGCAAAAATTAAAAAATCTTCTTTTCCAGAACCACTGATTAGAATCTTTGGATATTTGGTAAAAAGGGGATGGGGGTGGGGGTGTGGTGTGGGGGGAGGGGCAGAACAGGTTTGTTCAAAGTAAGCCCCTGTTCATATTTGGACTCAGTACAGGAGCCCAAGTTTAACTTTGTTGAATACGAGAAGTACTCCTTGAAAATCTTCTCCAAAACTGCCAATATATTATAATGCAGGGGTCAGATTCTTCTCCAGAACCATGAGTTAGATAGTTAGAATCTTTTAATATTTAGTATACAGTATCATTTCATAGGGCAGATTCAGATTTGTTCAAATCAAGAAACTTGGTTAATATTTGGGTTCCCTATGGGAGCCCTACTTTAACGTAGTGCAATATGAGGAATAGTCTTTACAAATTTTCTTCACATCCACCAGTCAAAATCTTTTGATATTTGGTATAGAACATCATTATGGAGGTCAGATTCAGGTTTGTTCAAATCAAGAACAAAAATATTTCAACAAAACCATATCATATGTCCTCTCATTGGAACGAGCTCATTGAGCTTGTTCCACTGAGGGGTCATATGATATGGTTTGCCATGGGGCCTCTTGTTTTCAACAAAACCATATCATATGTCCCCTCATTGGAACGAGCTCATTGAGCTCGTTCCAATGAGGGGTCATATGATATGGTTTTGTTGAATTGTTTTGAAAAATTTAAAAAAATGATATTTAAAATAATTTTGATATCGTCTGTGTTGGGTAAAGGGTTAAACAACTTTCTGAGGTGAGCGCATCAGACCCCATGGGGCCTCTTGTTTTCTTTTGTACCTGCCCTCAAGTAATAAGAATCAATTTGCATCACGATTTTAGACGAAAACATACAACAAACTTTTTGTTGTAGTGTTGCTAAGGTATGTTCTTTATCTCCATTCAGCACCTGGTGGACTCGCTTTACATTATTACCTCAATATATCTGGCACAAATCTAATGTAGGTTTGACAACATTCATTGAAAAGTGAATTGATGCACTTGTACAAAGAAGAAGATGTAAAACATCTTGATTGATGGTTTGTGGATTCAGAGCACATTTTTATGCTCCAGAGAAATTTTCCCGGGAGCATTATGTTTTCACCATGTCCGTCATCCGTCATCTGGCATCCAACATTCTTCGTCGTCCGCCCATTAATTTTTTGCATCCGTCAACTAACTGAAGTTCTACCAACTGGATCTTAACCAAACTTCATATGTGGGTTAGGTATGATAAGTGGAAGAAGCCTATTTATTTTAATCCATGATGTGCCAAAGGTCAAGGTCACAGTGACCTCCAATGTTAAATACACTTGAAATTGGCTTCCGCTCTATAACTAAAGTTCTACCAACCAGATCTTTACCTAACTTCATTTGTGGGTTAGGTATGATGAGTGGAAGAAGTGTATTTATTTTGACCATGGTGTGTCAAAGGTCAAGGTCACAGTGACTTCCAGTGTTAAATACACTTGAAATTGGTTTTCGCTCTATAACTAAAGTTCTACCAACTGGATCTTTACCCAACTTCATATGTGGGTTAGGTATGATGAGTGGAAGAAGCCTATTTATTTTGACCATGATGTGCCAAAGGTCAAGGTCACGGTGACCTCCAATGTTAAATACACTTGAAATTGGTTTCCGCTCTATGACTAAAGTTTTGCAAGACTGATCCTGTTTTTTTTTTTTTTTCTGTAATTCTATCCATGATATTGCAGAAGGGGGCATATGCCGCACTTGCGTTGCTCTTGTGTATCATGAGATGAACGAAGAGGACACATTTCTCACCCAGTCTTGTTTCGATTTTGCAGTATCACATTGCATGCATTTTGCCAGTGTCCGTCGTATTACACTCCACCTGATACTGTAGTAGAAATTTGATGACTGAAATTGTGCCAATGATAGCTGTATGATAAATAGACGACACCCACCCAGGGGTCAGCCGAGTGGGCGACTTGGGCGAAGAAGTCGCCTTGTCATTCTTCAAGTCGCCTTGGCTTACATTGGGGGCGAAATTCAAGTCGCCCTCCAAAACTTCCTTGGGAGACATGGCAGTTTACTGTATTTTCTTATGTTTTTATTTTTTTAAAAACACCAGCTTCCGCATTCGCAAAAAAAAGTAAACACGGCTGCTGTTAAAGTCCGTCACACGGCTATGAAAATAGCCTAAACTAGCCCAATTTTATATTTCTGAAAAGAATTGTAATGGCGTAGTCGTTCGAACAATTTGCCCCAACTGATAGCAACCAGCACAAAATGGCTATTTAAAAACAAAGTGCCAGCCAAAACAACGAACCACACAAGATACGCATCGAGTTAATTAGAATTTATTAAAGTTAACCACCGTTTCAAAACAAAAAAAAATATATTGGAGACAGTTGGTCCATATCAAAATTGCTTGCGGTTATGCTCTGTTCCACTGAAAAATTGGTTGCATTGAAATTTGCCCCGCAATTTGCATTGAATGGTTTTCTTTGAAAACTTGTGAAGTTGTGTTGGAAGGGGGTTAAATGTAATAAGGCCACAATAGAAATCACAGGTATTTGGATGGATAAGAATGGCAGACCTTCAAAGCACGAATCGCATGTGTCAGTGTAAGATGGTTGGCAGAAATTGTCAGTTTTCTGAACAGTGTATAGCCGGGAAGGGAGACAGCTGAAATATTTTTGTCATTTACCTAAGAAATAAATTAACTCAAATTGTTAATAACGCTTAATTTACGAAGGATATCAAAAACTTTTTTAACTACGCTTTTTCAGCTCAGTTCGGGCATTCAGAAACCATGAATGACCCAGCTTCTTATATGAACTTGAAATTTATTTTAAACACTTTAAATATTTTTTTAAAAAGAATATACCTTCTATTCCAGAGAAGAACACTCTCACCATGGGTCATACTAAATTTCAAATCCACTGCGTTGAGGCAAATACAAAATCAACTGCATGGTAACCTTAGTCATCACTGTTAGGCAAAGAGTTAGGGGGTATTCAGAAACCATGAACGACACAGTTTTTTTGTGGGGTGGGGGAGGTGGGATTTTAACCTACATTCTGTTATATACCATCTGACTTAGTTTTGTGTGTGTATGTATGTTTGTATAACTTTTTATTTATTTTTTTTCTCCACAATTGTATTCTATGTTCATTTATTTTGTCACGATGTCATATACGTTTTATGTATGATTGACAGATGTTATTCATTATTGGTTCGGTTATTGCTCATGACTCAAAGGCCTGTATCAAAGGCCTGTATCGACTTTGATCCAAGGTTTTATCATCAAGGTCAAGGTCGCAGGCAGCAAAACCTTTATATTGTTATACAGCCCTTGTCTGGTCTATATAATTTAGTATAATCGACAGATCTTATTCATAGTTATTGCTCATGACTCAGAGGTGTGTCACGACTTTGATCCAAGGTCGTATCATCAAGGTCAAAGTCACTGACAACAAAACATTGTTATTGTTATACAGCCATTGTCTGGTCTGTATAATTGGATCTGTGTGACAGATCTTGTTCATACTTCACACAATTTTTATCCATAACCTAACATTGAGTCATGACCTTGACCCATTGTTATATTGTTAATAGTGCATGGAGGGTTTTTTTCCAGGTTCGGTTTCGGTTTTATTTTTTTTAAACCTCGGTTTCGGTTTGGTTTTTCGGTATTATTTCCAGGCCCTTCAGTAAATCTAAATCACTATCGTCTTTCTAGAAAAGACCATGAAATGTCACTTGAGAGCTATTTAAAGTATGCTATGTCCTACTAGCAGTACTGGGACATAGCATACTTCACTAGCACTCAGCTGACGAAGTGTTAATATGCATTTGGGGTAGATTGTATGTCATTTCATTATTTTCCTGTTGCATATGTTCTATTTGATAAATACTAGACATCAGTGGCTATGCCATGGGGGGGGGGGGGGTTAGTGCAACCCCCACCCCCCCCCACCCCCCCAAAAAAAAAAAAAAAAAATCAAAAATGAAAAAAAAACCCTTCAAATTGCTATCTGAAACAATCTGGGCGCCTTTGAAGACCTCGTCAGGAGTTGTAGAAAGGCTCAGATATCACTCCGATGGCTCACAGATCCCAAACCATGGGTGGAGGACACATTCTCCCATGCCCACACCCCTGGCTCAGGCCTAGGACTTTCGGGAGATGCCGTAAGCGCATCTCAACCTTGGACCCCCACATCTTACTTGCACTCCTACCCCCCCCCCCCCCCCCCCCCCCCCCCCCCCTGAATCGAAATCCTGGTGCCCCCACTGATATACATTATATACAGCTTTCTTTTATTTTGTGTTCGGTTTTAATTTCGATAAAATAAATACTTTTCACTTGTAACTTTTCTGTTTTAATGTTTAACATACCCATAATACAGGGACTCCATTTACTGTCCTGGTTTTTGATCCCTCACTGGACCTCTGGTCTCCTTTCGAAGTACCGAGTATCATCTCTCCCTCATGTTGTTATGTGCAAAATAAAATGGATTTATGGCATCAATGAATATCACATGGGGAATAAATGGTCAAAGTAAATAACCCTATATAATTTTGATTATTATGCCCCCGAAAAATTGTGCTGCCCAATTTTTTTCTTAGTTCATTGTTTTTCTGCAGCCCAGTGCTTGCAGGGGACGTTGCATGACATTTTAATCTCTACATATCAATATATCCATATAAATATTGATGACACAAGAATTATAGTGATTTTGGTTCCAGACCATTTAAAATTGTATCACCACACCAATCGATTTCAAATTTTATTTGCTTATTACTAATGTCAAAATACAAGTCAAGTTCCATTTGGAGGTTCACTCCGACCATTCTTGCAAGAGTTATGCCCGGAGTTGTCAAATGTTCAGCAATTTATAGTTTGATTGACAGAGCTCCATAAGTTCTGGCAATCAAAATATAAATTGTAGAACCTTTGTCAACATAAGGAGAAAAAAGCCAAGCTCAGGAAATTTGAGAGTTATCAGATTTTAATACTTATCAGTATGGTGATTGTGCAGGGAATGGATATCTGCATATCTAGCATTTTGTCCATGCATCTCTGGTACAGCTACGGCCCCCATTTTTAAATTGGGTTAATTTCAAAATCTAGAAGAATTTAGTTTTACAGTTTATGACTGCAGTTTACATGATCTGAAAGCAAATTGTCAAATTCCAACAAAATTTAGCTTAACAGTTTATAAATGCAATTTGCATGATCCAATCATAAAACCCATTTTCTTGTGGCTTTGTACCAAGTCTATTACAGACCATTTATACTTTTAGCTTGATCTGATTATTTACATGCAAGTCTGACTTTGCTAACTTTGGGGCATCAGCACACACATTAGCGTTGCTCTTGTTATTTTATTTCATGAATTTAATATGAGATAAATATGACTGAAATGATAAAAAAAACAAAAACGTTCACATGTTCTGACACTTACCTAATTTTGTGCAGTAAAAGCCCACACTCACTGACCACAATTGTTCTTGTGTAGGCTCCACTGGCTATTCTCACAGTTGAGGTGCGACTTATACAAAGGTAATGGTCACAGGGGAGGTATTTTGGCTGAAAATATTGGGTGCGACGTATACGTGGGAGCAACTAAAACACAGACATAATTATACGAAAATAATCGCTTTTGGATTTGCCCGTTCTGCCGACGTTTGCTGGTATTTTCAAAATGCGATTACAAGGGGTCGTTGTAAATTTCGAAGTTTAATGTCAAAATATGCAAAAACCATATGGCCGGTTTTTTGTTAGGTCTTTTGGATTGCAACAAAAACAGACCGAACCGAAAAACCTCCATGCTCTAATCGTTAAGGTTAAGGTCACAAGCAGAAACACTTTGATTCTTGTCTTGTGTTTAGCTTCCCCTAAAAACACTGACCGTGGGCAGAGCTGTCTTGGCTGAGAGGCCTCTTGTTTGTTTATTTTTAGGCATTGTCAATGAAGGCAGACATCGATACATATCAATTGGTCTTTGTTCCAGTTCGTATGAAGCTGACCGTCAACCAGGATGGAACTCGGGTTCAATTGGTTATCATGCCGATGATGGAGGGTAAGTGTCAGAACAGACACTGATGTTTGTTTGTATTTGTGTTCTACCTACCACAACACTTTTGTAATATATTCAAAACCTATATATTAAAGATACATATAGGTTATTACTTCCAAGTGGGTTTCAGAGATGGTGTATTGAAGTTGTGACCTTGTCTCTGGGCATATATATCGACAAGTCTGTTAGGATGAGTAGATATATGACCCAGAGGTGAGGTCAAGACTTTAATACACCATCCTGGAAACCCACTTGATAGTAATAACCAATTTATCTTACAATAATCCTCCCTTTCTTGACTTGTTCGCACATAATTTGATAATCATAAGCATCTATAATAGTGTTGAAACAACTCTGTAATTCTGGAGTCGATTAGTCATCACCCAAAAGTCAAGTCGAATTCGACTAGTCGGTAACCCACTTTCTGCAGTGAAGATTTACATATCAATACCTCTGCAGTTGAATATTTTTCTCCACTTGTGCACTTTACTGATGGCAGTTCATGGGTGACATACATAGGCATAATGGGCTATATTATAGAGGTGAGCCGACAATCAGTATTGGCTATCAGTTGGTATCGGCAAAAGTCTATATTATTGCCAATATTTTTTCAGCAATTTTGCATCTGAAAAATTAATAAAAATTTTGGCAATCATCATCGATTTATGTATAAATTTCCAGAAAGAAAAATATTAGGATATTCTGTTTTGAAATACTATTCTCCATATAATTGCAACATTGTGAGTGATATTTTATTCGAATAAATCATTGTTCAGAGTTGTTCTCTTTTTAGCTCATCTTGACAAAGTCGAGCTGAGCTAATCTCATCGCTCTCCGCCCGTCGTCCGTAGTCCGTAGTCCGTCGTCCGTCAACACCATGTTTTGGTCTTCTCCTCCAAAGCCACTGGGCCAATTCAAGTGAAAGTTTGTGTGAGTGATGGTCCCAAAGGGGCATTTCATTTTTGTTTAACTCAGCATGCCCAGCCCCATAGGGAGGGAGTGGGGAAAATGCTCCAAAATATTTTAAAAATCTTCTTCTCAAGAACCAGTGTGTACAATGACTTGATATTTGCTGTGGAGCTTCCATATGAGGTGTAGAATCAAGTTTGTTCAAACGAAGTTCATGAAGTAATATTTGGCTTTGTAACAGGAGGGGTAAGATTTTTGGCCCCGCCCAAAATTTCTATTTTCTGAACCGATGGTCCAGTATGAACCAAATTTGATTTGTGGTAGTATTGGGTCATAAGTACTTGACCCATGCAAAAAAAAAAATTCCCGCATCCCCATGGGAACCCTGGGAGCTAAAAATAAAAATATTTTCAAACGCCCATATTTCCCAAACCCCACGGAACAGAGAGCTTTTATTTGGTATGAAGTATCCTTATGACCAGTAGAATTGAATGGTAAAAAAAAATTGCCATCGGTTATGTTAGGGTGTTCTGTAATGGGCATTGAAAAAATGCTGAGTCAGCATATTTGCAAAAATTTTAAAAAATCTTTTCTCCAGAACCAATCATCAGAATCTTTTGATATTTGGTATACAGCATTCATGGGGGGGCAGATAAAAGTTTGTTGAAATAAAGCTCATTGGTTCATATTTGGGCTCTCTACAGGAGCCCGAAGTTTTAACATAGGGTAATATGGGGAATATTCTTTAAAAATCTTCTTCTTCAGAACCACCAGTCAGAATCTTTTAATATTTGGTATACATCATTGTTATGAGGGTCAGATTCTAGATTGTTCAAACCAAGTCCCTAGGTTAATATTTGGGCTACCTACGGAAGCCCAAATTTTATCTTTGTTCAATATGGAGGGTAATTTTAAAAAAATCTTCTTCTTCAGATCCATCAGTCAGAATGCTTTGATATTGGTTATGCAACATCTCTATGGGGGTCAGATTCAAGTTTGTTCAAATCAGATCCATAGGTATATATTTGGGCTCACTATGGTAGCCCAAATTTTTACTTAGTGCAATATGAGGAAATTTCTTTAAAAATCTTCTTCTTCAGATCCACCAGTCGGAATGCTTTTATATTTGGTATACAACATCTCTAGGGGGGGGTCAGATTCCAGGTTGTTCAATTCGAGCGCCTAGGTTAATATTTGGGCTCCATATGGGGACATGAAATTTAACTTAGTACAATATGAGGGAATTTCTTCAAAAATCTTCTTCTTCAGATTCACTTGTCAGAATGCTTTCACATTTGGTATACAACATCTCTAGGGGGGTGGGGGGGGGGGGGGGGGGGGGGTCAGATTCAAGTTTGTTCAAATCGGATCCATAGGTTAATATTTGGGCTCGCTATGGTAGCCCAAATTTGAACTTAGTGCAATTCGAAGAAATTTCTTTACAATTTCTCTTCTTCAGATCCAACAGTCAGAATGCTTTCATATTCGGTACACAACATCTCTAGGGAAGTCAGATTTAACTATGTTCAAATCAAGAGCCTGGGTTAATATTTGGGCTCTCTATGGGAACCAGAATTGGCCATTTTGCTGAAGAATTCAAAATTTTGTATTCAGTACCCTCTAGAGGTACTAAGATTAATCCACATAGGTTGTATCAAGGGGCTGCATAGGGGAGCTCTGCATTTTACTTATGATCAACTGAAGAAAAGGCATGATGCCCAGATTATTTTTGTCACTCCTGAGGGACTCAAGGATTGACAGTGTAGCCTGTGGAGATGGCTTGCTTAATGTAGACTCATTCTTGGACTCTGTTTAAATTGTGTTCTGTACAGGATGAGCGATTCAGGCCCCGTGGGGTCTCTTGTTTTATTTATCACCCATTTTCAAACGTCAACAAAAGAAAATTCTCAGTACTCATGCACAATGAAAATACCACTCTCTGTCATCTGTCAAGAATTAAGCATAGAACACACCTACAAATGATTCAAGACAAATCAGCAGCTGTCCCCAGTATTTCTACTCCAATTTATTGCAAATGAGCAAAGTGGCCTACTTCTGTTTTGATTGAACAACATAACATGACAGTGTTTTGATTCTCTAATCTAAGTTTCCATCTAGAGTTGATGTCAGAAGGTTGGGTGATAATCAGTATCAATATAAAGTGACACAAATTAAAGCTCAATAACTAAACAAGATCCTGGTCACTCCATTAATCGTAGTTGTTTATTTTTAACAAAGCACATAGTAATTGAGTTTGCTCTAATCACTGCAGCAGTTCCTGGAATTATAGTCTGTTTTAAAAAGCTGGTTTCGGTTTCTCTTGGCTGTCATATTTCACAATTCCAGGAAACGTTCTGTTTACAATATGACATCAGCACATGTATTTTATAAATAGTTAATTAATTGTTATTGGATAAAAAGTCTTCCTTCACACTTGGTGGTGTTATAATGAGATAAGAAGAAATTTACCTTATGTCCTAAATCAGTCACCATACTTGGTGGTATGTATTAATCCCAATTTTTCTTTTTGATGTGATCTGCAACAAAACTTCTTGCTTATCGGTGCCTAGAAAACACTTTTTGACGTGCCATGTATTTTTGCTCTCTTGACTTCATATAATATGCTTATTCCCAAGTCAATGAAGTATTAAGGCATGTGCAGTGCAACCACTGTCAGCGAAATCGAAGAAGCCAATGCAACAGTTAACTTTCACGTTTACTTTGATCTCAAAGTCTGAGTCGTTTATCTCATTCATAAGTGTTGTTGATTTCATTCTCTGAACTGATCAATGTAAAATTGTTTTAACTCTTCCTCAGTGGACCTTGCATCGGAATTTTGTTACATTGTAATGTTTTTGTAGGAAATACTACATGTACTGGCTAGTCGATGCAGAAATCCTGAGTTGACATTGGGCTATATTAGCATTGCAATGAGGTAGTTGACTAATTGTTTCAACACTAAACTATGAATTGATTTTTTACGAACGAAGATCATGGCGTCATGGTATTGCATTCTTGCACAATGTATGATATAATCCCCATCCATTGTTCTGCTTCTACTATAACCATTGAAGTTTATGGTAGTGTTTTAGCCTTGTTTTATTTTTCAGGTTTAACACGTGGCAGGCTTTAGGCCCCTGTGAATATGGATTTTTTAGCTGCGACGAGCAGCTCTATATGTGGCAATGTCGGTCTGTCTGTTGGTCGGTTTGTCGGTTTGTCTGTCCATCACCAACAAGTTTAAAAAACACCATAACTCCTACAATGCTTGATGGAATGACACCATACTTGGTATGCAAGTGTATCTTCATGATGTCTGCACCCTCTCAATAGTGCATGTCATTCAGATAATTTCTGTCACATTTATGGACTTGTCACCAACAAGATTTTTTTGTCACCAACAAGTTTTTTTGTCACCAGCGAGTTTAAAAAACACCATAACTCCTAAAATCAAAGAAATCACAGCATCCAGTAGCCAAGGAGATGAGGCCTCATTCATCGGGACGTCCGCAGAAAAGAGCCATCTCGGACACACTGTTGCAGGAGCAGCGGCGGCCAAGCAACAAAATACCGCTGCTCCTCAGGCTTCCATAACAGACTTGATGTCGCAGATTACGCAGCTCATCCCAGCAAGTGCAGAAGCTGCCAATGGCAGTCTCAGAACCTGAGATGTCAGATGGTGCTGGGTCGGTCCAGTCATCTCTGTGTTCAGATGCCGATGACCATGAGTCTAATCTGATTAAGTCGGATGGCGAAAGGGATTTGGAGGAGAATTACCCTTCCCTTTCGGAACAACACATGGTGGCAATGGATCTATTCATCAATACTTCCCTAAATTCATTCCTGAGAATCAGAAACTCTATTCAGTAGCTAAGGAGATGGGCCTTATTTATCGGGATGTCCGAAGAAAAGAGCCGTCTCGGACACACCGTCCCGGGAGCAGCCGGCGGCCAGGAACAGAAGACTGCTGCTCCTCAGGCCTCCATAACGGACTTGCTGTTGCAGATTGAGCAGCTCATCGCAGCATCCCAGCAAGTGCAGAAGCAGCTGACGGCTATCTCAGACCCTGAGCTGTCCGTGAATTTCAACTGATTCAGACGGATGGTGAAAGGGATATGGAGGAGGATTACCCTTCCCTTTCGGAACAACACATGGTTGTGATGGATTTAATCCATCAACACTAACCTGAATTTGTTCCAGCGAATCAGAATGCTGCGACTACTAGGAAGAAACTGCTGGCATCATTGGACGCTGATTTTATCCAGACAAATAAGAGGTCATGTCTTTTCTGATTTAGTCTAGATGGTTGTCGCAGGCCTTAGCCATTTAGACGACGCCATGTTCAACTTTCCAGTGGGAAGAAGAATGCGGTTTCTTGTCAGCATCTTCCATAATTTTACAGATTGTTGAACTACGTTCATTTATAACGGTCAGGGAAGATGTATAGAGAGTTCCTCTGCATCTGGATGAGCAGGCTGAGGACCTAGTCATGGTCTTACCGTCATCATTCACAATTTGCTCGGACACAATTGAGATGGCAATTTCTTCATTCAGAGTGATCTTACGCAGATCACCTTTAAGAACTGTAACACAACGTCTCAACGGAAAGGAATTTGAGGACTTTCGTACCTCTTTAAGAGTCCTTTCCAGGGCTGTTATGTTTATCACGTTTAACTCTGTCTTAACAGTGGCTAATTTGGAGTTAATCAGACATGATGGTGCCCTTGCGTCGTCACCTGCAATAGATAACAAGGTGAAGAACTCTCTACGGGTCGCACCGGTATCCGGACACTTAAGTTTTTGACAATATGCTTTCATTGGTTTATGACCAAGCTACAAAGAAAGCATCAATACTCTGCTCCTTAAGTCGGCATCTAATCAACCCACAGCAGCAGAAAAGAGTAAGGGAGGACGTCCTAGACAGAAAATTGTCTAAAAAGGACTCCTCGCAAGGGTATAGGAAACCCTCCTATAATTACTCTGGGGATCGTCAGTACAGTGACTTGGAAAGGAGGCGTAAGTCTGATCGAGACTACCGGTCAGACGCCCCTAAACTGCTGGGTCGAGACTCTTCGCGAGGGGTACATAGTTTCCCCTCCCGTAAGCCTTGCAGGTACTACAGGTGAGGGTTAGGACCTCTGTTGCTTAGCAGTTGGCAGTTGGTTATCAAGATTCGCATCAAACTGGATAACTATTACGGATAACCCGTAGTGTGGACTCAGGCGGCCTACGGCTGTCTTTCCAAGAGTAACCACCACTAACATGATGTCCATGATGGACAAAGCTTCCATCAAATCCTTGCATAAGAGTCTCTCCAATCAGATGTAAAGGTTCTCTTGACAATGAAAGTAATAGAGGTCGTCGAGAATCAAGATTCTCTAGGATTCTACAGTCACCTGTTCCTTGTACCGAAGCCAGACAGCTCGTTCCGACTGGTAATAGACTGGAGCTGGATAACAAGTTTATCATGGCTCTAAAAGTTTTTTTTATGATATTCATTCAATCGGTAAAAGCGAGCATTCGAGTGATCGACTATGCGGCAAGCATAGATTTAAGGATCCAATCTTTCATGTCCTGGTATATCCGGCATTCAGAAAGTACCTATGGTTCATCGTTCAAGGGATAGTATTTCAGTTCCGAGTGATGTGCTATGGTCTGAATCTAGGGCCCTGTGCGTAAACTCAAATAATGAACTCGGTAATGTCTCACAACAATCTGGTTCGTCTGCCGTTACCCAGAGCGAAATTAGTCAGTTGTTATGCTCGCATTTGTCTACAATCAGACGCATTACCAGCGAGGGATTTTATGCGACTGATGGGGTTGTGTGGAGCAGCTGTGGCTGCGGATCTTATTCCAGTGGGTTGCTTACACACATGTCCACTCCAGATATTCTTTACTCAGAACTGGAGTGTGAAGACGCATTCGCTCGAGACCAGAATTGTTTTAACGGACCTGGTAAAACAAAAAGTCCAGATTTGGGGAGACATTTAGTGGTTAACTCAGGGAGCTCCGCAGCAGCTGCCAGATCCGGCTTTCATGATTATGACGGATGCGAGTCAAACAGGTTGGGGCATGACCCTAAGCCCGAGAGACTCGAAGTGCCAGGGTCTTTGGGACCCTAGGTTCCTGAAAATACACATAATCATCAAAGAAATGATGTCAATATGGTTAGCGCTACAACAGTGGACTCACATTATAGCGGACGTGCATGTTCAAATATTGTCAGACAACTCAACAATAGTAGCGTACCTAAGCAACCAGGGAGGCACGCATTCGTTTCCGTTATGGGAACTAACAGAAAAAAATCTTCTATATGTCTTGAAACAACAAGTTCATCTATCGGTCTGTCATATACCGGGTCATCTGAACATACTAGTAGACTCGCTATCTCGGAAAGGTCGCCTGTTGCCATCAGAGTGGACTCACAACAAGCGAGTGTTCAGACAGATTTGCTACCAGTGGGATCAACTTATGATAGACTTGTTTGCGACACACCTTATTCATTTGCAAACTTACGTGTCGCCATGCCCAGATCCTCGAGTGTATGCAATAGACACTCTCTCAATACCATGGGACGGAATGATACGATACACGTATCCTCCAACTCCTGTGATTCAACAGATCTTGTTAAAGATGAAGCAATCGCATTGCAAGATTCTGTTAGTAGCACCTCTGTCTTCACAGAAACCTTCGATTAGTTTTCTCAAGTGTCTGTTATGGGATGCTCCCCAGAAGCTTCCTCCACGAGAGGGCCTTCTTTTTCAGGGGAAGTTTTTGTTCTTCACATCCTTTTCCGCCCTTAGTGGCATAATGGAGTCAGTTAGACGTGAGGGAACCATCGCGGTTCCTATATTATTTGATGACTGGCACAGGAATGATTAAGTAATGCGGGTGAGGAGATTTCGATGACATGACTTCGAACCCCCCCCCCCACACACACACTGCCTAGGTGTTTAGAGGCAATTACCATGCAAGATGTAGTTTTCTTCCTGCAAGCCTCGTATAATTTAATACATACATACTATGCATTTGGGTCGTGTTCAATGGCGACCTCATGAGCACATCCGGTTTTTAGTTGGATTAGTTTCCTGTGTTTATTTGTTGATTTGTTATATACGAGCGCTTATTAAAAAATCATCATAATTAAATTGCTACTCTTTGAGTACCTCGGAGGCTGCATAACCAATTGATTATGCTGGTATTCAGATGATTACATGCTGGATATTAAAGCTCGCGCATTATATTATTAAACTAACACTTTATTGTATTTTGTGGGCCTTG
This sequence comes from Pictodentalium vernedei, assembly GCA_031216915.1. Classification (NCBI taxonomy): domain Eukaryota; kingdom Metazoa; phylum Mollusca; class Scaphopoda; order Dentaliida; family Dentaliidae; genus Pictodentalium; species Pictodentalium vernedei. Next base: position 226,165,616 of record CM062297.1, on the reverse strand, counting down.
AAATTATAATCTATTTCGGGGGCGGTCCGTGTCGGAGCCTGTTACTCATACCTACTTCCATTTCTAGATCCATGTTTCTATTATGTCAGTACTCAATCGCATATTCTCACGTGTTTATGGTCATAGATATCGGATAGTACACATTGTAGAGTGTTGTTACTGGAATTTATTGTACAGAGGCCGCCTGTGGGTTACCTCGGAAGTCTTTTGTCTCTCCAGGGATAGTTCACTGTGGCTCGATTGGACATGTGTATGTTATATTTTATATCACCGGTTTTCGCCGTATCTGTGTACGCCATCTGCGGTATACGTTATATAGCGGGTAATTTTAATTACCAGGGTCGTCGCATTTGCCTTAACTTCTGAAGTGGCATTAAGCACCATTTATAATCATGGATTAATACCTGAGTGCCTGTTCGACGATTATTTATATTGTTTTTTGTTACCGCTCTTATTGATTCCAGAGCTCTCCCCTCTTTCTTTTGAAAATTCCTTCAAAAAAAAAGGGGGGATGATTTTTACCTCTTCTCTGGCTTGATGGGTATGTAACTATGAAGGAAGCTGTTTTATCCGTAATTATATCCTGCATACAGCTGAAGTGTTATTTTATGACGTATGTTTGTGGGGGATTTTCTCTCATTCTCAGATACGCCATCCTAATTTTTGGGGCTTAGTCTGGACTAGCTTTAAAAATTAGGAACTTGTTAAATCCTAATTAGCATAGTCTTCATGCTTAGAATAAGCAATTACTTAAATTGGGCTCCTTATTTAGGATGTGTCTCCTCTTTTATTGTATAGAGAGACATACATGTAATTCCTATTTATTCTAATTTCCTTTCCTCGCGGATTGCAGGATTGGAACTATGTTGATCTACTATTTCGGAAGTCTTAGGCCCTCCACCTTTTTATGATTCAGCTAATTGTGGGCCATTGGGTTATAGTATAAAAATATTATAAATTTAAAATAATTTGTATATTTTTTATACTTACCAATGGCCCAGACAGAGATGGCCCTCCCATGAGTGGGCACTCATACCTCCCCACTGAATTATTATGTAATACTCTCTTTTACAAAAAATGATGTTAAATGTATGGAGGGCCAGATAGGACTTCTAATTTTCGGATTTGCATGCAAATTTGGGGGATTGGGGGGGGGGGGGAATTTGCATTTGGACCTAGATACTTTTGAGTTAGCACCAGCTAAGTCTGGGCCATTGGTAAGTATAAAAAATGTACAAATTATTTTAAATTTAAAATTTTTTTTCAACTCTACGTTTGACTCGAACTTGTCAAAAAACGTTGAATTTTGAACCAAGTTAGCCAAAACCAGGTTCCAATTGCATTTTCGTACGTGATATTTCCAGTTTAAAATAGCCACATTGGGATTGTTTTGACATTGTATTGATAATTTATCCACATATTCACGCTAGCAGATTTATATTTTGTCGAGACGTTTTCGCGTGTCTTGGGGTAAATACGTTATTGTTGTAAAATAACACAGAATTTAATGCCAACTTTGGAAAATTAAAATGTAATTGAATTATCATGTACTTAACCCTTTACCAAACGTAATGGCCAAAACCGGCCCGCGCTATTCTAAAAAATCGCCAATTAATTTTCATTATTTTTTGTCTCAAAAATATAGGTTATATCCCCTCATTGGAATGAGCTCATCAAGCATATTCCAATGAGGGGTCATGACCTATGTTTTTGAGACCAAAAAATTAAAAAATGAGTATTTTTATACTGTACCAATGACCCAGACATAGCTGGTGCTAACTCTTAAAATATAGGGCCAAACACAAATTTTGCCCCCCAATCCCCAAAATTTGCATCTAAAATCAAAGAAAACATGTCCTGAAAGGCCCTCAACACTTTGCCCCCACTGCGCATGCGCAGTGTCAAGGACGTTCCGAAATTGGCGCCATTAATCATTCTAAGTTTGGCCCTTCATCAGTTAACATCTGACTGATCTTTGTGCTTATAAATCTCAGTTTAAATGATGCCAGACACATAAATATTAGTGAAATGGTGATTCTAAGGAGGATAGAGAAGGAGGAGAGGAAAAAAATGTGTGACAGAATATTATCAGGGCTGTAACTTAAAATTTTTTAATGAAATTATGTTAAGTTACCTATTTTCGAGGCAGCAGCCATTTTGTTGTCATTCTGATTATTTAGTTACACTGTTTTTTAAGTGTTTTCCTCTCTCCCTGTCCTTTAAGTCCCCCCTTGCTATTCTCCCATGCTTTTGGCATAGTTTTTGTAATTATTATTACTAAATTTTCTTGGGAGTTTTAGCTGAATAACAGAATGAATTCTGTTCTTTCCCCATGTTTACGTCTTCACCTACGGTTGGTTAGGCGTTGTGTTCTGCATCTACCATCTGATGTTCTGCAGTTTCTTCCCTGGAAGTCTCTGTTTTGCATCAGATAGTGTATTTTTGGTAACTGATTTCGGGCCTGGGTGCCTGGAGTCTTATTTTAGTGTTTTTACACTCATTGTTTACATTTTCAACAGCCCTCTGTGTGAGGGGGGGATTTCTAAAAAATAATATCTTGATGTTATTTTAATCATAACTAGATACATTATTATTGTTCGTAAGTGTTGAATAAATTGTTTAAAATATTTTTAAAATTTTTGTCCACACTTAGGCTTGGGATCCATTGGGGCTCAACGTTACTTTTCAGAAACTTGGGCTGTTCTGAAAAAATATTTTTTCAAAATATTTTGATTTCAATTATTTTTTCTATATTAATGGATCATATTATTATTATGTATTTTGATTGCCAGGGGTTAGTGCGAGTACCAGGACTTGTTTTCTTTTCACATTGAAAGGATATTGATCAATTGTTTTAAGAGGAAGTCTTCCTCTGACTTTATTATCATTCTATATGTGGTCAGTGTACTCGCATTAACTCCTGTTCTGTATCGTATGATTTCGATGACAATATGGGAAGCGTATGTCACGGTATGTTATTGGGGATTTGGACACTCCGGTCCTTTCCCCGCAGGGTCACTCTACTTTATCAATTTCTATTTCAGACGATCAAGATTAGGGTGATGTATCCGTGATGTCTTCCAACAGTGTGCCTCCGTCGTCACAATTAATGAAGGGCTAGCGGAAAAGTGCTCATGTAAATACGCCAATTGCCTAAGAGGACCCTAGTAGGTTCGACGGCCTTTGACGTCCGCTAGCTCGCCCGGTGTAGCGTCCATTCACCGAATGGTTTGGCAGCCGGGTTCGTCCGTTGCGGTCTAGAAGGAATTTTGGGGTGATGCGAGCACTATAAATTAACTTAATGCACACCCAGTGACGGCGGATCGGAGGGAGAACGGAGGAAGCCTTTTAGTCCGGTTCATAGCTCGTTCCGGTCCATCCGGACGGCAAGCGAGAGAGGCCCCTCTCTCGTTCAACAACATCTGGCCCCAGATGTTGTGGTACAAAATGTGTCGCAAGCGGAGCATACGTCCGTCGCTCGGGACGCTCCGTTGTATAGGCAGTCCGTGGAGACTGCTAAGGCTTCCTCTTCTCGTCAGCGCACACGACCGCACCTTGGCTGCGTGACCGCCGATATATTACCAGCTTCGCCGATCAAGGATTCTTCGGCGACCAGGTCACACCATCCGGTAGCCAGGGACACGAGGCCTGCAGACTCCGGACGTTCGCATAGGAAGTGTGCGGGAGTCAACGTACACGGAGCTTCCGCCGGCAATGCATCGTAAGACCGCTACTGCACAGGCCTCGGGAACGGACGTGCTTTCCTTAATAGCACAGTTTATCGCAGCATCCCAGCATCAACTGAATTTGTCGCATATATTTTATCCGACGATGCTGGGTCGGGACGCTCCGCGGAAGCGGGTACGGACGTCCGAAAGTTTCATCCGGTCCGACGGGATACCGAAAGGGATTCGGAGGATTTTGAGCTTTCCCTTTCGGAACAACATATGCTGTTGTGTATGTCATCTGACTTGGTCTTCTACAGCTTCTTTCGTCGGACCAGAATGCTGCGATGCCGGATAAGAAACTGATAGCGTCGGTGGACTTAGAAATTTTTGGTTCGGTTCAGGGACATCGTCCCTCAGTTCCGACATAGTCCAATAATGTCACACAAACTTTCGAATTATTGAACGACGCTATATATATTATTATTTTATGCTTGCTAACCAAGCATTTCTGGTTTCTTGTTCGAAGAGTTATGGAGATGTCTTTCAAAAGTGTGCCTCTGTCGTCATAGTTAATGAAGAGCTAGCGGCAATAAGTGCTCATGGAATATGTCTATTGCCTACGGAGTGACATTCGCTAGCTCACCCGGTGTAGCGTACATTCATTGAATGGTTCGGCTGCCGGGTTCGTCCGTTGCGGTCTAGGAAGGAGATTTGGGTGATGCGAGCACTTTAATTACTTTAGTACTCACCCAGTGATGGCAGATTGAGGACAGATCGGAGGAAGCCTGTTAGTCCGGTTCCTGGCTTGTCCAGGTCCGTCCGGGCTGTGAGCGACAGAGGTCCCTCTCTCGTCCAACAACATAGGGGACCGCATGTTGTGGTTCAGATATTTTACATTCGGAGCATATGTCCGTCGGTCGGGACGCTCCGTTATATTGACAGTCCGAGAGACTGTCCTTGATGCTTCCTCATCCTCACAGCAGGGCACACGACCGCACATTGGCTCCGTGACCTCGAGTATCCGATCAGTTTTGGCATTCAGTGATTCCACGGCGAATAGGTCACGCCATCCGGTAGCCAAGGGACACGAGGCCTATACACTCCGTTCGCTCGCATATTGGTAGTATGCACGGGGTAACGATCACGGAGCTTCCAGCGGCAATGCATCGTAAGACCGCTTCTCCTCAGGCCTCAGTGACGGACGTGCTATCCGAGTTAGCACAGTTGTTTCGCAGCATCCCAGCAATTGACTGTTTCTCGGTCGAATCAGGAATTATCCGACGGCGCTGGGTCGGTGCGGTCCGCGGTTGCATCAGGTACGGACGACCGAACGCTTTATAGGGTCCGACAGGATGGCGAAAGGGATTCGAAGGATTTCGAGTTTTCCCTTTAGTAGTATCGGAAGATGCCTTTCATGTCTTCTGGCATTATCTTCCAGTGATTGTTATTTCGGACTTCATTGCTGCGATCTTGGATAAGAGACTTATAGCGTCATTGGACTCGGATTTTTCGATCGGTTCAGGGACATTGTCCCTGACTTACCGACGCAGTCCAATATTGTCATTATAACATGTGTTTTATTTTTCGACGCTATATATATATATATACAAGCCTGCTACCAAGCATGATAGTTTAGTTTCTTGTCCGCGTTGCTCATTTCTGCCATTTTATCATTTATACGAATAGTTTATTTTGGCAGAGCAGGGCATACCGAGAGTTCATATGCGTCTAGACGGTGTGATTAAAGACTGCATATATTCTTTTTCGCCGTTTATGTCTTTTCCAATTTCAATGTTGGGAACGACATGATGTATAGTAGACTTAACTTAGATGCTTTATCATACGTAATCCGCCTTACTGAGGCGTTATCATTACGTCTTCAAGAAAAGATTTACGGGATATTATTCTCAATGTAATTTCTTTTGAGGACAGTGGTTTGTTCACGTATAACTCCGCCCTTCAGTGGCTGATTGGAGTTGGTTAGATGTGACGCAGCCCTAGCTACATCCACACGCGTGGATAGTAAGGTTAAGAACTCTCTCAGAGTCGCTTCGTTCTCGGAGGAGCTTCTCTTCGACGGCAACTTTTCGGCAATCCATGAATTGCTCGATTTACACGTTCTCTTGTCTAGCTAGTGTTACAAGAGATTCAGACTGGGGCAAACATTCGGTGGTTGACTCAGAGAGTGCCACCGCAGTTGCCGGGCCCGAGTGTGGCTGTTATGATGGTTGCCAGTCAAACAGATTGGGATATAATACTGATCCCTACGGATTCGAAGTGCCAGGGTCTTTGGGTTCCGCAGTCTCTTAGCAATCAGTTTTCTTCCGCGGAATAATGTTTTTTAGGCTTGCTTTATGTCATTGCATGAACATTATTCAGAAACGCATGCCAAATTCCTGTCCTTTAATTCGACAGTAGTGGCGTATCTCCGGAACCAGAGAGGCACTCTTTCGTTTCCGTTATTCAATTTAATGGAAAGAATCCGTCTGTTGGTTATAGTACACCAAGTTCAGTTTTGGTCCGTCATATTCCGGGTCGTCTGATTGTTTTATCGGACTCCCGTTCTCTTACGGGTCGCTTGTTGCTGTCAGAATGGACTCTCAACAAACAAGTATTCAATCAGATTTGCTATCTATGGGAGCGCCCAATGATGATTTATTTATGACACAGCTTGCTAATCAATTGCAGGCGTATGTGTTGGTTTGTCCAGATCTCTGAGCTAATGTTGTTAACGCTCTATTGATCTATAGGACGGAATGATAGGATACGCGTATCCTCCGGCGCTGTTGTTTCAGCAGGTATTGCTAAGATAAACAACCACAATACATTTCTGTTGATAGCATTTCTATCTTCACAGAGATCATGGGTAATTTACTCTCTTGTCTACTGTGGGTCTTAACGTGAAATCTTCCTCTATGTGAGGATCTTTTTTCACTGGGTAAATCGTGTCATCTTTATCACAACCCGCAAGGTCGCAACCTTCATGTATTCCGTTGTGTGGTCCGTATTGCATTGTAAGCACTGTACTGGACGAGCTTTGGACGCGATTTCTTACTATAGGAGATCCTCTTCTTCGCTATTCTATGCGGCTAAAGTAGAGGCTCTTCCGTCGTGGTGTAGGGATCATTATGTTCATATTGTGGATCCCTCCATACTACTCATTGCTATTTTTTAGTATACTTGTTTCACAAGATCTACTGCAGCCTGTTATTATTTAGGTTATAGGTTTATGTTACCTCATACCTATGCACTCTACGATAGTTTACAATTGAGTCTTTTGTCTCTTTATCTAAGTCAGTTAGTAACTTTTTGATAAATAGACTTAGAATCTTTAGATTAAATTCCTATATGGATTTTAACTTCGGTTCTTATTTAGCTAAGTAATCATTTGAGGCTCTGGAAACAGTAGTTTTCAAATTCTGACCTTTTAGACAGTAATTCTGTTGGTTTCTCTTTTACTGTAGAGTCAGTGAGTTTCATGCACTATCGATGGATGATTTTCACTTTCGTAGTTTCGGAATCACTACTTCCATTACTATTTAGGTTGGATTGTTGCATAAGAGTTAGGCTCCTATTATCCAGAACCTATTATTTTAAGGTCCTTCCGTCTTCGTATGGGCATAGGCCTTTACTCTTTCCGGGTACAGTTTATGTATTTATAAACAGATATCTGTTTATTACTATGGGCATAAACTTCTTCTGTCTTTGATGTCTAGTAGAAGGACGTTACGCTCCATTTTATTGTTAATAGATTCTATTAACTATCGGTACTGCTTATGGTATATCATTGACTTAGCAGTTGTGCTTAAGATTTCGGCTCATGAAGTAAGAGTTCTTCTACTTCTTGGGTTTACATTAATAGTGTCGCTATTATAGATTTTTGAAGGCTGCTCATTGCGCTCATCCATCCACATTCATGAATTTTATCTCAGAAATATCGAGTCCATTTCTGGAGGCCTCTATTGTTAGGTCTATTATCTACTGCTCAGAATGTCATTCACTTAACAGTTGCTACTATAGCTAGGTAGGCTGTCTGTTTCGGCAGTGTCTCCGTTCGGCTGCCCTCTTCGCTCTGGGCTATTTGACCCAGGGCAAGAAAAAGGGGGGGGGGGGGGGTGTTCCCTTGGGTCACCTGTTTTACTATGAAAACAAGGGGATACCTCCTCCGGAGTTAGTAATTCTGAGCTGTTATTGGGATGGTTGTTTAGTGAGAAGTTTAGGTTTTTAAAATTCATTCAAGTCTTAGTTTTTAAAGTATAGCTTTTGAATATTGCATATGTCAACGGACATGATTATGCAATCCTCAGACACTTTTAGGAGTATAAGAGTCTCTATTCTCTAGACTTACTTTATTTATTGGCTTACTTTAAAAATTATTAGTATAAGGATTATATTGGATATTAATAGAGCACATGGATGTATGAAGCTCAATTTTGGAAGGTGTTGTATCTTTCTAATTTATCATAAATAAGAAAGATACATGTAAGGCCTATTACTTCTTTTTCCCTACAGGGGATGACTCTATTTTATTTTATTGAGCGTATTCCATTTTGCTCTATGTCCTTGGCCCTCCAGCCTTTTTACTATTCAGCTATGTCTGGGTCATTGGTACAGTATAAAAATGTTAAAAAATTTATAGTAATTTATATATTTTTTATACTTACCAATGACCCAGACGGGGATGGCCCTCCCAGGAGTTGGGAACTCTTGCCTCCCCGCTGAGTACATAGCGCTTACCAGGCACTGGTTATTAGAATGATTAATGGCGCCAATTTCGGAACGTCCTTGACACTGCGCATGCGCAGTGGGGGCGAAGTGTGGAGGGCCTTTCAGGACATGTTTTCTTTGATTTTAGATGCAAATTTGGGGGATTGGGGGGGCAAAATTTGTGTTTGGCCCTATATTTTAAGAGTTAGCACCAGCTATGTCTGGGTCATTGGTAAGTATAAAAAATATATAAATTACTATAAATTTTTTAACTTTTTAAGAATTTTTTTGCAGTCGTCTGCTTTTCATGTTAGGTAAAAGGTTAAAAAGAATAGTCAATTAAGTGGTCGAGTGCTTTATTATTTTTCAAAGGTAATTTGAAACATGAGTATTCTTTTTCAAAAATGTCATGCTACTAGCAAGGGAAGCTTTAGTTTTGCAAGATTTTGTGCATGAACAATTGTTTTGTTTCAAATTATTACAGAATGCGTGTTTGCCTCTCCAATAAATTGTAACAAAACAATTTTATATGAACATTTATTTTCCATTCCTAAGAAAACAACAATCATATGCGAACAGTGTAAAGCCTTTAAATTGGCTTTCAGCACTTTTCAATACAGCCATTCACATCCTTTTTGCTTGTGTAAACTACTTTTACTCCCTTCACACTGATGTCAAAATATCCAAATTTCAAGTAGCCATTTTTCCCATAATGCAACTGGGAATTTAACCAATTAAATCTTGTTTGACAGAGCTCAATGAGCTCTGTCAAACAAGATTGAATTGGTTAAATTTCTAGTTGCATTATTGGAACAATTTGCACCCTGAACTTTAGATATTTTGACATCAGTGTGCAGGGGGTTAACTCTTTCACTGGTAGGTGCAGGGTAGGATGTTGGTAGGACATTGAATTGCATTTGAAACTCTGTCATCTAAGGTCACGTAACCATGGCAACCAAAATGTCTGCCACACCAAAGTAAGGAAATATCACCATATTTTTGTGTTTTGTATGATGGGGTCAGACTATTTGTAGTCAAATGATGGATTTTTATACTAAATGTTGTACTACTATTGTGTGCTAGTAAAATTGATCAACATATATTAAAAAAAAATATTATAGGTAGTCCTTATATTGATTTGTGGGAGGGGGGGGGGGGGGAATCAGGTGGGGGGGAGGAGGTGCATATTGATAACCAAGATGACTTGTCGATATGGCTGAATCCAGCATGGATCAAACGGATTTTCTAAAACATATATTTGCCAGTCAAAACTAATTCGGTCATTTGCTGACTCTGACCACTCTTCTGCCTCGAGTCCTGCAGAATTTCCGACAACACTACTATTTCAAACCAACTCTTAGCCTTGAGGGGTTAATATGTCCATATCTTGGCTTTGAGGGGTTAATATGTCCATATCACACATATCACATTGAGAGATTCCCCATCTTCATGTTCAGAACCACAGTCGCAATCTGAGTCTTTAAAAATATGCCCTAGAACTTCACGTGTCTTCGAACGTTTCCGAGTAGAATTCCTTGCAGACATTTTATCTGAAAGAGGTGCCCAAAGAAGCCAACATGCATTTTGATCCAAGCTATCGTGGGTGGTTGGCATGCAAAATTGTACTTAACCTTTGACATTGAACATAAAAAGAACACCATGACATCTTAAATCACAAAAATAAGGGAGTTACTTCCCCTAGAACAGTCGTACTGCTATCTGGTTTCAAATTTTGACTTCAGTCACGATCGACAGCAATTGGGTAATTTGACTTCAGGCGCATTCGGCAGCGAAAGAGTTAAAGATGTTAATGTTGTTTATGATCTTGCCAATGAAATTTAAGTGGTGTGATTTTTTTTTAGCTCCAACGAGCAGCTCTACATGTGGCAATGTCAGTCTGTCTGTCGGTCGGTCCGTCTGTTGGTCAGTCTGTCACCAACAAGTTTAAAAAACACCATAACTCCTAAAATACTTGATGGAATGACACCATACTTGGTATGCAAGTGTATCTTCATGATGTCTACACCCTCTCAATAACGCATGTCATTCGGATAATGTCTGTCACATTTATGGACTTGTCACCAACAAGTTTTTTTGTCACCAACGAGTTTTAAAACATCATTGGCGTTGCATGAAGCTTTGGCACTGTGACAGTGCACTCTAGTTATTCCTATTAACCCTTTACCTAATGAATCGGCCGCATCAGCCCGCCTAATATGCAAATTCAGCAGTTGAAAAAATATTATTTTTCAAAACATTTCAACAAAACCATATCATGTGACCCCTTTTTGGAATGAGCTCATTCCAACGAGGGGTCACATGATATGGTTTTGTTGAAATTTTGTGAAAAATTTGAAAAAATGATATTTAAAATAATAAATTTTGATATCGTCTGCATTGGGTAAAGGGTTAAAATACCAATTAATTTTTCTTCTTACAAGACTTAATGCTAATTTCATAGATATAAAACTGTTGGTGTCCCCAGAGAGCTATTTAAAAATGTTAATTTCAATTCCATAGCTGTGAAATCAACAATTTAATGGCATTTTAAGCAGTTTTAATTGTTTTTTGTACTTATATTTAGATCCTATTCAAAAAAATAAAACAAGAATTAATAGAGGTATTTAATGGATTTCCTTGTTCTAATGGGAAAGTTAATAGAAATTTAATATTTAATGGTTTATGCATGCACTAGTGAGAGGTATAAATAATTAAATGACTTCATTCCTCTGTAATGTTAACTTGCCATAGATCCTAATTAAATCCTTCTTTAAACAACTTTGGTCAGGTGAGCATCTCAGACCCCAACAGGCTTCTTGTTATTTCCAGAACCAAAGGGTCAATTTAAACCAATTTGGTGTGTGGTATGTGGCATTATTGGGTCATAAGTTCTTAATTCATGCAAAAAAAATTTCGTGCATCACAGTGGGAATCCCAGAATCTAATAATAGAAAAAATAGCCTATATTTAAAAAAATGCACAGAACAGAGAGCCGTTACATGGTCTGAAGCATCCTTAGGGCCAGTAGACTTGATTGGGCAAAAAAAAAATTGCAATCAGTTGTGTCGTGTGTCATGTGTCATGGAGAATCAAAAAAATGCTGAGTCAGCATATTTTCAAAAATTAAAAAAATCTTCTGCAGACATACTTATTAGAATCATTTTATATACAACATCCTCATGAGGATCAGATTCAAGTGTGTTAAATAAAATCAAGTCCTTGGATTCATATTTTGGCTCCCTGTGGGATTTAACTTATTACAATATGAGGAATATTGTTTGAATATCATCTTCAGATCCACCAGTCAGATTTGTTTAACTGTTTTACAACATCACAAGGGGAGGGGGGAGGGGGGAGGGGGCAGATTCAAGTTTGTTCAAATCAAGTCCCCAGATCCATATTTAGGTAGCCCACACCTGAATTTCTATGCCCCCGAGAAATTTTCTCGAGGGCATTATGTTTTCACCTTGTCCACTGTCCAGTGTCAGTTAACTTTTCGCATTCTGTCAATTAACTAAAGTTCTACCAACCAGATCTTTATCAAACTTCAGGTGCAGGTTAGGTATGATAAGTGGAAGAAGCCTATTTATTTTGACCATGATGTGCCAAAGGTCAAGGTCACAGTGACCTCCAATGTTAAATACACTTGAAATTTGTTTCCGCTCTATAACTAAAGTTCTACCAAGCAGATCTTTACCTAACTTCATATGTGGATTAGGTATGATGAGTGGAAGAAGCCTATTTATTTTGACCATGGTGTGCAAAGGTCAAGGTCACAGTGACCTCCAGTGTTAAATACACTTGAAAGTGGTTTCCGCTCTATAACTAAAGATCTACCAACCGCATCTTTACCAAACTTCATATGTGGATTAGGTATGATGAGTTGAAGAAGCCTATATATTTTGACCATGATGTGCCAAATGTCAAGGTCACAATAACCTCCATTGTTAAATACAGTTGATATTAGTTTCCGCTCTATGACTAAAGTTCTGCAAGACTGATCCTGTTTTTAGCTCACCTGGCCAAAAAAGGCCATGTGAGCTTTTTTCATCACTTGGCGTCTGGCGTCTATAAACTTTTCACCTTTTCAGCTTCTTCTCTGTAACTGCTGAGCCGGTGTGAACCAAACTTGGCAGGAATGGTCTATGGGAGGTCCTCTACAAACGATCCTCATTTTGTTCCTGTCGGATGAAAAACATGGCTTCCAGAGGCATTCTTTGATTCTGGTTGGTGGATTTTCAAAAATCTTCTCCTCTGAAACTGCCAGGCCAAATGTTTTGAAACTTCATATAAATGATGACTGGGACCCCCTCTACCAACGATCCTCATTTAATGTTGATTGGGTCACAAACATGGCCGCAGTTGCAGCTAATAGTTACTGTAGAAACCCTATGAGAAATCACATTTTCATCATCTCTGAAACTACTGAGCTGACATGAACCAAACCTGGCAGGGATAGTCTATGGGAGGTCCTCTACAAACGATCCTCATTTTGAACCCATGGGTTTGAAAACATGGCCTTCAGAGGCATTCTTTGTTTCTGATTGGTGGATTTTTAAAAATCTTCTCCTCTGAAACCACAAGACCAAATGTTTTGAAACTTTGCACAGTTGATGACTGGGACCCCCTCTACCAACGATCATCATTTAATGTTGATCGGGTTGTAAACGTGGTATTAATTGTGACTTATAATTACTATAGAAATCCTTTTGAAAATCAGATTTTCATCTTCTCTGGAACTACTGAGCTGACATGAACCAAACCTGGCAGGAATGGTCTATGGGAGGTCCTCAACAAACGATTCTCATTTTGTTCCCATGAGTTGAAAAATATGGCCGCCAGGGGCATTCTTTGATTCTGGTTGGTGGATTTTAAAAAATCTTCTGTGAAACTGCCAGGCCAAATTTTTTGATACTTCACATAAATGATGCCTGGAAGCCCTCTACCAACGATCCTCATTTAATGTTGTTCGGGTTGTAAACATGGCCGTAATTGCAGCTTATAGTTACTATAGAAACCCTATGGGAAATCACATTTTCATCTTCTTTGGAACTACTGAGCTGACGTGAACCAAACCTGGAAGGGATAGTCTTTGGGAAGTCTTCTACAAAGGCTCCTCATTTTGGTTACCGTGCATCGAAAAACATGGCTACCAGAAGCATTTTTTGATTCTGATTGGTTGATGACCGCGACACCCTCTACCAACAATCCGCATTTAATGTTGATCGGGTTGCAAGCATGGCTGCTATTGCAGCTTATAGTTACAACAGAAACCCTATGCGAAATCACATTTTTATCTTCTCTGGAACTACTGAGCCGATGTGAACCAAACTTCGCAGGAATGGTCTATGAGAGGATGGAACTATGTGATCGCCAGAGGCTGTTTTCTAATTCTTAACCCAATGCCTCTCCTGTCTGCATGAAGATCGGTACTGTTGGCAAAATACTTGTTTTTTGAGAATCTGGTAAGGGTTGGTTCCAATTTTCTCCACTGAGAACTGGGAACAAAACCCCAAAATATTGTGTATACAGTACAAGTCAAAATATGTTGTAGCATAACTGCAGTAAACTAAACTACTGCTCCTGCACTGACAATATCAGAATCTGACGTATTTTTTCAACTGTACCCTATGGCCCACATTACGTGTACACTGCATACAAAACCACACTTGTTAATACCCCGTCATTTGTGTAGAAATGACCGGGTATGAAAAGCTGTTTTAGTGCAGTCACGTGAAAAGGATTACATAACCAATTAATGTTTCGCGAGAAAAATCTTTCAGAGACTGTCCCTGATTAGCAATTATATTGTTCAGTCAGAAAATTTCTAAAACCTACATTTAATAAAATATTCAGATACAAATGCCATATATTTCATTTCCAGAACTCTGTACTGCGGTTTAATATAGGAATTGAACAAATCCGTTCGTTAATTCGTGAGATTTTCGATTTGTTTTCATATTAAAAGAAAATTTTCGCCGAAATATGATTTGGATTCCCCCCTGAGTTTGTTCGCCAGTCTCCAATGACTTCAGAATATTTCATGCAATGTATATCCAATTGACGGAAGAGCCACACTGTTGCACGTGATCGGCGAAATTCTCATTTTTTGGGTCAAATTTATCACACAAAATAACGGGATTTACCGAACCGATTTTCACCTTTAAAGATTTTATTTGATGTACAAAATTCCCAAATAAAATGTATCAGGTACAAAAAAAGAATTTAGTCAACAGAAATTAATATGTTAATTTACGAATCTTTTCCCAATACACTCCAATCAACACTGATCAGTGAGTGGACGTCTGACATTATGTAATTACACATAACACACTCAGTCGATTTTTGGATAATTTTTTCGTATGGAGTGTACACGTAATGCAGACATAGCTTGTGCTAACTCCAAAATATCGAGGGCCAGACACAAATTTTGCCCCCCCAATCCCCAAAATTTGCATGCAAAACCGAAAAAAAGAAGTCCTATCTGGCCCTCCATACATTTACCTCTGTGCATGCGCAGTCGCCAGGAAGTAACCAGAATTGGGGCCAACCTCATTCTTTGTTTGGACCTCTGTCAGATAACAACAAACTGACTTCTGTGCTTTTAAATCTCAGTTTGTAATGATGCCAGACACAAATCAATGGTTAATTTGGTGGATCCAAGGACACAACTGGATGAAGGAAGGAAGAAATGGTGATTTGAAGCATTCAGGGCTGTAATTTTATAATATTTATAAAAATTAGTTCATGTTCCCCAATTTAGGGACATGGGCCTGATGTCATCATAGTGGAAAAACCATCATCAACAATGATGACGTCAGGCCCTTGTCCCTAAATTGGGGAACATGAACTAATTTTTATAAATATTATAAAATTACAGCCCTGAACGCTTCAAATCACCATTTCTTCCTTCCACCATCCAGTTGTGTCCTTAGATCCACCAAATTAACCATTGATTTCTTAAGTATTCCTTCCCTACTTCCCTACCCTCCCTTGATCCCCCCCCCCCCCCCCCCCCCCCCCAGTTAAACTCCCAAGGTTTTTTGTTTTATTGAAATTTTTTTATAAAATTTCTTGGGAGTTTAACGTGTTACACAGAATGTTTATTCTGTATATCCCCAGGGTTACGTCCTCACCCTTAGGGTGTTTAGGCGTTTTGGTCATGCATCATACATCCAATGTATCGTTTTTTCTTCTGATGAAGATCTTGCCTTACATCAGATAGTTCAGAAATCTGTTACTGACTTCGGGCCGTGTTGCCTTGGGTCTCGTTTCCGGTTTTCATTCTGATGTTGTTTACGTCAAAGAATGATGTCAATATTGTTAGCGCTACATCAATGCGGACACGCTTGTTCAGATATTGTTGAAAAAACTTGATAGTGGTAGCGTACATCAGGAACCAGGGCGGCACCCATCCATTTCCGTTATGATAACTAACAGATAAGAATTCTCATCTTCATCTCTCTATCCGTCATATATACCGGGTCGTCTGAACGTACTAGCAGACTCGCTCCTTGGAAAGGTCGCCTGTTTCATTTGTATTGGACGCTCAACATGCGAGTATTTGGGCAGTTTTGCTACCAGTGGGATCACCCCATGATAGTTCAGTTTATGACACACTAGAACAATTAGTTACCGTCATTTGTGTCGCCATGCCCAGATCATTGAGCGCATGCAGTAGACGCTCTTCAGAATTCATGGGGATGAATGATAGGATATGCATATCCGCCAATTCATTTGATTCAGTAGATTACGTTTAAGATTAAACAGTCTCGTTGTGAATCCTACTAGTAGCACCTCTGTTGTCACAGAAACCTTGGATCAGTATTCTCAAGTGTCTGTTATGGGATGCTCCCCAGAAGCTTCCTCCATGAGAGGGTCTTCTTTCAGGGGAAGTTTTATTCTCCACATCCTTCTCCGCCCATAGTGGCGTAATGGAATTGGTTAGATGTGAGGGAACCATCGCAGTTCCCATTTTTTTTGATAACTGACACAGGAACGATTAAATGATGTGGGTGAGGAGATTTCGATATGACTTCGAATTCCCCCTCCCCCCCCCCCCCCACACACACACACACACACACACACACACTCAAACACACTGCCTATGAGTTTAGAGGCAATTTCCGGGCAAGCCGCAGTTTTCTTCCCGCAAGCCTCATATAATTTAATACATACATACTATGCATTTTGGTCATGTTCTATGGCGACCTCATGGGCACATCCGCTTTTTAGTTGGATTAGTGTCCTGTTGTTATTTGTTGATTTGTTATATACGAGCGCTTATTTATAAATCATCACAATTAAATTGCTACTCTTGGGTACCTCGTAGACTGCATAACCAGTTAACCGGTATTCATATGATTACATGCTAAATATAAATGCTCTCGCACATTATATTATTATGCTAACGCTTTTTTTTGTATTTTATGGGCCTTGAAATCATAATCTATTTCGGGGAATGTCCGTGTCGGAGCCTGTTAATCATACCTACTTCTATTTCTAGATCCAATTTTCTATTATGTCTGTACTCAATTAGCACATGTTTTTACGATCATAGATATCGGATAGTACACGTTGGAGAGTGTTGTTACTGGAATTTATTGTACAGAGGCTGCCTGAGAATTACCTAGGAAGTGTGTTTTTCTCTTCAGGGATCGTTCAGTGTGGCTTGATTGGATATGTGTATGTTATATTTTTTATTTATCACCGGTTTTTGACGTATCTGTGTACGCCGTCTATGGTGTATGTTATATAGCAGGCAATATTAATTACCAGGATCGTCGCTATAGCCTTAACTTCTGAAGTAGCATTAAGCACCATTTATTAATCATGAATTAATACCTCAGTGCCTGTTAGACGATTATTTATATGGTTTTTTGGTACCGCTCTTATTGATTCCAGAGCTCTCCCCTCTTTCTTTTGAAGATTTCTTCAAAAAAAAAGGGGGGGGGAGGGTGTGGTGATTGTTACCTCTTCTCTGGCTTAAAAAGTATGTATCTATAAAGGAAGCCGTTTTATCCGTATTTATATCCTGCATGGGGGCGCGGTGGCATTGCGTTGACCGGCTGACCGGCTCTCATCAGATCACCAAAGTTAAGCAACGTCGAGCCCGGTTAGTCCTCGGATGTGTGACCGTCTGAGCGATCGATTCGGACTCCCGTGTTGTGTCCTTGGGCAAGGCACTTAACCCTGATTGTCCACATAGGGGCACGATGTACTAAGGTGTACTGCATGTCGATGGCGCACATGTCTTCAACCAGTCTAACCCTGCCTGTGCTGCAGTGTGGAGTTACGATGTTGTGGAGCTGGCAGCTGCTCGTTGCTCGGTGGTTCTTTCCGGGTACTCCAGCTTCTCCACCCGTAAAACTGTCATGGTCATGATTAGCCATTGTGCATAAGTATGTGACCTTAAACACCAATAAATAAATAATAAATAAATATCCTGCATACAGCTGAACTGTTATTGTAAGGTGTATGTTTGTGAGGGATTTTCTTTCATTCTCAGATACGCCATCCTAATTTTTGGGGCTTAGTCCGGATTAGCTTTAGAAATTAGGAGCTTGGTACATCCTATGTAGCATTGTCTTCATACTCACAATAAGGAATTACTTAAATTGGGCTCCTTATTTAGAATATGTCTCCTCTTTTACTGTATAGAGAGATATACATGTAATTCCTAATTATTCTAAGTTCCTTTCATCATGGACTGCAGGATTGGAATTATTGTCGATGTCCTAGGCCCTCCACCTTTTTACAATTCAGCTATGTCTGGGCCATAGGGTACAGTTGGAAAAATATTATAAATTCAAAGTAATTTACATATTTTCTATACTTACCTATGGCCCAGATGGAGATGGCTCTCCCATGAGTGGACACTCGTACCTCCCCGCTGAATTATTATGTAATACTCTCTTTTACAAAGAATGAGGTTGGTGCCAATTCCGGTTACTTCCTGGCGTCTGCGCATGCACGGATAGTAAATGTATGGAGGGCCAGATAGGACTTCTAATTTTCGGTTTTGCATGCAAATTTTGGGGATTGGGGGCAAAATTTGTGTCAGGCCCTCGATATTTTGGAGTTAGCACCAGCTATGTCTGGGCCATAGGTAAGTATGGAAAATATGTAAATTACTTTGAATTTATAATTTTCTGGGATGCTCTCAGTGAGAACTTTCCAGAAAATGATGTCAGCTTCTGGTCTTATCAGTGTAGGAAGAGAAAAGATACATAGTTATAGGATTATCCTACAACTTATTTTGACTACTACTATAAACAAGTGCAGCTGTAATTATGTTAATACATGTATTACTCTCAAGTTACTTATCTGAAATACTGATTGATGACAGATGTTTGAAAAAGCATGGAAGTTTTGTTTATTTTCTTTTCCCATTAGCTGTCCAGTAAAAATAAATCATTTAAGATATGACAAAATTGGAGTAAAATGTGTTTCCTGTAACCCTTTACTTATCCAAAGCTATTTGAAAGAGAATACTGTCTGAAAAAATTGTAATTTTCAAAATATTGAACCTTCTTTTACTGATTCTTTTGTTGAAACAGAATTCATAAATATGTGCATTTTCAAGAAATCTTCTTTGAAACTACAAGGCCAAATGTTTTGAAACTTAATGTGACTAATGACTGTAACCCCCTCTACCAATGATCCTCATTTAATCTTCATCGGGTTGCAATTATGGCTGCAAGTGTGGCTTACAGTTACTATAGAAACCCTATAGGAAATCACATTTTCATCATCTTCTCTGAAAGTACTGAGCCAATGTGAACCAGACTTGGCAGACAAGGTCTATGAGAGGTTCTCTGCAACTGTTACTCACTTTATTCCTGTTGGATGAAAAACGTGGCCGCCAGAAGCATTCTTTGATTCTGATTGGTCAATTTTTAAAACTGTTTTCCTCTGAAACCTCTGGGCCAAATGTTTTTAAACTTTGCATGCTTGATGACAGGGACACCCTCTACCAGCATTCCTCATTAAAAGTTGATCGTGTTGCAAACATGGCCACAATTGTGGTTTATAGTTACTATAGGAAAACCCTATGGGAAATCCTATTTTCATCTTCTCTCTGGAATTATTGAGCCGACGTGAACCAAAACTTGACAGGAATGGTCTGTAGGAGGCCCTCCACAAACGATCCTCTTTTTGTTCCCGTTGGTTGGAAAATATGGCCACCAGAGACATTCTATGATTCTGTTTGATGGATTCAAATGTTTTGAAACTTCATGTAATTGAGGACTGGGACACCTACCAATGATCCTCATGTAATGTTGATGTAATGTTGCAAACATGGTCACAATTGCAGGTTATAGTTACCATGGAAAGCCTATGGGAAATCACATTTTTATATGTAGTTCCAGGTGAGCGATTACAGGCTCTTTAGAGCCTCTAGTTTTTTTTTTTATGTAATTCTATCCATGATATTGCAGAAGGGGGCATATGCTGTGTTTTGCGTTGCTCTTGTTACTTTATGCAATATGAGGAATTTCCTTGAAAATCTTCTGATCCACCTTTCAGAATCTTTTGATATTTGGTATGCAGTAACTTATTGGGGATCAAATTTAAGTTTCTTCAAATCAAGTCTGTTTTTATATTAGGGCTCCTCATTCGAGCCCAAATTTAACTTTGTGTAATATGATGAAAATTCATTAAAAAGCTTCTTATTCAGATCCACCAGTCAAAATCTTTTGATATTTAAAATACAGCATCCTTATGGGGTCTGATTCAAGTTTTTTCAAATCAAGTCCCTGTTCATATTTTAGCTCTATGTGTTCATATTTTAGCTCTATGTGGGATCCCAAAGTTGAACTTGGCACAATATGATAAATAATTCTTTAAACATCCTCTACAGCATATCAAATGAGAATCATTTGATATTTTGTACACAGCATTTTTATGGGGTCATATTCAAATTTATTCAAATCAAGTCTCCATAAGGGTGGTCTGAACTGTGACATGGTGCAGTATGAGTATACTTCTTTCAAAATCTTATTCAGATCCACCTGTCAGAATCTGTTGATATTTGATATATGAAATCCTTAGTGGGGTCAAATTTAAGTTTGTTCAAATCAAGTGCTTTTTAATCAAGTCCTCAGTCATTTAGAACTTTTCAAACTTTTACTTTGTATTATGTGTAAATTAGTAATTTTCTCTTTCTGTGAATTATTTGCAATAATGCAATTTCCTTGTGGGAACGCCAGATGTTCGGTAGTGCTGGTTTCCTCAAACTACTCAGTCAGGGGGGGAGGGAGGATAGGAGAAGGTGGCACATCTGTTCGACATCTGTTTTATTCCTGTTTGTAATTGTTAGATAACCATATAACCATATATGGTTAACTGGTTGAGTGCTAGAGGTCATTATCATAGCTCTATTGAAAAGTGCTGAATGCCACTCTAGTGGCTTTGCATTTGCTTGTTGTTTTCTCAGCTGTAAGAATATTTAAAAAAAAATAAAATAATGATTTTTGACAATTTATTGGAGAGGGCCATTAGACACTCTAAAATAAATACAATAAATTGTAACAAAACAATTATTTATGGACAAAATCTTGCTAAACTAAGGCACCTTTTGCCGGCAGTATTGTATCTTTGAAAAAAATAGTCATGTATCAATTAACCTTGAAAAATAATTTAGCACTGACCCAGTTAATTGCAGGAAATATTTTGAGTGTCAAGGGTGAATCTTTTAGCAATGCAACCACCTCCTGGCTTTGAAGAAATTGACTTCAATGATGTTTCTGCGCATTTGTTCATTTGGATTTGAAAACCTTTAAAAATAAGTTGACAGAAAAGGCAAATCTTATGAGTCTTATATTTCAGAACTTTGCATAAGAAACAGAAAGGGAAGAAGCAAACAAACTCCTACCCTTGTTGTCCCTCTATGCCAACATGAAAAGTGGAATAAAAAAGATCATGCCAAAGCATTTCTCTCTTTTCTTTTCTTTTCTTGCTTCCTATCCTCCTGTCTTCTTTCAGAGTAAGCTCCTGAATTAGCAATCATCTCTGGTCCACTTTGTAACTGCGGATGCTCTCAAAGTGAGTAATACGTACAGCAGAATGGGAAGAAAGTGACTCAAGTATTTGTGCAAAGCATCCTCTCTTATACCTCAGATATTTAAATGACATTTTTATCATTTGGGAACATTGAAATGAAGATTTCGATGAAGTTCTCAAAAAATCAAATTTATGTATCTTTTTGTCAGGTTTGTAAGCCATTAGGGCTCAAAATATATTATTTAAAAATATTTTAATAACAAATGTCTCTGCCAGTGCATCTTTTTAGCTCCATCAGCGGAGCTTTACTAATGCTCAGTCCATCATCCATCCATCTGTCCGTCTACCTGTCCATCATCAACATTTTGTTTTATATTATTTATTTATACTTGATACAATTATTGCCCATGACTAAAAAAATAAAGAATGACAACCTACCTGGACATGTGTTAACTGTTATATGCACGTCAGAAACTGGACTATTTTCAATGGCTGTGTATTGATCCATTCAACATTCACATTAAATTGATGTGCTTGTGTAAGAAAGTTTTCTTTTCAGGTTTTTGTCAGAAAAACCAAAACCAATCCTGCCTGAATTTGTTCTCAGAAGTTATGTGGCATAATGTCCCGTAGATTGTTTTCTTGTTTGATTTTCAGACATGTGGGTGGTATCAGATTGATAGCTTGAACAAATGTTATACTCTTTTGACCAAATTTGTCCTATGCCTCTTAGCTTGTTTCCTAGTTTTAGTAGCTAGTACAGATTTCTTTTTAGCTACCACAACTTGACCTCAGTTGTCTCTCTAAGTCTGCTTTTGTAATCAGATTGCTCTAACATAAATAGAGATATAACATTTTTTAATTCCAACAGATATTAGTTAATCAAGGTGAACTACTACATAAAGGAAGGTAATATCGTCATCAATAACCCCATTCATAATGTTATCTTAACATTTGCTGGTAACTTTATCAAACGTAAAACTTGTTTGCTGTATTGAACTCTGTTGATAGGTCCAATGTCAGCATAAAAATAAATTCTTTTACATGTCCTTTTTAGCTCACCTGACTTTCAGTCAAGAGCTATAGTGATCACTCACCATCTGTCGTCCGTGAACATGGTGTTTGTGTCTTCTCCTCCCAAACTGCTGAACCAATTTAATTGATACTTGCGATAATAGTTTGTTATGACATCGCAATTTGATTTTGTTCAAATCAAGTTGCCTCCCCCTTGGTAGGGCCACACCCAAAAAGTGTGCTGAAATCTTAAAAAATCTTCTTCTCATGAACCAGCAGTAGCAGAGACTTGATATTTGGTGTGCAGCTTCCTTTTGAGGTGTAGACTCAGATTTGTTCAAGAGAAGTTTGTGGGGCTACATTTGCCGTCGTTATGGGAGGGGCAAGAATATTTGACCCTCCCAAAATTTCTATTTTCCAAAGCTAGAGGCAGATTTGGACCAAATTTGATATGAGGGCTTATTGGGTCATGAGTACCTAATTTATGCAAAAAAAATTTTCCCTGTCGCCCCATGGGAACCGCAGGAGCTAAAAATAGAAAAAAATTAAAACGCCCATATCTCCAAAACTACATGGCATTGAGAATTCTTATATGGTATGAAGCTTTCTTAGGATCAACAGAATGGAATTATCAAAAAAAATTGCTATCGGTTTTATCATGGGGTACTTTTCTGAGACTTTGAAAAAGTGCCGAGTCAGCATGTTTTAACACTGTGGGGAATGGGAAAAACATATAAGACTACTTTTCTCCCAAACCACTGCTCCAGAAGCTTTCAAATTTCACATATAACATCTTTGGAAGACTGTTTCACATGTTTATTGAAATCATTTCCCTGTGTCCATATTTGGGCTCTCTATGGGAGCCTCTAGCCCGAAGCTAAATTTGAGCTTTTGTCATGGCCCGTCGGCCATCTGTCCATACGTCAACAATTGGATATGGCTCGGGCTAGAGGCCATATTTATGAACCGATTTTTACGAAACTTCTTGGGTACCTTTGTTATTACGGTGGGACAAGAACGAGTGTTTTGGGTGGGGTCCTAAATTCAAGATGGCTGCCAGCCGCCATTTTGTACCGATGATGCAGAAATCTGTATTTTTATACTGTACCAATGACCCAGACATAGCTGGTGCTAACTCTTAAAATATAGGGCCAAACACAAATTTTGCCCCCCAATCCCCAAAATTTGCATCTAAAACTAAAGAAAACATGTCCTGAAAGGCCCTCCACACTTCGCCCCTACTGCGCATGCGCAGTGTCAAGGACGTTCCGAAATTGGCGCCATTAATCATTCTAAGTTTGGCCCTTCATCAGTTAACATCTGACTGATCTTTGTGCTTATAAATCTCAGTTTAAATGATGCCAGACACATAAATATTAGTGAAATGGTGATTCTAAGGAGGATAGAGAAGGAGGAGAGGAAAAGAATGTGTGACAGAATATTATCAGGGCTGTAACTTAAAATTTTTTAATGAAATTATGTTAAGTTACCTATTTTCAAGGCAGCAGCCATTTTGTTGTCATTCTGATTATTTAGTTACACTGTTTTTTTAAGTGTTTTCCTCTCTCCCTGTCCTTTAAGTTCCCCCTTGCTATTCTCCCATGCTTTTGGCATAATTTTTGTAATTATTATTACTAAATTTTCTTGGGAGTTTTAGCTGAATAACAGAATGAATTCTGTTCTTTCCCCATGTTTACGTCTTCACCTACGGGTGGTTAGGCGTTGTGTTCTGCATCTACCATCTGATGTTCTGCAGTTTCTTCCCTGGAAGTCTCTGTTTTGCATCAGATAGTGTATTTTTGGTAACTGATTTCGGGCCTGGGTGCCTGGAGTCTTATTTTAGTGTTTTTACACTCATTGTTTACATTTACAACAGCCCTCTGTGTGAGGGGGGGATTTCTAAAAAATAATATCTTGATGTTATTTTAATCATAACTAGATACATTATTATTGTTCGTAAGTGTTGAATAAATTGTTTAAAATATTTTTAAAATTTTTGTCCACACTTAGGCTTGGGATCCATTGGGGCTCAACGTTACTTTTCAGAAACTTGGGCTGTTCTGAAAAAATATTTTTTCAAAATATTTTGATTTCAGTTATTTTTTCTATATTAATGGATCATATTATTATTATGTTTTTTGATTGCCAGGGGTTAGTGCGAGTACCAGGACTTGTTTTCTTTTCACATTGAAAGGATATTGATCAATTGTTTTAAGAAGAAGTCTTCCTCTGACTTTATTATCATTCTATATGTGGTCAGTGTACTCGCATTAACTCCTGTTCTGTATCGTATGATTTCGATGACAATATGGGAAGCGTATGTCACGGTATGTTGTTGGGGATTTGGACACTCCGGTCCTTTCCCCGCAGGGTCACTCTACTTTATCAATTTCTATTTCAGACGATCAAGATTAGGGTGATGTATCTGTGATGTCTTCCAACAGTGTGCCTCCGTCGTCACAATTAATGAAGGGCTAGCGGAAAAGTGCTCATGTAAATACGCCAATTGCCTAAGAGGACCCTAGTAGGTTCGACGGCCTTTGACGTCCGCTAGCTCGCCCGGTGTAGCGTCCATTCACCGAATGGTTCGGCAGCCGGGTTCGTCCGTTGCGGTCTAGAAGGAATTTTGGGGTGATGCGAGCACTATAAATTAACCTAATGCACACCCAGTGACGGTGGATCGGAGGGAGAACGCAGGAAGCCTTTTAGTCCGGTTCATAGCTCGTTCCGGTCCATCCGGACGGCAAGCGAGAGAGGCCCCTCTCTCGTTCAACAACATCTGGCCCCAGATGTTGTGGTACAAAATGTGTCGCAAGCGGAGCATACGTCCGTCGCTCGGGACGCTCCGTTGTATAGGCAGTCCGCTGAGACTGCTAAGGCTTCCTCTTCTCGTCAGTGCACACGACCGCACCTTGGCTGCGTGACCGCCGATATATTACCAGCTTCGCCGATCAAGGATTCTTCGGCGACCAGGTCACACCATCCGATAGCCAGGGACACGAGGCCTGCAGACTCCGGACGTTCGCATAGGAAGTGTGCGGGAGTCAACGTACACGGAGCTTCCGGCGGCAATGCTTCGTAAGACCGCTACTGCACAGGCCTCGGGAACGGACGTGCTTTCCTTAATAGCACAGTTTATCGCAGCATCCCAGCATCAACTGAATCTGTCGCATATATTTTATCCGACGATGCTGGGTCGGGACGCTCCGCAGAAGCGGGTACGGACGTCCGAAAGTTTCATCCGGTCCGACGGGATACCGAAAGGGATTCGGAGGATTTCGAGCTTTCCCTTTCGGAACAACATATGCTGTTGTGTTTGTCATCTGACTTGGTCTTCTACAGCTTCTTTCGTCGGACCAGAATGCTGCGATGCCGGATAAGAAACTGATAGCGTCGGTGGACTTAGAATTTTTTGGTTCGGTTCAGGGACATCGTCCCTCAGTTCCGACATAGTCCAATAATGTCACACAAACTTTCGAATTATTGAACGACGCTATATATATTATTATTTTATGCTTGCTAACCAAGCATTTCTGGTTTCTTGTTCGAAGAGTTATGGAGATGTCTTTCAAAAGTGTGCCTCTGTCGTCATAGTTAATGAAGAGTTAGCGGCAATAAGTGCTCATGGAATATGTCTATCGCCTACGGAGTGACATTCGCTAGCTCACCTGGTGTAGCGTACATTCATCGAATGGTTCGGCTGCCGGGTTCGTCCGTTGCGGTCTAGGAAGGAGATTTGGGTGATGCGAGCACTTTAATTACTTTAGTACTCACCCAGTGACGGCAGATTGAGGACAGATCGGAGGAAGCCTGTTAGTCCGGTTCCTGGCTCGTCCAGGTCCGTCCGGGCTGTGAGCGAGAGAGGTCCCTCTCTCGCCCAACAACATAGGGGACCGCATGTTGTGGTTCAGATATTTTACATTCGGAGCATATGTCCGTTGGTCGGGACGCTCCGTTATATTGACAGTCCGAGAGACTGTCTTTAATGCTTCCTCATCCTCACAGCAGGGCACACGACCGCACATTGGCTACGTGACCTCGAGTATCCGATCAGTTTCGGCATTCAGTGATTCCACGACGAATAGGTCGCGCCATCCGGTAGCCAAGGGACACGAGGCCTATACACTCCGTTCGCTCGCATATTGGTAGTATGCACGGGGTAACGATCACGGAGCTTCCAGCGGCAATGCATCGTAAGACTGCTTCTCCTCAGGCCTCAGTGACGGACGTGCTATCCGAGTTAGCACAGTTGTTTCGCAGCATCCCAGCAATTGACAGTTTCTCGGTCGAATCAGGAATTATCCGACGGCGCTGGGTCGGTGCGGTCCGTGGTTGCATCAGCTACGGACGACCGAATGCTTTATAGGGTCCGACAGGATGGCGAAAGGGATTCGAAAGATTTCGAGTTTTCCCTTTAGTAGTATCGGAAGATGCCTTTCATATCTTCTGGCATTATCTTCCAGTGATTATTATTTCGGACTTCATTGCTGCGATCTTGGATAAGAGACTCATAGTGTCATTGGACTCGGATTTTTCGATCGGTTCAGGGACATTGTCCCTGACTTACCGAAGCAGTCCAATATTGTCATTACAACATGTGTTTTATTTTTCGACGCTATATATATATATATATACAAGCCTGCTACTAAGCATGATAGTTTAGTTTCTTGTCCGCGTTGCTCATTTCTGCCATTTTATCATTTATGCAAATAGTTTATTTTGGCAGAGCAGGGCATACCGAGAGTTCATATGCGTCTAGACGGTGTGATTAAAGACTGCATACATTCTTTTTCGCCGTTTATGTCTTTTCCAATTTCAATGTTGGGAACGACATTATGTATAGTAGACTTAACTTAGACGCTTTATTATACGTAATCCGCCTTACTCAGGCGTTATCATTACGTCTTCAAGAAAAGATTTACGGGATATTATTCTCAATGTAATTTCTTTTGAGGGCAGTAGTTTGTTCACGTATAACTCCGCCCTTCAGTGGCTGATTGGAGTTAGTTAGACGTGACGCAGCCCTAGCTACATCCACACGCGTGGATAGTAAGGTTAAGAACTCTCTCAGAGTCGCTTCGTTCTCGGAGGAGCTTCTCTTCGACGGCAACTTTTCGGCAATCCATGAATTGCTCGATTTACACGTTCTCTTGTCTATCTAGTGTTACAAGAGATTCAGACTGGGGCAAACATTCGGTGGTTGACTCAGAGAGTGCCGCCGCAGTTGCCGGACCCGAGTGTGGCTGTTATGACGGTTGCCAGTCAAACAGATTGGGATATAATACTGATCCCTACGGATTCGAAGTGCCAGGGTCTTTGGGTTCCGCAGTCTTTTAGCAATCAGTTTAACTACCGTGGAATAATGTTTTTTAGGCTTGCTTTATGTCATTGCATGAACATTATTCAGAAACGCATGCCCAAATTCCTGTCCTTTAATTCGACAGTAGTGGCGTATCTCCGGAACCAGGGAGGCACTCTTTCGTTTCCGTTATTCAATTTAATGGAAAGAATCCGTCTGTTGGTTATAGTACACCAAGTTCAGTTTTGGTCCGTCATATTCCGGGTCGTCTGATTGTTTTATCGGACTCCCGTTCTCTTACGGGTCGCTTGTTGCTGTCAGAATGGACTCTCAACAAACAAGTATTCAATCAGATTTGCTATCTATGGGAGCGCCCAATGATGATTTATTTATGACACAGCTTGCTAATCAATTGCAGACGTATGTGTTGGCTTGTCCAGATCTCTGAGCTAATATTGTTAACACTCTATTGATCTATAGGACGGAATGATAGGATATGCGTATCCTCCGGCGCTGTTGTTTTAGCAGGTATTGCTAAGATAAACAACCACAATACATTTCTGTTGATAGCATCTCTATCTTCACAGAGATCATGAGTAATTTACTCTCTTGTCTACTGTGGGTCTTAACGTGAAATCTTCCTCTATGTGAGGATCTTTTTCACTGGGTAAATCGTGTCATCTTTATCACAACCAGCAAGGTCGCAACCTTCATGTATTCCGTTGTGTGGTCCGTATTGCATTGTAAGCACTGTACTGGACGAGCTTTGGACGCGATTTCTTACTATAGGAGATCCTCTTCTTCGCTATTCTATGCGGCTAAAGTGGAGGCTCTTCCGTCGTGGTGTAGGGATCATTATGTTCATATTGTTGATCCCTCCATACTACTCATTGCTATTTTTTAGTATACTTGTTTCACAAGATCTACTGCAGCCTGTTATTATTTAGGTTATAGGTTTATGTTACCTCATACCTATGCACTCTACGATAGTTTACAATTGAGTCTTTTGTCTCTTTATCTAAGTCAGTTAGTAACTTTTTGATAAATAGACTTAGAATCTTTAGATTAAATTCCTATACGGATTTTAACTTCGGTTCTTATTTAGCTAAGTAATCATTTGAGCCTCTGGAAACAGTAGTTTTCAAATTCTGACCTTTTAGACAGTAATTCTGTTGGTTTCTCTTTTACTGTAGAGTCAGTGAGTTTCATGCACTATCGATGGATGATTTTCACTTTCATAGTTTCGGAATCAATACTTCTGTTACTATTTAGGTTGGATTGTTGCATAAGAGTTAGGCTCCTATTATCCGGAACCTATTATTTTAAGGTCCTTCCGTCTTCGTATGGGCATAGGCCTTGACTCTTTCCGGGTACAGTTTATGTATTTATAAACAGATATCTGTTTATTACATAGGGCGTAAGCTTCTTCTGTCTTTGATGTCTAGTAGAAGGACGTTACGCTCCATTTTATTGTTAATGGATTCTATTAACTATCGGTACTGCTTATGGTATATCATTGACTTAGCAGTTGTGCTTAAGATTTCGGCTCATGAAGTAAGAGTTCTTCTACTTCTTGGGCTTACATTAATAGTGTCACTATTATAGATTTTTGAAGGCCGCTCATTGCGCTCAGCCATCCACATTCATGAATTTTATCTTAGAAATATCGAGTCCATTTCTGGAGGCCTCTATTGTTAGGTCTATTATCTACTGCTCAGAATGTTATTCACTTAACAGTTGCTACTATAGCTAGGTAGGCTGTCTGTTTCGGCAGTGTCTCCGTTCGGCTGCCCTCTTCGCTCTGGGCTATTTGACCCAGGGCAAGAAAAAGGTGTGGGGGGAGGGTGTTCCCTTGGGTCACCTGTTTTACTATGAAAACAAGGGGATACCTCCTCCGGAGTTAGTAATTCTGAGCTGTTATTGGGATGGTTGTTTAGTGAGAAGTTTAGGTTTTTAAAATTCATTCAAGTCTTAGTTTTTAAAGTATAGCTTTTGAATATTGCATATGTCAACGGATATGATTATGCAATCCTCAGACACTTTTAGGAGTATAAGAGTCTCTATTCTCTAGACTTACTTTATTTATTGGCTTACTTTAAAAATTATTAGTATAAGGATTATATTGGATATTAATAGAGTACATGGATGTATGAAGCTCAATTTTGGAAGGTGTTGTATCTTTCTAATTTATCATAAATAAGAAAGATACATGTAAGGCCTATTACTTCTTTTTCCCTACAGGGGATGACTCTATTTTATTTTATTGAGCGTATTCCATTTTGCTCTATGTCCTTGGCCCTCCAGCCTTTTTACTATTCAGCTATGTCTGGGTCATTGGTACAGTATAAAAATGTTAAAAAATTTATAGTAATTTATATATTTTTTATACTTACCAGTGACCCAGACGGGGATGGCCCTCCCAGGAGTTGGGAACTCTTGCCTCCCCGCTGAGTACATAGCGCTTACCAGGCACTGGTTATTAGAATGATTAATGGCGCCAATTTCGGAACGTCCTTGACACTGCGCATGCGCAGTAGGGGCGAAGTGTGGAGGGCCTTTCAGGACATGTTTTCTTTAGTTTTAGATGCAAATTTTGGGGATTGGGGGGCAAAATTTGTGTTTGGCCCTATATTTTAAGAGTTAGCACCAGCTATGTCTGGGTCATTGGTAAGTATAAAAAATATATAAATTACTATAAATTTTTTAACTTTTTGTACAGAACTTCCATATGAAAGCTCTGATTTGAATAATTTTTTGTATGAATATTTAGTACCATAAGATACATCATATATCGTACGGGTTTTTTTCTCGTGCTTAAATTATGCAAATTAGACTAACTTTGATTTATTTAGTGTTACTTTGTGCACTCTAAGTGCAATTGCCAATATGGCTCGGGCTAGAGGCCGTATTTATAAACCGATCTTTACAAAACTTCTTGGGTACCTTTGTTATCACCGTGGGACGAGAACGAGTGTTTTGGGGTCTGGTCTGAAATTCAAGATGGTCGCTGGCAGCCATTTTGGTAAAAATTAGGGGCAATCAGATTTTTGCGCAGAACTTCCACATGAAAGCTCTGATTTGAATCATTTTTTGTATGAATGTTTAGTACCATGGGATACATCACATATAATACAGGTTTTTTTCTCGTGCAGAAATTATGCAAATTAGATGAACTTTGATTTTTTCAGTGCTACTTACACACAGTAAGTACACATGTCAATACGGCTTGGGCTAGAGGCTGTATTCATCAACCAATCTTCACGAAACTTCTTGGGTACCTCTGTTATGACCTTGGGACGAGAACGAGTGTTTCTGAGTGTGGTCCAAAATTCAGGATGGCTGCCAGTGGCCATTTTGTACCAAAATTAGGTCTAATCAGTTTTTTGTACACAACTTCTATATGGCTCAGGCTAGAGGCCGTATTTATGAACCGATCTTTACGAAATATCTTGGGTACCTTTGTTATCACTGTGGGATGAGAAGGAGTGTTTTTGGGTGTGGTCCAAAATTCAAGATGGCCACCAGCAGCCATTTTGTACCAAAATTAGTGCAATCAGTCTTTTGTACAGAACTTCTGTATGAAAGTTCTGATTTGAATACATTTTTGTATGAATGTTTAGTAAAATGGAATACATCACATACAGTACGGGTTTTTTTCTCATGCAGAAATTATGCAAATTAGATGAATTTTGATTTATTTAGTGCTACTTATACACTGTAAGTGCACCTGTCAATACGGCTGAGGCTAGAGGCTGTATTTATCAACCGTTCTTCATGAAACTTCTTGGGTACCTTTGTTATCACCTTGGGATGAGAATGAGTGTTTCTGAGTGCGGTCCAAAATTCAAGATGGCTGCTAGTGGTCATTTTGTACCGTAATTAGGTCCAATCAGTTTTTTGTCACAACTTCTATACAGCTTGTATTTATGAACTGATCTTCACGAAACTTCTTGGGTACCTTTGTTTTCACCTTGGGCAGGAATGAGTGTGTTTTGGGGTGCCTTTGTTATCACTGTGCTATGAGAACAAATATTTTGGGGTTCAGTCAGACCCACTCTGAGACTCAAAGATTTCTTTTCTAGTTTAGCATCTGACTGTCACCCACCTTTACAATACTTTACCTATACATTTGTTACAGGCTATGGTCAGTATTTATGCACAGACCGTTACAATACTTTATATGTACCTTTGTTATCAGGTCATTACCTAGATGTTTGTCATTGCTGTGTCACACACTATACAGTACGTGGAGAGTGGATTGTAACTAAATCAGCCATGGAGTGGAGTTATCACCTGAGCTATAACTTTCAAATTGTGTACATATCGATAAAAATCACAAGCAATGTTTCAGCCAATGGACCTCCGTGTTTAACCCGGAGGTCCATTGGCTGAAACTTTGCTTGTGCTAGTTATGCTTTGCCACAAATTTGCAATTATTGCTTGGGTGGAAGCTCCACTCTGCAGGTGATTTAGTGATAATACACTCTCCACGTACTGTACATGTACATGTCTTGACAAGTTGAGCTACAGTGTCACTGACACTTTCATTTATGCGTTTCAATCAATTTTAAGACAAAAAAAATTTTTTTTTTTGCTCTGAAAATTTGGGGTCTGGGTGGGACTTCGAAAAATTTGGACCAAAATCCTGAAATTTTTTTGTTGTTTTTTACGCGTTTCTGTCAATTTTAAGACAAAAAAAATTTTTTTTTTTACACTGAAAATTTGGGCCCGGGTGGGACTTACAAAATTTTGGACCAAACTCTGGACATTTTTTTTTTGGTTTTTTACTCGTTTTGGTCAATTTTAGGACTAAAAAATAAAGTGAATTGACAAGTTGAGCTACAGTGTCATTGACACTTTCATTTATGCGTTTCAATCAATTTTAAGACGAAAATTTTTTTTTTTTTTTTACTCTGAAAATTTGGGTGCCAGGTGGGACTTGTTTTTCGTCCAAAATCCGACTTAGAAAATTTTGGTCCAAAATCCGGAAATTTTTGTTTTGTTTTTTATGCGTTTCATTCAATTTTAAGACAAAACAATTTTTTTTTACACTGAAAATTTGGGGTCCGGGTGGGACTTGGACAATTTTGAACCAAAATCCGGAAATTTTGGTTTTCTTTTTTATGCGTTTCGGTCAATTTTTAGACAAAAAAAAAATTTTTTTACACTGAAAATTTGGGGGCCGGGTGGGACTTAAAAAATTTTGGACCCAAATCCAGAAATTTTGTTTTTTATTTTTTATGCGTTTCAATAAATTTGAAGACAAAAAAATTTATTTTTTTTTACACTGAAAATTTGGGGTCCGTGTGGGACTTGGAAAATTTTTGACCAAAATCCGGAATTTTTTTTTTTTTTTATGCGTTTCATTCAATTTTAAGATGAAAATTTTTTTTTTTTTTTACACTGAAAATTTGGGGTCCAGGTGGGACTTGGAAAATTTTGGTCCAAAATCCAGAATTTTTCCTTTTTTCTTTTTGTTTTTTAAGCCTTTCGGTCAATTTTAAGACAAACAAAATTTTTTTTTTTTTTACACTGAAAATTTGGGGGCCAGGTGGGACTTGGACAATTTTGGACCAAAATCTGGAAATTTTTGTTTTGTTTTTTATGCGTTTCATTCAATTTTAAGACAAAAAAAAATTTTTTTACACTGAAAATTTGGGGTCCGGGTGGGACTTGGACAATTTTGGACCAAAATCCAGAAATTTTGTTTTTTCTGCGTTTTAATAAATTTTAAGACCAAAAAATTTTTTTTTTTTTTTTTACACTGAAAATTTGGGGTCCGGGTGGGACATCGAAAATTTTGGACCAAAATCCGGAAATTTTGGGGGTTTTTTTATGTGTTTCTGTCAATTTTAAAACAAAAAAATTTTTTTTTTGCACTGAAAATTTGGGAGCCAGGTGGGAGAAAATTAGTTTTTGGGTTTTTTTTATGCATTTTGGTCAATTTTAAGAACAAAAAAAAAATTTAGGCTCAAAATATTTTGTTTCGGACTTCGAAAATTTCCAAACAAAAATAAAAAAAAAATCTGTTTTTATGCGTTTATCTCAATTTTGGGACGTAAAAGTGCAGGAACTGAAAATAGAAGGAAAAATCCTGTGTATTGTGTGGGCACAACTGCTTCATCTAGTTGATATATGCTTTTCTTAGAAGGGGCATATGCAGCTTATTCAAATCAAGTCCCTGGTTTAATATTTAGACTACCATGTCAGGTGAGCGCTCTCAGGCCCCTTGGGGCCTCTTGTTTGAGTTTCTTTTTACTATATTACTAATATTAAAAAATTTTCATGAAATATTTTTGAACTTGCAGATTGTTCATGGGTCATGGTTATGCCTCAAAGAATTTAGCAACTTATTATAAGGGAGACATCATTAAATGTAAGGTTGACTTTAAGAGCTATAAAGTAATTTTCAGCAAGAACAACAAAGTGGTAAGTGAAATCTTTACTTGTTGTACAATCCATTTAAATTAACTTGATTGCTTAACACAACTTTTCTACAGGAACTGTAGACTCCTACCCCCAAAATTGATACTAATAATAGCACATAGAAAAACTAAATGAATGGATTACGCTGATGTGAAATTTATCTTACAACAAGAACATATTTTCTTCAATATAAGTAAAAATGTCTAAACTAAATACATATTGAGGGTAGCAATCGCATGTGTGATCATTCGATTCAGAAAGAGAATGTTTTTTTACTTGCACTCATAGAAAACTGATCACACATGTCAAGGCCATGTTTTGGTATTTGGTAACAGTAATTAAATTATAAATAAATAACCAGCTCAGCAAAAAAAAAAATTAGACAAGATAATTTTTTTTTGCCATGATGATATTTTTATAGAGACTTGCCATGTGTTAAACCTGAAAAGTGAAACAAAGAAACATACAGATAAAATACCACTATAAACTTTAGCAGTTACAGTACAAGTGGAACAATGAATGGGGAATATGTCATGCACAATTCAAGAATACAATACCATGATGTCATGATCATTCATAAAAAATCTATTAATAGATGCAGAATGATTGTCAAAATATATGCGAACAAGTTTTGAAAGATAAGAATATTGTAAGATAAATTGGCTGTTATCTCCAAGTAGGTTTCCAAGATGGTGTATTTGAGGTCTCGACATCGCCTCTGGGTCATGTTTGGACTTGTTCTATTGGACTCGTCTATATATACCCAGAAGCGAGGTCTCAGGTTCAGTACACCATCTCGGAAACTCCTCATGGTGGTAATAACCTATATGTATCCATGCAATAGATTGAAAATAGTTTGATTAATGAATTGCTCTATTCCTTTTTTATTTATGTTTTTTCTCTTCTAAATTTAATCTAGGGCCAAACACAAATTTTGCCCCCCCCCCCCCCCCCCCCCCCAATCCCCAGAATTTGTATGCAAAACCGAAAATTTCATGTCCTATCTGGTCCTCCATACTTTTGCAAACTGAGCATGCACAGTATCCAAGAAGACACCGAAATTGGCGCCAACGACCATTCTTTGTTTGGCCCTTCTGTCAGTAACAACAAACTGACATCTGTGCTTTTAAATCTCAGTTTTAATGATGCCAGACACAAATTGGTGGATTCAAGGATACATTTCGGGACATGGGCCGGACGTCATCTTCTTGCTAATGATTTTTTCACTGTTTGTTAAGTGTTCCTTCCCTATCCTTCCTTGAAGTTCCCCAGTTAAACTCCCAAGCTTTTTAGCTTCTTTTATTGAAATTTTTTTTATAAATTTCTTGTGAGTTTGACATGTTATACAGAATGTTTATTCTGTATTTCCCCATGGTTACGTCCTCACCCTAGGGGTGTTTAGGCATTTTCGGTCATGCATCATACATCCGATGTATCGTTTTTTTCTTCTGCTGAAGATCTTGCTTTACATCGGATAGTTCTAAACCTGTTACTGACTTCAGGCCTTTTTATTTAGTGCCTGGAGTCTTGTTTCTGGTTTTTCTTCTGACGTTGTTTACATTGACGATGTTGTATAAATATATGTTAATTCCTATTTAGTTCTTGGTAGGATTTTTGTAAGATACGTTAAAATATTCCGGTAGTGTAGCAATTAATTTTTTGAATTTTGTCCACACTTAAGCTCTATCGGGATACATTTGGGCTCGTCTTGTTCCTTTTGGGGAACTTGGGCTCCGGTCAAAATTTTTCGAAAAATTCCTTTTAGGAAATTAATTTTTCAATTTATATTTTGAATCTTTTTTTATTATGTATCTTTTTCATATATTTATTGTGGAGCTGTTTGGAGTACTGTCGACTTTATTTTGATTCATTATGAAAGTTTATTGCTCAAAATTCAAGGCGAGGAAGTCTTCCTCGGATTTACATGCTTGTTGCCTTGCTTGTAGTTGATGTACTACAATGTATGTACTCCCACTAATTCTTGTTCAACCTGTGTCGGATGGGATGACAAACGTTGGAGACGGGTGTCACGGTACGTTGTTAGCGGCGAGAGGCCAATGCCGGTCCTCTCGCCACAAAGTCAATCAAGTTTCTCAGTTTCTTTTTCAGAGGAACAAGAACATGGTGATGTTTACGTGACGCCTAGAGATAGTGTGCTACCGTCGTCGCATTCAGATGATCAAACAGAGCTAGCAGCAAAGGTGCTCATGAATATTAGACAGGGCAAAAAGCCACTAGCTGATGGTTTTAGTCCCTTTTTGCCAGCTAGCTTGACCGTGAAGCAGTTACTCCATCCATGGGTACTGTGATGCCGGGTGTGTGCATTGCAGTTGAAAGGAGTGGATTGGGTAGAGCGAGCACCTTAAAATATAAACAGGCTCACCCAGTGACGATGGAACAGAGAAAGAAGCCAGCAAGTACCGTGGGAAGCTCGGCGAGGTTTGAAAGGACCGCGAACGAGAGAGGCCCCTCTTTTTCCCAATAACATCTGGGGCCAGGTGTTGTGATTAGAAACTTGTGTCAGTCAGGGCATATGTCCGCGCCTACCGTCCGGGATGCTCCATATAGTTCACAGCCGGCCTTGGCTACAGTAACGGCTTCTATAATGTCATCTTCAAAGCACACACCGCACCTTAGCTACACGACTTCGGATATCCATCCTGCATTGCCGAGAAGGGACCACTCATCGTCTGCGAAGTTGGACCATCTTGTAGCTAAGGAGACGAGGCCCCATTTTTCGGGATGCCCTGAGAAAAGAACCGTCTCGGACACACTGTCCCAGGAGCAGCCGGCGGACGAGAAACAGAAGACCGCTGCTCCTCAGGCCTCTGTAACGGACTTGCTGTTGCAGATTGCGCAGTTCATCCCAGCATCCCAGCAAGTGCAGGAGCAGTCTATGGCAGTCTCAGAACCTGAGCTGTCGAATGGTGCTGGGTCAGTCCAGTCTTCTGCACGTTCAGATGCGGTAGACCAAGAGTCTGAACTGATTCAGTCAGATGGTGAAAGGGATATGGACGAAAATTACCCTTCCCTTTCGGAACAGCACATGGTTGCGATGGATTTAATCTATCAATACTACCCTGAATTTGTTCTGGCGAATCAGAATGCTGCGACTACTAGAAAGAAACTGCTGGCGTCGTTATGCAGACTTTATCTGGACGAAGGAGGAGGTCCTGTCTTTTCCGGTTCAGTCTAGTCAGGTGTCGCGGGCCTTTGGCCATTTAGACGACGCCATATTCAAACTCTCCAGTGGGAAGAAGAAAGGCGGTTTCTTGAAATCATCTTCCGTAAATTTACCGTTTATTGGACCACGTTCATTTAAAACAGTCGGGGCAGTTGTACAGAGAGTTCCTCTGCATTTGGTTGAACAGGCTGAGGTTCTAGAGCTATCCTTGCCTGCATCATTCACAATTCGCTTGGACACAATTGAGACGGCAATATCCTCAAACAGAGCGAATTTGGACGCTATGTCTTACGCAGATCACCTTTCAAGAGCTGTGGCGCAATGTCTCAACGGGAAGGAATTTGAGGACGTTCGTACCTCTTTAACAGTTCTTTCCAGGGCTATTATGTTTACCGTGTATAACTCCACCTTAACAGTGGCTAATTTGGAGTGAATCAGATGTGACGGTGCCCTTGCATCGTCATCTTCAATAGATGGGAAGGTGAAAAACTCTCTACGGGTCGCTCCTGTATCCGGGCACACAATATTTGACGACAAGCTTTCATTGGTTTATGACCAAGTTACAAAGAAAGTGTCTAATACCCTGCTTCTAAAGTCAGCGTCTAATCGACCCAAAGCAGCAGAAAAGAGTAAAGGAGGATGTCCCAGACAGAAATCGTCTAAAGAAGACTCCTCGCGAGGGTATAGGAAACCCTCCTATAATTACTCTAGGGATCGTCAATACAGCGACCCGGGAAGTGGGGGTAGGTCTGATCGAGACTACCGGTCAGACGCCCCGAAGTCGGCGGGTCAAGGCTCTTCACGAGGGGGACATGGTTTCTCCTCACGTAAGCCTTGCAGGTCCTACAGGTGATGGTCAGGACCTCTATTGCTTGCCAGCTGACGGAAGGTTATCAAGATTTGCACCAAACTAGATAACAATTACGGAAGACCAGTGGGTGAGAAGTGTGGTCTCGACGACCTACGGCTATCTTTCTGAGCGAAACCACCACTAACAAGGTGTCCGTGGTGGACAAATCTTCCATCAAATCCTTGCAAAAGAGAGTCTCTCCTATCGGAGGTAGAGGTTCTCATATCAAAGGAAG
This sequence comes from Pictodentalium vernedei, assembly GCA_031216915.1. Classification (NCBI taxonomy): domain Eukaryota; kingdom Metazoa; phylum Mollusca; class Scaphopoda; order Dentaliida; family Dentaliidae; genus Pictodentalium; species Pictodentalium vernedei. Next base: position 226,127,228 of record CM062297.1, on the reverse strand, counting down.
CAATAGAGGTCATCGAGAATAAAAATTCTTTAGGATTCTACAGTCACCTGTTCCACGTACAGAAGCAGATGGCTCATTCCGACCGGTAATAGACTTGAGCTGGATAAATAAACTTATCGTAGCTCCAAAGTTCTATATGGAGACCATTCGGTCAGTAAGGGCGAGCATTCGAGTGAACGACTATGCAGCAAGCATAGATCTAAAGGATGTGTTTTTTCATGTCCTGGTACATCCAGTATTCAGAAAGTACCTGCGGTTTGCTATTCAAGGGATAGTGTATCAGTTCTGAGCGATGTGCTTCGGTCTGAACCTGGCACCCTGGGCTTTCACTCGAAAAATGAACTCGGTAATGTCTTACTTCCGAGCTCATTCATCTGTGGTAACGTCGGCTTACTTGGACGACATTCTTCTGAGATATGGCAACAAAACTACTCTTCAGAACGATATTCAGAGTCTGCTTCTCTTGCTCCAACGTCTCGGCTTTATCATAAACGAGAAGAAGTCGGATCTAGCTCCGTCCAAGTCGTTCATTCACTTGGGAATGAGCTTCAAGACCCACAACAATCTGGTTCGTCTGCCGTTATCCACAGCAAAATTAGTCAGTTGTTAAGCTCGCTTTTGTCTACACTCAGATGCATTAAAAGTGAGGGAATTTATGTGACTGATGGGGTTGTGTGGAGCGGCTGCGGATCTTATTCCGATGGGTCGCTTGTGCACACGTCCCCTCCAGATATTCTTAACTCAGAACTGAAGTGTGAAGACACATTCGCTCGACACTAGTATTGTTTTAACGGACCTGGTAAAACAAAAGGTCCAGATTTGGGCATATATTCAGTGGTTAACTCAGGGAGTTCCGCTACAGTTGCCAGATCCGGCTTTCTCGATTATGATGGATGTGAGTCAAACAGGTTGGGCCGCAACCCTGAGCCCGACAGACTCAAAGTGTCAGGGTCTTTGGGACCCTCGGTTCCTAGAGAAACACATAAACATCAAAGAGATGATGTCAGTATGGTAAGTGCTACAACATTGGATTCACATTGTAGCGGATGCTCATGTTTGGATATTGTCAGACAATTCGACAGTAGTAGCGTACATCAGGAACCAGGGAGGCACTCATTCGATTCCGTTATGTGAACTAACGGAAAAAATTCTTCTGTATGTCGTGAATCATCATGTTCAACTATCGGTCCGTCATATGCCAGGTCGTCTGAACATACTAGCAGACTCGCTGTCTCAGAAAGGTCATAGGAGTGGACATTCAACAAGCGGGTATTCAGATAGATTTGCTACCAGTGGGATTGACCTATGATAGATTTGTTTGCGACACACCTCAACAATTAGTTGCAGACGTACATGTCGCCATGTCCAGACCATCGAGCGTACACAGTAGACGCTCTGTCAATCTCATGGGATGAAATGATAGGACATGCGTATCCTCCAACTCCGTTGATTCAGCAGATTCTGTTAAAAATCAAACAGTCTCATTGCAAGATTCTGTTAGTAGCATGTCTGTCATCACAGAAACTGTGGATCAATCTTCTCAGGTATCTGTGTTATGGGACATTCCCCGTAAGCTTCCTCCATGAGAGGACCTTCTTTATCAGGGGAAGTCACACACACTGCATCACAACCCGGAAGGTCTCCTCAACCTTCACGTATTTCCATTGTGCGGTCCTTCTTGCACGGCAAGCAATTTGCAGGACGAGCAGTGGATGCAATTTCTAACTGCAGAAGGTCCTCCTCTTCACTGAATTATGCAGCAAAGTGGAAGATTTTCTTCCATTGGTGTAAGGATCAGTCGATAGACGTCTATGATCCTTCCATACTGGATATTGCCAACTTTCTGGTCTACCTGTTTGACGTTCTCAAACTGCAGCCTGTCACTTAAGGGCTATAGGTCTATGTTATCAGACACTTACGCTCATCATGATAACTTGGCAATTGGATCTAATGCTTCATTATCCAAACTTGTTAGAAATTTCTCTATAAATAGACCTAGAACCCTCAGATTAATTCCAAAGTGGAATTTAGCTTGGGTTCTGTTGAAGCTTAAAGAAGCTCCGTTTGATCCGTTGGGCATTGTAAAGTTCAAATTCTTGACCTATAAAACAGCATTTCTCTTAGCCTTTGCATCCGCTAGAAGAGTTAGTGAACTTCATGCTTTGTCTGTTGACGAATCTCACTACCATAGTGTTTGTAATACCGTTACTTTTAACTACAGAAGTGGGATTTTTGGTTAAGAATCATGCTCCAGATAAATGGCCTGAGCCTATTACCATAAAGGTTCTGCCGTCTGCGGACAACCGTAGACCTCTGCTGTGTCCAGTCAGGGCTATGCACATATATAAATGCTGATCAGAGTTTATATGAAAAGGAAGGAAATGCTTCTTTTTGTCATTGATTCCTAACAGAAAAGATATTTCTGTTCATTCTATTGCTAGATGGATTCAGTTGGCAAAAGGGATTGCCTATGAAAATCTATCTTCGGATCAGCATTCTTTTGATAAGATATCAGCGCATGAAGTTGGAGTGCTGTCCACTTCTTGGGCTTATTCTAACAGTATAGCCATTACTGATCTCATGAAACCTGCATACTGGACACAGTCTTCTACATTTACATTTTAAGTTTTACCTTAGAAATTTAGAGTCCATCTCCGGTGACCTTAGATGTTCAGGTCCTCTGTCTGATGCTCAGAATGTCATCCACTAAAATGATTACATCTATAGTTATTTAGGTAACCCGTTCCAGCACTGAAGCTTTTCCGCTGCCCTCTTCGTTCTGTGGTCATGTACCTCAGAATAAGGGGAAGGGTGGGGGTGGGGGGGGGGGGGGGGGGGGGTGGGTGGGCATAGGGGGACGTTTTTTCCCTTATGATCATCTGGCTTTATAGTGAAAAGCAAGGGAAGACCTCCTCCAGTGTCAGTAGTCCTTAGTCGGTGCTGGGATGGTTTTAATGTGCAGCTCAGTGTGAAGCAGATAATATGTCTCATTTATGTATTGTTAGTCGAGTTGTGACGAAGTCAAACTCGACTTATAGTTTGATGAACGGCGGTATTGATGAGAGGAAGAACCCTATTAATTTTGGACTTGCTTGGTCAAAGGGCAAGGTCACAGTGACCTTGAACATGGTAAATTGTAAACAATTGGTTTCCGGATGATAGCTGGAGTATGGTTCAACCCACATTCATGAAACTTGATATGTAGATTGGCCTTCGTGAGAGGAAGAACCCTATTTATTTTGAACTTACTAGGTCAAAGGTCAAGGTCACAGTGACCTTGAACATAGTAAATCAAAACAATTGGTTTCCGGATGATAACTTGATAATGTTTCGACCCATGTTCATGAAACTTCATAGGTAGGTTGGCCTAGGTGAATGGAAGAGGGATGGTTTTAATGTGCAGCTCAGTGTGAAGCAGATAACATGTCTCATTTAAGTATTGTTAGTCGAGTTGTGACGAAGTCAAACTCGACTTATAGTTTGATGAATGGCGGTATTGATGAGAGGAAGAACCCTATTAATTTTGGACTTGCTTGGTCAAAGGGCAAGGTCACAGTGACCTTGAACATGGTAAATTGTAAACAATTGGTTTCCGGATGATAGCTTGAGTATGGTTCAACCCACATTCATGAAACTTGATATGTAGGTTGGCCTTCATGAGAGGAAGAACCCTATTTATTTTGAACTTACTAGGTCAAAGGTCAAGGTCACAGTGACCTTGAACATAGTAAATCAAAACAATTGGTTTCCGGATGATAACTTGATAATGTTTCGACCCATGTTCATGAACCTTCATAGGAAGGTTGGCCTAGGTGAATGGAAGTCCACTGTGTATTTTGGACTCGCTAGGTCAAAGCCCAAGGTCATAGTGACCTTGTACATAATAAATCGTAAACAATTGGTTTCCAGATGATAATTTGAGAATGGTTCCACCTATGTTCATGAAACTTCACAGGTAGGTTGGCATTGGTGCAAGAAAGAGCCCTATTTATTTCAGAATCACTAGGTCAAAGGTCAAGGTCACAGTGACCCTTTACATAGTAAATTGTAAACAATTGGTTTCCGGATGATAACTTGATAATGGTTCAACCCATGTTCATGAAATTTCATAGGTATGTTGATATTGATGAGAGGAAGAACCCTATTAATTTTGGACTTGCTTGGTCAAAGGTCAAGGTCACAGTGACCTTGAACATGGTAAATTGTAAACAATTGGTTTCCGGATGATAGCTTGAGTACGGTTCAACCCACATTCATGAAACTTGATATGTAGGTTGGCCTTCGTGAGAGGAAGAACCCTATTTATTTTGAACATACTAGGTCAAAGGTCAAGGTCACAGTGACCTTCAACATAGTAAATCATAAACATTTGGTTTCCGGACGATAACTTGATAATGGTTTGACCCACATTCGTGAAACTTCATAGGTAGGTTGGCCTAGATGAATGGAAGACCACTATTTATTTTGGACTCGCTAGGTCAAAGCCCAAGGTCACAGTGACCTTGTACGTAATAAATCGTAAACAATTGGTTTCCAGATGATAATTTGAGAATGGTTCCACCTGTGTTCATGAAACTTCACAGGTAGGTTGGCATTGGTGCAAGAAAGAGCCCTATTTATTTCAGAATCACTAGGTCAAGGTCACAGTGACCCTTTACATAGTAAATTGTAAACAATTGGTTTCCGGACGATAAGTTGATAATGATTAAACCCACTTTTGTGCTGTCACAACTCGACATTGGATCGGTGATCCTATCGTCATTTTTTTTAAAGTGTAGCTCACTGTGAAGCATTTGTATATGTCACGTGTCAAACGGGCATAAATACACAATCCTCGGACACTTTTAAATGAGTATAAAGAATCTCATTCTCTGGACTGTCTTTATATATTGGCTTCCCTTCACCGAATTAGCATAATGGGTTATGCTGGCATTAAATGGAGAATTATATATTATGTAATGCTCAATTACATTGTTGTTGTTATGTCTGTCTCGTTTCTCGCAAATGAGAAAGACATATATAATTCCTTTCTCTCCTATTCTCCTGTAGGAGTTATCCTTTAAGAAGTGATTGAGTAATTGGATTTTCCTCTATGTCCTGGGCCCTCCAGCCTTTTTACGATTCAGCTAGTCTGGCCCATTGGTTGTTGCATAAAAATATTATAAATTCAAAGTAATTTGTATATTTTTTATACTTACCAATGGCCCAGACAGGGATGGCCCTCCCATGAATGGGCACTCATACCTCCCCGCTGTTTACAACATTTAGCCAGCAGTTTCTAGAAAGAATGATGGTTGGCGCCAATTTTGGTGTCTTCCTGGATACTGCACATGCACAGTTTGCAAAAGTATGGAGGATCCGATAGGACATGAAATTTTCAGTTCTGCATGTAAATTTTGGGCGGGGGGGGGGGGGGGGGGAGTGGGAGAAAGGAAGAGGGGCAAAATTTTTGTTTGGCCCTGGATTAAATTTAGAGTTTGCACCAGCTAGTCCTGGCCATTGGTAAGTACAAAAAATATACAAATTACTTAGAGACAAAGATACCATAACAGTTTTTATGTATTGTTACAGCTTTATTGTGTAGTCTGTGGATTTTCATGCCTAAGTTTGATAACTTCACCCCACTCTTCACCACTGCAACAATCTATTGGAATAGGGGAGCCAGTGATATTCTAGAGCCTATGCCTGAAACACCTTCATGGAATAGAAATAAAAACTACATAAACAGAATTTACTGTGATCAGTAAATTTGAGTCTGTGAAAAATTGTGAAAGCATCAGAACTAAACTATATTAAAAGAGAAGTTTTAGAGACTTATTTTCAGGAGTAAAATATATTTAAAGAAATCAGAAATGTTTTTTTGTAAGCAGCATATAAAGAGTTCCATACAGGAATCAGATAAAAAATTTCAAAAAACTTCTGTGCACACCAATTAACCAATTAACATGTTCTTTAAGGAATTGGAAATGGATATTGAAGAAATTAGAAATATATTGTTGTGTACTGTACATTGTATTTGAAGAGATTCATGCAAAAATAAAGACCACAGCAGTCCAAGTGATTACAGACCCATTGCATTAACATGTTGTTCATGTAAAACCAATTGAGAGGATGATCAATGGTCGACTTGTCTGGTTTCTGGAATTGAACAATCTACTTGCGAATGTTCAGTGTGGTTTCAGAAGTCATTTGATTAGACTTGAAGCATTTATAAGAAATTCCTTTGCCAGGAAAAAACATATGGTCGCCATCTTCTTTGACTTGGCAAAAGCATATGATACAACGTGGAAGTATTGGATTTTAAAAGATCTTTTTAATGCAGGGTGAGAGGGCATATGCCTCTTTTTATAGAAAAGGACCATCAGTTTCAACTTAGTATTGAATCAACATTATCTGATCCTCATGATTAAAAACTGGAGGTTGCTCAGGGTAGAATTTTATCTGTTACCCTTTCCTCAGTAAAAATAAATGGCTTTATCGCCCAAATTGAGAATTTAGGCGATTCATCATTATATGTTGATGACTTTTTAATTTGCTGTAGTAGCAAAAAAATGAATACCATCAAGTGCAACCTTCAACTGTGTTTGAACAAAATTCAGAAATGGATGACAGAAAATGGTTTCACGTTTTTGAAGACCAAAACAAATTGTGTTCATTTCTATAAGCTTCAGATACATCACCTCAATCCAGAGTTGCAAATAGATGGGAGTACTATAAAAGTTGTAAGGAAGTGACATTTCTGGGTCTATTGTTTTACAGTAAACTTGAATATTTCCTCTCACATAAAACAACTAAAGGTAAAATGTAAAAAGGCACTGAACCAACTGGAGGTAGTTGGTAACACTGATTGGTGTGCTGACCAAAAAACATTAATTCATCTGTATAGATCACTTGTGATATCAAAATTAGATTATGGTTGTGTGGTTTACAGTTCTGCAAGAAAATCTTACCTCAAATCACTTGATGGAATCCATAATAGTCGTATTAGAATTAGCTTGGGTGAGAATTCTCATGAGATGTTATATTAGACCTTGCTTCTTCAAAAATGTGTGAAACAAATGCATTGCAATTCAAACAAAAATATGCAGCAATAAAGTCAACATATAGAGCTTATAAATGATCTCTACAAATGGATCTAAAGAAGATTAGAAAGTGTAGTCTTTTTTTGTCCAGTGAGTTGATCAAAGCATGGATGGGACTTGCAATTACCATCGCGATCAACCTTGCACCTACCTTGCATTTACCCTCCATTTACCTTGCATGACTCTCTCATATTTCCAGAGCCGCCCATACTGTGAATGCAATTGATCACTTATCAGTATTCAGTTTTGTCATGGTCTGTCTGTCTGCCTGCCTGCCTGCCTGCCCATCCGTCTGTCCATCCGTCCGTCTGTCCATCCGTCCGTCTGTCCGTCCGTCCATCCGTCCGTCCATCCGTCCGTCCATCCATCCACCCATCCATCCACCCATCCATCCATCCATCCATCCATCCATCCATCCATCCATCCATCTAATCAGCTATTGTTACTGCTGATTAGTCCATGCAACACTCTCCGATTGACACCACAACTCAACATCTTCATCTCCGATGCACACCTCTTGTTTAATCCATCCATCCATCCATCCATCCATCCATCCATCCATCCATCCAATCAGCTGTTGTTACTGCTGATCAGTCCATGCAACACTCTCTGATTGACACCACAACTCGACGCCTGCATCTCTGATGCACACCTCTTGTTTATTAGCTCACCAAAGGGAGCTTAATTTATCACTTGCTGTCCGTCGTCGTCGTCTGTCGTCGTCGTCGTCCATTGTGAACTTTACATTATAGACTACTCCTCACAAACTACTGGATGAAATTGAACCAAATTCCTTGTGCATGTTCCCCATTATATGTCAATTCAAACTTTTACAAATAAACTTGCCGCTCCCACAGGGGGCACCACAAGGGGCATAACTCTGATAGCACCCATGAATTTCTTTCCAAAATTCAAAAAAATCTTCTTCAGTTCCACCACGCAGAATTCTTTCCTATTTGGTATACATCATCTCTGGGGGGGGGGGGGGGGGGGGGGGGGGGGGGGGATCCAGATCCAGATCCAGCAGACAGAATCTTTTGATATTTGGTATGCAACATTGTGGGGTGGATCTGATTCTATTTTGTTCAAATCAGCCCCCTGGACTCATATTTGGGTTCACTATAGAAGCCTGAATTTGAACTTAGTGCATTTCAGGCAAATTTCTTAAAAAACCTTCTCCAGATCCAGCGGGCAGAATCTTTTGATATTTGGTATGCAACATTGTGGGGTGGATCTGATTCAAGTTTATACAAATCGGCCCCCTGGGTTCATATTTGGGCTCAGTATAGGAGCCCGAAATTCGAATTTAGTGCATTTCGGGCAAACTTCTTTAAAAATCTTCTTCTCAAGATCCAACAGGCAGAATCTTTTGATATTTGGTTTGCAACATTGTGGTGTGGATCTGATTCAAGTTTGTTCAAATCGGCCCCCTGGATTCACATTTGGGCTCAGTATAGAAGCCCCAATTCGAACTTAGTGCATTTCAGGCAAATTTCTTAAAAAATCTTCTTCTCAAGATCCAGCAGGCAGAATCTTTTGATATTTGGTAGACAACATTATGGGGTAGATCTGATTCAAGTTTGTTCAAATCGGCCCTCTGGGTTCATATTTGGGCTCAGTATAGGGGCCCAAATTTGAACTTGGTGCATTTCAGGCAAATTTCTTTAAAAATCTTCTTTTCAAGATCCAGCAGGCAGAATCTTTTGATATTGGGTATGCATCATTCATGCTTAGGGGGGTGAGATTCAAGTTTGTTCAAGCCAAGTCCCTGGGTTCATATTTGGGCTCACTATGGTAGCCCAAATTATAACTTAGTTCAATATGAGGAATTTTCTTTAAAAATCTTCTTCTTCAGATCCAGCAGTTGGACTGTTTTCATATTTGGTATGCAGCATCCTTGGCAAGGGGAGGGGGGGGGGGAGATTCAAGTTTGTTCAAGCCATGTCCCTAGGTCCATATTTGGGCTCACTGTGGGAGCCCGAATGATAACATAGTTCAAAATGAGGAATTTTCTCTAAAAATCATCTTCTTCAGATCTAGCAGTCGGACTGTTTTGATATTTGGTATGCTGCATCCTTAGGGGGGGGGGGGGGGGGGGAGATTCAAGTTTGTTCAAGCCATGTCCCTAGGTCCATATTTGGGCTCACTGTGGGAGCTTGATTTGTAACTTAGTTCGAAATGAGGAATTTTCTTAAAAAATCTTCTTCTTCAGATCCAGCAGTTGGATGTTTTGATATGTGGTGTGTAGCATCCTTGTGGGGGGAGATTCAAGTTTGTTCAAGCCAAGTCCCTGGGTTCATATTTGGGCTCTCTGTGGAAGCCCGAATTATAACTCAGTTCAAAATGAGGAATTTTCTTTAAAAATCTTCTTCTTCAGATCCTGCAGTCGGAATGTTTTGATATTTGGCATGCAACACCCTTAGGGGTGGGGGGGGGGGGGTGGGTGGGGTGGGGGGATTCAAGTTTGTTCAAGCCATGTCCCTAGGTCCATATTTGGACTCACTGTGGGAGCCCGAATGATAACTTAGTCAATATGAGGAATTTTTCTTTCAAAATCTTCTTCAGATTCAGCAGTCGGAATGTTTTGGTATTTGGCATGCAGCATCATTAGGGGTTGAGATTCAGGTTTGTTGAAGCTAAGTCCCTGGGTTCATATTTGGGCTCTCTGTGGGAGCCCGAATGATAACTTAGTTCAAAATGAGGAATTTTCTTTAAAAATCTTCTTCTTCAGATCCAGCAGATGAATGCTTTTGATATTTGGTATGCAGCATCCTTAGGGGGGTAAGATTCAAGTTTGTTCAATAAAATTTGTCTCTCATGACTTCATTCCTTTGTAGTGTTGATAAACCATGTCTAACTGAATGTGACCCCAAATACTTCTTTGAACCACTTTGGCCGGTGAGCGATTAAGGCTCCTTGGGGCCTCTTGTTTTTTATGTGTACCCATACCATGTATGGTACACATAATGTCAGCATCCGGGGTGGCCCTCTGTTGTTTGTCCATCCTTTGTCTGTCCATCTGTCTGTCCGGCATCCGTATCCATTTCTTTGGCATTCGATAACTTGAAAAATATTGCTTGGATTATCATGTTACTTTATATTTGTGTTTAGATTACTGATGTGCCGAGCTGTATAGTTTTTGGTGTAAATCTGATAATTTGATCCTGAGATATTAACCCTTTATCCTTCAAATTGAGAATTCTTCCAATCCCTTTGGCATGAGATAACTCAAAAAATATCAATCCAATTGTCATGGTACTTTATATATATCTTCAGGTTACTGATGTGCCACACTGTATACCTTTTGGTGTAAATCTGATAATTTGATCCTGAGATATTAACCCTTTATCCCTCAAATTGAAAATTCCTCCAATCACTTTTTGAAAAATATTGCTTGGATTGTCATGTTATCTTACATATATCTTCAGGTTACTGATGTTCCAAGCTGTATAGTTTTTGTGTAAATCTGATAATTTGATCCTGACAAAATGCCCTCACATGGATTTTACCTGTCCACAAAATTGGTTCTGAAAGAGTAACAGCTTTCTACTAGTTGCGCATATGGGTACACATCTGACGATTTAATCGGCCTATTTTTTTGTTTATTGGTTGATTGCTGGAAGCCCATTCTGAAGTGCAGGACCCGCAACTTAAAGGATGCATTTTCTGTGGATGTGGTTCACGTTATCTTTGAACTGATTTTATTTCATCTGTATGGATTTGTCTTGTTGCATTTTATGGGAGCATACTAGAGGCACTGTCCCATAATTTGAAACAAGGCAAAGATATATGAACAAATTTCTTCAACCAAGAAAAAATTAGCACACTCGCAGTTAACAAAGAAATATCAAGTACATTTGTGTTCAGTTATATTTATGCATCTTTTTAAAAAAATAAATACCGTCCACATAATATTTGGTTTATTTTTGTCCCTATATCCCGATGAATTCTGTCTTTTGATTTGTCAGAATACTCTGGACAAATAGCCATGGAAAAGCGTATACCCAATATCCAAGGTGTGTGATAGCATCCAACATACAGGGTATAAGTCCACACGAGACATCGGGGGTATATGGTTTAAATGAAAGCTTTCGCTTTTGCTCTCCTCAATATAAAAATCCAACCAAAAACATGAAAATAGTCACAAATGTCATCAGATTTCCGACAATTCAGTCATATTTTGCTGTTATAAATTAAATAGTTGAATAATTAAATGAAACAACTTGAGAAAAATAAAATAAGAGCAAATATCATCCCCTGAGTTCCAATGTGTTCTCTGTGCCAGTAGGCACATAGAACACATTGAACTTGGGTGTGGGGGGGGAGGGGGGGCGATATGTAAACAAAATACTGTTTGCTCATTTCCTTAATGACACAAGGTATGTAACTATATCTGTTGTCTTCTGCGTTTGTAAAAACAAAATAGTTATTCACGAATTTGGTCCAACTTTTTACAGAGCGTGAGAAAGGCATCCACAAATTTTTCTCCGCTATGTTTCTATTGTGTTTCAAACGGGACAAAAATGTTATCTCCATCAACATGTATGGTATATGGAGATTTAATACCTGGACGTCTCTTTTAAACACCTCGCCTGCGGCTTGGGGTTTAAAAACCAGCATCCAGGTATTAAATCTTCATATACCAAACATGTTGGAGATATAAACTTATAATAAACTTCAGAGTTTGTATTTTAATCAGCCTTTGTTTCAAACATGTGCAAATAAACATAAACAAAGACGTTAAAATTTTTCAACTAATGATTTCAAATTAATTTTGGAACACACTGCAACTCAATGAAAACATTTAATGACAGGGTTTAATTTCAATGAGGGATTGCCTGAGAACCAATTTTTTTTATGCCTCCAGTAGGGAGGCATCTGAAATCTGGATTGTCCATCCATCTGTCCACCCATCAGGCCTGGCATTCTGAAAAATGCAGGAGGGCAAAAAATCGCTCTCCTCAATCAGCTTAGGAGAGCAATTAGCTTTACACAGCATTTTAAGTATCCAGTTGAACGAACTCATTGAAACTGAATCCAGCAGACTACATCAGTGATTTTATTAACTTTACGAAGGTAAAGCGAAATCTCTTACACATCTAGATGTCTCACTCAACAACCGAACACACACTTGACAAGACCTGTGTGTGTACCCAGACCTGTTGTCCAAGAAAGTCATACGCCTACCACTACCACCTTCAACCCCAAGGGGGTTGAAGGTGGTAGTGGTAGGCGTATGACTTTCTTGGACAACATGTCTGCTTGAATCTACAGTCATATCCTGGTGCAAGTGCTTCAAGTGACAGGATAGTGGTAATGGTAGTATATTATAGTGTTAATATTCCTTGAATAATTACCCCTCAAACTGTGATGTCAGTTGTTGAACTTGAAACTGACAGAAAAAAAAATATTGCTGTGACCCATTTTGCTTCAAATGATTGCAACTGTGTTTGGGTATGGTTGCAGCCATTACCTTTTACCACTAAACCACTTTCAAAATGAAATTACGTGATGTTATGTGACTTCGAAGTTAAATTACATTTTTGCTTTACAACAAAAATTTAATGTGAGCATAATACATGTAATCTCAATCATGCCAGACCAAAATATTTAGGAGGGCAATTTTTCGCTCTCCTTAATTCTTTCAGGAGGGCAGTAAGGAGAGCTAAAAAATCGCTCTCCTGAAATTGCCAAGCCTGACCCATCCATCCATGTGTCTGTCCATCTGTCCCACTTTATTTATCCACCCAGACCCATTACTCTATAATGCTATTGTGGATTTCCATGAAACTTTACACAAGGGTAAAGACCAATGGGAGGTCTTTTGCACAGCAACACCATGCGCGAGTGACAAAGGTCAAGCACACAGCAGTGGAAAAACTTAATTCTCTTTCAGACTGTATTGTCCGTCCGGAACCAAAATTCTGTAATGTTTGGCTGACAAAGTTGTTGTCTGCTTACACACTTTCATCATTTATAATCTGTGTGTGCAGGGTTTTATTGTTTAAAAGGTTAATCTTTTTCAGTTAACCCTTTACCTAACATGAAAAGAGGACAACACTTGCAAACACAATTCTTGAATAACTATTTGTTTTCATTTTTCGTCTCCAAAACCTAGGTTATGACCCCTCATTAGAACGTGAGAGCTTTCAGAAAATGATGTTACTTTCTGATCTTATCAGTATAGGAAGAGAAAAATACATAATTTATAGCAGTTATCCTACAACTGTATTTTGCCTATATGTGTATGGTTCTGTCGAGAAAGTTCCAACATATTAGTCAATGTTGCTTTGACACACATATCACTCCAAATTCTGTTCCATACACCAGCCAGGTGTCTTATGTCATGGTCGCTTTTCAAAAAGTGTTCTTGAACATATGTTGGTAAACTTTCCATCTCCCTCTGGAAGTACAAACCATACCTAGCGTAGTTCATATGACCTGATGCAAAGAAATAGGGCAACATTTGCTTTACCGTTACCAAATAGAGTTGCCAATCACCCTCCATCTCAGCCTTAATGTGCAGCATCATGACAAGGAACCATTTAATAAAGCAACCAGTCCACAACTTTGTTCTTCAGCTCTTCTCTGAGAGTTCTTCCAACTTATCACTCAAGTCTTCAGGACAATCAAAACTCTCATTACTAAAAATGCTTCGGAGTATCTTTTCGTTCAATAACTGGAATGCTTGTACATGTACTTTCATTTGAACTATTCAACATCTTTATTACACTGCCAAATACTGACTCAGATACCTTTTATAGTCCCACATTGGTCATCAGTTTACCCACAGAACCGCCAAAACTCATCAGAATATGCATGCCGCCTAACCTAGGGATCATGCAGGAGAACATGTCAGGATCAGAGCAGAGGACCTGCAGAGAAACTTTGTAAGTTGCTGATCAGTTGTTAATAATGTGGACTCCTGTCCCACCAACTGATGACACATGTCTCTGACATGACGGTTGCTACAGATTGGGAGTCAGTCAGTGGCTTGTCAATTAATGGCAAATATACTGCTTTTGTTGACATTCCTGGAACCTGGCCATTCTCATAACAGGATTTTGCATTACAGTCGTTAAATTTAGGACAGTTCTCCAGGTTGATAATATCTTTGAAAAAGAAGAAGTCAAGTTCCATAGCCCTTTGCTTAGCCATGGTCATACAAACTAGCATCTTCACCTGCAGTTTGGTTTTCCTGATGAAGTTAGCAGGGATCTTTGCTCTTTTAGCATAACTTGACAAAGTCACGATAAGCTATTGCCATCACATGTGTGGAAGTTTGTTTGTCTGTGAGTCTGTTCACATTTTCTTAGCACAAGCTACACCCCGTAGTTCTTGTCTGATCATCATACACAGGTTCGAGGTCATGTCTGGATGAGAACATCCCCTTTTGAATGCAATCGGTCAACCGTGATGGCTGCGTGGGTCCAAAACCCAAAGACCTTTAGCACAGTCTACAGATCGTATTTATGAAGGGATTTCATTGTAACCTGGTAGGATGACTCCATTTAATGTCTAGATGAGACATCCTATTTTGGTCAGGTTCAGTCAACCATGATGGCCGCAGGGGCACATTACCTAGATTCCTTTAGCACAGTCTGCAGCTTGCATTTATGAAGGCACTTCATTGTAAATTGGTAGGATGACTTGGTATAATGTCTAGATGAGAACATCGTATTTTGGCCATGATCAGTCAACTGCGATGGCCACACTGGCACGTGACCTAGATTTGTTTAGCACATGTACAGTTCATATTTATGAAGCAAATTTATTTTAACTTGGAAGGATAACTTGGTAAGATGTCTAGATGAGACTGTCCTTTTTGGTCACGATTGATCAGCCATTACCGTTGCCTTGTCACATGATCTAGATTCCGTTAACTTTATCTGTAGGTTGTTTATATGAAGGGATTTCATTGTAACTTGGTAGGATATCTAGATAAGAATGCAATATTTTGGTCACGATTAGTCAACCGTGACTGCCAGACCATTACGTGACCTACATTTCTTTAGCAAAGTGTGCAAGTCATTTATGAAGGGATTTCTTTGCAACTTGGTAGGATGGCTCGTTTTGAAACGATTTTACTGTAACTGGATAACTTTGGTTGACATACATTAACTGTGAGGGCCACATCAACCCAGGCCTCAATTCTTTAGTTCAGTCTACACCTCAAATTATTCTTATTGAGAAGGGAACAGAAATTAACATATTCTCAATTATCACCATTCTTGTCTTATTTGATAATCCTTTCATAAACATTGAACATTATCCTGTTCATCAAACACTACACGTAGTCAAGTTAAGCTACAGTATCATTGACACTTTCATTAGGTCCATCAAACTTTGTTGTCCCCAAATTATAATCAGAAGGGTCATCGCAACTTTTCTCGGTCTCAGTATCTTTGGCAAGCTAATCCCCTGCTCTATTTGTGGCCTGAGTCAGTAAGACTGCTGGAGAATGGTTCCTCAGTTTCCCATTTTGAGAAGATATAATGGCATCAAAGTTATCAGCCATGAATGGAATCAAGCCAGAACTGGAAATTGCAGCCAGATTACTCTTCTCTGATGTTGAAACTGCTGCTGATTTCTTGAAGCACAAGAGTTCATCATTTGCACACGTAACACCAAAATCTCTCATTGCGTTTACCAATTCTTTGGAGCTTCATAGCATAACTGCCAAGGCTATCTATAATGGTGTCACAACACCTTCAGTCACAGCAGTCATCATGTTGCCAATCAACAGATCTGAGAGAGTGTTATCAAGTTTGGTGACAAGAAACCAAGAAAATCTATGAGGGATTGGCTTGTATACTCTGAAACAGTTTCTCTGTCCAACTTAGAATCATAACTGTTTCTTTCTATTTGGATATAGCCCAAGCCATTTGCAAAATTTCTTCTTTCATGTTTTTCCTGGCCACTGGAGAATCATCGCCAATGTCCTTGACATATCACAGGACAGAACCTACTTGTTATTGCATTGCAATTATTGTCACAATAGAAGAACATACAATGTGTAGGTTGTCTCCAGATATTTCTGATACCTGAGGGACAATTAGCCTTCATGATAATTGTGTCCTGCAAGCTGCATACTTCACATGGATATCAACAGAACTCTTAATGCAAGGAGCTGTCTTCTTTCATGTAATCTACAACTGCCTGGAGAGGTTTTTCAGTGTCAGGCAATGATGGGGATAGACCAGCAGCATTCATCACCACATGTACCACTTGTTCTCCCATGAATGTTTGGTGACAACAGAATGATAGTGAGTATCAGCCGCATGCAAGTCACTCAGTGTCCTGTTGATACAAACCTTTTCGGACCATTTGTCACCTCATTTATCACATTAGCAGAGGTGGCTTCTTTTGGAGATAAACCTTCATCTGAAGGGGTTTTTTTTGTCAGAAAACATATGCCAAACTCACCTAGAGGGATTTCATGGGTCCTTTTCTACTCTACACTCATAAATGCAAAACAATCCTGTCTGAAGTTGAACGAACTGATGTCAGAACATCTAGTCATTTTTTGGGGTGAAGCATCCTCAAATTGCACTGTGCTATTACCACTCTTCCTTAATCCTTCTTTCACCATTTGAGAGTGCACATATTTATTGATACAGTCCCTGTGGGCATCAAGGGTGTGCATATTTATCGATGGAATCCCTGCGAGCATCTAATGCAATGTTGCTAATAACCTTTTTCATTCTTGTTCCCAAAACTTTCACAAAACGACTTTTTGAATTGGAACGTTTGTATACATCTGAGAAATAACACCTCTTTGACATAACTATCAATTTCCGACAAATCTCAAAGAACAAAATTTGGGAAACACACTCAATGAACAAATTTAGAAATAACTCCATAAGACAAATCGAATAGCAATTGATACCACAAAAAGAACAGGCATAACCTAGCAAGTAAGGTGGAATATAACAAGCAATATATGATTAAATCTTGCAGAGATGGTGTTAAAATATTTGGACAGTCTTAGAAATATGTGTCGTGATTGAACATCACTGAATCGGGCACTGTATTCTGTTGCGGGACACAGTGTTATTCATCCAATCAAAAAACGCTCTTTATTGTCAGTACGAAAGGTATGATTGATTGGATGCCAGATTGGATAATACACAATAAGTCCATAACAAGAAGACTGCTGATGAACATCTTCATGATCAGTATGTGGACTGACATCAAAAAAGTTACTAAATTCACAGTTTATACTCATGGTATCGGGTTTTTAGCTCACCTGACTGAAAGTCAGGGGAGCTTAAGTGATCACTTTTTGTCTGTCGTCCGTCATCCGCCCGGCTTGAACTTTACATTATTGACTTCTCCTCATAAACCACCAAAATTGAATTGAACCAAATTTCATGTGCATGTTCTCGATCATATGTCAATTCAAATTTGTTAAAGTTGCCATGCCCACAGGAAGCACTACAAGGGACATTACTCTGATAGCACCCATAAATTGTTTTCCAAAATTAAAAAAATCTTCTCCAGAACCAACAGTTGGAATCTTTTGATATTTAGTATATAACATCTCGGGGGAATGTGTGTGTGTGTGGGGGGGAGGGGGGGGGGGGAGGGGGGGCAGATTCAAGTTTGTTCAAATCGAGTCCCTGGGTTAATATTTGGGTTCCATATGGGAGCCCAAATTTTAACTCAGTGCAATATGAGGAAATTTCATTAAAAATGAAAATTGGCGATTTGAACCAAATTTGGTATGTGGTTTGTGGTATTACTGTGTCATAAGTGCTTGATCGTAATAATAATAATATACCCATTTTTATAGTACCAAAATTATAGTTCATTGGATAAAGAATCACATTCTAAGGTGCTGTACATGTTACTGAGCTTGTGCAAATATACAAACAGAATATATATACAGTATTTTACAGACCAGAACATCACTTATAGATTTTTTTAAATAGATATGTTTTGAGATCTTTCTTGAAAGTGTTGACATTTGACAGTCTTGTTAGATGATCCGGTAAATTATTTCACAAGTGAGGACCAGCAAATGAGATTGACTATCTCCAAATGTCTTACACCTATTTTAAAATCTCAGGTTGTATTGACACACATTCTTGGTATTGATGAGTTCTTCCAAGTAGGCTGGTGACATGTTATTTTGTGCCTTGAAAACTAATAATAAAGTTTTGAATATTATTCTGTGGCAGCTATTGTGAATCCATCAAAACAGGAGTGATGTGTTGACATCATGATACTCTATATACCACTCGGGCTGATACAATTAATACTTTCTGCAGGCAAGAGTGTTTGTATTGTGGAAGGTTGAACAGTAAGGCATTACAATAATCCAAATGTGAAGTTACAAAGGCATGAAATTAAGTTTTTGTGGAGTCTTTTGTAAGGAACTGTCTTATCTGTTTAATTTTGTATAGACCTTTGAAAGCCTTGTTGCACATATTTGTAACATGTTTGTCCATAGACATGTTTGAGTTAAAGAAGGTGCCAAGATTACGTACACTGTCACTTGCCCTGATGGTGGAATCTCCTACCTTCACTGAGTTGATGTCAGTTGTAGTGAGTTGCTGACATGAACCAATTATTAGGAATTCAGTCTTATCATCATTTATCATTAATTTGTTTGAAATCATCCAAGTGCCAATGTCCGAAATACATGATTCAATAATTTCTTGAGCTTTAGTTTGATCCTTGGTTGATGGTCGAAAAGAGAAGTAGACCTGTGTGTCATCAGCATTACCATGAACGTCAGGCAGGTGTGATTCAATGATGGCAAACATATTTGAAATATAGAATAGAAACAGAACAGGACCAAGGCAACTGCCTTGTTGGACTCCACATTCCAGATGGAAGACTTTTGACAGGTTATCGTTTATTGATACACACTGCTGTCTGTTCTTCAGGTACACCACTAAGTCCAAAATCAAAGTTCATTGTCTCTAGCACAGTTTTATGATAAACTGTGTCAAAAGCAGCACTAAGATATAAAAGAACAAGCATGGTTACCCTTCCAGACTCCATATTAAGCAGGATTTCATTCTGATCCAAGTTTGTTCTAATCAAGTCCCTGGAATGATATTCGGGGTTCCTATAGGAGTCTGAATTTTAATTTAGTCAAATATGAGAAATAATCTCTAAAAAATCTTCTACTTCTTCAGATCCACTAGTCAGAATCTTTTGATATTTGGTACGGCATCCTTAGAGGGATTACAGTAGATTCAGTTTAGTCAAATCAAGTCCCTGGTTTATCACTCCCTGCGGGATCCCAAATTTGAACTTGGTGCAATATTGGGAATATTCTTGAAAAATCTTTTCCAGAACCACTAGTCAGAATCTTTTGATATTTGATATACAACATCCTTTCAAGTTGGTTCAAATAAGGTACCTGGACTAATATTTGGCCTCTCAAATTTTAACCTGATGCAAATGAGGAATAGTCTTTAAAATCTTCTTTTCCAGATCTGCCATTCATAAGCTTTTGATATTTAGAATGCAACACCCAGTGGGAGGGGGAGGGGCTTCAAATTCAAGTTTGTTCTAATGAAGTCCCTGGATTCATATTGGGTTCCTATGGGAGCCCAAATTTTAATTTAAGGTAACATCCTGAATATGACAAATAATCTTTAAAAATTTCCTTATTCAGATTCGTCGTTCAAACTCTATTGATATTTAGTATACAGCATCCTTGGAGGTGTCAGATTCAAGATTCAAGTTTGTTCAAGTTAAATCCCAAGGTTGATATTTGTACTCCCTTATTTTGCATTACTGGAAATCTGTTCATTATTTTTGTGGTAGCATCTGAGCATGTTTTGTTTTGTTCAATATAACAAAGATTATAGCACAGTAGATGCATTTGGACTCACAGAACTAAATATTTTCCCATAGGTGACCATTATAACACTTATGTGGAGAAAAATATGATCGCATCACTTTAAATTAAATATTTAAATACCTACATAAAGTACAGACCTTCACACAACTTTCTCTGGCCACAAAACATGGGGTCATGCAACAAATAAGAGAGAAAATGTATCAGGAAGTGAAGTACCGTCCTTGAACTCAGTTTTTTCTGGGAATTCCCAACAAAAATACACAAATAGTTAACTGAATTTTAAAGACCCAGAAAATACTTAGAAAATCTCCTTTTTGTTGTGAAATATTCAGTATTGTTGTAAAAACCTAATAAAATGCTTTAACAGTTTTCTCAAGCAATAAGTTTTTTTCTAGGAGTCTTATTTTAGACTATGATGCAATATCCGAGTGCAACATTTCAAGGCAGATCACTCTAAACTAAATATTTAGTTCTGCGAGACCTATAATACTTCTCACCCATGCCCTAATTTTATTTTTCCTGTTTTATGTGATAAAAGAATCATTTCTACACTAAAATACAAGATTTGGCTTCTATTCATCCAATAAGATTAAAAATATAGCTTTTTTAAAAAAGTTGTTAAATTGTGAAAAAAAGGCCAAAAACTTTGGAAATTTCAGTATACCGCTTCCGTTACTTATCTTGATTCTGCTGCCAATCTATTTGACAGAGCAGTTCACCAATTGATGTTTTGTACTGGAATTTAGCCAGTTTACCTGATAAAAGGCCAAAATTGGCATAGAAGAACTCAATTCGAGAAAAAATTGGTGATTTATGTGTCAAATAGCTGTAAATTTATGTCCGAGAGAGAACATTTACACAGGTATCATTCACAAAAAAGCTGTTCAAAAGTACAATTTTCATCTAAAAACCTTCCAAATATCATAATTCATGTATACTTTATCTATTTACTAAAATAGAAAGGTATACCACCCGATGGGTTGGTGATTAATGTCCCAACAGATGTGAGGATGTTTCACAGAAAATCACATGCTGAGTTCAAGCTACCAAATCACACTTGAAACACAACTATTATGTGTAACAGTTCTTGAGTGATACAATTCCTGAGAAGTCTACCTGATTTTTAGCTCACCTGACTTTCAGTCAGGAGAGCTATAGTGATCACTCACCGTCCGTCGTCCGTCGTCCTGCGTCCGTCGTCCGTCGTCCATGAACATGGTGTTTGCGTCTTCTCCTCCCAAACCGCTGAACCAATTTAATTGATATTTGAGATAATAGTTTGTTATGACATCGCAATTTGATTTTGTTCAAATCAAGTTGCCCCGCCCGTGGGTAGGGCCACACCCAAAAAGTGTGCTGAAATCTTAAAAAATCTTCTTCTCATGAACCAGCAGTAGCAGAGACTTGCTATTTGGTGTGCAGCTTCCTTTTGAGGTGTAGACTCAGATTTGTTCAAGAGAAGTTTGTGGGGCTATACTTGGCGTCGTTATGGGAGGGGCAAAATTTTTGGCCCCGCCCAAAATTTCTATTTTCCAAACCGAGAGGCTGATTTGAACCAAATTTTATGTGAGGGCTTATTGGGTCATAAGTAACTAATTTATGCTGATTTTTTTTTTCCCATAGCCCCATGGGAACCGCAGGAGCTAAAAATAGAAAAAAATTAAAACGCCCATATCTCCAAAACTGCACGGCACCGAGAATTTTTATTTGGTGTGAAGCTTCCTTAGGACCAACAGAAAGAATTGGTAAAAAAAAATTGCTATCGGTTTTATCATAGGGTACAGTTTCGGGACATTGAAAAAGTGCTGAGTCAGCACTTTTTAACACTTGTAGGCAATGGGAAAAAAACATTAAAAAATCTTCTTCTCCAGATCCAGCAGGCAGAATCTTTTGATATTTGGTATGCAACATTGGAGGGTGGATCTGATTCAGGTTTGTTCAAACCGGCCCCCTGGGTTCATATTTGGGCTCAGTATAGGAGCCCGATTTCGAACTTAGTGCATTTCAGGCAAATTTCTTAAAAAATCTTCTCCAGATCCAGCAGGCAGAATCTTTTGATATTTGGTATGCAACATTGTGGGGTGGATCTGATTCAAGTTTGTTCAAATCGGCCCCCTGGGTTTATATTTGGGCTCAGTATAGGAGCCCAAATTTGAACTTACTGCATTTCAGGCAAATTTCTTTGAAAATCTTCTTTTCCAGATCCAGCAGGCAGAATCTTTTGATATTTGGTATGCAACATTGTGGGGTGGATCTGATTCAAGTTTGTTCAAATCGGCCCCTTGGGTTTATATTTGGGCTCTGTATAGGAGCCCAAATTTGAACTTAGTGCATTTCAGGCAAATTGCTTTGAAAATCTTCTTCTCAAGATCCAGCAGGCAGAATCTTTTGATATTGGGTATGCAACATTGTGGGGTGGATCTGATTCAAGTTTGTTCAAATTGGCCCCTTGGGTTTATATTTGGGCTCAGTATAGGAGCCAAAATTTGAACTTAGTGCATTTCAGGCAAATTTCTTAAAAAATCTTCTTCTCCAGATCCAGCAGACAGAATCTTTTGATATTTGGTATGCAACATTGTGGGGTGGATCTGATTCT
This sequence comes from Pictodentalium vernedei, assembly GCA_031216915.1. NCBI lineage: Eukaryota > Metazoa > Mollusca > Scaphopoda > Dentaliida > Dentaliidae > Pictodentalium > Pictodentalium vernedei. The sequence goes on along the minus strand of CM062297.1, from coordinate 226,104,727 downwards.
ATTTTGTTCAAATCGGCTCCCTAGATTCATATTTGGGCTCACTATAGAAGCTCGAATTTGAACTTAGTGCATTTCAGGCAAATTTCTTCAAAAATCTTCTTCTCCAGATCCTGCAGGCAGAATCTTTTGATATTTGGTATGCAACATTGTGGGGTGGATCTGATTCCAGTTTGTTCAAATCGGCCACCTGGATTCATATTTGGGCTCACTTTAGAAGCCCAAATTCGAACTTAGTGCATTTCAGGCAAATTTCTTTGAAAATCTTCTTCTCAAGATCCAGCAGGCAGAATCTTGTGATATTTGGTATGCAGCATCCTTAGGGGGGTGAGATTCAAGTTTGTTCAAGCCATGTCCCTAGGTCCATATTTGGGCTCAATGTGGGAGCTTGAATTGTAACTTTGTTCAAAATGAGGAATTTTCTTAAAAAATCTTCTTCTTCAGATCCAGCAGTCGGAATGGTTTGATATGTGGTGAGTAGCATCCTTGGGGGGGGGGGGGGGGGGGGGGGGGGGTGGAGGGGGGATTCAAGTGTGTTAAAGCCAAGTCCATGGGTCCATATTTGGGCTCCCTGTGGGAGCCCAAATTATAACTTAGTCAATATGAGGACTTTTTCTTTAAAAATCTTCTTCTTCAGATTCAGCAGTTGGAATGTTTTGATATTTGGCATGGAGCAACCTTAGGGGGCTGAGATTCAAGTTTGTTCAAGCCAAGTCCCTTGGTTCATATTTAGGCTCACTATGGGAGCCTGAATGACAACTTAGTTCAAAATGAGGAATTTTATTTAAAAATATTCAGATCCAGCAGATGAATGCTTTTGATATTTTTTATGCAGCATCCTTAGGGGGGTAAGATTCAAGTTTGTTCAAGCCATGTCCCTAGGTCCATATTTGGGCTGATTGTGGGAGCTCGAATTGTAACTTGGTTCAAAATGAGGAATTTTCTTTAAAAATCTTCTTCTTCAGATCCAGCAGTCGGAATGTTTTGATATTTGGTGTGCAGAATCCTTAGGGGTGTGAGATTCAGGTTTGTTAAAGCCAAGTCCCTGGGTTCATATATGGGCTTCCTGTGGGAGCCCGAATTATGACTTAGTTCAGTATGAGGAATATGCTTTAAAAATCTTTTTTTAGATCCACTGGTCAGAATATTTGGATATTTGGTTTCAGCTTTTCTTAGGAGGAGCAGATGCAACTTGTGGAAATCAATTCTCTGGGTTGCTATTTAGGCTACCATGTCAGGTGAGCGCCCTCAGGCCCCCTGGGGCCTCTTGTTAGAATTTATTAAGCATATTTTTTCAATTCTTTCTCGAAATGAGTGCAAGAAAATTAAAATTTAATCGCAGGACACATCTGAGAAAATTTGCATTTCAGAAAAATCATCCGCCTTGCAATATTTCCAAGTGTGTGGCTGCTACAAGTGCAGAACCTGAAAATGTAGTAAAATATGTAAGACTCACACAAGAAAAGCATGATATGGTTACTTCAAGTCCACTTCCAGTGACAGCAGCAATAGAAGAGCCTGGAAAGAGCTTCAAACTCTTACGCCCATCATCAAGATTAAAATCTGAGCTCGACATCTGCAATGAGAAAATAGATGAAAAATGGTAAATAATCATATGGACAGTTATCAAGACATACAAACATACATGCCTGCCTGCCTGCCTGCCTGCAGATCCACCTGATTATTGTTAGTTAGTATAAAGATACAAATTTGGAAAAAATTGCTCAGAAAGAAACATAACTCATTCTTCCATCCATCCATCCATCCATCCACTCATCCATCCATTTCATTTCATTTCATTTCATTTCATTTCATTTCATTTCATTTCATTTCATTCATTCATTCATTCATTCATTCATTCATTCATTCATTCATTCATATCTGAGCAATTTTCTTCAAATTTCAGGCCTGAAGAAGATAGTTACAGACTGGTACATGTGGGTAAAATGGCAGAGATGTGGAATACTGTTTTCAAAAAACACAGGCAACTTAATCCAGAATGTGATGGATACCTTTCTTTTGATCCGAATGGGGAGGAAAGGCGTGGACTTGTTTGGAGGGAGCGAGTCATCTGCAATACCTCGATTCTCTTTATATGAGGAAATTTCCAGCCCAAAACAGGGTCGCAGATCAGCATGCACAAACAGGGCACTTCAAGTGGGGCTCTCACAGACTAGTATAGGTAATGCAAGTTTCCGCAGGTTGTGCATGACACTAAATTCACCTGCCCCTTCTGAAAAAGGGATGCAGAAGACAGGGAATGTGGTATGTTCACAATAGAGAAAACTAATGAGAATGAAATGAAGACCAGACGAGAAGAACTCAAAGAAATCAACACTTTGAGAAGTGTGAAGCGAAATATTATAAGTGTTGAATGTGATGCAGTGTACAATAATCCACTGTATTCAGGTATAGGGAAAACACCAATCCAACCTGCTACTCATTGTACTTATATTCATGCAGAGAATGTTACCAGCAAAAAACAAGTGATTTCAGTTTGTAACAAGAATAAACTATGTTCCAGGAGAGGAAAACACATTAACCAACAGCCCTGTGGGCCGGAAAACCGAGAGTGCACAGTAACATTGAATATGAAAGAAAGTATTGGCAATGAAAAGGCATGGAATACTTCTTGCCTAGAACAACTAAAATCAGATGACTTGGAGGTCCAGTACATGACAACTGATTCTGATTCTAAAGCCTTTAAAGCAGCTGAGAACATTTACAAGAATAAAAGGAGTTCAATACGCCCCGAACATTTACTGGATACAAGGCACTTATCTGCAAATCACAGAAAGAAAATAAAGAATGACAAGAGTATTGTTGCAATAATGCCTGGGAAGACAAAGACTGAAAGACAAATGCACTGTAACCGCTTTGCGTTGGATATAGCAGCCAGATGCACAGCTGAACTGTCAGCTTGTCACAAGAAACATTTTGGAAATATAAATAAAGTTATAAATGCCATGTCATATGCTGTAGATGCAATTGTCGATTGTTACCAAGGAAATCATAAATTGTGCAAGCGATATTCATATGTTTGTTCTATCAAGAAAACTTGGCTTTCCAAGAGTGCATATTTGTCAGATTCATTTAAAATTCCTCTATCACCAATGGCAAGTCAAAGGTTACGAAAATGTGCTAATATACGACTGTCCAGGTGCAATATACAGAAGACCAAACTTCATAGCAATACCCAAAAAGCTGAGGCAGTGAATCATTGTCTACAGAGGTCTTTGGCACGTAATATCACCTTTGCTAGGAACTTTCCGGGAAGAGCCCACAGTGCTATACATTCAGTGAACAATGGCCCAGGAGAATCTATTGTGAAACTCGGTAAAAAGTGTGAGTGCCCAGTGGCATCTGGTTCTCAAGCAGCAAAACAGCTGAAGCAGTTGCAGAGCAAAAATGATTCAGATAAAAAGAGACAGAAATCAATAGAATTCAAACTTCAGCGGTGTGAAAAACGCACAAAAATGTATAAATTATATGAAGAACACCAAGAAGATGAAATTTACAGAAAAGCCTTTGACAAGGAAGAAGCCAAAGCTCAAAGGGCCATGGCAAAAATAAGAAAGATCGCCACAGATATCACAAGCAATAATTTTCTGGTAAGATTTCATTCTTGCACTTGCCTGCCTGCCGCCGCCACCACCTCCCCCCCCCCCCCCCCCCACACTTTTCCTATCCTGTCCACTTGGAACATAGTAAACAAAGTGAAATAGTTTAACAAGTATTAACTGAACTAAATGAGTAGCCTGGATTAATTTTGCCAGTCTGAATACTTTTTTTTTCAAATGGATAGTCAATCGGCCATGAAATTTGCCATAGAATTCACACTTTTTCTGAAGCTATAGCCCTAGCTGCTGAAATTGGCCATCTATTAATAATTATTTATAAATGTATGTAATAACCTATAAAATACATGCAGGGGTATGTTCATTCGAACAAATACCATTTTGGAGACACAATTTCCTGTATTCATTGGTAGAATGGCTCTCCAAAACTAGGTGCCCAGGCTCAACACAAAGCTTCTGATGACACAAGTGGCTAACATCTAGCTGCTGTCCATTTGCACCAAAATGTGGCATTTCATCCTTCATCAGTGCATTGACAGCCATGTACATGGTTCTGTGTACATATTCCAGTGAATTATTAGAATCTCCCCATGTTACTCTAATTAAGCCGTATCCTCGGTTGTTTTTTGCCCCCCTCCACAACAAACAAGCATGTCCACCCCCCTCCCTTGATGATCTAAACATAATTCTTTCTTTGAGCTTGTCAAAAAATGATGCCATTCTTGAAAATAGACAATAATGCACGTGCATCTTCATTCTGTTGGCAACAATCACCAAGGAAATGCAGAATAACATCATTTCTATAGGTCTCACAGAACTAAATATTTTCCCATAGGCGACCATTATAAAACTTATGTGGAGAAAAATATGATCGCATCACTTTAAATTAAATATTTAAATACCTACATAAAGTACAGACCTTCACACAACTTTCTCTGGCCACAAAACATGGGGTCATGCAACAAATAAGAGAGAAAATGTATCAGGAAGTGAAGTACCGTCCTTAAACTCAGTTTTTTCTGGGAATTCCCAACAAAAATACACAAATAGTTAACTGAATTTTAAAGACCCAGAAAATACTTAGAAAATCTCCTTTTTGTTGTGAAATATTCAGTATTGTTGTAAAAACCTAATAAAATGCTTTAACAGTTTTCTCAAGCAATAAGTTTTTTTCTAGGAGTCTTATTTTAGACTATGATGCAATATCCGAGTGCAACATTTCAAGGCAGATCACTCTAAACTAAATATTTAGTTCTGCGAGACCATTTAACTTTTACCATGCCAAGTATTTTGTTGAATTTCAAATAAAATCAAGTTATGGCCGCTGTGAAGCAGCAAGTACTTTTGTTTCATAAAAATCTAATAGTCTTGAATCAAGAAATCATTATTAACCCGATCCGGATTGATTGATTGATTAATTTATGTAACAATACACATAATATACAAAAAGTACAGAAATGGGTATAGAATTGTATTATTAACAAAACTTATTGTACAAAGATTATAAAATTAGGACTAAATATTATGGATATCGTAAGGAGGAAACAGCCAGATTGGCTGTCTACCTGTTTCCCTCGAAAAAAGAAAGAAATAGAAAAAAAAGAAACGTACCAGAAGGGAAAAAGAACAAAACAAAAAAACCAAAAAAAATACAAAAAACAAAGACAAAAAGTAAATAGATAAGAAGTAAAAGATAAGATAGAAGTTTAGCAGTAATCTAATTCAGAATTAGTTATGCTCAGAAGGGGTTGCAGTGCATGAATAGAATATTGTTTGTACATACACAAATATATAAGGTTTTTTAACTTTACCAGTTCGATGTATCTATGTTCCATATAACTATGTCCAGGACTGTTGTTTTAACAATTTTTAGCTTAACTTGACAAAGTCAAGATAAGCTATTGCCATCAAACATGCGGAAGTCTGTGAGTCTGTGAGTCTGTTCACATTTTCCTTTAGCACGGGCTACACCCTGTAGTTCTTGTCTGATCGTCACAGAATTTCATATGCCGGTTTGGGGTCATGTCTAGATGAGAACTTCCCCTTTTGGTCCCGATCAATCAACCTGTCTGGCTGCTCGAGCCCAAAACCCAGAAACCATTAGCACAGTCTACAGGTCGTATTTATGAAGGGATTTCATTGTAACTTGGTAGGATGCCTCTGTATAATGCCTAGATGAGAACGTCCCCTTTTGGGCATGATCTGTCAACCGTGATGGCTGCCCAAGCCTGAAACCCAAAAACTTTTAGCACGGTCTGCAGGTCATGTTTAATGTGGAGGGATTTCATTGTAACTTGGTAGGATGACTCCTTATGATGTCTAGATGAGAATTTCCACATTTGGGCGTGATCTGCCAACCGTGACGACTGCCCGAGCCCAAAACCTTTAGCACAGCCTACAGGTCATATTTATTGAGGAATTTCATTGGTGGGTTGACTTCATATAATGTCTAGATGGGAAAGTCCCCTTTTGGACATGATTGAGCAACTGTGACGGCTACAGGGGCCCAAAGCCCGAAAACCTTTAGCACAGTCTATGGGTCATATTTATGAAGAGATTTTATTGTAACTTGGTAGGATGACTCCAAATAATGTCTAGATGAGAACGTCCCATTTTGATCGCGATCATTCAGCCTTGATGGATGCCCAAGCCCAAAAACCTTTAGCATAGGCAAAAGGTCATATTTATGGAAGGATTTCATTGTAACATGTTGGGTTGACTCCATATAATGCCTAGATGATGACATCCTCTTTTGGTCATGCTTGGTCAACTGTGATGGCTACAGGTGCCCGAAGCCCGAAAACCTTGAGCACAGTCTACAGGTTATATTTATGAAGGGATTTCATTGTAACTTCTTAGGATCACTCCAGATGATATTCAGATGAGATTGTCCCCTTTGGTTGTGATCAATCAACCATGATGGCTGCCCAATCCCGAAGCCCGAAAACCTTTAGCACAGTCTACAGGTCATATTTATGAAGGGATTTCATTGTAACTTGGTAGGTTGACTTCATATAATGTCTAGATGAGAACGTCCCCTTTTTGGACATGATTGGGCAACTGTGACAGCTACAGGGGCCTGAAGCCCGAAAACCTTTAGAACACTCTACAAGTAATAATTATGAAGGGATTTCATTGTAGCTTGGTAGGATGACTCCAAATAATGTCTAGATGACAACATCCCCTTTTGGTCGTGATCATTCAGCCTTTATGGGTGCCCGAGCCCAAAGACCTTTAGCATAGTCTATAGGTCGTATTTATGGAAGGATTTCATTGTAACTTGTTAGGTTGACTCCATATAATGCCTAGATAATGACATCCCCTTTTAGTCGTGATTGGTCAGCTGTGATGGCCACAGGTGCCCGAAGCCCGAAAATCTTGAGCACAGTCTACAGGTCATATTTTTGAAGGGATTTCATTGTAACTTCGTAGGATCACTTCAGATGATGCCCAGATGAGAATGTTCCATTTTGGTTGCGATCATTCAACCATTATGGCTGCCCGAGCTCGAAACCTGAATACCTTTAGCACAGTCTACAGGTCATATTTTGAAGGGATTTCATTGTAACTTGGTAGGTTTGACTTCATATAATGTTTAGATGAGAACGTCCCCTTTTGGACACGATTGGGCAACTGTGACAGCTACAGGGGCCCGAAGCCAGAAAACATTTAGAACAGTCTACAGGTCATAATTATGAAGGGATTTCATTGTAGCTTGGTAGAATGACTCCAAATAATGTCTAGATGGGAACGTCCCCTTTTGGTCACGATCATTCAGCCTTGATGGCTGCCCGAGCCCAAAAACCTTTAGCATAGTCTATAGGTCGTATTTATGGAAGGATTTCATTGTAACTTGTTAGGTTGACTCCATATAATGCCTAGATGATGACATCCCCTTTTGGTCATGATTGGTCAACTGTGATGGCTACAGGTGCCCAAAGCCCGAAAATCTTGAGCACAGTCTACAGGTCATATTTATGACTGGATTTCATTGTAACTTTGTACGATCACTCCAGATGATGCCCAGATGAGAATGTCCCCTTTTGTTTGCGATCAATCAACCATGATGGCTGCCCAAGCCCAAAGCCAGAAAACCTTTAGCACAGTCTTCAGTTCCTATTTATGAAGGGATTTCATTGTAACTTGGTAGGTTGACTTCATATAATGTCTAGATGAGAACAGCCCCTTTTGGACACCATTAGGCAACTGTGATGGCTACAGGGGCCTGATCCCCGTGGGAACCCCGGGAAGTAAGCAGCACTTGTTTACTGTGGTAAACCAGTTCCGCTTTACTAGTAAAATAGGACCCAGTCACCAATGCTTGGGGTGAAAGTCCTCTAAAATGGGCAACATGTTGATCAACGATTGACTAAACTTGACTTCATCTCCATGTTGTGTCACGATTAGCCATGGTGCATAAATATGTGACGTTAACCACCAATAAACAATATACAGGGGCCTGAAGCCTGAAAACTTTTAGCACAGTCTACAGGTGATATTTATGAAGGGATTTCATTGTCCCCTGGTAGGATGACTCGAAATAATATCAAGATGAGAACGTCCCCTTTTGGTCGCGATCATTCAGCCTTGATGGCTGCCCGAGCCCAAAACCCCAAAACCTTTAGCATACTCTATAGGTCATATTTATGGAAGGATTTCTTTGTAACCTGTTAGTTTGACTCCATATAATGCCTAGATGATGACATCCCCTTTTGATCGTGATTGGTCAACTGTGATGGCTTCAGGGGCCCGAAGCCCGAAAACCGTGTGCACAGTCTACAGGTCATATTTATGAAGGGATTTCATTGTAACTTCGTAGGATCACTCCAGATGATGCCCAGATGAGAATTCAACCATGATGGCTGCCCGAGCCCAAAGCCCAGAAACCTTTAGCACAGTCTACAGGTCATATTTATGAAGGGATTTCATTGTAACTTGGTACGTTGACTTCATATAATGTCTAGATGAGAACGTCCCCTTTGGACGCAATTGGGAAACTGATGGCTACAGGGGCCCAAAGCCCAAAAACCTTTAGCACAGTCTACAGGCCATATTTATGAAGGGATTTCAATGTAACGTGATAAGATGTCTCGTTTTGGAATAATTTCACTGTAACTTGGTAACTTTCGGTGATATACGTTAACTGTGAGGGCCACATACATTAACTGTGAGGTCATATTAACCCACCCCTCAGCTCTTTAGTACAGTGTATACCTCATATTATTTTTATCAAAAACATAGTATATAGGGAACAGAAATGAACATATTCCCAATTATCACAATTCTTGTCTTATTTCATAATCGTTTCTTAAACATTGAACATTATCCTTTTCATCAAACACAACACACAAGTTAAGCTACAGTGTCATTGGCACTTTCATTCCAGTTGTGTTTCAAAGGAGACTGTAACAACAATCTATTGATACAGAAGGCAACGAATGGGAGATGTCATATAATAGTCATGGCTACTAACTATACGTACAATTAGTTTGGAGACGAACATTGGAGAAACTTATCAGCTGGATAAAATATGACACATTCAAATTTTGAAATTAAACCTCAGATATGATTCTAATTATTTTAGTTATTTATTAATTTCAGGGTGCAAAGTTTGCCTGCAATCGACGCAACAAATGTTCAGGCATCATACTGAAGAAGAATAGGAATTAATTGATAACTGAGTAATTAATTTCTTGAATACTGATCACGGTCTGACATCTTTTATTTGATTACTCAAACTGTTCCATACTTTATGAAACGAATGTAGTGGGAGCCTATGAGTAAAGTTTGTCCTAGGTATACCTCTTACCACTTGACCCATTTGCCTTGTGACCATACCAGTTCGATTGAGATTCGTCTCGGAAAAAATTCTCAAAGCTCATCAGTAGATTTTTATTGTACCAGTCGTACATAAATAACAACACGTGTTGTTTGTATAGGTCGTGGAGTTTTAATATTCCTTCCTTCTTAAACAATGGATTCGTATGAGAATTAAATTTTTTGTTGTTAATTACCCGTAATGCTCGTTTTTGTAAGAGGAAAAGTTTATGGGTACCATTTGCATGGCCTCATACTTGAATGCAGTAAAGTAAGTGGCTATGCACAAGTGAAAAATATAATGATTTCAAAGCATCGTGGGGAAGTATTCTCTTTACTCTGCTAATAGCATATAATGCTCTGTATATTTTTGAGGCAATGTGCGAAGTGTGTTGACTGAAACTCAAATTTTCATCAAAATAAACTCCTAAGAACTTTGTGGCTTTTTCACGGGCCGAATTTGTAACTTGCTCCAATTGTTTGTTGTTCATCAACAAATTTATCCTAAAATTATCGTTATTTCGTGATGGATTAAAAATGATGTATTTAGTTTTTTTAGCATTTAACGAAATTTTATTTGCTTTACACCATTCACCTAGTTTCACAATTTCTCTTTTAAAATCATTACACAAAAATTTGCTGTTGCTGTTTGACTCATATCCATTTGTGTCATCAGCAAATAAAAGGACATTAAGTTTTGTACAATTACTAATATCATTAATGTAAACTAAGGGGTGCGGTGGCCCAGTTGGTAGAGGTGCAGGCTACAAGCCGAGAGGTCCTCGGTTCGAATCCCACCTGCGGCAACCGCGTTGTGTCCTTGGGCAAGACACTTCACCCCAATTGCCTATATGGGGGCACGATGACGCTCTGTACTGAGGCGTACTGCACGTCGATGGTGTGCATGTCTTCAACCAATCTAACCCTGCCTGTGCTGGCTGTGGTGCAGTGTTCAGAGTTACGATGTTGGAGAGCTGGCAGCTGCTCGTCGTTGCTCGGTGGTTCTCTCCGGGTACTCCGGCTTCCTCCACCCGTAAAACTGTCACGGTCACGATTAGCCATTGTGCATAAGTATGTGACCTTAAACACCAATAAAATAAATAAAATAAAATAAATAAATAAATAATGTAAACTAAAAATATCATTTGGGCCTAGAACAGATCCTTGGTGAATCCCACTCAAAGTGTTTTCCTTATTAGATTCAGTATCATTAAACACCACAAACTGAACATGCCCCTGAATGTAATTGTGAAACCATGAGTTCGCCATGCTTCTAATACCATAAAACTCAAGTTTTTGTAACAAGATTTCATGGTTAACAGTATCAAATGCTTTTGAAAAATCTAAAAATAACAACAGTGAAGAGTCTTTGTTGCGTTTATCACAATTTGTTGCAATATAATTAAGAAGATGTAACATAGGATGGAAAGTTGAGTGCTTCTTACGAAAACTATATTGATGTTGATAATAAATTATATTTTGTTAAAAAATTATAGAGTCTTTTGAACATAAGTTTTTCAAGGACCATTGAAAGTATCGGAAGAATACTTATCGAAGGAAGTAATTATAATATGGGTCAATGGGTCGGCTATTTTGTTTATTAGTGTTTTGATTAAATTAGACGAGATGCCATTGCAGTCTTTGCTTGATTTTCCCTTCATTGATTTTATTGTGAATATCACTTCCTCTTTTATTGTTGGATTAATGAAAAAGTTATCAGAATTACTACCAATCAGAAAGTCAGAAAAATGTTTGGATGTACTACCTATACTGTCATTAATTGTTTGACCAATTTTTCAAAAAATATTTATTGAAATGATTAGCTTCTCATTTTGGTTTCATTCTTGTTTACCATTAACTGTAAAGTCTGTAGGGAATATTTTTGGACTGTTGGATCTATTAATAGCATTTCGGAGAATTTCCCAGGTTTTTCTCATATTGTTTCTATTTTCATATAATATGTCATTATAGAATTTAGCTTTGGCTGCATGTTTTACTTTATTGTATAAACCACAATATTGTTTATACTTATTAATATTAAGGTCAGTGGGAAATTTCAGTTTTCTGAGATATAATTTACTCTTATTCAAAGATGACTGTAACAGGCCTCGTGCTTAACCCTTTACCTAACGAATCGCCCACATCTGCCCGCGTAATATGCAAATTGAACAGTTGAAAAAATTAAATTTTTCAAAATATTTCAACAAAACCATATCATGGGACCCCTCATTGGAACGAGCTCATTGAGCTCGTTCCAATGAGGGGTCACATGATATGGCTTTGTTGAAATTTTTTGAAAAATTAAAAAAATGGTATTTAAAATAATAAAGTTTGATATCGTCTACGTTGGGTAAAGGGTTAATGACCTTTGGGAGACAGTAGTCTTTTTTAGTGGGTATGCGCTTTCATATTTGCTCATCAAAATATTCATAAATATTTTATATGCAGTATTGGGGCAGGAGGCCTCAAGTAAGGGCTCGAAATTGGAATTAGCCAGTTGAGTTTTGAATAAGTTAATATTCTACTGTCCAAAATACCGTTTGGTAGTAGTTTTTGATACATGGTTTACTTTGATGGCATGTTCTGAATAAAATGTGCCAAAGTGATCTGATATATCTGTAGTAATAATACCGACTTTGTGATTTGAGTATAATGCATTCGTGTAAATGTGATCAATTATGGTCGCTGAGTATTCAGTTACTCGCGTCGGTTTAGTAATTACAGGAAAGAACCCTCCGTTGAACATGGTATCAACAAAAAGTTTTGTTTTGTCATGTTCCTCATACTTCAGTAAGTCAATGTTAAAATCACCCATTAAGATGGCCTTTGTGTTACTAACGTTTAGTTTATTCAGAATTTCAGATATCTCATTTGTGAAATAATTCAAATCTGCTCTGGGAGCTGTGTTGCGATGGTATATAATTCCAGTAACACAAGGACTCTTGGTGTTGCTAGATATTTCAATAAATAATGATTCTGATACATGTGGGATAAAAACAGTTAAATCTTCACATATCTGAAATGCTATAGAGTCCAACACCACCTCTACCGTCATCACCAGATGGGCGTGTTTTAAATAGAAGTCTGTGATACCCACGGAGCTTATAATCAACATTTGGGTGAATATTGAAAACCTCAGTTAGGCCTATAGTGTCAAATTTGTCATCTGTGGATTCCTTAATTAAGTTTACAAAGGAATCCCAATTGGCATTTAAACTTCTACAGTTGATGTTGAATAAACTCAACGAGTTATTTTTTGCAGATGAATTTCTAAAATTATGTGGACTATAGTATTTACAAGAAGAGTGTTGAATGTCGAAATTTGTTATATTTTCTATTTCATCATCTGTTCTATTACTAAATAGAGCTGTGAAATCAAACTATTCAAGTAATTGAATATTATCTAGTGTTATTTTGTCATCCATAATTCACTGTGATGGTATGCAATCTGACAGCGTCAGCCCTGGACATAAGATACACGGAACTGTATACATATACAATTTAATTATAAGAGTCTTAGGATTTTGTACAATGCTAAAATACAATTTAATTGTAAGAGTCTTAGGATTTTTTTGCAATGCTAAAAGTTGGTAAGGCTGAAGAGATGATAAAAGAAGATAAAGAAAGACGATAGAGTAGAGAAGATAAAGAAAGGAGTAGAGAAGGAAGGACTGATATTTTACAAAACAAAAAAATCAAAATTAAAGAGGCTGATAATTTTGGACAATCTACACAATTCCTTTTCCTGTGTGTCTGGAGGCTTGGTAGTGGTTTCTAGTCAAGTCTTGGTTCCTGTATAGGCAGCCAAGACTTGAAACAAATGATAAATTGATAATTGAATATGTTTTTATTTTTGGAGTTCTCTGTAAAAAGAATTTCACAATCCATTTCAATAATGAGTTGTATGCCGAGTTTAATTCTTTTTTATGCCCCCGAAAATGTTTTCGTAGGCACATAGTGTTTGTCATTTCTGTCCATCCATCTGTCCATCCGGAAGATTTTCTTTACTGTCAATCCGTCTGTCTGTCAGGAAGATTTTTGTGTCCGCTCCATAACTCTGAGATGCTTCGTTGGATTTTGTTGAAACTTGGCATACACGTTGTTTATGGGGAGACAATGTTGTCGCATACAAATCTTTTTTTTATTCGATGGAGGTCAAGGTCACAGATCAAGGTCATTTCCACGTCAGGGGCATAGTCACTTCCGAGTGAATCTCTTACTTGGAATAGTTCTGGTTGGGTTTGGCCATAACATTTAGTAAAGAGTTGATATAGATCAGATTTAGACTAAGGCTGTACAGTTAATATTGAAAATCTTTTGATAACCATAAAGTGTGACTAACCCTGTGCAATGCACAGATTTAGTCAAACTTCCTGGTTACAAAAAAATTCTACCATATAATACACAGCATGAAAATATACTCCCATTTAGGTTGTAAAAATGTACCAGGTTAGTTGTTTATAAATTACATAGAGTGCAGGATTCAAGTAACTAATGGAAATACTTATGCTGAATTGTGGAAAAATTTTTAAAGTGAATTCCAAAAATGAAAACATATTCTTTTTTCAATTAATAACTTGTTTTGATTTGAAACCACTGCCAGGATAGTCTTATGATTCCCTGGAAGACTTTTTTATGACTGCATGTTGAGACACCTGTTGTAGTTTCAAAAATTTGTTAAAATTCGGAAATAAGCCTTTTGGGATTAAGGGGTCGTCCAGCGTAACTTTGAACATTTTTTGGAAAATTTTCTCACTGCCCTAAATACGAATTAAAGCGGTGAATAACAACATATTATATACCAAAATAATGACAAAAGTATACAAAACCCGAATTTATCCACTTTTTCAAAAATATTTTTTATTTTTTTGCTTTTGATGACAAGGAATTTGCCAGCTGCATACGTAACCGTCAGGATTAACAAGGAATAGATCGGTAATTCGAGTGTTTGAGTTGTAAATAAAAGACTCCACACTCCATACTCGGAGAAAGCATATCTATCATTTCACCACCAACGTGGTGATAACACTCAGGGGAAAATGGATGACCACAAATGCTTGATTCTGTTTGGAAGACACGTTTGTTGTTGACAATGTTGTGATCACGTGGGTTTTGGGGCAAAGTTGTGAAATGATTTCATTTCCCACAATCTGAAATCTTCAAACATTTCCCTGCTGTTTTTGAATCTGGCAGGCGATGTAATGTACATCTTACGACACATTCTTATTCAACTGACAACGAGATACAGTCCATAGCAGTGCTGTGGATATCAAAATCTGTACAATGTGATGCAAGTGTTAGCAAGGGATTAATACGCCACCGATTCGAACTACTATTATTTGGTTGGTGATGATGATCAAAACATAAAGGTAGAAAATTATATTTGTAAACAAAAATATATTCACATCAATATACATTACAGTCCTCACAATTGTATATTTACGACAAAACTATATTAATGACGTAAAGAAGGCTTGATAATGTCTGCTACGAAAAAAGAAGACCAATGTCAAGGAGAATTATCAGAAAGGTTTCTTCCTGTCCACCAAAAATACTGAAATGTTGTACCATCGTAAATTTAAATATCTCTCTCGCACAACCACATTGTGTTTAAGGCGGATCAACATCGATTTTGAGTGCTGTTAGCAACAGAAGGTTGCGTAAATCTATGTGTGTTGACACTGTGTGGACAGAAATAGAAAAAATCCACTAGACGGACTAAAATTCACATGAATTTATAAAATGAGACCACAACGTGTCATAAGTGTTCAGATAAATGAATATAATAACCAATACAATTCCGATATTGTGCAGGCCGATAACCCTTTGCCTATAAAATTAGTATTGGTAAGCAGATCAGTTATTAACTGGTTGAGGGCTACATTATTTTTGGTGGTCTGAATATGTTCATCAAGATTTGTTTTATTACAAATTATTGAAGAGTGCCTGCAGGCACTCTTCAATAATTTGTGATAAAACAAATTTATATTAACGAAATATTTATTGCGTTTCACTGAATATGAAACATGAGCAAGGAAATTGTTGGCTTTTGCTCTGGTACCCTCATTTTTGTGAAAGCCCTGATAGTGGCTTCCAGCACTCAACCAGTTAATGTTCTTAAATCTCATGACAAAAACAACAGTCAAATCTCCCCAAACAGCAACTATGGAAGGCTGATAGTTCCAAAACAAATGAAGCATACCAAACCATGTACATAAATGAATTGGAAGCCAGGATTTCTACTTTGAATTGGAAGCCAGGATTTCTACTTAAGTGTAGCCGATTGGTGAAAGTATTCTGCATGCAGGACAGGTCATTTTTTGTTGTTTTGGCCACTCTTGAACATTCAAATGACACATGGCAGCTGTCATTGCTCATGCAACCCCAGAAATGGACACATATAACACTAAATGATGAAGTTTACCAGTTCACCCTTTTTTGGTGTATCAGTCTCATCGTATTTAATCAATTTGATACAGATCTCATGCAAAATGGCACAGGATTGTGGGGGGTATGGTCACAGCAGACTCACAAAAGCCACATTGGACATTTTTCATATTTTTATACTGTACCAATGACCCAGACTTAGCTGGTGCTAACTCTTAAAATTCTAGGGCCAAACACAAATTTTGCCTCCCCAATCCCCAAAATTTGCACCAGAATACAAAAAATCAATGCCCTATGTGGTCCTCCATACTTTTATCCACTGCGCATGCGCAGTGTCAAGGAAGAACAGAAATTGGCGCAAAATTCTCATTCTTTGTTTGGCCCTGAAATCAGTAACACATCTCACTGATATTTGTGCTTATAAAATTAAAATTAAATTTAAAATTAAAATTAGTTAAAATGATGCCAGACACAAAACCATGAGAGAAATGGTGGATCTAAGGATGAAATAAGAGGATGAGAGGAAGAATCAGTGGAAGGATGTGTTAAGGGCTGTAACTTATAATTTTTATGCAAAATTATTTCATGTTCCCTAATTTCGGGGCATAGTCCTGATGTTTACATTCTTGTTATGAAATTTCCACGGTTTGTTCAGTGTTTCCTCTCTCCCTTTCCTTTATACCCCCTTGCCATTCTCCCATGCTTTTGGCATAATTTTTGTAATTTTTTTTTTTTCACTGAAATTTCTTGGGAGTTTTTAGCTTGGTAACAGAATGTTTATTCTGTTTTTCCCCATGGTTACGTCCTCACCCTAGGGGTGGTTAGGCGTTCGGTCATCCATCTACCATCCGATGTACTGCAGTTTCTTCTCTGGAAGCTTCTGTTTTACATTGGATAGTGTTTAAAATTGGTTACTGATTTCAGGCCATATTTTCAGTGCCTGGAGTCTTGTTTCCGGTTTTTATTCACTCTTGTTTAGGTTGACAATGGTTACTTCTGACAGTGATTACTTGTCTTCTATTTAGTCCTGTTCATAGCCAGATGCATTAATATTGTCCGTAAGTGTAGCATTAATTTTTAGATACGTTTTAAAAATTTTGTCCACACTTAGGCTTTTTTGGGATCCATTTGGGCTCATCGTTCCCATTGGGAACTTGGGCTCATCTTGAACAATTTTTGAGAAAATTTTTCTTTTGAATTATTTTTCGAAATGTTTGTAATGAATTATATTATTATTATGTATCTTTGTTTTCAAGGGTTAGTGCGAGTACGATGACTTTAATATTTTTTCAGAATGAAAGAATATTTTTTGATTGTAATCGAGGAAGTCTTCCTCTGATTCTCATGTTCATTGTATTTGCTGTAGTCAGTGTACTCGCACTAATTCTTGTTCAGTGTGTGCCAATTCGGATGACAAACGTTGGAGACGTGTGTCACAGTATGTTGTTAGTGGAGAGAGGTCCAGGCCGGTCCTCTCGCCACAGGGTCACTCTAGAAAGTGTGTTTCCATTGTCACAATGAAGAGCTAGCATCAAAGTGCTCAACGA
Source organism: Pictodentalium vernedei (assembly GCA_031216915.1). Classification (NCBI taxonomy): domain Eukaryota; kingdom Metazoa; phylum Mollusca; class Scaphopoda; order Dentaliida; family Dentaliidae; genus Pictodentalium; species Pictodentalium vernedei. The sequence goes on along the minus strand of CM062297.1, from coordinate 226,087,401 downwards.
AATGCGGCAAGTGCCTAAGAGGTCCCAAGTAGGATCGACAGTCACTTGTCGCCTGCTAGCTCCCCCGGTGAAGCAATCATCCACGAAATGATTGTGATGCCGGGTTCGTCCGTTGCGGTCCAGGAGAGGAGAAGGGATGTTGCAAGCACTATAATCTCGGATCACATACACTCGGCGATGACAGATCGGAGGATGGAACGGAGGAAGCCAGTCAGTCTGGTAGCTAGCTTGTCCAGGTCCACCTCTCTCTTACAACAACATCTGGGCCCAGATGTCATTGTACGTTCGTTGTCAGTTGGAGCATACGTCCACTCCTCCTGTTCGGGATGCTCCGTCGCATAGACAGTCCGGTGCGGCTTGTCTAATGGCTTCCTCTTCCACACGTCAGCACACACGACTGCACCTTGTCTACATGACCGCAGATATCCAGCCTGCTTCGCCGACCAGGGATTCCACGTCGACCAGGTCACGCCATCAGCTAGCCAAGGACACGAGGCCTTTCCAGTAGGGACGTTCACATAAAACAAGCTATTAAATGCAAATAGAATACGTTTTCATTTTTAGAATTCACTTTAAAAAAATTTCCACAACCCAGTATAAGTATTTCCATTAGTTCCTTGATCTCTGTACCCTATGTAACAACATGCACGGTAACCAACTAATCTGAAATTTGACAGCCTTTGTCGATGTATATTTTCATGTAGTGTGCGATATGGCAGTTACCAATTTTTTATAACCTGAAAGTGTGACTAACCCTGTGCATTGCACAGGGTTAGTCACACTTTCTGGTTATAAAAAAAATATTCATTTTTAAAAAAGTTAACTAACCCTGTGCACTGTACAGCCTTAGTGTAAATCTAATCTAAATCAACTCTTTGCCCAGTGTAATTACCAAATCCAGTCAGTATTATTCAAACTCAGCTTAAGACCCCTCATTGGGTTTTTCTAGTGAATTCCAAAAATGAAAACATATTCTATTTTCAATTAATAGCTTGTTATAAGAAGTATGCAGGAATTAGCATCCCAGGAGCTTCCAGCGGCTAAATTACATAAGACTGCGGCTCCACAGGCCTCCGTGACGGACTTGCTGTCACAAATAGCTCAACTCATCGCAGCATCCCAGTGCCATCAGAAACTTTTCTGAACAGGAACTGTCTGAGGAAGCTGGGTCGGTTCGCTCCCCTGCAGAGTCAGTAAGGGACGACCGAGATTCTCATGTGGTCCAGTCGGATGGTGAAAGGGAATCAGCGGAGCTGGAATTTTCCCTTTCCGAATGACATAAGGTGGCCATAGATTTCATCTGGCTACACCTTCCAGAAGTTGTTCCTCCAGACCAAAGTGCTGCGTTACATGATAAGAGACTGATAGCGTCACTGGACATAGATTTTTCCGGCCGGAATAGGGACATTGCGCCTGAGTTTCTGACCCAGTCCAGAAATGTCACCCGGACATTTGATCTTCTTATTGACGCTATATTCAAGCTAGCCTCTAAGACTGGCAAATCCAGTTTCTTATCATCTCATGCTCTACAGCTGCCTTTCATCTATTATAGAAATAAAATTGAAACAGCAAGACATGGCATGCTGAGAGTTCCTCTGCATTTAGACGACCAGGCAGAAGACTTGAAGTTGTCATTGCCGGCGTCTATGTCGTTTCATTCCAGTATGCTGGAGACAACAATCTCGTCTAACAGTATCAGTTTAGACACATTATCTTACCCAGATCACCTTACCAGAGCGTTATCACTACATCTCAAAGGAAAAGAATTCCAGGATGTTCAAACTTCCTTGAGAGTTCTTTCGATGGCCATAGCATATTCCACGTATAACTCCACCCTTTCAGTGGCAATCTGGAGTTACTTAGACGTGATGCTGCCCTGGCTGCATCCACAAGAGTGGATAGTAAGGTGAAAAACTCTTCGAGTCGCTGCAGTCTCCGGAGAGCTTCTCTTCGACGGTAAGCTTTCTATAATCTATCAACAGATTACTAGGAAAGCTTCGGACTCTCTGCCTTTTAAATCCGCTTTGCGAAAGTCGGACTCAGCAGAGGGGAGTAAGGCAGGCACTTCTGGGCTGAGTACGTCCAAGGGAAGTTCCTGTAGAGGATCTAAGAAAGCCTCTATGTCTTACTCCAGAGACGTTAGACCCAGGTAGGGGTCGCATGCTGGCCGAGACAACCGGTCAGATGCCCCTAGGTCGACTGGGCGAGGTGCAGGTCGTGGAGGACATAGTTTCTCCTCCTGCAAGCCTCGCAGGTCCAGGAGGTGATGGTCTAAACCTCTATTGCGTTCCAGTGGGCTGAAGGCAGTCGAGATTCTTATCCAATTGGTTGTCAATTACGGACGAACCATGGGTGTAGGGGGTTATTTCTGAAGGTCTAAAATGGTCCTTCAAGAAAAAAACTCCATTAACTCGATCTCCACATTGGACTCAGCTTCCGTCTAACCTTCAGAAGAGAGATTCACTTCTATCAGAAATCCAATCTCTTCTGGAGAAAAACGCGATACAGGTTGTAGAAAACCAGGAATTTCCAGGTTTCTACAGTCACCTGTTCCTGGTTCCAAAACCAGACGGCTCGTTTCGTCCAGTTATAGATCTGAGCTGGATAAACAAGCTGACCGTGGCTCCAAAATTATATGGAGCGAGCATTCAAGTGAATGATTATGCTTCGAGCATAGATTTCAAGTATGCGTACTTTCTTGTCATGGTACATCCGGCGTTCAGAAAGTATCTTCGCTTTACTGTCCTAGGAGTCGTTTATCAGTTCCGAGCTCTGTGCTTCGGTCTGAATCTAGCGATCTGGGCTTTCACTCGAATAGTGAACTCGGTAATGACTCATTTCCGAGCTCACTCATCTGTGGTAACGTCGGCCTACCTGGACGACTTTCATCAGAGGTACGGCAACAAGTTAATGCCTCAGAACGATGTTTAGAGTCTGCTTCATTTGCTCCGACCTCTTGGTTTCATAGTAAATGAAGAGAAGTCAGATTTAGTGCCGTCCAAGTCATTCACCCACCGGGGAATGAGCTTCGAGACGCACAACAATCTCGTTCGTTTGCCATTAACCAGAGCGAAATTAGTCAGTCGTTACGCTCAATTTTGTCTTCACTCAGATGTAGTAACAGCGAGAGAATTCATGCGACTGATACATTTGTGCGGAGCCACCGCAGATCTCATTCCGATAGGGTGACTACGCACTCGGCCACTCCAGATATTTTTTACTCAGTATTGGAATGGAAGATTCATTCGCTCGAAACGAACATCGTCTTGTCCAGTCAAGTGAAACAAGAGATTCAGACTAGGGCAGATATTCAGTGGTTAACTCAGGGAGTACCACTGCAACTGCCGGATCCGATTTTTACGTTAATGATGTATGCAAGTCAAACAGGTTGGGGCGCAACTTTGAGCCCAACGGTTTCGAGGTGCCAGGGTTTTTGGGATCCACAGTTTCTAAACAAGCACATAACATCAAAGAGATGATGTCAATTTGGCTTGCGCTACGTCGTTGGATGAACATTATTCAGAATTCGCATGTTCAAATTCTGTCCGACAATTCGACAGTAGTAGCGTATATTCGGAACCAGGGAGGCACTCATTCCATTCCGTTGTTCAACTTAATGGAAAGAATCCTTCTGTTTGTCATAGAGCATCAAGTTCTTCTGTTGGTCCATCATTTTCTGGGTCGTCTGAACGTTCTAGCAGACTCCCTTTCTCGGAAAGGTTGCATGTTGCCATCAGAATGGACCTCAACAAACAAGTATTCAATCAAATTTGCTACCATGGCATTGTCCTATGATAGACTTATTGGCAATGCATCTCAACAATCAGTTGCAGACGTATGTGTTGCCATGCCCAGATCCTCGAGTGTTTGCAGTAGACGCTCTCTTGATCTCTTGGGACGGAATGATAGGATACGCGTATCCTCCAGCTCCGTTGATTCAACTGATATTGCTAATAATCAAGCAATCTCACTGCTAGATTCTGTTGGTAGCATCTCTGTCACCTCAAAGACCATGGATAAATCTACTCAGGTGTCTGTTGTGGGACATTTTGCGGAAGCTTCCTCCACTGGAGGATCTTCTTTCGCAGGGGATATCACGCACACTGCATCACAACCCGCAAGGTCTCAACCTTCGCGTATTTCTGTTGTGCAGACCTTCTTACACGGCAAGCATTTTACAGGACGAGCAGTGGACGCAATTTCTAACTGTAGGAGGACCTCTTCTTCGCTAAATTATGCTGCTAAGTGGAAGGTTTTCTCTCGGTGGTGTAGGGATCATTCTATTGATATTTATGATCCCTCCATTCCAGACATTGCTAATTTCTGGTCTACTTGTTTGACAAGATCAAACTGCAGTGAATAACCATTAAGGGTTATAGGTCTATGCTATCGAATACCTATGCTCATCATGATAGCTTATAAATTGGATCTAATGTCTCTTTATCTAAGTTAGCGAAAAACTTTTCGATAAATAGACCTAGAACCCTAAGGTTAATTCCTAAGTGGAATTTAGCTTGGGTTCTTCTGAAGCTAAAAGAATCGCCATTTGAGCCTCTTGATACAGTGGACTTCAAATACTTATCTTATAAGACAGCTTTTCTCTTAGCCTTTTCTTCTGCTAGAAGAGTTAGTGAGCTTCATGAACTATCTGTTGATGATTCTCACTGTCGTAGTGTTGGTAATACTATTACTTTGACTACTAACGTTGGATTTTTGGCTCAGAATCAGGCTCCTAATTAGTTTCCTGAACCTTTTGTAATTAAGGCTCTTCCGTCTTCAGACGGTCATAGGCCTTTGCTCTGTCCAGTTAGAGCTATGCATATTTACTATGTAGATCTGAGTTTACCAGAAAGGGACGTAAGCGTTTCTTTCTGTCTCTGCTGCCTAATAGAAAGGACATTATGGTCCATTCTATTGCAAGGTGGATTCAGTTAACTATCCCTACTGCTTATGAAAAATTATCTTTATCTCAGAAGTCTGTGCTTAAGATTTCGGCGCCCGAAGTAAGAGCGCTGTCTACATCTTGGGCTAATGATAATAATGTTGCTATTTCCGAATTTTTATCTTAGAAATGTTGAGTCCATTTCTGGCGACCTGCATTGTTTAGGTCCGTTATCTGTTGCTCAGAATGTTGTCCACTAAACAGTTGCAACTATAGTTATACAGGCTTTGTTCTGGCAGTGTTTCTGTCCTGTTGTCCTCTTCGCCCTGGGGTATTTGACCAGAGCAAGTGGAAAGGGGTGGGGGGATGGTGTTCCCTTATATCACCTGCTTTATAGTGAAAAGCAAGGGAATACCTCCTCTGGAGTCAGTAATTCCGAGTCGGTGCCGGGATGGTTTTAAAGTGTAAAGCTAATGTTTTCTCATTTATGTAAGATTTTCAAAGTGTAGCTCGGTGTGAAGCATTTGTATATGTCACGTGTCATACGAGTGCTAATATACAATCCTCTGACACTTTTAAATGAGTATAAAGAGTCAAATTCTCTGGACTATATTTATTGATTGGCATGCCTTTAAAAATTAGTATAATGGGTTATACTGGATGTTAATTGAGATCATCGCTGTTATTGTGCTCAATTACGGAATGGTATTGTGTCTTTCTTCTTTGGTATAAACAAGAAAGATACATGTAAAGCCTGTTTCTCCTTTTCTCCTGGAGTGGATAATTCTGTTTACATGTAATTGAGTCTATTGGATTTTCCTTTATGTCCTAGGCCCTCCAGCCTTTTTTCTATTCAGCTAAGTCTGGGTCATTGGTACAGTAAAAAATATTTAAAAATTTATAGTAATTTATATATTTTTTTATACTTACCAATGACCCAGACGGGAATGGCCCTCCCATGAGTTGGGAACTCATACCTCCCCACTGATTACATAACACTTACCAGGCACTGGTTGTAAGAAGAGGATCTGGCGCCAATTTCGGTACTTCCTTGACACTGCGCATGTGCAGTGGATAAAAGTATGGAGGACCACATAGGACATTGATTTTTTTAATTCTGATGCAAATTTTGGGGATTGGGGGTGCAAAATTTGTGTTTGGCTCTAGAATTTTAAGAGTTAGCACCAGCTAAGTCTGGGTCATTGGTAAGTATAAAAAATATATAAATTACTATAAATTTTTTAACTTTTCATTGATACACTCTCTCATGACTCCATACTTCTTCTTCTGAACTGTGTGGATTTGTGAACTTCATAAAAGCTAAACAAACACAATGAAAATGGCATCCCGTTTGAAATGTAGGCATCCTAAATTACAGTTGGCCTTGTGGTCTATTCCTTGCAAGAATGATAAAACGATTTCTCCGAGTCTGTACTAGAAGGATTGCAGAATTGAACTATTCAACAAATTGAAGGTATTTTATTGTCTAAAATCTGGTTGGTTACTTATGCCATAGCAGACTTTCAGGTGGTGATATCTCTCATATGGCAGCAGTTCCATGGCAAATGTCAGTTTCCACATGTTCTATGTTTCATTCCAAACATTTTGGTATTTAATTTATTGGGGTTATTCATTTTGGGCCTTTTTTGGACTTGGAAGAAAATTTCATGAAATTTAACCAAATTAACGTTGGACGTCCCCTTAAGAGGGATACTTCTATTTACAGGGATCTATTTTAATAACAAGAAAGAGTAACATACCTCTACTAGGTGGTAGCTAGAGTATTATTGTTCACAGTAGAAAAATCTGCTTGCAGCGGCAAATGAGTTAATGATGCCATTATTGATTTTCATTTTTAGCTCACCAACTTTAGTTGTGTGAGCTTATGGCATGGCTCGATCGGTTGGCATCAGCGTACGTGTCCAATAATGTTAAAGCTTCTGTTTAGGTCACTTACTCACTCTATTTCCAGATCATGGCTTTTATAATGCTGCTATATGATGATTATTATCATTTTACCATGATTTAACCCTTCATACCCTACATTTTAGACCTTTTTCTTGACATTTTTAGTTGCGTTTAGTTTTCTGTTTAGCTCAGAATTTCATGTTTAACCAAGTGTTTAGGTCAGCTGCTGTGCTCCTTCTCTTCCCATGGCACTTATATTCATCATACATGTTCCTCAGTATCATTGTTCCATGATTAACTCCTCATACCCTGCATTTTAAACATTTTTCTTGACATTTTTAGTTGCGTTTAGTTTTCTGTTTAGCTCGGAATTTCATGTTCAACTTAAATGTTTAGGTCAGCTGCTGTGCTTCTTCTCTTCCCATGGCACTTATTTTCATCATACATGTTCCTCAGTATCATCGTTCCATGATTAACCCCTCTCATACCCTGCATTTTAAACATTTTCTTGACATTTTTATTTGCCTTTAGTTTTCTGTTTAGCTCAGAATGTCATGTTTAACTTAGTGTTTATGTCAGTTTCTGTGTTTTACTTTTAAGAGGTTGTGTTTAGGTAAGCTTTGTCGCATGTTATGAGCCTGTTTGATGTTTGCCAAAGTTACTATCAAAGAGGAATGTTGGTGAGCTATAGGGCATTGGCATCCTTCTTGTTGAAATTATGATGTTAAAAAACCTGCAAAATGGATGACAGTTGACTGAACGTTTGATTTTATTTTCTGTACAAATTGGCATTACGAATATGTTATATGTCTGATATTGTATTTTTTTTTACAGGTGTACACCTCACCTGCAATCAGACAGGAAGTAGTACTGGGTGGAGCTTTACACCCGGCCATAGGATTTCATTCACGGGGAGAGGCTGTTCAGCTTCTCGATAAAGATGCATGGCTTCCCAGGGATGCAAAGGTAAATCTGTTTGATATTTGCCTACACAGCTCAGTGTATTTGTTAACATGTTAAACTGTGGTGTTTTTCTCTAAATCACTACAGTTACTATTGTATTTTGTACAGAGAGGCCTTACCAAACACTTTGGTACCTCGTCGCTGGCCGGGGTGTTTGTGAACATAAGGTAGGGGAGGTTACACGTCCCACAAGGCTCCACTCAGTGTAGTCTTTGCCACCAGAGCACTGGGTGAACAGGATTGTAGAGTAACAAGACCATTAATCAATGAATGTGAACACTGGCCAGGCATGCCAACCGGTACCTGTACCAGTACTGGTACTGCCGGTTACCTCACGCTCCAACTGGTACCAGTACTGAAGGTTTTGTCCTTCCGGTACTGGGACACAGTTATTTTATCCAGAAATTCCCAACTGAACGAAGGTAAACAGACTGATAATAGTGTGTGGAACACTTGCATGACATCCTTTCAACTTTGTGAATAAGCATATCAAAACATGCTGTGATGCATGCTCCGTCTGCACAATGACCTCGATAAGGTCGACAATTTTTGCATTTCAGACGTGGCATCAAAGACAGTGAAAGTACCGTCATCGGCTACTTCAAAAAAATTATTCTGTGGCTGCATCAGAGTAATCATAAAGCACGATTTTCGTGCTTTATGATTACTTTGATGTCGCCACAGAATAATTGTACGATGCCATGTTTGTCTTTGTAGTCTTGGGGGCTGGGGCGGTTTAAATGCAATTTTTTTCCATCTGATTGTGATATGTCACCCAATTGTTGATTTGTCCCGGTACTGATACTGGTTTCTGCGGGAAGGCTCTTCCCATCCCAGTACTGGTTATGTTGGTACCAGCAGTACTTTGACATGCCTGACACTGGTGCATTGAGCAGTCCAAATTAACTTGTCTGTTGTTATTAATTATTACCACTTTGCAGGGCGTTTCCTACTGCATTAATGTCGATTTAACAGGCAATCATATCCTCTATTGCTCGGTAGTCACGTGATAGGAGGGCCGCTAATGGAAAACAAAATTCATTGTCGGCCCTCTTGTCACGTGACGTCTTTTAGAATTGAAAATTTAGAAATGAGGCGAGAACTCGCAAGGAAAAGTTGATGCTTTCGCCATGTTGCGGTTCTTGTTGATCGACAACAACAGAAACATTATGGTGTTCCTAAGTGACTGACATCATCAAAACATTTTCAAAACGTTCTTTGAGTTACGTGGTCCCAAATAAAATGTTTCTGTTTTATTAAATTTTGTGTCTTTTGATTGCTGGGATATCATTTTGGAAATGTGTAAAATTACAAATTACATAGTGGTAATAATAGTACTAACATGATTGTTGTCGGGCATAATGGTTCGTGAGCGGCCCTGCATCGATGTTGAACAGCCGAGGGTTTATTAAAGGCCCGAGACGAAGTCGAGGCCTCGACTTCGTCTCGGGCCTTTAATAAACCCTCGGGCTGTTCAACATCGATGCAGGGCCGCTCACGAACCATAATGCCCTCCAAAATCATGTTATTGTTTAATTAGTCTCTTGAGCATTGTATGATCTTTGATTTATAACTGATAGGCTACCTATATTATGCCTAGCCCCTAAAATTAAGAAGTGCATACAAATTGAAATAACTGACAGTTATATTTTTGATTCAAGTTTGTTCAAATCTAAGTCCATTCAAATCAAGTCCATCGATTAATATTTGGACTCCCTATTGAACCCGGAATTTAAACTTGGTGTGATATGAGGAATATTCTTTAAAAATCTTCTCATGAACTCCCAATCAAAATCTTTTGATATATGGTATCCTTGCAGGAGTCTGATTCAAGTTTGTTCATATTTGGCCTTTCTATGGGAGCCTGAATTTTAACTTAATGCAGTATGAGGAATAATCATTAAAAGTTTTCTTTTACAGATCTACCAGTCAGAATCTTTTGATATTTAGTATACAACCTCATTACCAGGGCACATTCATGTTTGTTTAAATCAAGAATCCTGGTTAATATTTGGGTGCCCTATGGGACCCTAACTTTGAACTCAACGCAATATGAAGAATAATCTTTACAAATTTTCTTCATGTTCACCTGTCAGAATCTATTGATTGGTTTTCAGCATCCTTATTGAGGTCAGATCTAAGTTTGTTTAATCCAAGTCCCTGTGTTGATATTTGTCTGCCTATAGCCTGAAGATTAACTTGGTTCAGTATGAGGATGAGGAATATGCTTTTAAAAAAAGCATCATGAACCCTCAATCAGAATCTTTTGATATGTGGTATACACTATTCTTTGGGAGTCAGATTCAAGTTTGTTGAAACCAAATTCCTTGGTTAATATTTTGCCTCCCAATTGGAGCCCAAATTTTAGAATTTTTTAACATATGGAATAAAGGATCCTTACATAGGTTGGAATTACATTTGTTAAAAAAAAATTGTATTGGTTAACAATTTTAACTCAGTAAAATAATCTTGAAAAATTCTCTTCTTCTGATCCACAAGTCACAATCTTTGAGTGTTTGATATACAGCTTCCTTATGGGAACCAGATTCAAAGTTGTTCAAGTCTCGTCCCTCAATTAATATTTAGGCTCCTTACTGAAGCCCAAATTTTAACTTGGTTCAATATGAGGAAAAATCTTCTTAAGAACCCCCAATCAGAATCTGTTGATATATGATATATATATTTGTAAAAATCCCTGGGTTGATATTTGAGCAAGCCAGACAATAAGCAGACTATCATCTGCAAAATTAGGTTCCAGAGGGTGAATTTTGTGATGCTACCCTGCTCAGCAGGGTAGCATAGGGCCCTGCGAAGCTTCGAGTATTCGATTCGATGTCGACATCGCTTTGGTATTCGTATATCGATCTCGAATAGTTTGCCGATTCGTTAGTCAAACGAAGCTTCGAGGAAAATGAATCAGTGTTCGACAATGTCGACATCAGTTGAAATAAGGAGCGAACTCTTCTAGTTTTAATGTTTCTATCAGGAAAATAGTCAAATTCATTGCAAATTTCTGTCGTTTCACTTTCAGTTTCAGATTCCCAGAAAACCACTCACCGCAAATTCGCTATTTATAGATTTCCAGAAATTCGTGTGAGAGTTATTCGCGGAATCCTGTTTGCTCAGCGGCTCTGTCCAAGTAGTAACCTGTTCACACCCATCTATACAACCGAAATATCCAGCTATGGGCCTAAGGCCTGCTCCCAGTCCCGGAATCTTCTAACACAATAATGGAGACATGTCACCTGGAGCGCTTCCATTATTGTGTTAGAAAACTGTGGGAGGAAAACCTCTGTAGTTTCTTTGCATTGTTCGGAGTTGGTACTTGGAAGTTGGAATGAAGTAAAAGCAATTTGTGTGAATGAGCACTGCGTCACTATTCGAGTTAACTAATGCAGAAACTAACACAGTTTAACGCCTTCGCTGCTTTTGATGTATACTGTGTTATTGAATAGAGAACGGACCGAAATCTACAAGACCCAAATTCTGATAATACAAAACAACTAAACATAACAATAATGTATTTAGGCATGCTAACGTACCTGAAGTTAGCGGCTGTAGCTGACTTCAACCCATGGGAATTAATGTGCCACTTGTATTACATTTGTGCTTTCAAGTCTCATGTTTCAATTTAGTGGTTTGTCTTAAATGTCTCTGGGCAGTAACACCTTAATTTGTCCATATTTATGTCTTGAATTTATTGTCGGGCCAAGTGAACATCTGGATGGCCATTCAACGAGAAAGAAAATTAAAACAACGCCAAGTTGTCAAGTTATGTCAACGATCTCTTCTCGCAGTGCTTTCCGGACATCTCTGCACAAGATAATGCCAGTTATAATTATTTCTCGAGTTTATCCCGAATCGATTCGAGATTCGATTCGATGTCGACATCAGTCCCGATTCGATTCGAGATTCGAACATAAATTTCCCGATTCGCAGGGCCCTAGGGTAGCATCACTAAATTAACCCTCTGTGATGCAGGGTAGCATCACTAAATTTACTCTCTGTGAACCTCAATCTGAATCAGGATCTCAAAACTAAACAGAAAGAGGTTCCCAGAGGATAAATTGGCCCACTGTATGGGATAGCATCATCGAACTCACCCTCTGGGTACCTCATTCTGCAAATGTCAGACTGCTTATTTTTAAGCCTGTGTTTGAGGTCTTTAACTTAGTCCTATATGAGAACTAATCTTTGAAAGTCAGCATCTTCAGATCCAATGGTCCAAATCCTGATTTGGTGGGGGCAGGGGTGAGGTGTTTAATCAATTCAAGTTTGTTCAAGTTACAGTACATTTGCCTCTAGACTGGTCATAATCCACATGCAGGCAGTGATGTCCATGTATGTGTCTACCAGGTAATAAAAATCATCATCAGCAAAATTTTAATTAATGAAGCACTGGGTTGTACCTGGAATCTAATATTATTGCATCCATGGAAATTGTGCCCACCGTGGAAAGAGACCAGTCCACGGTGGCTGCACTGTATGTCCCTAGGTTATTATTTGGGCTCCTAATTTTCTATTATTGGAAATCTGCCATTATTTGTGTGGTATCATCTCAATACCAGAAAAAAATTCATCTAACTGGACAACAGAGGTATGAATAGTTACATGACTTAATTTCTCTGTGGTACTAACTGGGCATAGTTGCAAATTAAATCCTTCTTTAAACAACTTTGTCAGATGTGCCCCTCAGGTCCCATGAGGCCTCTTTTTTTTTAGAAAATCATTCTTTCTTTAAGTAAATTTTCTGCTAATACTTTTGTTTCAACCATTCAAATTTCTTTACCTTATCTCCACATGTGGATAGAGTCATATGGTACAAGAAACATGCAATTTTCCCCCCTTTCATCACATAGTTGGTGGGAGGATAAAGGAATGGGTTCCTTCTGTCAGTACCTCTGTCTCTCTGTCTTTCATTCAGTCCTTCCATCCTTCTGTCCATCTTCCATCTGTCTGTCTTTCTCCATATCTTGTCATTATATTTTAAAGGAAACAAAATATTTTCTCCAAATGTCTAAGACATATTGCCTTTTGGTGATGATATTGTGAATGAGATTGCAAACCAGCTGTGTCCAGGTATTTCTTCAAGAGATATTGTCTTAGAATTTCTTGTCATCGGATTACCATTTCTTGTCATCACACATTTAAAAGAAAACCACTTGGAATATTTTTATACTGTACCAATGACCCAGACATAGCTGGTGCTAACTCTTAAAATATAGGGCCAAACACAAATTTTGCCCCCCAATCCCCAAAATTTGCATCTAAAACTAAAGAAAACATGTCCTGAAAGGCCCTCCACACTTCGCCCCTACTGCGCATGCGCAGTGTCAAGGACGTTCCGAAATTGGCGCCATTTATCATTCTAAGTTTGGCCCTTCATCAGTTAACATCTGACTGATCTTTGTGCTTTTAAATCTCAGTTTAAATGATGCCAGACACATAAATATTAGTGAAATGGTGATTCTAAGGAGGATAGAAAAGGAGGAGAGGAAAAGAATGTGTGACAGAATATTATCAGGGCTGTAACTTAAAATTTTTTAATGAAATTATGTTAAGTTACCTATTTTCAAGGCAGCAGCCATTTTGTTGTCATTCTGATTATTTAGTTACACTGTTTTTTCAAGTGTTTTTCCTCTCTCCCTGTCCTTTAAGTTCCCCCTTGCTATTCTCCCATGCTTTTGGCATAGTTTATGTAATTATTATTACTAAAATTTCTTGGGAGTTTTAGCTGAATAACAGAATGATTTCTGTTCTTTCCCCATGTTTACGTCTTCACCTACGGGTGGTTAGGCGTTGTGTTCTGCATCTACCATCTGATGTTCTGCAGTTTCTTCCCTGGAAGTCTCTGTTTTGCATCAGATGGTGTATTTTTGGTAACTGATTTCGGGCCTGGGTGCCTGGAGTCTTATTTAGTGTTTTTACACTCATTGTTTACATTTACAACAGCCCTCTGTGTGAGGGGGGGGATTTCTAAATAATAATATCTTTATGTTATTTTAATCATAACTAGATACATTATTATTGTTCGTAAGTGTTGAATAAATTGTTTAAAATATTTTTAAAATTTTTTTCCACACTTAGGCTTGGGATCCATTGGGGCTCAACGTTACTTTTCAGAAACTTGGGCTGTTCTGAAAAAATATTTTTTCAAAATATTTTGATTTCAATTATTTTTTCTATTTTAATGGATCATATTATTATTATGTATTTTGCCAGGGGTTAGTGCGAGTACCAGGACTTGTTTTCTTTTCACATTGAAAGGATATTGATCAATTGTTTTAGAGGAAGTCTTCCTCTGACCTTATTATCATTCTATATGTGGTCAGTGTACTCGCATTAACTCCTGTTCTGTATCGTATGATTTCGATGACAATATGGGAAGCGTATGTCACGGTATGTTGTTGGGGATTTGGACACTCCGGTCCTTTCCCCGCAGGGTCACTCTACTTTATCAATTTCTATTTCAGACGATCAAGATTAGGGTGATGTATCTGTGATGTCTTCCAACAGTGTGCCTCCGTCGTCACAATTAATGAAGGGCTAGCGGAAAAGTGCTCATGTAATACGCCAATTGCCTAAGAGGACCCTAGTAGGTTCGACGGCCTTTGACGTCCGCTAGCTCGCCCGGTGTAGCGTCCATTCACCGAATGGTTCGGCAGCCGGGTTCGTCCGTTGTGGTCTAGAAGGAATTTTGGGGTGATGCGAGCACTATAAAATTAACTTAATGCACACCCAGTGACGGCGGATCGGAGGGAGAACGGAGGAAGCCTTTTAGTCCGGTTCATAGCTCGTTCCGGTCCATCCGGACGGCAAGCGAGAGAGGCCCCTCTCTCGTTCAACAACATCTGGCCCCAGATGTTGTGGTACAAATGTGTCGCTAGCGGAGCATACGTCCGTCGCTCGGGACGCTCCGTTGTATAGGCAGTCCGCTGAGACTGCTAAGGCTTCCTCTTCTCGTCAGCGCACACGACCGCACCTTGGCTGCGTGACCGCCGATATATTACCAGCTTCGCCGATCAAGGATTCTTCGGCGACCAGGTCACACCATCCGGCAGCCAGGGATTCGAGACCGATGGACTCCGGACGTTCGCATAGGAAGTATGCGGGAGCCATCTGATGCGGAGCTGCCCTCGGCGAAGCAGCGATAGACTGCGCCTCCGCAGGTCTCGACGCCGGACATTCTTGTGCACATAGCACAGCTTATCGCAGCATCCCAGCAGCCGACAGAAACGGTGTCGGATCGAGAATTATCCGACAGCGCTGGGTCGGTAGCCGGGGACTCGAGGCCTGCAGACTCCGGACGTTCGCATAGGAAGTGTGCGGGAGTCAACGTACACGGAGCTTCCAGCGGCAATGCATCGTAAGTCCGCTACTGCACAGGCCTCGGGAACGGACGTGCTTTCCTTAATAGCACAGTTTATCGCAGCATCCCAGCATCAACTGAATCTGTCGCATATATTTTATCCGACGATGCTGGGTCGGGACGCTCCGCGGAAGCGGGTACGGACGTCCGAAAGTTTCATCCGGTCCGACGGGATGCCGAAAGGGATTCGGAGGATTTCAAGCTTTCCCTTTCGGAACAAAATATGCTGCGATGCCGGATAAGAAACCGATAGCGTCGGTGGACTTAGAAATTTTTGGTTCGGTTCAGGGACATCGTCCCTCAGTTCCGACATAGTCCAATAATGTCACACAAACTTTCGAATTATTGATCGACGCTATATATATTATTATTTTATGCTTGCTATCCAAGCATTTCTGGTTTCTTGTTCGAAGAATTATGGAGATGTTTTTCAAAAGTGTGCCTTTGTCGTCATAGTTAATGAAGAGTTAGCGGCAATAAGTGCTCATGGAATATGTCTATCGCTTACGGAGTGACATTCGCTAGCTCACCCGGTGTAGCGTACATTCATCGAATGGTTCGGCTGCCGGGTTCGTCCGTTGCGGTCTAGGAAGGAGATTTGGGTGATGCGAGCACTTTAATTACTTTAGTACTCACCCAGTGACGGCAGATTGAGGACAGATCGGAGGAAGCCAACAACATAGGGGACCGCATGTTGTGGTTCAGATATTTTACATTCGGAGCATATGTCCGTTGCTCGGGACGCTCCGTTATATTGACAGTCCGAGAGACTGTCTTTAATGCTTCCTCATCCTCACAGCAGGGCACACGACCGCACTTTGGCTACGTGACCTCGAGTATCCGATCAGTTTCGGCATTCAGTGATTCCACAGCGAATAGGTCGCGCACATCCGGTAGCCAAGGGACACGAGGCCTATACACTCCGTTCGCTCGCATATTGGAAGTATGCACGGGGTAACGATCTCGGAGCTTCCTGCGGCAATGCATCGTAAGACCGCTGCTCCTCAGGCCTCAGTGACGGACGTGCTATCCGAGTTAGCACAGTTGTTTCGCAGCATCCCAGCAATTGACAGTTTCTCGGTCGAATCAGGAATTATCCGACGGCGCTGGGTCGGTGCGGTCCGCGGTTGCATCAAGCTACGGACGACCGAACGCTTTATAGGGTCCGACAGGATGGCGAAAGGGATTCGAAAGATTTCGAGTTTTCCCTTTAGTAGTATCGGAAGATGCCTTTCATATCTTCTGGCATTTCTTCCAGTGGTTATTTTTCGGACTTCATTGCTGCGATCTTGGATAAGAGACTTATAGCGTCATTGGACTCGGATTTTTCGATCGGTACAGGGACTTTGTCCCTGACTTACCGACGCAGTCCAATATTGTCATTACAACATGTGTTTTATTTTTCGACGCTATATATTTATATATATATACAAGCCTGCTACTAAGCATGATAGTTTAGTTTCTTGTCCGCGTGGCTCATTTCTGCCATTTTATCTTTTTTACATATAGTTTATTTTGGCAGAGCAGGGCATACCGAGAGTTCATACGCGTCTAGACGGTGTGATTAAAGACTGCATATATATTCTTTTTCGCCGTTTATGTCTTTTCCAATTTCAATGTTGGGAACGACATTATGTATAGTAGACTTAACTTAGACGCTTTATTATACGTAATCCGCCTTACTGAGGCGTTATCATTACGTCTTCAAGAAAAGATTTACGGGATATTATTCTCAATGTAATTTCTTTTGAGGGCAGTAGTTTGTTCACGTATAACTCCGCCCTTCAGTGGCTGATTGGAGTTGGTTAGACGTGATGCAGCCCTAGCTACATCCACGCGTGGATAGTAGGTTAAGAACTCTCTCAGAGTCGCTTCGTTCTCGGAGGAGCTTCTCTTCGACGGCAACTTTCCGGCAATCCATGAATTGCTTGATTTATACATTCTCTTGTCTATCTAGTGTTACAAGAGATTCAGACTGGGGCAAACATTCGGTGGTTGACTCAGAGAGTGCCGCCGCAGTTGCCGGACCCGAGTGTGGCTGTTATGACGGTTGCCAGTCAAACAGATTGGGATATATACTGATCCCTACGGATTCGAAGTGCCAGGGTCTTTGGGTTCCGCAGTCTTTTAGCTATCAGTTTAACTTCCGCGGAATAATGTTTTTTAGGCTTGCTTTATGTCATTTCATGAACATTATTCAGAAACGCATGCCCAAATTCCTGTCCTTTAATTCGACAGTAGTGGCGTATCTCCGGAACCAGGGAGGCACTCTTTCGTTTCCGTTATTCAATTTAATGGAAAGAATCCGTCTGTTGGTTATAGTACACCAAGTTCAGTTTTGGTCCGTCATATTCTGGGTCGTCTGATTGTTTTATCGCACTCCCGTTCTCTTACGGGTCGCTTGTTGCTGTCAGAATGGACTCTCAACAAACAAGTATTCATTCAGATTTGCTATCTATGGGAGCGCCCAATGATGTTTTATTTATGACACAGCTTGCTAATAAATTGCAGACGTATGTGTTGGCTTGTCCAGATCTCTGAGCTAATACTGTTAACGCTCTATTGATCTATAGGACGGAATGATAGGATACGCGTATCCTCCGGCGCTGTTGTTTTAGCAGGTATTGCTAAGGTAAACAACCACAATACATTTCTGTTGATAGCATCTCTATCTTCACAGAGATCATGAGTAATTTACTCTCTTGTCTACTGTGGATCTTAACGTGAAATCTTCCTCTATGTGAGGATCTTTTTTCACTGGGTAAATCGTGTCATCTTTATCACAACCAGCAAGGTCGCAACCTTCATGTATTCCGTTGTGTGGTCCGTATTGCATTGCAAGCACTGTACTGGACGAGCTTTGGACGCGATTTCTTACTATAGGAGATCCTCTTCTTCGCTATTCTATGCGACTAAAGTGGAGGCTCTTCCGTCGTGGTGTAGGGATCATTATGTTCATATGGTTGATCCCTCCATACTACTCATTGCTATTTTTTAGTATACTTGTTTCACAAGATCTACTGCAGCCTGTTGTTATTTAGGTTATAGGTTTATGTTACCTCATACCTATGCACTCTACGATAGTTTACAATTGAGTCTTTTGTCTCTTTATCTAAGTCAGTTAGTAACTTTTTGATAAATAGACTTAGAATCTTTAGATTAAATTCCTATACGGATTTTAACTTCGGTTCTTATTTAGCTAAGTAATCATTTGAGCCTCTGGAAACAGTAGTTTTCAAATTCTGACCTTTTAGACAGTAATTCTGTTGGTTTCTCTTTTACTGTAGAGTCAGTGAGTTTCATGCACTATCGATGGATAATTTTCACTTTCATAGTTTCGGAATCAATACTTCCGTTACTATTTAGGTTGGATTGTTGCATAAGAGTTAGGCTCCTATTATCCGGAACCTATTATTTTAAGGTCCTTCCGTCTTCGTATGGGCATAGGCCTTTACTCTTTCCGGGTACAGTTTATGTATTTATAAACAGATATCTGTTTATTACAAGGGCGTAAGCTTCTTCTGTCTTTGATGTCTAGTAGAAGGACGTTACGCTCCATTTTATTGTTAATGGATTCTATTAACTAGCGTACTGCTTATGGTATATCATTGGCTTAGCAGTTGTGCTTAAGATTTCGGCTCATGAAGTAAGAGTTCTTCTACTTCTTGGGCTTACATTAATAGTGTTGCTATTATAGATTTTTGAAGGCTGCTCATTGCTCTCAGCCATCCATTCATGAATTTTATCTCAGAAATATCGAGTCCATTTCTGGAGGCCTCTATTGTTAGGTCTATTATCTACTGCTCAGAATGTCATTCACTTAACAGTTGCTACTATAGCTAGGTAGGCTGTCTGTTTCGGCAGTGTCTCCGTTCGGCTGCCCTCTTCGCTCTGGGCTATTTGACCCAGGGCAAGAAAAAGGGGGGGGGTGGGAGGGTGTTCCCTTGGGTCACCTGTTTTTACTATGAAAACAAGGGGATACCTCCTCCGGAGTTAGTAATTCTGAGCTGTTATTGGGATGGTTGTTAGTGAGAAGTTTAAGTTTATAAAATTCATTCAAGTCTTAGTTTTTAAAGTATAGCTTTTGAATATTGCATATGTCTACGGACATGATTATGCAATTCTCACACACTTTTAGGAGTATAAGAGTCTCTATTCTCTAGACTTACTTTATTATTGGCTTACTTTAAAAATTATTAGTATAAGGATTATTGGATATTAATAGAGTACATGGATGTATGAAGCTCAATTTTTGGAAGGTGTTGTATCTTTCTAATTTATCATAAATAAGAAAGATACATATAAGGCCTATTACTTCTTTTCCCTACAGGGGATGACTCTATTTTATTTTATTGAGCGTATTCCATTTTGCTCTATGTCCTTGGCCCTCCAGCCTTTTTACTATTCAGCTATGTCTGGGTCATTGGTACAGTATAAAAATGTTAAAAAATTTATAGTAATTTATATATTTTTTATACTTACCAATGACCCAGACGGGGATGGCCCTCCCAGGAGTTGGGAACTCTTGCCTCCCCGCTGAGTACATAGCGCTTACCAGGCACTGGTTATTAGAATGATAAATGGCGCCAATTTCGGAACGTCCTTGACACTGCGCATGCGCAGTAGGGGCGAAGTGTGGAGGGCCTTTCAGGACATGTTTTCTTTAGTTTTAGATGCAAATTTTGGGGATTGGGGGGCAAAATTTGTGTTTGGCCCTATATTTTAAGAGTTAGCACCAGCTATGTCTGGGTCATTGGTAAGTATAAAAAATATATAAATTACTATAAATTTTTTAACTTTCCAAATTTAATATATCATTTTTTGGTGATAATATCACAAATGGATTATGCACCAGACATCTCCAAGTATTTCTTTGAGAGTTATTGCCTTTGTTTGATTTACAATTTCCTGTCATTTCATTACCATTTGTTGATACCATAAAAATACCTTTTTTCATAATTGAAAAGAATAAAATTTAGGACTCATCCACCACTGTTCCTGAAAAATGTCAATCACAGATATATTGATGCCTGAAATCCCTAAAACTGGTTGGCTTATTTACTCTCCCACTGATACTTCTCGAGTCATTTTGATATAGCTACAGTAAGGACGCTGTGGACTGGTCTCTTTCCACAGGTGAGCAATATTTCCACAGATGCAAATGATGTTAGTTTCCAAACACTAATTATAGGAATAATCATCAAATATTTAATTAATGAAGCACGGGGCACAACCCAGTGATTTATTCATTAAAATTTTGCTGATGATAATTTTTATGACCTGGTAAGTGCATGAGTGGACATCACTGCCCATGTGTGGATTACGACCACTCCATGGTGACTGTACTGTATTCCTTCAGTTATTGGGTACTTCATTAAGCCTTCAAAAAGTTCTTGGAGAATGAAAAGGGTTATTTTTTTCCCTAGAAAGACCCTAGCTAGATCGAGCTCAAGGTGAAAAAAAGTGTGGGGGGAGGGGGGCTTTGATATTTTATCCCTCACTTCATTTGGCCTGGATACACCCCTAATCTTTGCTATCAGCACATCACTGTTGAGTAAAAAAATTCACAGTGATATTGCTCACCAAGATTCACTCACAGCTTCATCGCTCTGATTATTATGTATATAAATGGTTTTCACAATGTGTGTTATCCTCAGATTTCTAGAATCACAATTCAGTTGGCAATTTATTATTTAAGTATTGTTTTTATAAAGTGGTATCTTTTTCAGGCATTTGACTGCAAGAAATATGGAAATCTTTGGATCAGGTTTATAAATTAAATTATTTTAAAGATATTGAAGAATAGATGTGTATTAATCTCTTTACTAAACAAATCTGCAAAATTTGGCAAGCACTGTATAAAAAACTGCCATTAAATCTTATTTTTAGAAATTTTGCTAATTCAGTTGAATGAGTAGAACTGGGAGGTTATGGAATTTTACATTGGTTTTACTGTCTAATGTTGCTGAAGATCCTTTCACTAACCATTAGCTGTATGGGAAGGAAAAGGAAATCTAGACTAGTAGGCATTGGGAACTTACCTTATAAACCTTACTTTCCATCTGAGCAACCAGGCTTTGCCTCCAATGATGAATCACCGGATCCCCCCCCCCCCCCCCCCCTAAAAATTGTATTCCAACTGGTTGAGTGCTAGAAGCCACTATCACGGCTTTCAAAAAAATGAGGGTACCAGAGCTAAAGCCTAAGTTTTCCTTGCTCATGTTTCATATTCGGTCAAATGTAAATGATATTTTATTTATGTAAATTTGTTCTGTTACAGATAAATAGAGAGTGCTGTTAGACTTGGAAATCTGTCCCTACGAACATTTTGAATTATACCTCAAGCATCGGTTGTCCAGTTTTGATGTTCTTTGGTATGATGATGGACCAGTATTGGGAAAAGGATATCCACTTATTGCTGGTTTCTTTCATGCATACTTACCAATGTAATGGCCCTTGTTGGACTTCGAAAAAACTGGTTCGATGACCGCCTTGCATTATAACTCAAGTATCGGTTATCTGATATTAATGTCATTTGGTGTGGTGATAAACCAGTCTTGGGGTCCAGAGTTATGGCCCTTGTCAAATAAAACTGTCCCCATGAACATTTTGCACAACTCATGCATCTGTTGTTAGATTTTGATATCTTTGGTATGGTGAGTGATAGAACAGTATTGACGAAATGATATCCACATATTGCGGGTTTTGTCTACATATGCCTACCAGTGTTGGGACCGCTCATTAGTTAGAGCATTTGACTTTTAAATAGCTGCTTGAATGCTAGAAGCCACTATCAGGGCTTTCAGAAAAATGAGGGTATCAGAGCAAAAGCCAACATTTTCCTTGCTCATGTTTCATATTCAGTCAAACACCAATAATATTTTCTTTAGATAAGTGTGTTTTATTACAAATTATTGGAGAGTTCCTGTGGGCACTCTCCAATATTTTGTAATAAAATAAATTTTGGTGAACAAATTCAGACCACCAAAAATAATACAGCATTCAACTAGTTAAATCAAAGGCCAATGGTACAATCCTGACCGCACAAACTGCTCTGTTTCCTTAGGAAGACACATAATCCTGATTGCACCCACATGGGGGGCACTGTTTTCAGATGGGTACTGCATTTATCTGCTGCTAACTCTTCTTGTGTTGAGTTAGCAAGTAGGAGAGTTGGACAGTTGCTTGGTGGTTTTCTCTTTGTACTACAGCTTCCTTCACCTGTAAAACAGTACAACATGATATAATCCTGGCTGCTGAAAGCGTCATAATCCCAAATAAACAAATAAACTTACCAGAGTTAAAGCCCAAGTTAGACTTGGCAAACTGATCCTATGGTCCTTTGGCTGTGAAACTCAAGCTTCTGATATTTTTATACTGTACCAATGACCCAGACTTATGGTGCTAACTCTAAAATATCTAGGGCCAAACGCAAATTTTACCCCCCAATCCCCAAAATTTGCATCTAAAACTGAAAATTACATGTTCTATATGGTCCTCCATACTTTTACTCCACTGCGCATGCGCTGTGTCAAGGAGGTCTCGAAATTGGCACAATTATCATTCTTTGTTTGGCCCTCAATATAGTTACACTTCATTGTTATTTGTGCTTGTAAATCTCAGTTTTAAGGATTCCAGACACATAATTATGAGAGAAATGGTGGATATAAGGAGGAAATAGAAGGATGAGAGGAAAAAACAGTGGAAACAAATGTTGAGGGCTGTAACTTATAATTATTTTACGAAATTATTCATGTTACCTATTTTCGAGGCATGACCTTGTTGTGGTCATTCTTGCTATGAATGTTCCATTGTTTAATCAGTGTTTCCTCTCTCCCTTTCCTTTATTCCCCCCTAGCTATTCTCCCATGCTTTTGGCTTATTTTTCGTAATGTTTATTACTAAAATGTCTTGGGAGTTTTGGCTTGGAAAAAGAATTATTTTCTGTTGTTTTCCCCATGCTTACGTCCTCACCCATGGGTGGTTAGGCATTTTGGTTTGCATCTACCATCTGATGTTCTGCAGTTTCTTCTCTGGAAGTCTCTGTTTTGCATCAGATAGTGTTTAAATTGGTAAATGATTTCGGGCCATGTTTATCAGTGCCTGGAGTCATGTTTCCGGTTTGTTTTCACTTTTTGTTTATGTTGACAACGGTTACTTCTTATAGTGATTACTTGTCCTCTGCTTAGTTCAGTTCATAGCAAGATACATTAATATTGTCCGTAAGTGTTACATTAATTTTTTGAAATGATTTTAAAATTTTTGTCCACACTTAGGCTTTTTTGGGATCCATTTGGGCTCATTGTTCCCATTGGGAACTTGGGCTCTTCTGAAAATTTAAAAAAAAAATTTTTTGGGGGGAATTTATTTTCTTTTGAAATGTTGGATTATAATATATTATGTATATTTATTTCAAGGGTTAGTGCGAGTAATATGACTGTGTATATTTTTTCATGTTGAAAAAATATTCTTCAATTGTAATGCGAGGATATCCTACAATTGCGAGGATATCTTCCTCTAATTCACAGGTTCATTGTGTTTCTTATAGTCAATGTAGTCGCACTAATTCTTGCTCTGTGTGTGTTGATTGATATGACAACGCTGGAGACATGTGTCACGGTATTTTGTTAGCGGTGAGGGGTCTATTACGGTCCTCTCTCCATAGGGTCACTCTATATTATCAGTTTCTTTTTCAGAATTCAGAGTGATGTTTCCGTGATGTCTTCAACAAGTGTGTCTCTGTCGTTGCAATATTAGAGCTAGTGGGAAGTGCTCAAGGTATTACAACAATTGCCGGGAGTTCGCTAGTTCGATCGAAGGCATTGATCACCCGCTAGTCGGCCCGTTGTCGCGACCATTCACCAGGAAAGAATGGCTCAGCACCCGGGTTCGTCTGTCGCGGTCCAGGGAAGCAGATTGGGTGATGCGAGCACTATAAAACATCAGATGTGCACACCCAGCAACGACGGATCCGAGGATGGTAAGGAGGAAGCCTGTCAGTCCGGTAGCTAGCTCATCCAGGTCCACCCGGACCGCGAGCGAGAGAGGCCCCCTCTCTCTTGCATCAACATCTGCGCCGCAATGTTGTTGTATGTTTGTTCGCTTAGTTGGAGCTTACGTCCACTCCTCCTGCTCAGGAAGCTCCGTCGCATGACAGTTTGACGTGGCTGTTATATTGGCTTCCTCATCCTCGTCAACACACACGACCGCACCTTGGCTATGTGACCACAGATTTCCAGGGGATGTTCGCATATTATATAAATGCAGGATTGAACGTCCCTGGTGCTCCTGCTTTGCCGACCAAGGAATACACGTTGACCAGGTCACTCCATCTGCTAGCCAGGGATATGAGACCTTTCCAGTTGGGACGTTCGCATATTATTTAAATGCAGGAATGAACGTCCCGGGAGCTTCCAGCGGATAATTCACGTAGGACCACAGCTCCACAGGTCTCATAGAGTAACATGAACAAGGTGTTGTTACCGTGATGTCTTCGTAAATTGTGCTTCAGTCGTCACAGTCAAATGAAGAGTTAGTGGCAAAAGTGCTCATGTAGATGTGTCAGTTGCCTGGAGTTCCCTAGTAGGATCGATGGCTTTGACACCCGCTAGCTCGCCTGGTGCCGCGACCATTCACCGAATGGCTCAGCACCCGGGTTCGTCCGTTGCGGACCAGGAAGGAAATTTAGGTGATGCGAGCACTATAAAATACAATGTGCACACCCAGTGATGACGGATACGAGGATGGTACGGAGGAAGACTATTAGTCCGGTTCCTAGCTCGTCCAGGTCCATCCGGGCTGCGAGCGAGAGAGGTCCCTCTCTCATACTACAACATCTGGGCACAGATGTTGTGGTACAAAACGTTCCTCAATCAGCGCATACGTCCACCGCTCGGGATGCTCCGTTATATAGACAGACCAGAGAGACTGCTCTTTCAGATTCCTCATCCTCACGGCAGCACACGCAACCGCACCTTGGCTACGTGACCAGTCATATTCAACCAACATCGCCGACCAGGAATTCTAGGGCGACCAGGTCATGCCATCCGGTAGCCAAGGATACGAGGCCTTCATACTCCGGACGTTCGCATATAAGAAATATGCAGGAATCAATGTCCAAGGAGCTTCTAGCGGCTAAATTCTGTAAGACCGCAGCTCCATAGGCCTTCGTTACAGACGTGCTATCGCAGATAGCACAAATTATCGCAGCATCCCAGCACCCGACAGTAACTCTGTCGGATTAAGAATTATCCGAGGAAGCTGGGTTGGTACCTTCCGCTGCAGCTTCAGGCAAGGATGACCAAGAATTACAAGTGGTCCGACAGGATGGCAAAAGGGATACGGATGAGTTGTATATTCCCTTTCGGAACAACATAATTGCCGTAGAGTGCATCCGGCATTATCTTCTGACGTTGTTCCTCTGGACCAAAAATTGCTGCGTTGAGTGCCACTGGACTCAGAATTCTTATCGGTTTAGGGACATCATCCCTCAGTTTCCGACATAGTCCAGATATGTCTCACAGACTTTTGATCTGTTGAATGACGCTATATTTATATAACTTGCTACCTAAATGGGCAGGTCAGGTTTCTTATCGGCAAATGCTCTACATCTGCCTTTCATCAATTTAAGGAATATTTTGAAACGTCAGGACAGAGCATTCTGAGAGTTCTCTGCATCTAGATGACCAGGTCAGGACCTAGTATTGTTTATACCATCGTCAATGTCAATTCCAACCATGATGTTGGAAACGACAATATCGTTTAGCTTAGACGCATCCTCGTACGCAGATCACCTTACCAGAGCGTTATCATTACGTCTCAAAGGAAAAAATATTCTAGGATGTACAACCTCCTTAACTGGTAGAGTGCTGAATTATTTTTGGCAATTAAAATTTGTTCACATGTCTTTGCCTTGCTACAATTTATGGGACAGTGCCTGTGGGCACTCTCCCATAAACTGTAACACGGCAAATCCTAACTGACTAAATAATATCACTTCAAAGATAATATGAAGCATATCCATTGAATATGAAGCCTTTAAATGGCAGTACCTGCACTTGAGAATGAAGCCCAAATATGGGCTTCCAGCACTCTACCAGTTAAGAGTTCTTTCAAGGGCCTCACGTAAAACTCCGCCCTTTTAGTGGCAATATGAAGTTGGTTAGATGTGACGCGGCCCTGGCTACATCCACGCGTGTGGATAGTAAGGTGAAAAACTCTCTCAGAGTCGCTTCGGTCTCCGGAGAGTTTTCTTTGACGGCAAGCTTTCCGCAGTCTATGATCAGATAACTAAGAAAGCTTCAGACTCTCTGCTATTCAAATTCGCTTCCAAATAGTCAGATTCAGCAGAGAAAAGTAGGACAGCCACTTCTGGGATGAATACGTCCAAGGGAAGTTCCTATAGAGGTTCCTATGCATCCTCTAGGTCTTACTCTAGATACCGACAGGGTAGCGACTCAGGTAGGGGCTGTAATTCTGGCCGAGACATCCGGTCAGATGCCCCTAGGTCGACGGGGCGAGGTGTGGGCCATGGAGGACATGGCTTCTCCTTCCGCAAGCCTATCAGGACCAGGAGGTAATGGTATTAACCTCTATCGTGTACTAGTGAGCGGAAGACTGTCGAGTTTCTCAATTAATTGGGAGTAGATTACGGACATCCCTTGGATTCGAGGGGTGATTTCAGAAGGACAAAATTGTCCTTCAAACGAAAACCTCCGTTAACTTGAAGTCCAAGATGGACTCCGCTTCCGTCAAGTCCACAGGAAAGAGGCTCGCTTCCATCAGATCCAGCAGTCAGACTGTTTTGATATTTAGTGTGCAGCATCCTTA
This sequence comes from Pictodentalium vernedei, assembly GCA_031216915.1. Lineage (NCBI taxonomy): Eukaryota > Metazoa > Mollusca > Scaphopoda > Dentaliida > Dentaliidae > Pictodentalium > Pictodentalium vernedei. The sequence goes on along the minus strand of CM062297.1, from coordinate 226,060,450 downwards.
GGAGGGTGAGATTCAAGTTTGTTAAAGCCAAATCCCTGGGTTCATATTTGGGCTCACTGTGGTAGCCCGAATTATAACTTAGTTCAAAATGAGGAATTTTCTTTAAAAATCTTCTTCAGATCCAGCAGTCGGAATGTTTTGATATTTGGTATGCAGCATCCTTAGGGGGGTGAGATTCAAGTTTGTTCAAGCCATGTCCCTAGGTCCATATTTGGGCTGACTGTGGGAGCCCAAATGATAACTTAGATCAATATGAGGAATTTTCTTTAAAAATCTTCTTCATATCCAGCAGTCGGAATGTTTTGATATTAGGTGTGCAGCATCCTTAGGGGGGTGAGAGTCTAGTTTGTTAAAGCCAAGTCCCTGGGTTCATATATGAGCTCCCTGTAGGAGCCCGAATTATAACTTAGTTCAATATGAGGAATATTCTTTAAAAATCTTTTTTTTTTAGATCCACTGGTCAGAATCTTTGGATTTTTGGTCTAAGCTTTTTTTAGGAGGAGCAGATGCAACTTGTTGAAATCAATTCTCTGGTTTGATATTTAGGCTACCATGTCAGGTGAGCACCCTCAGGCCCCCCTCAGATCCAGCAGTCAGAATGTTTTGATATTTGGTATGCAGCATCCTTAGGGGGTGAGATTCAAGTTTGTTCATGCCATGTCCCTAGGTCCATATTTGGACTCACTGTGGGAGCTTGAATTGTAACTTAGTTCAAAATGAGAAATTTTCTTTAAAAATCTTCTTCTTCAGATCCAGCAGTCGGAATGTTTTGATATTTGGTGTGCAGCATCCGTAGGGGGGTGAGATTCAAGTTTGTTAAAGCCAAGTCCCTGGGTTCATATATGGGCTCCCTGTAGGAGCCCGAATTATAACTTAGTTCAATATGAGGAATATTCTTTAAAAATCTTTTTTTTTTAGATCCACTGGTCAGAATCTTTGGATATTTGGTATAAGCTTTTTTTAGGAGGAGCAGATGCAACTTGTTGAAATCAATTTTCTGGGTTGATATTTAGACTACCATGTCAGTTGAGCGCCCTCAGGCCCCCTGGTCTCATGAATGCCTATCTAAGATTATGGAGCAGGCCGTTGCTCAGTTCCCATATGACCACCATTATCTTATCCGAAGTCTTCCAGTCACCATACAGGTTGATATGTTGCACATTAACAGTGCTTCTAAGAGTGCAAAATGACATTCTCTTATCCATGAGTAAACGTAAAATTTCCTTCCTTGTTTTTTTAAACTTGAACGCCGCCTTCAACAACATATATAGACCATAAAATTCTAATTGAAAGCTTGGAACAAAGAGTAGGTCTCATAGGTCATGTGCTTGGCTGGTTTGCAACATATCTCTCGGGTTGTACACAAAGCATAGTCATTGATGACAAATCATCAGAACAAGTGACACTTTGGTTCGGCATCCTACAATGGTCAGTGTTGGGCCCATTACTCTACACTATTTATATCCTCCCTGTTGGTGAAATTTTCCAGAGCCATTGTAATGACTTTCATTTTTACACTGATGATATGCAGCTGTATATTAGTTTTACTCATGAGACATCAAATACAATGCATGTGATAAAATTTCCTCAATTTGAACCATAATTCAGAAGTGACAAACATAGATCTACCAAATCAACGAAAATATCCAAATTATCCCTCAGTATTCAAAATTCATTGTTTGCCCTCAGCAGCTGATTCTGTAATCTTCGTTATTTCATAGATGAAATTTGACAACTCATGACCATGTTAAGCATGTTTGTTGTTCATTTTTTCATTTACGTAATATCAGTTAAAATCGGCCTTTCATTGATACAAAAATATCAGAACAGCTTGTTCATGCTTTTGTCACTAGTCACCTTGACTATTGTAAATGTCTTTTGACAACTTTTAGAACCTCCACTCTTGAAAAGTTACAGCACATCAAAAATTGTATGGCATGTCTCATCACCCAGTCTACAAAGTAAGGACACATTACACCAGTCCTTTTCTTCAATCTCCACAGGCTTCCGATTCAGCAGAGAATTCAGTTCAAATTCCTTCTTCTTATCTTTAACCCTTTACCCAATGTAACGGCCAAAACCGGCCAGCAGTAGTCACAAAATTCACGATTCAATTTTTATTACTTTTTCATTTTTTGTCACAAAAACATAGCTTATGACCACCTCATTGGAATGAGCTCAATGAGCTTGTCCCAATGAGGGGTCATGAGCTTTGTTTTTGACGCAAAAAAAAATAAATTAGTGCTTCAGGAATTTTATTTGCAAGTGTCATCTGTTAGGTAAAGAATTAAAGTGTTAAAGGATCTGCACTACTCTACTTGCCTAATTTGTTTATCATTCACAAACCACAGAGGTCTCTTCGTTCATCATATTAATTAATCTGTTACAACCTTCAACTGTAGGGGATAGGGCATTTGCTGTTGGCATGGCAAATCTATGGAATTCTCTTCCAAACCATCTAAAAGAAATGGATTCCCCCCTAGAATCATTGTAGTAATGTATTAAAATATACCTTTTCCATAAAGCCTTTTGCAATTTTGTAAAGCCACAGCACACCATGTCTGTATTTCATGCTATGAAAGTCGTACAGTGGAACGCTGTTAATTGAATAACCACTTTGCCAATGAAAATTATTCAATTAACAGGAGTATTCAATTAACAGGGATTCTGTCACTTTCCTGTTGTCTAGAGATAAACTTAGCATTTATTCTATTATATCTTGTTTGATAGAGCTCTGTGAGATCTGTCAAACAAAATATAATTAGATTAAATGCCTGTATTGGATGTACTGAGGCCAAATAGGTCTATAAACAAAGGAAGAGTGGGGAGAGTCAGGGTAATTTCTTGATGGGTTGCAAGATTTTTTATTCAATTAACAGGAGTTTACTCTATAACCTATATTCAATTAGCAGGTGAAATTTGTACTGGAGGTATGGTAAATGGTTTTGTGTTGGGAAATTATATTCAGTTAACAGGGTTATTCAGTTAAGAGATGTCCAATTAGGTGGGCTCCACTGTATTTTTATTATGTGAATCATTCTGCAAAATGACACATTTGAATACTTTCTGGCAATATATTGACTCCAGAACAGCTTCAAACACACATATGCAACCACACCAGATGAGTGGATATGGATAGGCAATATAGATGAGCTGTATAAACTCTGTTCATCACCCCACCCCAGAACAGATGGTTGCTGAGTGCTGCCTGTAGCTTGACCCTGCCCCAACAAACTCATAAAACTCACAATACAAAATTACACTGCACCCACGCACACTCCGCCAATATCAACTCCAAAACATCTACACACATACAGATGCAGTCATACCACAGTGCATATGGATAGGTAACAGCATCAAGCAGCAGAAACTCTCTGCCCCAAGCCCTCCTTGCCCCTCCCCAAGAAAAGATGCAAGCATTGGTTGCAGGATGCTGCTCATGACATGACCCTGCCCCAACTGACAAGACATTTAGAATTGAAGCAACAAACTCTAATCTTTTTCTCTTTTTCTCCATCAGACATATGTGCGGAACAGAAATCATTGACTCACTTTTGTTACAAAGAAGCAAAATTTCATTGGAATTTTCTACAAATAGTGCACCGCAATTACAATTTGAATCACTGGTGACAGATTAAAATCGTCCCCTGAGTTCCAATGTGTTCAGTAGGCACATAGAACACATAGGAACTCAGGGGACGAAATGGTAACCTGGTTCCCTTTGCAAATTTGGTTGGCGATAAAATGTATTGTTTTTGTTGATAGTTGTCAAATGAATTGCTGAGTGTCGTTCTAAAAATTGTTTTTTTTTGTAGACATGAACGCATGTAATAAACACAGGATGGCATGTGTGTAAATGGGTTAATCGATATGGCACTTGTGTCATTGTGGAATCATAAAACTGGAGGCCTGCAGCCTCTCTTATCTTTCGGCGCTGACACTCGTGTCATATCGATTAACCCATTTACACACACGTGTCATTCTGTGCATTTATTATTATTATTTTTATTATTATTATTTTTATTATTATTGTTATCCCACCTGACATAAAGTCAGGGTGAGCCTTAGTGATCACTTTTCATCTGTTGTCTGTCATCCATCCTAGGACGTCCATCCTCTGGCATCGACCTGCCCCAGACATGTTGAGTTTGAAAAACTCAAAATAGTTGGATTTTCATATGGTGAAACTTGTTTTTACATGCAACGCAAAAACTGTAATTCTCCTCTCTCTCTCCATCCATTACTTTTAAAATTCATGCTCAAAAAATGAGTAAATAAATAAATAAAATATTGGCAGTGTTGCTCTAACAAATGCACAGTTTCATCTGACTCAGAAAAATTAGGCTGGAAAAAATTTGCATAAAATAAGTTCCAAACAATTCCCCCACCCTTCCCAAATCCCTCCCTCCCTCCCCCTCCCTCCCCCCCCCCCCCCCCCCCCCCCCCACGAACATAGTATAAATTCAAGTCAGCCAAAATGAAGGGGAAAAATGGAATATGAGCAGTTTCAGCAAATGGACCACTGTGATGAAGAAAAATACCCTAGACAAAAATTGCATAATAAACTTTGCACAGAAATCAAATTTGAGCTAGGAGCTGAAAAAAAGAAAAATTAAATTTAGAAAATGTAAGAAAGTTGCTGATTATTGCCGAAACGTAAGCACAGTTTCAACTAATGGACCTTCATCACTGAAAATTTGCTGGTTAAATTTATAAAATAACTGCATGAAATAAGCATTTTTTTAAGTCAGTTATCAATGTACTTTACTCATTGCCAATACAGATCAACTATATCGCTTTTGTTAGTTTTTTGTCATAATAACCAATTATATTGGTTCACCAGAAGCAGAGTTTACAAGATTAGTTACTGTCAAAACACCCAAATCAAATGATTAACATTTATTTACATACACATGTAGACATATCAACCATGTGTTTGAGGTTTTAAATCAAAACATTCTTTCAACAAAATTAGGGTAATCCCAGAAAAATCCCCTCTGTCAAGTCTCACCATGGAGTTATATATCAGAGAAACTTGAAAAAAACCCTATTTCCTGTTTACTATTTGAAGATTTTTGCATTTGTCTCAATATTTTTTGAGGCTAAGGCCCCACAAAGTAGATCTTCTGTTTCTCAGGCCATTTTTATATGCCCGTTTGAAAAACGAGACGTATTATAGTATGGCGTTGTCCATCCGTCTGTCTGTCTGTCTGTCCGTCTGTCTGTCTGTCCGTCCGTCCGTCCGTCCGTCCGTCCGTCCGTTTGGTTTCCGAACATTAACTTTAGTATTTGTTTTCCGATCGGCTCCAAATTTGGTATGTGGTTTAATCACAACAAAATACAGGTCAAGTTCGAATATGGGGTCAGTCTGAACAATTTTTGCCTGAATTATGGCCCCTGTTGGACTTAGAATTTGTCAAATATTTGGTTTCCGGATGATAACTTTAGTATTTGTTTTCCGATCAGCTCCAAACTTGGTATGTGGTTTAATCACAACAAAATACAGGTCAAGTTCGAATATGGGGTCGGTCTGAACAATTTTTGCCTGAAATATGGCCCCTGTTGGACATTATATGATGTATAAGGTAAAGTAATTCTTGAAACCTCTCGCACTGATACATAATAGTGAAACCACTTTGGCTTCCTTTATAATTTTGCAGCATGACAAATCACTGTCAAGTGAAGCTAGAGAGGTCGAACAGGTTCACAGTGTGATCATGGGGTTCTAACCATATAAATCTAATACTCACTTCAGATATATTGCAAAACTACCATGAAACGTTGAAAAATGCAAATAAAAATGTATGAAGTTCAAAGAAAACACACCAATATTGTGTGACTTACTGCGTCAAAAGAAAACACACCAATATTGTGTGACTTACTGCGTCAAATAATTAATTGGTCAAATAATTACCCAATTAACAAACTGACTAGTCAAATAAATCTCATGGTTTTGATGTGTTTTATTTAAACTTTATATCTTTTTCTATACACATGCCTCTATGTAAACCACAGGAAGTGAAACAGTACTTGTTTTCTTTGGAAAACAAATAAGATTTTACAGTCCAAATAGGATTCATTCACCAATGCTTGAGTTGGAAATCCTCTAACCTTAAACACCAATAAATAAATACCTAAAGATAAGAAGCTTCAGTGTTTCTAATATATATATATATCTATATAAATATGTTACAGTCAAACTGTGAAATCAAGAATTTTTTTTTTAAATTATTAAATTATTGAGTCTTTTTGTGAAGCTATTGTCCTTAATTTTTAGTCTTTTTCTCAAATGACTGAAAAATTTAGTCATTTCACAAAATCACTGATTTCAAAAGTCTGACCGTAACATATATATATATGCCAGTATAAATTTCTCGCACTCTAAAAAAATTGCAAATGTGTTAAAATGGTACAATTTGAACAGTTCACAGGCGTATGATGCAATGCCCAGCGGTGCTCTTGTTTGTCAAATTGCATGTGGGTTGGTGGACGATTTTTAGCTCATCTTGACAAAGTCAAGCTGAGCTAATCTCATCGCTCTCCCTCCATCCGTCGTCCGTCCATCCATCGTCCATCAACGCCATGTTTTGATCTCCTCCAAAACCACTGGGCCAATTCAAGTGAAAGTTTGTGTGAGTGATGGTCCCGAAGGGGCATTGCATTTTTGTTCAACTCAACATGCCTAACCCCATAGGGAGGGAGTGGGGCAAAATGCCCCAAAATATATTTAAAATCTTCTTCTCATGAACCAGTGTGTACAATGACTTGATATTTGTTATGGAGCTTCCTTTTGAGGTGTAGAATCAAGTTGGTTCAAGCGAAGTTCCTATTTGGCTTTGTAATGGGAGGAGTAAGATTTTTTGGACCCACCCAAAATTTCCATATTTTTACACAACAACCAATGGCCCAGACTTAGCTGATGCTAACTCAAAATTATCCAGGGCCAAACACAAATTTTGCCCCCCAATCCCCAAAATTTGTATGTAAAACCAAAAATTTGTTGTCCTATGTGGTCCTCCATACTTTTGACATCTGCACATGCATAGTGTCCTTGAAGCACCGAAATTGGCACCAAGCATCATTCCTTGTTTGGCCCTCTGTCAGATAACAGCAAACTGACTTCTGTGCTTTTAAATCTCAGTTTTGGTGATGCCAGACACAAATCAATGATGATAATTGTGAATCCAAGGACAGAATAGGATGATGGAAGGAAGAAACGGTGGTTTTAAGTGTTCAGGGCTGTAATTTTATAATTTTTGATAAAATTATTTCATGTTTCCCAATTTCGGGACATGGGCCTGACGTCATCATTCTTGCTTATGATTTTGCCACTGTTTGTTGAGTGTTCCATCCCTATCCTTCCTTGAAGCCTCCCAGTTAAACTCCCATGCTTTTTTGCTTTTTTTTATTGAATTTTTTTTGTAAATTTCATGGGAGTTTTACGTGTTTCACAGAATGTTTATTCTATATATCCTCATGGTTACGTCCTCACCCTAGGGGTGTTTAGGCGTTTTTGGTCTTGCATCTTCCATCCGATGTATCGTATTTTCTTCTAATGAAGATCTTGCTTTGCATCAGATAGTTTAAAATCTGTTACTGACTTCAGGCTGTGTTGTTCAGTGCCTGGAGTCCTGTTTCCGGTTTTCATTTGACGTTGTTTACATTGACAACGCTCTGCTTATATATGTAGTTTCCTATGTAGGACTGTGGTAGGACTATTATAAGATACATTATATATTCTGGTATTGTAGCTTTAATTTTTGGAAAGAAAAAAGAATTTTGTCTACACTTAGCCTCTATCGAGCTCCATTTGGGCTCATCGTTCCCTTTAGGAACTTGGGCTCATGTCAAAATTCTGTCGAAAATTTTTTTATTGTAAATTATTTTTCGAATTAGTGTTTTGATTAATATTATTATGTATCTTTTTCAGATATTTATTGGGAGTTGGTGCGAGTACCGTTGACTTTTATTTTATTCAAAATGAAAGTTCTTTGCTCTAATATTGTAACTCGAGGAAGTCTTCCTCTGATTCACATGATAATTGTATCAGTTGTAGTCGGTGTACTTGCACTAATTCCTGTTCAACTTGTGTCAGTTGGGATGACAAATGTTGGAGACATGTGTCACGGTATGTTGTAAGTGGCGAGAGGGCAATGCTGGTCCTCTCGCCACAAAGTGAAAATGTGCTTCCATCGTCGCAATTAGATAGTCAGTCAGAGCTAGCGGCTGAAGTGCTCGTAAATATTAGACAGGGCAATAAGCCACATACACGCCGGTGGTTTCAGATCCCTGTCTCCAGCTAGCTCGACCGCTGAAGCAGTAGGTACTGCGACACCGGGTTTGTCCCTTGCAGTTGAGCAGAGGAAAAAGGGTAGAGCGAGCACTATAAAATACAAACAGGCTCACCCTGCGACGACGGAAAGGAAGAAGCCGGCAAGTTCGACAGTAAGCTTGATGACGTCTGACAGGAATGTGAGCGAGAGGGTCCCCTCTGGGGCCAGATGTTGTTGTTCAGAACTTGCGTCAGTCGGAGCTTACGTCCACGCCTCCTGTCCGGGACGCTCCGTTCAATACACAGCCAGGGTCGGCTACAATTATGGCTTCTTCTATGTCTACAAAGCACACACGACCGTACCTTGGCTACGTGACTTCGGATATCCAGCCTGCATCTCCAAGAAAGGACCTCTCTTCGTCAAGAAAGTCACACCATCTGGTAGCCAAGGAGACGAGGCCTCATTCATCGGGACGTCCGCAGAAAAGAGCCATCTCGGACACACTGTCCCAGAAGCAGCCGGCGGCCAAGCAACAAAAGACTGCTGCTCCTGATGCCTCTGTAATAGACTTGTTGTTGCGAATCATGCAGCTTATCGCAGCATCCCAGCAGGTACAGGAGCAACCTACGGCAGCCTCGGAACACGAGCTGTCGGATGACACTGGGTTGGTCCAGTCATCTGCGCGTTCAGATGCCGATGACCGTGAGTCTTATCTGATTCTGTTGGATGGTGAAAGGTATTTGGAGGAAAATGACCCTTCCCTTTCAGAACAACATATGGTAGCGATGGATTTAATTCATCAATACTTTCCTGAATTTGTTCCTGAGAATCAGACTGCTGCGACTGCTCATAAGAAGCAGCTAGCGTCGTTAGACGCTGACTATATCTGGTCAGAGGAGGAGATCCTTTCCTTTCCTGTGCAGTCTAAACAGGTGTCACAGACCTTCGGTCTTTCCAGTGGAAAGAAAAAAGGCAGCTTTTTATTATCATCTTCCGTACGTCTACCGTTTATTGGACCACGTCCATTTAAAACAGTAGTGGGAAGGTGTTCAGAGAGTTCCTCTGCATTTGGATGAGCAGGCTGAGGACCTAGATATGTCCTTACCTCCGCCATTCACAATTAGCTCGGACACAATTGAGACGGCAATTTCTTCTAACAGAGTGAAATTAGACACAATGTCACAGATCACCTTACGAGAGCTATGGCGCAACATCTCAATGGGAAGGAATTTGAGGATGTTCATACCTCTTTACTAGTTCTTTCCAGGGCTATAATGTTTACCACGTATAACTCCACCCTAACAGTGGCTAATTTGGAGTTAATTGGACGTGATGGAGCCCTTGCGTCGGCATCTTTGCTAGATGACAGGGTGAAAAACTCTCATTGAGTCGCACCGGTATCGGGTCACGATATCTTTGACGACAAGCCTTCTTTCGACAAATAAACCTGCAACAGCAGAGAAGAGTAAAGGAGGACGTTCGGGACAAAAATTGTTCAGAGGGAACTCCTCGCGAGGATATAAAAGATCCTCATATACTTACTCTCGAGATCGTCAAAAAATTGTTCAGAGGGAACTCCTCGTGAGGATATAAAAGATCCTCATATACTTACTCTCGAGATTGTCAATTCAGCGACTCAGGTCAGGAGTGTGGGTCTGGCCAAGGCAACTGGTCAGATGCCCCCAAGCCAGCGGGTCAAGGCTCATCATGGGGAGGACGTGGTTTCTCCTCCCGCAGGCCTAGCAGATCCTACAGGTGATGGTCAGGACCTCTATTGTGTTCCAGTTGGCTGAAGGTTATCAAGATTCGTGAGAAACTGGATAACTATTACGGAAGACCAGTGAGTGAGAAGTGTGATCTCAGATAGCCTAAGGCTATCGTTCCGAGCAAAACCATCACTAACACAAAGTCCGCATTGGACACAACTTCCGCCAAATCCTGTAAAAAGAGAGTCTCTCCTTTCGGAGGTAAAGTTTCTCTTGGAAAAGGAAGCAATAGAGGTCGTAGAGAACCAAGAGTCTCTAGGTTTCTACAGTCACCTGCTCCTCGTACTGAAGCCAGATGGCTCGTTCCAACCGGTAATAGACTTGAGCTGGATAAACAAACTTATCGTAGCTCCAAAGTTCTATATGGAGACCATTTGGTCAGTAAGGGCGAGCATACGAGTGAACGACTATGCAGCAAGTTAGATCTAAAAGATGCATACTTTCATGCCCTGGTACATCCAGCATTCAGAAAGTACCTACGGTTTGCCGTTCAAGGGATAGTATATCAGTTCCGAGCAATGTGGTTCGGTCTGAATCTAGCATCCTGGGCGTTCACTCGAATAATGAACTCGGTAATGTCTTATTTCCGAGCTCATTCATTTGCGGTAACATCGGCTTACTTGGACAACATTCTTCAGAGGTAACAAAACTACTCTTCAGAAGAATGTTCAGAGTCTGCTATTATCACTCCGGCGTCTCAGTTTCATCATAAACAAGAAGAAGTCAGATCTAGCCCCATCCCAAGTCGTTCATTCACTTGGAGATGAGCTTCAAGACTAACAACAATCTTGTTTGTCTGCCGTTACCGAGAGCGAAATTAGTCAGTTGTTATGCTCGCTTTTGTCTACACTCAAGACGCATTAACAGCAAGGGAATTTATGTGACTGATGGGGTTGTGCAGAGCGGCTACGGATCTCATTAGGATGGGTCGCTTACGCACACGTCCACTCCAGATATTCTTTACTCAGAACTGGAGTGTGAAGATCCATTCGCTCGAGACCAGTATTGATTTAACGGACTCAGGGAGTTCCGCTGCAGCTGCCAGATCTGGCTTTCACGATTATGACGGAGACGAGTCAAACAGGTTGAGGCACGACCCTGAACCCGACAGACTCGAAGTGCCAGGGTCTTTGTGACCCAGAGCTCCTGAAAAACACATAATTATCAAAGAAATGATGTCAGTATGGTTAGTGCTACAACAGTGGTTTCACATTATAGAGAATGCTCATGTTCAAATATTGTCGGACAACTCGACAGTAATAGCGTATATAAGGAACCAGGGAGGCACGCATTCGATTCCGTTATACGAACTAATGGAAAGAATCCTTCTATATGGTTTTGGAACATCAAGTTCATCTATCGGTCTGTCATATACCGGGTCGTCTGAACGTACTAGCAGACTCGCTCTCTCGGAAAGGTCGCCTGTTGCCTTCAGAGTGGACTCTCAACAAGCGAGTGTTCAGACAGATTTTCTACCAGTGGGATCAACCTATGATAGACTTATTTGCGACACACCTCAACAATCAGTTGCAGACTTACGTGTCGCCATGCCCAGATCCTCGAGCATATGCAGTAGATGCTCTCTCAATTCCATGGGACGGAATGATAGGATACACGTATCCTCCAGCTCCGTTAATTCAACAGATCTTGTTAAAGATCAAGCAATCGCATTGCAAGATTCTGTTAGTAGCATCTCTGTCGTCACAGAAACCATGGATCAATCTACTCAGGTGTCTGTTATGGGACGGGAGGACCTTCTGTATCAGGGGAAGTCACGCACACTGCATCACAACCAGGAAGGGGTAACGAATTTATCTATTGACTTTCCGTTTTAGAAGTATAATCTATTTCCGCTGTGCGGTCCTTCTTGCACGGCAAGCGTTTTACAGGACAAGCAGTGGACGCAATTTCTAACTGTAGGAGGACCTCCTCTTCGCTGAATTACGCAGCAAAGTGGAAGGTTTTCTTCCGTTGGTGTAAGGATCAGTCGATAGACGTTTATGATCCATCCATACTGGATATTGTCAACTTTCTGGTACTGCAGCCTGTCACTATTAAGGGCTATAGGTCTATGCTATCGGACACTTACGCCCATCATGATAGCTTGGCAATTCGATCTAATGCTTCATTATCCAAATTAGTTAGAAATTTCTCTGTAAATAGACCTAGAACCCTCAGATTAATTCCTAAGTGGAATTTACCTTGGGTTCTGTTGACACTCAAAGAAGCTCCGTTTGAGCCGTTAGACAGTGTAGAGTTCGAATTCTTAACCTATAAAACAGCATTTCTCTTAGCCTTTGCATCTGCTAGAAGAGTTAGTGAACTCCATGCTTTATCTGTTGATGAATCTCACTACTGTAGTGTTGGAAATACCATCACTTTAACTACACAAGTGGGATTTTTGGCTAAGAATCAGGTTCCAGATATACGGCCTGAGCCTATTATCATAAAGGCTCTGCCGTCTACGGACAACTGTAGACCTTTGCTGTGTCCAGTCAGGGCTATGCTCATATATAAACGCCTATCGGAGTTAATTAGAAAAGGAAGAAAATGCTGCTTTTTATCATTGATTCCTAACAGAAAAGATATATCTGTTCATTCTATTGCTAGATGGATTCAGCTGGCAATACGTATTGCCTATGGAAATCTATCTTCTGATCAGCGTTCTGTAAATACGATATCAGCGCATGAAGTTAGAGTGTCCACTTCTTGGGCCTATTCTAACAGTATAGCCATTACTGATCTCATGAAAGCTGCGTACTGGACACAGCCTTCTACATTTACGAAGTTTTACCTTAGAAATATTGAGTCCATCTCTGGTGACCTTAGGTCTTTAGGTCCTCTATCTGTTGCTCAGAATGTCGACCACTAAAGGATTACAGCTATAGTTATTTGGGCATCCCGTTTCAGCAGTGATGCTGTTCCGCTGCCCTCTTCGTTCTGCGGTTATATAACCCAGAACAAGGGGAGGGGGACGTTTTTTCCCTTAATATCATCTGGCTTTATAGTGAAAAGCAAGGGAAGACCTCCTCTGGTGTCAGTAGTTCCGAGTCAGTGCTGGGATGGTTTTAATGTGTAGCTTGGTGTGAAGCAATCAATATGTCTCATTTATGTAATATTTTTTTTAAAGTGTAGCTTGGTGTGAAGCATTTGTATATGTCATGTGTCAAACGAGCATTAATATGCAATCCTCGGACACCTTTAAATGAGTATAAAGAGCCTCATTCTCTGGACTATCTTCATGTATTGTCTTCCCTTCACTGAATTAGTATAATGGGTTATGCTGACATTAAAATGGAAAATTATATATTATGTAAGGCCCAATTACATTGTTGGTGTTATGTCTTTCTTATTTCGCGTAAATGAGAAAGACATGTATAATTCCGTTCTCTCTTATTCTCCTGAAGGAGATATCCTTTAAGAAGTGATTGAGTAATTGGATTTTCTTTATGTTCTAGGCCCTCCAGCCTTTTACTATTCTGCTGAGTCTGGGCCATTGGTTGTTGTGTAAAAATATTATAAATTCATAGTAATTTGTATATTTTTATACTTACCAATGGCCCAGACGGGGATGGCCCTCCCATGAGCGGGCACTCATACCTCCCCGCTGATTATAACATTTAGCAGGCACTGTAGAAAGAATGATGCTTGGCACCAATTTCGGTGCTTCCTGGACACTGCACATGCACAGATGTCAAAAGTATGGAGGACCACATAGGACATCAAATTTTCGGTTTTACATGCACATTTGGGGGATTGGGGGGCAAAATTTGGGTTTGGACCTGGATAATTTTGAGTTAGCACCAGCTAAGTCTGGGCCATTTGAAAGTATAAAAATTTACAAATTACTATGAATTTATAATTTTCTGAACTGATGGTCCGGTTTGAACTAAATTTGGTATGTGGTATTATTGAGTCATAAATACTTGACTCATGCAAAAAAATTCCTGCATCCCCATGGGAACCCTGGGAGCTAAAAATAGAAATATTTTCAAACACCCATATTTCCCAAACCACAGGGAACAGAGAGCTGTTATTTGGTATGAGGCATCCTTAGAACCAGTAGAATCGAATGGTAAGAAGAATTGCCAACAGTTATGTTAGGGTGTGATGTAATGGGCATCGAAAAAATGCTGAGTCAGCATATTTGCAAAAAATCTTTTCTCCAGAACCAATCATCAGAATCTTTTGATATTCGGTATACAGCATTCATAGGGGGGCAGATACAAGTTTGTTAAAATAAAGCCCATTGGTTCATATTTGGACTCAATACAGGAGCCCAAATTTTTAACTTTGGGTAATATGGAGAATATTCTCTAAAAATCTTCTTTTTCAGAACCACCAGTCAGAATCTTTTAATGTTTGGTATACATTATTGTTACGAGAGACAGATTCAAGATTGTTCAAACCAAGTCCCTAGGTTAATATTTGGGCTTCCTACAGAAGCCAAATTTTAACTTTGTTCAATATGGGGGATAATTTTTAAAAATCTTCTTCTTCAGATCCACCAGTCAGAATGCAGGGTTTCCGCTAGGGGAAAATTTGTGGGTCCGGTAGTTTAAAGAAAGTGAAACTCACATGCCGAAAGCGTGTGCCGCATGTGCCAAAGGCACGTGCGTATAGATGGGGGGGGGGGGGTGGGGGGGGGGGGGGGGTCTCCCCCCAGGAAAATTGTGATTTTTAGGTGCTCTCTGGTGGCCTCTGGGGACATTCTGGTCGCTAAAATGCTGAATAATTGATGTGGAAAATATGTATTTTTTCCTCCTACAATTCTCTAAATTCCCACGGGACACACAATTCTACATCTGGCCGGAGGTTTCATAAAAATACAAACCCAAAACAACACAAAATCCACGAATCCCAAAGTGACTGAGCTTTGTTTACAACCGCTTGCTGTAATATTCGAAAAGAACCATGATGCGGATGTGTGACGTCATGCACTTGCAATTACCATACTGACTCGTGTAGAAGCCCGGGGGGGTGCTTGTAGTGGATAAATTGCAAAGTGTGTGTGTGGGGGAGGGGGGGGGGGGGCGCTTCGGGATGAGTAATAGTGCTTGCAAGACGCGTTGGGATGCATCTGAAATTGGAGATATAAGGCAAGTAAATATCCACTGGGTATGCTATGTTTCTTTGGAAACCACCTACCAATTTTATAGAATTTGCTTTAAAAATTCTCATAATTATCTTGTACATCCGTTTCATTTTCAGATTTCGGGTTTTAATCCTCAATTTAATGAATAAAACAAACAAAACCATGCGGTGTTGTTTTCATTTTTTTTTGTACAGACTACTCTCGAAAGCCAAAGCCAGAAATGGACGTTAAGTATGTCAATCAGCACTGCAAACCACCCCCTTGAAAACAGACAAACATTGTCTGTTTAAAAATAGAGGTTTTGTAAATATGTACATTTTTTAAAAATTTTACGAATAAAACAAAATATAGCTTCACACAAACTCAATAAAAGAATCATAATATGAAGACCAGATAAAATTTACACAGCGAAATATGAATAACAAAATAGTTGCCTCCCTTGGCACCATTCGAAAAATTGATTTTACACTGAAAGTCATAACTTCACATGTTGCAGGGCATGATGAAATGATAAATGAGCATGTTTTATTGAACCAATAAGTCATAAATCATATCCCTGGTTATATTGTTATATAATTCTCAAATACCAGAGTTGTAATTATTTTTTTTTTTTAATTACCACTTTCTCATTAATTTCTGAACACCCATTTTTCACAATGAGTTGTGCACGCTCGAAAGTGGCAGTGTTCTTTCACAATGAGTTGTGCACCGCTCGAAAGTGGCAGCGTTCTATCAGTATCTTTCTGATGATATTCAACCTCTGTGAAAACTGAGAAAACTATATGTTGTGGGCGTGTTTCAGACAACTCCTGACAGCAGCCTGCACACTCATTTGAAACAAGTGTCAGCTTCCAAAACGAGTACATCAATTGTCACTCAAAATAAAAGCCAGTGATTTCGGACCAAACACGACAATTTGAGTCCGAAATTTTATAGGCGACGTTTAGGATTTGAACTTTGTTTCCCCCTCTCGTCTGGGGGTTATAAGGTATCAGGTTGTCGCCAGTAATAGTAGGCATAGTATACAACATAATTGTGCCTATATTACATGGAAACAAAGGATCCCGAGTGTCGTTACGATACAACATTGTACTCGACATTTTAACCACCAGCTTTTCTGACTGATCATAGTATGATCGGCGGGGGGAATGGGTCCGGTCGACGGACCCGCTGCCAGTATAACGGAAACCCTGCAGAATGCTTTCATATTTAGTATACAACATCTCTAGGGGGGGGCATATTCAAGTGTGTTCAAATCGCATGCCTACGTGTGTATTTGGGCTCGCTATGGTAGTCCAAACTTTTACTTAGTGCTATATGAGGAAATTTTTTTTAAAATCTTCTTCTTCAGATCCACTAGTCGGAATGCTTTTATATTTGGTATACAACATCTCTTTGGAGGTCAGATTCACATTTGTTCAATTCGAGTGCCTGGGTTAATATTTGGGCTCCATATGGGAACCTGAAATTTAACTTAGTACAATATGAGGGAATTTCTTCAAAAATCTTTTTCTTCAGATCCAATAGTCAGAATGCTTTCATATTTGGTATACCCCGGTACAACATCTCTTGGGGGGTCAGATTCAAATTTGTTCAAAGCGGATCCGTAGGTTAATATTTAGGATCGCTATGGTAGCCCAAATTTTAACTTAGTGCAATATGAAGAAATTTCTTTAAAATTTCTTTTCTTCAGATCCAACTGTCAGAATGCTTTAATATTTGGTACACAACATCTCTTGGGAAATCAGATTCCACTTTGTTCAAATCGAGACCCTGGGTTTAGCTCCCTGTGGGAGCTGGAATTGGCCATGTTGCTGAAGAATTAAAAATTTTGTATTCAGTACCCTCTAGAGGTGTGTAACTAAGATTAATCCACATAGGTTGTATCAAGGGGCTTCATAGGGGAGCTCTACATTTTACATTATGATCAACTGAAGAAAAGGCATGATGCCCTGGTTAATATTTGGGCTCCCTATGGGAGCCAGAGTTTTCACTTGGTGCAATATAAAGAATAGTCTTTACAAATCTTCTTCAGATCTTCTGGTCAGAATCTTTTAATATTTGATATACAGCATCCTTGGAGAGATCTGATCTAAGTTTGTTCAAACCAAGTCCCTGTGTTAATGTTTGGGCACCCCATTGGAGGCCGAATTTTAACCTAGTCCAGTATGAGGAATAATTTTTAAAACTCTTTTTATACAGAACCACCTGTCAGAATCTTTTAATATATGGTATACTGAATCCTTATAGGGGTCGGATTCAAGTTTGTACAGACCATGACCATCAAAATTTGTGGTCATCCAAATTTTTACTTAGCACAGTATGGTGAATAATCTTTAAAAATCATCTTCTTCAGACCCACCAGTCAGAATATTTTGTTGTTCAGGATACAGCATCCTTTCAGGGGGGTCAGATTAAAGTTTGTTCAAATCAAGTTCCTTGATTAGTACTTGGGATCCCCATTTGAGCCTTTAACTTGGTTCAACATGAGGAGTATTCTTTAAAAATCTTCTCATGAGCCCCCAATCAGAATCTTTTGATATATGGTATACACTATCTTTATGGGAGTCAGATTCAAGTTTGTTCAAACCAAGTCCCTAGGTTATTATTTCGGCTCCCAATTGGGGCCTGAATTTCAACTTAGTGCAGTATGGGGAATAATCTTTAAAAATCTTCTTCAGATCATCCAGGTAGAATCTTTTGATGTTTGATATACAGCATCCAGATTCAATTTGTTCAAATCAAGTCCCTCGATTAATATTTGGGCCCCTTACTAGAGCCAGAATTTTAACTGCAATATGAGGAATATTCTTTAATCCTTTATCTGACGTAAACCGGCCAGCACTATTCACAAAAATGATCATTCAATTTTTATTATTTTTCAATTTTGATGTCTCGAAAGCATAGTTTAGGACCCCTCATTGAAACAAACTCATTCCAGTGAGTTGTCATAAGCTATGTTTTTGATGCAAAAAATGAAAACAATTAGTTATTCAAAAATTTTGCGTGCATGTGTCGTCTGCCTTTCGTGTTAGGTAAAGAGTAAAAAATCTTCTCACGAACCCCCCCCAGTCAGAATTTTTTGATACAAGTGATTTATTTATTTATTTATTGGGAGTTAACGACACCTTCAACATCCAGGGACATGTCATGTCGGGAAGTTTTACAGGTGGATGGAGTTGGACTACCTGGAGAGAATCACCGAGCAATGGCAAGCAACTGTCAGACTCCCAAACGTACTACTAACTTGACACAAGCGGGATTAGCATTGGTTGAAGATGAGTGCACCATCAATGTGCAGTAGGCCTTAGTACACAGTGCCACCAGGCCCCTACATGGGCAATCAAGATTAAGTGCCATGCCCAAGGACACAATGCAGTTACTCTTGCAGGGATCGATCCAGGATACATAGGATACACCATCCTTAGGGGAGTCAGATACAATCTTGTAAAAATCAAGTCCCTTTGTTAATATTTGGGCTCTTTTGACTAAGTCCAATATAAGGAAAAATCTTTGAAAATCTGCCTCTTCAGATCCAATGGTCAGAATCATGATTGGGGTGGATGGCAGGGGTGAGGGTGCTAAGTCAGTTCAAATTTGTTCAATATGTCCCTATTTTAATATTTGGGTTTTGGAAGCATCTCAGTATCACAAAAAATCAAAATGGGCAACATGAGTATAAATGATCGGCATGAACTGTTGTCACCATTATCCATTGTGCAAAGAAAGTTATGAATAGTTACACAACTTCAGTCCTCTGTAGGGTTGACTGGCCATAGCTAATTAAATCTTTCTGTAAACAACTTTGGCCGGTGAGCACCTCAGGCCCCATGGGGCCTCCTCTTCTTAATATTTATTACATTGATTTATTTATTATATTTGGTATGGTAAACAACTAGCACAGTATACATAACATAGTATACAAGTTGTTCTCTTCGGAATGAATTGTGTCCATTAATTCCCCCACGGGAACCTCAGGAAGTTGGGCAGTGCTTGTTTACTGTGGTAAACAAGCACTGTTTGGCTGGTAAGATAGGACCCAGTCACTAGGTACAAGACCTCTAAAATAGGCAACAAGGGGCATAAACTATTGACTGACATTGACTTTATCCCCATTTTGTGGTCACGATTAGCCATTGTGCAGAAGTATGTGACCTTAAACACCAATAAATAAATATGTCCATTAATTATGCAAATTAGCTATCCATCTTAGTTTTTAAGTGTCCTGTCACCTCATGGAAACCCTGGGAAGTTAAGAAGTGCATGTTTACTGTGGTAAACAACCTCTGTTTTACTGGTAAAATAGGACCCATTCACCAATGCTTGGGGTGGAAGTCTTCTAAAATGGGCAACATGGATATAAACTATTGGCACAACTTGACTTGATATCCATGTTGTGGTCATGTTTATCCATTGTGCAGAAATATGTGACCTGAACACCGATAAATAAATAAATCCCAACTTGACAAAATATAAATCACCAAAATCAGCAAAACTTAATTAACCCTTTGAGACTTTAATTATCCCGACATTCAAACGTCACTGGGAATTCAGTTTCTTCAACGTTTTTCAAAATGCAACGTCAAACGTCTGAAAGTACAAATAGCTAGATATTTTCCACATGAGTGATTATTTGGTTGAGGGCTAGATTATTTTTGGTGATCTGAATTTGTTATTCAAAACACAGGCACTCTCCAATAATTTGCAATAAAACAAATTTATATAAACAAAATATGATTTGTGTTTGACTGAATATGAAATATAAGTAAGGAAAGTGTTGGCTTTTGCTCAGGTATCCTCATTTTTTGAAAGCCCTGATAGTGGCTTCTAGCACTCAACCAGTTAAGAAGTCTTGACAGCAGGATTATATTAGTATTTTAGCTGCAATAACATTTGGCTCAACGGTTGTAACTGAGCAGTATTCAGGAGAAAATAGGAACTGAGGTTAAAACTTTAAAAAAATGAAAAAATAATAAAACGAACTACCACAAAGTATCAACGCGCTGTTTGATTTCGTGTCATAAGACATACAAAAGTATCAAAGGGTTAATTCAAGGCCAATTGTTATGAAACTTAATTCAGTGGAGTTTATTAACAAGAGGAAGAGGATATCAAATTTTGGCTTTGGACATCCATCAAAAATGGCTGCCATCAGCAAGTTTGTTCTGAAAAGAGCCATTACACTTTTAAGTTTTCAAGCAAAAACTTCCAAATGGTGATTTGGATTTTTTTTTGGTTTGGAAAACAACTAGCACAATATACATAGTTTACAGGTTTTTTCTTTTGTGCATAAATTATGCAAATTAACCAGCCACCTTAATTTTTGACAGCGTCCCATCTGTAAAAAAAAAACCCAAATCAACAAAACTTAATTTATTCATTTGCTTTGTATTAAAAATATGTCAATTTTGGCATTATAATACCCCTTCTCACAGAGTAGCGGGTACACTGATCTACATCTATCCATCAGTCTGTTAATTCATATGTCCATTAGCCCATCCTTCCATGTGCACTAAAAAATTGGGTAAAACACCAATAAGTACTATCAGTACATCACAGTGTTATATCTGACTAACAACAAAATCTCACTGACAGTTATATTCAGAGGTTAACAAGTCTGGCTTCCTATGGGAACCTGAGCCTTAGCCTAAAAATATATCTTTTCACAATGTGTTTGCATGCATATGTTACAATGAGTGGATTTATATTTGTTTCAGTCCAGGCCAGAACATAGACATGGTAAAATGTGGATCATATTATGAAGGCTGGTTACATTTCTACAATCCAAGTGATGGACCTATTGCTATAAAGGTAATTTGTTATTCCCTCGACCCCTGATATATGTTAGGTTGTACGTCTGTAACAGTAAGGTGTCTGTCTGTCCAGCTAACTGTTTATCCCCAGCCTCTTATATTGGTGACACTGTCTGATGACAAAACAATACTGGTTTTAACCCTTTACCCAACGTAACGGCCAAAAACGGCCAGCACTATTCTAAAAAATTGCCAATTAATTTTCATTATTTTTTCATTTTTTGTCTAAAAAAACATAGGTTATGACCCCTCATTGGAATGAGCTCATCGAGCTTGTTCCAATGATGGGTCATGACTTATGTTTTTGAGACAAAGAATGAAAAAAATTAGTTATTGAAGAATTTTTTTTTAGCTCAACTTGACAAAGTCAAGCTGAGCTATTGCCATCACTTCTCGTTCGTTGGTGTATGTACCTCCACAATTTCCTTTGGCACACCTCACAGGTCGCATTTATGATCAGATCACTTTGAAACTTGGTATGCTTGTTTAGGGTGACCTCTAGATGGGTGCTATCGATTTTCTTCAATTTTCGTCAAAAAATGTTGCCGCTGGCAACGTTCTTAGAACTTAGTTTAGTCAGACCTCAATATTTCCCTTTGGTACACCCTACAGGGCACATTTATGATTGGATTGCTTGGAAACCTGTCATGCTTGTTTGGGGTGACCTCTAGATGGGAGCTATCGATTTTCTTCCATTTGTGTAAAAAAATGTTGCCGCTGGCAACAACCTTTGAACTTAGTTTAGTCAGGCATCAATATATTCCTTTGGCACGCTGTACAGGGCACATTTTTGATCAGATCGGTTTAAAACTTGGTATGCTTGTTTGGGGTTACCTCTAGATGGTTGCTATCAGTTTTCTTCGATATCCGCCAAGAAATGTTACCACTTGCAATGACCTTTGATGAACTTAGTGTGCAGTTGTGCATCAAAATGTCCCTTTGGCACACTCTGCAGGACACATTTATTATCAGATCAATTTGAAACATGGTATGCTTCTTTGGGGTGATCTCTAGATGGGAGCTATCGATTTTCTTCCATTTCCGTCAAAAAATGTTGCCGCTGGCAACGTTCTTAAAACTTAGTTTAGTCAGACCTCAATATTTCCCTTTGGCACACCCTACAGGGCACATTTATGATCGGATTGCTTTGACATCTGGCATGCTTGTTTGGAGTGATCTCTAGATGGGAGCTATTGATTTTCTTCCATTTCCATCAAAAAATGTTGCTGCTGGCAACAACCTTTGAACTTAGTTTAGTCAGACATCAATATATTCCTTTGGCATGTTGGGCACATTTATGATCAGATTGGTTTGAAACTTTGTATGCTTGTTTGTTGTTACCTCTAGATTGGAGCTATCAATTTTCTTTCTTCGATTTCCATCAAATAATGTTGCCGCTGGCAACGACCTTCGATGAACTTAGTGCTGTTATCCATCAATATTTCCCTTTGGCAGACTCTGCAGTATACATTTTTGACCAGATCACTTTGAAACTTGGTATGCTTGTTTGGGTTGAGCTCTAAATGGGAGCTATCGATTTTCTTTCATTTCCATCAAAAAATGTTGCTGCTGGCAACAACCTTTGAACTTAGTTTAGTCAGGCATCAATATATTCCTTTGGCATGCCTAACAGGGCACATTTATGATCAGATCAGTTTGTAACTTTGTAAGGTTGTTTGGTGTTACCTCTAGATGGGAGCTATCAATTTTCTTTCTTCGATTTCCACCAAATAATGTTGCCGCTGGCAACGACCTTCGATGAACTTAGTGCAGTTATCCATCAATATTTCCCTTTGGCACACCCTGCAGTACACATTTTTGACCAGATCACTTTGAAACCTGGTATGCTTGTTTGGGGTGAGCTCTAGATGGGAGCTATCGATTTTCTTCCATTTCCATCACAAAATGTTGCTGCTGGCAACGTTTTTAGAACTTAGTTAAGTCAGACCTCAATATTTCCCTTTTGCGCTTCCTACGGGGCACATTTATGATCAAATTGTTTTGAAAGCTGGCATGTTTGTTTGGGGTGACCTCTAGATGGGAGCTATCGATTTTCTTCCATTTCCATCAAAAAATGTTGCCGCTGGCAACGACCTTTGAACTTAGTTTAGTCAGGCATCAATATATTCCTTTGGCACGCCCTATAGGGCACATTTATTATCAGACTGGTTTGAAACTTGGTATGTTTGTTTGGGGTTACCTCTGGATGGGAGCTATCGATTTTCTTTAATTTCTGTCAAAAAATGTTGCCGCTGGCAACAACCTTCGATGACCTTCTTTGACATGGCCTACAGGCCACATTTATCATAGGATTGTTTTTGAACTTGGTGTGCTCATTAGGCGAGACCTTTAGATAAGAGCTATTGATTAACATTCATTTCTGTGAAAAATGTTGCCATTTACGATAACCTCTGAACTTACTGTATTTGTGTATCAACATTCTTCTTTTAGCCAACCTTACGGTTTACGTATAAAAATGCATGGATTACTCTGACGTTGTGCACACACACTGCTGTTATGTTGAAATTTCACCAAATAACATTGGTACCAATGATCTTCAATTTTGCCATTTCACTTATAACTTACCAGTTCAAGTTTGTCAAGTTGATCTACAGTGTCAATGACACTTTCGTTTTGCAAGTGTCGTCTGCTTTTCATGTTAGGTAAAGGATTAACAAATAAAATAATACAAGATTACTTAATGACTTAGCCATTTTAATACTGTGAGTATTTGGGGGAGGGGGAGACAGAAAAGTTTCAATAAACTCAAAAAAGTTCAATACATATCAAGAAAACAATATGAATCAAAGTGGGAAATGGCCAAAGAATCTCCAGTAAGACCACTAATAAATGGCATGGATCACAGTTGTTTCTACAATTGAATTGTCTAGTAATATCAGTAGAGAAACAAAATATGAATAACCCAAACTGGCCGAACTGTCAGTTCGACCAGTTTGGGTTATTCATATTTTGTATCTTTAATAACACTGATCACCACAACAAGTACTTGTAAATATTAAGGAAGTGAGGTGAAAATATGTTACCTCCCCCTCCCCCATGTTGTTAGAATTGAAATGCAAAAATAATGTGCAGACGACTACCTCTCAGTATTAATGCATTAAATATTTATAAAGTTACAGATAATCTGAGCCAGTACCATTACACATCCATCCATCTGTCCACAAACACACTTAAAAAACACCCTTTCTAATCTGTTCTGTAAAGAAGAAAAAAATAGATGGGAGACCTTGTGAATCACCGTATTGTTCCTTGAAAAGTGTGTACAAGCCAGGTAGTTTTCAGAAAAAAGCCCCTTAGGTAATAAATCCACATAATACTTGTGTCAAGTGTTTGACAAATTCCCACCTTGAAATATTCTAAGTGGACACCATGCACATTCTCACATCAGTATTTAATATTACAAAGATAAATATTCCAATTCAGTGCATCAATTGCAGATTTCAGTACTACAAGTGTAATCTTATTGTATCGGGACTCAGGGACCAGCCGTGAGGACGGCTAGGGTGATTATGTTGCCCTTCTAAGTCCAAAGTCGCCTAGAAAATAGTTGGGGGCGATTACAAGACGCCCTCTAAAAATTGGCCAAAATGAGGAAAGGCTGAACTGAGTGATGCGAGGTTTACATAAAAAATATTATTTTCAAGGATCAAATGTGCTTGAGTGTGATAAATGGGCATTTTAATTCGTCGAATAAACGACCATTTATTTGAAATCACACGACAATCATTTGTCCATTGTCGCTTTTGGCAGATTTTTTATTTCTATTTTGATGGGTTTCAGTCGGAGCTTCAAGTGTCGAAACAAAAATAGGTGACTTATGCGACTCAACAAAATAACCCAGTTTGAAAGTAGGTTACCTCACTTAGGATGCCGAAAATGTATACACAACGGACGTATTTTTTACGCTGTATTTTTATTTCGTTTTGCTGACAACTGTTAACTGTTGGCTGTCTATTCCTAGAAAAACATGAATGGAATTGAAACACATGAAAAAAAGCTTTAGTGATGACAAGAAAAACTTTGTACAGGGCACAAGTGTGCATGTGGACGATCTTGAAAAAGGGTCCTCCTAAACACCGGAATGACACGAAATGATGGGGAATGACATTTCTTTTACAAAATACTCGACCCTAGAATGTATTTTGTTTATTAACTAACAAAGTACCTCCCAAGCAACCTTCTTACATCTGGTCTGTTCACACTTTCAGACTTCGGAAATTATTAGCTTAGTAGACTTTGGTGAAAGGCAACCACAGGACTCAGGAGGGTACTGGGGGATTGTCATGAAGAAGAGGGGAGGGGTCATGAAGGAGAGGGTAGCAGTGGGGGATTTTCAGTCAATAATTACATTGTGATTTTTTAACCTGGCATAGATGCATCATAGACCACTGGACCTGGATTAATCAGACATTAATGGAGGACCACAAATTGAAAATATGAAGGGGTGGCAAGGGTGGGGTGGGGGGGGGTGTGTACATGAATATTCTTAATTTTCCCCACTTGCCTATGAAGTCTCCCTACATGACTGCTGTCTCCCTATTTTTTCTGGAGGGAGACATGAAGTCTCCCTAAAATTTCCCCCTAGGCTGGTCACTGTCGGGACTGAATATAAAAAAATGCAAGTAAATTGGATTTCACTCACCCTTGATATTGCTGTTTTCTTGTGGTCTGTACTTATTAACTCATTTGCAGATTGAAACCCTGATTTTTATACCCCCGCTTTGAAGAAGTGGGGGCTATATAGGAATCGCCCTGTACGTCCGTCCGTCCGTCCGTACGTCCGTCCGTACGTCTTTCCGGACATGAAATTCTTGTGTGCGCAACTCCTCCTACATTTATCAATCAATTTGGACAAAACTTTTCAGACATCATCACTACTAAGTGAACATGCGCATATTCCAAGATTTTTGATCTGCGACAATTTTAACCAGGTTATCTTCCTTTGACTTAGATTTATTGTGTCTTTCCATCCGAACAAATTCTTGTGTGCGCAACTCCTCCTACATTAATGAACCGATTTTGATGAAACCTTTCAAACATCATCTCTACTAAGTGAACATGTGCATATTCCAAACTTTTTAATCTGTGACAATTTTAACCAGGTTATCTCTCTTGAACTTTCATTTAATATGGGTTTCTACATGAAATTCTTGTGTGCGCAACTCCTCCTACATTTATCAATCAATTTGGACCAAACTTTTCAGACATCATCGCTACTAAGTGAACATGCGCATATTCCAAGATTTTTGATCTGCGACAATTTTAACCAGGTTATCTCCCTTTGACTTAGATTTATTAACAAAACTTTTCAGACATCATCACTACTAAGTGAACATGCGCATATTCCAAGATTTTTGATCTGCGACAATTTTAACCAGGTTATCTTCCTTTGACTTAGATTTATTGTGTCTTTCCATCCGAACAAATTCTTGTGTGCGCAACTCCTCCTACATTAATGAACCGATTTTGATGAAACCTTTCGGGGGCGCAGTGGCTCAGTTGGTAGAGGTGCAGGCTGCAAGCCGAGAGGTCCTCGGTTCGAATCCCACCTGCGGCAACCGCGTTGTGTCCTTGGGCAAGACACTTCACCCCGATTGCCTTCATGGGGGCACGATGACGCTGTGTACTGAGGCGTACTGCACGTCGATGGTGCGCATGTCTTCAACTAATCTAACCCTGCCTGTGCTGCGGTGCAGAGTTCAGAGTTACGATGTTGGAGAGCTGACAGCTGCTCGTCGTTGCTCGGTGGTTCTCTCCGGGTACTCCGGCTTCCTCCACCCGTAAAACTGTCACGGTCACGATTAGCCATTGTGCATAAGTATGTGACCTTAAACACCAATAAATAAATAAATAAATAATGATGAAACCTTTCAAACATCATCTCTACTAAGTGAACATGTGCATATTCCAAACTTTTTAATCTGTGACAATTTTAACCAGGTTATCTCTCTTGAACTTTGATTTAATATGGGTTTCTGCATGAAATTCTTGTGTGCGCAACTCCTCCTACATTTATCAATCAATTTGGACAAAACTTTTCAGACATCATCACTACTAAGTGAACATGCGCATATTCCAAGATTTTTGATCTGCGACAATTTTAACCAGGTTATCTCCCTTTGACTTAGATTTATTATGTCTTTCCGTTCGAACAAATTCTTGTGTGCGCAACTCCTCCTACATTAATGAACCGATTTTGATGAAACCTTTCAAACATCATCTCTACTAAGTGAACATGTGCATATTCCAAACTTTTTGATCTGCGACAATTTTAACCAGGTTATCTCTCTTGAACTTTGATTTAATATGGGTTTCTGCATGAAATTCTTTTGTGCGCAACTCCTCCTACATTTATCAATCAATTTGGACGAAAGTTTACAGACATCATCACTACTAAGTGAACATGCGCATATTCCAAAATTTTTGAGCTGTGGCTATTTTAACTAGGTTATCTCCCTTTAACTTAGATTTATTATGGGTTTCTACATGAAATTCTTGTGCGTGCAACTCCTCCTACATTTATCAATCAATTTGGACAAAACTTTTCAGACATCATCACTACTAAGTGATCATGCGCATATTCCAAGATTTTTGATCTGCGACAATTTTAACCAAGTTATCTCCCTTTGACTTAGATTTATTATGTCTTTCCGTTCGAACAAATTCTTGTGTGCGCAACTCCTCCTACATTAATGAACCGATTTTGATGAAACCTTTCAAACATCATCTCTACTAAGTGAACATGTGCATATTCCAAACTTTTTGATCTGCGACAATTTTAACCAGGTTATCTCTCTTGAACTTTGATTTAATATGGGTTTCTGCATGAAATTCTTGTGTGCGCAACTCCTCCTACATTTATCAATCAATTTGGACGAAAGTTTACAGACATCATCACTACTAAGTGAACATGCGCATATTCCAAAATTTTTGAGCTGTGGCAATTTTAACTAGGTTATCTCCCTTTAACTTAGATTTATTATGGGTTTCTACATGAAATTCTTGTGCGTGCAACTCCTCCTACATTTATCAATCAATTTGGACAAAACTTTTCAGACATCATCACTACTAAGTGAACATGCGCATATTCCAAGATTTTTGATCTGCGACAATTTTAACCAGGTTATCTCCCTTTGAATTAGATTTATTATGTCTTTCCGTTCGAACAAATTCTTGTGTGCGCAACTCCTCCTACATTAATGAACCGATTTTGATGAAACCTTTCAAACATCATCTCTACTAAGTGAACATGTGCATATTCCAAACTTTTTGATCTGCGACAATTTTAACCAGGTTATCTCTCTTGAACTTTGATTTAATATGGGTTTCTGCATGAAATTCTTGTGTGCGCAACTCCTCCTACATTTATCAATCAATTTGGACGAAAGTTTACAGACATCATCACTACTAAGTGAACATGCGCATATTCCATAATTTTTGAGCTGTGGCTATTTTAACTAGGTTATCTCCCTTTAACTTAGATTTATTATGGGTTTCTACATGAAATTCTTGTGCGTGCACTCCCTTTAACTTAGATTTATTATGGGTTTCTACATGAAATTCTTGTGCGTGCAACTCCTCCTACATTTATCAATCAATTTGGACAAAACTTTTCAGACATCATCACTACTAAGTGAACATGCGCATATTCCAAAATTTTTGATCTGCGACAATTTTAACCAGGTTATCTCCCTTTGACTTAGATTTATTGTGTCTTTCCATCCGAACAAATTCTTGTGTGCGCAACTCCTCCTACATTAATGAACCGATTTTGATGAAACCTTTCAAACATCATCTCTACTAAGTGAACATGTGCATATTCCAAACTTTTTAATCTGTGACAATTTTAACCAGGTTATCTCTCTTGAACTTTGATTTAATATGGGTTTCTACATGAAATTCTTGTGTGTGCAACTCCTCCTACATTTATCAATCAATTTGGACAAAACTTTTCAGACATCATCACTACTAAGTGAACATGCGCATATTCCAAGATTTTTGATCTGCGACAATTTTAACCAAGTTATCTCCCTTTGACTTAGATTTATTATGTCTTTCCGTTCGAACAAATTCTTGTGTGTGCAACTCCTCCTACATTAATGAACCGATTTTGATGAAACCTTTCAAACATCATCTCTACTAAGTGAACATGTGCATATTCCAAACTTTTTGATCTGCGACAATTTTAACCAGGTTATCTCTCTTGAACTTTGATTTAATATGGGTTTCTGCATGAAATTCTTGTGTGCGCAACTCCTCCTACATTTATCAATCAATTTGGACGAAAGTTTACAGACATCATCACTACTAAGTGAACATGCGCATATTCCAAAATTTTTGAGCTGTGGCTATTTTAACTAGGTTATCTCCCTTTAACTTAGATTTATTATGGGTTTCTACATGAAATTCTTGTGCGTGCAACTCCTCCTACATTTATCAATCAATTTTGACGAAACCTTTCAAACATTATCACAACTAAGTGAACATACGCATATACCCAAATTTTTGATCTGCGACAATTTTAACCAGGTTATCTCCCTTTAACTTGGATTTATTATGGGTTTTCAAATGGGATTCTTGTGTGTGCAACTCCTCCTACATTAATGAACTGATTTTGAATACATGTTGCACATTGTAAATGTGTTTTTCCAAATGTAAACCATATATGTGTGGGCTCTTCAAGTATTCAGTGCTGTTCTGTGGAAGGCCACATGCAAATACAAATTTCAACAACAAAAAATGATCTTTATGTATACATTTCCTTATGGCCTTCACCTACATGATCAGAAGTGCATTCCTCTAAAAACCCAAAGCGGGGGTATTAATCACCTTCAGTGATAGTTCTAGTTGTCCATATGTTCATCATCTGTAACAGTCAGGCGGCCGTCAATCTAACTGCTTTATTCCCAGGTTCTTATATTTGCCACCTCTTGTGGGAACTTGGAAAAGAGTTCAATACATATCAAAAAAACAATACGGATCTCTGCTCGAATTTCGTCAGTGATTCCATCAGAAGCTGGAAATAGCAGCAAAATCACCAATAAGACCACTAATAAATAGTGCAATTTAGAGTTGTTAATGGAACTGAGTTGTCTGGTCAGTAGTACAGTAGAACCTGTCTTGAGAGACTGCCCTTTGGGCCACACAAAAGTGGTCTCTCAAAACAGGTGGTCTCTCATAACAGGTTTCAGGATTTCTCAAGTCAGTGAATGACCAACCACAAAATTCACAAATGGAGAAGAATGGATTTTTGTAATTACTTTGTACTTGTTCTTTTTTATGAAGTTTTTGTAACAAATTGAAATGGACTGTTATAAAAATTATAAAAATAAATTAGTGTTGAAAATCTTCATTGAAGATTTTCAACACAAATTTATTTTTATAATCCTATCTGTCACATTTCAGGTATGTATGAAATTGTTTATTCAGCCATAATCCTAATATTTTCACAGGGGTCTTATAAAAACATCTCAATCTTTAATGAGTTATGTAACTGAATAGCAATTGAAACCCAATTAAGAGCTTTTAATACTTTTAATTATGTTAGTACAACCACAATGGATTTTCCAATTCCAGAACAGGTAAAAAGTTTTTGTCATGGTTTCAGTCTTCAAAGGGGCGGTCTCTCAAGACAGGTCCATTTTGGCATAAAAATACAAGTTGGTACCAGGTCACAGTGGTCTCTCAAGACAGGTGGTCTCTCAAGACAGGTGGTCTCCCATAGCAGGTCTATTATAGAGTAAAACCAATTGGTGCCTGGCAGATGTGGTCTCTCAAGACAGGTGGTCTCTCAAGACTGGTCTCTCAAGACAGGTTTTACTGTATCAGTACTGAGACAAAACTGTTCAAACTGACATAATGTCAAACATTATGACAAACAAATCACAAAGATTTGAATATTCGCTGGATCAGACAAATGGGTTCGCAAGGGCTGGAGTTGAGAGGAATCGGCCACATTTGCCCACGTAATATAATGTAAATTCAGCCGCTGAAAAAAAAGGATTTTTCCAATAAATTCAACAAAACCATATCATGTGACCCCATTTTGGAGTGAGCTCATCGATCTCGTTCCTAGTAGGGGTCAGATGATATGGTTTCGTTGAAATTTTTTGAAATATTTTAAAAATTGATATTTAAAATACTACATTTTGATGCCGTCTCCATTGGGTAAAGGGTTAATGACCATGTTAAGACATACATCTGGGCAATCATTGGTTCTCAGGCTCCGATATGTTCACAGGGTACCACATTGGTTGCACAAAGCAGTTTGAGTTGAATTTGGAAGATACCACTGATCAGCCAGTGGGCTTGCAGAGCATTGTCAAACACTGTCAGGATGAGGTGTCTCATCCAAATCAAAAACTGGTTTTGTATTTGGTGTCAGCCTTTACATGGTGTCTTCAGACATGGAAATAGATGGGCTTTCACATACTGTTGCAATCTCTAATAGCAAAATCCTAATTGCCATTGACTCTCAGATGCTTGGTATGAATG
The DNA here is from genome assembly GCA_031216915.1 of Pictodentalium vernedei. Taxonomy (NCBI): domain Eukaryota; kingdom Metazoa; phylum Mollusca; class Scaphopoda; order Dentaliida; family Dentaliidae; genus Pictodentalium; species Pictodentalium vernedei. Next base: position 226,028,988 of record CM062297.1, on the reverse strand, counting down.
CCTCACTGCTTCTTGTGGCTCCAGCACATTTGTTGCTACTGGTTCTGTCTCAGGTGCAAGAATAATCCATTGTCTTCCGCACGACACCCAGGATGACGACAGGTGTCTCTGTGTCAGATGCTAAGTCTGCCAGACATCACAAGGAAAAGACCTCCCTTTTCATAGTCAGTGTTGCTGTAGGCCTGCTCATGAAACAGTGCGAATGTGCTCGGTGAGCTTTGTGTCTCTGTTGACAATCCTGTTGATAGCTTCACAGATCGTGTTAATTTGGGAGTGCTTCTTGTTTTCTGTGGCTGCCTCCAAGTGAGATGATCATGTATCTTCTATGTTATGCTAATCTCTGTAATGCAGAGTCAAATAAGCTCATCATCTAGCTTTCTTTTTTCCAGAACAATATGGCTCACTAGCTCTGACACTTTGACAAAGTTATTAGTTAGCTTGGAGGCAAAAATCTGCATTGCATAATCAAATCCCTGAAGTAAACCAGACCTTTAGATCAGTCTAATATGGGCATAACGGCAAATATGGATGTGGCCAGCATGGTTGGAGAAAAAGCACTGGTATTTTCTTCTTCTTGGAGTATGTTTTAGGTTTTAGGTCCCCCATCTTAAAATGCTAGTTTACAACCCCGTGTTATAGGCCTTCACCATTATCACTGGTTCCCTGCCACCACCCTTTGACATAAGTTTACTTGACTAACTTGAGAAGGCTTCTTAGTTTCTCAGTGTCGAGCCAAAGGTCTATTTAAATGTAAATTATGCATAGCGTTTACGGAGAAATCCCACAAACATGAATATAATAGATCTCAAGCTTTAAGTGCATGATCATATGGAATTCGCCACAGAAACGCAATCGGCGTCGACAGTGTCGTATACTCTGTGGGTGTTATAAGAAAAATATTTATCTGTTGCATTGTTTGATTCCAAGGTAAGCTCTAAGCTATATTGCAAGCATCAGTGAAACCTGGCCAAACTATATATATTGCCGAAACACTGCAAAAAAAAAGTTTCAAACTCCGCATAATTTGGGCGCAGTTATTTTATTTGGGAACAGCGTTTACCATCGTTAGTTGGGAAGAATTTAAAGGCCTGAAGTAAACACAACAGAATTCTGTTACGTTTTCTTCTTTGTCATGAGGAAATTACACTACAAGATATATAAATAGTCTATTATTGGTAAGAATCTGATTTATTTTAAAGTATGGATGCACTAAACCTTGCAATCGGCCCAAATTTTGTCTGTAATATATTTCATAATTACGAGGCAATTAGGTCGTGTGGCTTTTGTTTGGCAATAAAATCTCATGGTAAATGGTAAATAAACAACACTGAATGTGACGGAACAGATTATTTGAAATGATTCTGAATTAAAGTTTCTATTGTTGACAAATGGTTATATTCATTATTGTTTTAACTATAAGGGCACTGTAATATGTCAAATTCATCTTTTATAATAATAATAACATGACTCGGTCGGGCATTACAGTGTATTAACGACTCAACAGCAATGGTTAACAGCCCTTGAGCTTATTAGCAGCCTGAGACTTTGTCTCAGGCTGCTTATAAGCTTTTGGGCTGTTAACTACTTCTGTTGAGCTGTTAATACACTGTAATGCCCACCCATATTACGTTATTGTTATATAAATAGATAATTGTTGATTTATTAATATTTATGCATACAGATAAGCCAGCAGGTCATTGATCATTTGCAAAATTTCTTTTTATTAATTTGCGGAGACAACATATGATTTGCTAAACACTTTTTAAATGGAGTATGAGGGTTGGTATCAAAATTCAGGAAGTTGACAAACTTGTCATTAAAAGAGAGAAGGCTAAAATATATTCAGGAGAATGCACAGAAAAGAACATGCCCAGTGCATTTCACTGGATAGACCGATGAGTTCAACAGAAAAGTTGCAGATAATGAAAAATAAGACTTTCTGTATAGGTATGTAATTCGTCATATAATATTTTCATTTTTAAGCTACAACAAGAAGGTGGACTTAATAGGTTCATAAAACTTGATAAAAGGGAGGTAGACAGTAACACAGTCTCCAAGTCATCGGGTATGTTTATATTCTTAATTCTTTTACAAATTGAACTACCTTTCAAACTAGCGCTCTAACTCCTTGCCTTCCATCTACCTTTCAAACTAGTACTCTAACTCCTTCCCTTCCTTCTACCTTTCAAACTAGCACTCATACTCCTTCCCTTCCTTCTACCTTTCAAACAAGCACTCTAACTCCTTCCCTTCCTTCTACCTTTCAAACTAGCACTCTAACTCCTCTGTGGCATGAGCTTCCAATTTATTGGGTCACATTTAATCCAACACTGGTCAAAGAATAACCCTGTGACGTGCATGTAATTGTCAAACACCAAGCGATTTACCATACATTTTGTACAAATTTGATTCTCTGATTATGTTATCTGGAGTAAATTGCTGTTAACCCTTCACCTGATGCAAGTGCCAGCATGCACTATTCACAAAAGTTGCTATTCAAACAATATTTTTCCAATTCCCCTATTTTAAATTTTGTTTACAAGCACCGAGATCAAGGGAAATTATATTTCTCGCAACACATGGACATCTGCTGCTGGAGGTAGGAGATGGTATTATCACAGCTAATACCATACCCATGCATACAGAAATAGCTTCATTGCTGGTCCTCTGTGAGTCTTTATAAAATGGCTAAAATGCGTCAATGTTATTTGCAAATATATGGAATGCCCAGTGTCGAGAACTCACTTCTACATGCATTGGATGATGCTTAACTTTATAATCCATGATTCAAATGTGGAGTCCCCCACCCACATTCTGGATCCTCCCCGGTCATCTTTTAGTTCACTTATGTAAAGTGTTAACTGAATAAAAATGGTGTGATCTATGACAGACTGAAAAGGTTTTTGTGATTTTTTCTCAAGACCCCATTATATCTCTGAGCTCTATCAAACGATATAATGGATTAAATCTAAGTTTATCACCAGTAAATAGCAAACTGATCAAAATTTTGTTTACTGAGTTTGCAGTAATTCCTTCAATTAACTCAACTTGGGAATAATATGTCCATTTAGTTTTCTTAAGAAAGATGTACAATTTCTAATTTTAGTTTAAAAAACATTGCTTATAACTGGGAATTTAATAAATTATAGGGCTCAATTCCAAATTTGATCACATGTTTTGCAACAGAACAGGTGCCCCTACACGTGGTCTTCGGGTTAACTCACAAGTTCCATACTAAGCACCTTGGTCAGCCTTGGTAGTTGTTTTTAGGCAAGTCTTGTCTGCTTATATAGGCAGCCAAGACTTGCCAAAAAACAGCAGCAAAGTCACAGGATGTAGGCTGTCAAAAGTGCAGAAAAATATGCAAACATTTCTAAGTTCTTAAGGGTTAAAGATGTTTTGTTGATATTGCAGTGGGCTGCTTTGTCCATATACATTTGGTAAACGGTCGGTTGATTGTTTTTACTAGCTATATATATATGTAGTCAGTTGACAGGGTTCCAATATTTCTTCTGCCACATGCCAATTGAGTTACGCATGTCTTGTGTAAGATACCTTGGTGAGACACATCAATCTTAGCCACTCCACTTGACCTTCCTCATTTGAATATTTGTTGATCACTGAGCTATTTCCTTATTATCTGCATTTTGTAAACAAACATTGCATCATGCTTTACTTAAGTTTTCAAAAGTGACATCACCAGAATGTCATCTGTTTTAACTTGTTTCAATATGTTAACCCATCACTCTCATGACCGGAGGATGGTTTTCTCAGAAGATGCCTTTGGTATATGCCAAACCTTTCATTGCTCTGTCCAAATATGTAATTCATTTCCCCCCATGATCAATCAGTAGAATAGAACATTTTCATCATATAAGTATTATTTTGATTTCCATGGTGACAGAGGTGTGGTGGTGTCGGGGGGGGGGGGGGGGGGGGGGGGGTATCCTCCCCCACCCCCAATCCTGAAAAAAATTTCCTATAGTTGGAAATTCAGAGGGCAAGTCATGAGTAGTTGGAAATTTCATCTATCTGGATTTTAGAGCTTCTTTGGTGATGTTGATGTCTCCTTTACTTCCCAAAATTCCAACTCGGTTTCAAATCGGCAAAAACTCCAGCTGTTAGTATTTACAACTACAGTGTACCCAATATCAAGCTTCATAAGTATGCATGATGTCAATTGGTACGAGATAGTATGTTACTTATCATAACAACAAAAATCCTCAAAATGCACTTCAAGAAAATCACATCATGTAAAATTGTTATCCTGAGTTAATGCCATCATTCGCAGTTACAAAATGATGAAACATCGAAAATTGATCATCCCTGCATAAGATCTGATTTAATGTTATGACAGTGTGAATTGCTCAAAGTTCTCAGCTTAAGCATTTGTTTAGCACATATTCAATTCCCAGAATAATGCCAAATAATAATAGCCTGATAATTCTATCATAAATGCGTTGGCATTTCAATTACTAGAATCAGTTTTATGCTTCTTTTCGTGGCTTCATTTTCAACATGTTTCTTGGTAGTGAATCCATCTATCTGGATTTTAGAGCTTCTTTGGTGATGTTGATGTCTTCTTCCCAAAATTCCAACTCGGTTTCAAACTCCAACTGTTACTATTTTCAACTACCGTGTACCCAATATCGAGCTTCATAAGTATGCATGATGTCAATTGGTATGAGATTTCTATAGTATGTTACTTATCGTAACAAAAACAAATTCTCAAAATGCACATTAAGAAAATCACACCATGTAAAATCGTCATCCTGTGTAAATTCCGTCATTCACAGTTACAAAATGATGAAACATCGAAAATTGATCATCCCTGCATAAGATCTGATTTAATGTTATGACAGTGTGAAGTGCTCAAAGTTCTCAGCTTAAGCATTTGTTTAGCACACATTCAATTCCCAGAATAATACCAAATAATAATAGCCTGATAATTCTATCATAAATGTGTTATTTCAATTACTAGAATCAATTTTATGCCCCTTTTCGTGGCTTCATTTTCAAAATGTTTCTTGGTAGTGAATTTCCAACTATGGGGAGGGACTGGGAGCTGGGTTCCCCCTCCCAGTCCCTCCCAATAGTTGGAAATTCTCTACCCTACACCCCAACAATCTGAAACCTCTAGCCATGTCCCTGCATGTGAGGTGTGTTGAGGGAGAAAATTCATGCTTCATTGATGTTGGGATGGGATGGGATGGGATGGGATGGGGGAAATCTCACCCTCAGACCTTGACCCAGGCATAAGGCTTGCCAAGTGTCTAGGTCAAATATCTTTCCGTGATGCTGCGATTTCCTCATCCCTTCCCTACACTAGTCCCCTGCAAACGAGATTTTGAATTGAATATGAATCGAATTGTGTGTTTAACTCTCTGCACTCTGATGTCAAAATACCAAAGTTTTCAATAGTGCATTTTTCCCACAATGCAACTGAGAATTTAAAACATTATATCTTGATTGACAAAGCTCATTGAGTTCTGTCAAACAAGATATAATTTGTTAAATTTTTCATGCTAAATGGGCAATATAGAGTCAATGATGAAAATTCTGAAATACTACCAGAGTGCTAGGAGTTAAGGTTCAATTTAAAACAGAATTTAATCCGAATCGGACATTCAGTCAGTATGTCTGTCAAGAGATTTTCATATGCAGCTTTAATGATTTGAAATAATCGTACATATGGGGAAGATAGTCAGGTTTTTTGACACAGAGAATACGATAAATTCCTGCAGATCTTTTGAAAATAAAACTTAAAAAAATAATACTCAGCCAACAGTGATGACTGACCAGTTTACAATAACATTCTTGATATTATTGTAATTGGCGAGAAATAATGACCACATATAATGATCTACAAAAAGAAAGGACATATGGTTCTGCAATCATCATTGGGATATTCATTTTCAGTATTCAGTGGTCAGGTATTCGAAAATTGAAATAAATCAGACAAATGGCTTGAAATTTGAATCAAATTCAAACATTCGTAGGACTCTACCTCACACCATTGAAGAATAATAAATTCTTTTCCATAAAGCCTTCCGGCTTCTCAGATGTAACATTGGCATATTATTTTGCACGGGATTACTGTTCCAGCTCACTTCAAAGCACTAAAGTTTGAAGGTCACACACAAACACCATAAATACTCAGCTCAGGTGGAAAGCATTGTCTTTTTATTTTGAGCGACTTACCATTCCATTTTGATCATGTCATCCTCTAATAGTAGCAGAAGCGATAGTTCTGCTTATAAAAATTCCACTCTCCTTGATTCGACATTAGAATCAGAGAATTCACATGATAGTTCCACTGATAGCGAAATTGTAAATATTTTTGCCTCTGACGCAGATTCCAGTGGTGAGTTCAGTGGGTATGGCTCAAAGAGCAATTTACAAACTACTGTGGGTGAGGTCGCTGACCCATCCGGTGTTTGTGGTGATAAGGAGGAGGATGTCATCCCTTCCAGTCAAGCACGACCCAGTCTTCTGTGAAAAATGTTGAAAATACGGCATCATGCTGTGATCTGGATCGATTCAGACGGATAAACACGGAAGTATCAAAATTGAAAGTAGTGTGGGGGAGTTCGTCCCAGTCTGCTAAAAAACGAAAACATAACACTTCTCACCCACCTCAAAAGAGGTCAAGATTGAATAAAGATACTATTACACATATATCTGATCAAAATTCTGCGACAAATTTGGTTGCAGCAGTTCATGAATTGTTTGGCTCTGATTCTGAGGGCCAACTTGGATCTTTGCCCAGTGATAACTCACACAGTACAAATTCTGATCTTAATGGTTCAGATGTCGACAACTTGGAGGAGGATTTTTTGAATTTACCTAAACTTTTTCCTGATGAGATAAAATATGGGCAGGAAGTAAATACAACAATAGCAGATTTTGCTAACAAAACTACGACAATTAAATCAGATATAACTGATATCATTACCAAACATCCTGTTCCCAAAAACTGTAAGCTGATATCAGCACCTAAAATTAATTTCTGAATTCTGGCAACAGCTGGATGGTTGCACCAGGACATGTGATTGTCAGCTGCAAGATACACAAAACATTATGGCTCATGCTATGACACCACTCTTAAAAATGGTTGATAATTTAAAGGATATAAAACACACTATTGGAAAATTAAAAAAAAAACAAAAAATAAGTCAGAAGTTTAAAGATACTCTAGAAAATGCTAAAACACACTTGACTGATGGCATTACCCTGATGGGTTCAGCCATTCATGATGTGTCTGTCAAACGACGATGGTTAATAAAACCAAATTTTAGCAATCCATTCAAGGCTTTGTGTGCATAGGACAGACCAATTACCCTCAATTTATTTGGTGACAAAATCTCCAAGGAAATTAAAATTGCAGGAGAGGTCACCAGGGTTAACTTTCAAAATAAAGGTAGGGGCTTCAGAAATAGAGGTTCTGGTCCGTTTTTAGGCAGATGCCCTTATTACAATCAAAATCCTCGATCGTCAAATCAATACAATCAGGGCCGACAGCGATGGTCAGAAATGTCATCAAACTACAGGAGACCATACAGAAGCAACCACAAGTTTGCATACCAACAGGTCAGGAAGTAAATGTAAGTATGTTAAAACCTGGTGGCAGAACTCAACATTTTATCTCAGAATGGGAGAAACTGACTCATGATAGATTCATTTTACAAGCTGTGAAAGGATATGAAAAAGAATTTGTGTCTTCACCCATTTAACGTCGACCACCTTCTCCTCTGCATTTTTCATCCGAGGAATCACAACTTGAGGATTTTGAAGTACAAGAACTGATTGATAAAGGGGCCATTCTGGTTTGTAATCACGAACCAGGTGAATTCCTTTCCAATATTTTCTTGCGGGAAAAGAAAAATGGAAAAATTAGGCCCATGATTAATTTGAAAAAACTGAACAAATACATTGCCTATTCACATTTTCAAATGGATACATTACGATCTGCCTTACAACTGATCCAAGTTAAGGATTTGTTCACATCTATTGATCTTAAGGATGCTTATTTCAGCTTTCCAATCTGTGCTCATGACCAGAAATATTTAAACTTTTCTTGGAGGGGAATTCTTTATAAATTCACCTGCTTACCATTTGGCTTGGCCTCAGAGCTCCGCTTGTACACCAAGGTCATGAAACCAATTTTCTCCTATCTGCATAATAGAGGAATTCGTTGTAATACTATATAGATGATTCACTCACTATCAACCAATCAGAGAAAGGTGCCCAAGAAGACACACACACTATGTCAGATCTTTTCAATAGGTTAGGTTTTTAACTTAATTTTGAAAAATCTGTTTCACATCCCACAAGGGAAATTACATATCTTGGCCATATCATCAATTCAGGAACTTTCACCATCCGTCTCCCCATAGAAAGAATCAACACTATTGTGTCAATGTCAAAGGCAGTTTTGGCAGCACAGAACCCTATTATTCGAATGGTAGCGAGACTCATTGGACTCTATACAGCTGCTTTTTTGGTAATACATATAGGTCCTTTGTACTACAGATCACTTGGAAGGGATAAAACCAATGGTTTGGAGAAATACAAGTCATATTCTCATAGTATTCAGCTATCAAGAAACAGCAAGACTGAAATTTCATGGTGGATTGGTAATATTCGTTTGCTGAATTCACAGCCACTTCGGGTTTCCTCACCTGATCACACACTTAGTACTGACTCCTCCTCTACTGGATGGGGTGGCATTTTAGACAGTCAATAGGCTAATGGTCAGTGGAATCTAACACAGCAGAAACTTCACATCAGTGTTCTTGAACTTCTGACAATCAAGCAGTCATTGCTTACCCTGCCCAATAATTTTCGCAGTTGCCATATTTGTGTTAGAACTGATAACACCACTGCAATGTCTTATGTTAATAAAGTAGGGGGCAGGAGAAATGACCTCTTCAATGTCTCTAAAAGTATTTGGCTGTGGTGTTCAACTCGAAACATTCATATCTCAGCAGTTCATATCCCTGTGAAACACAATTTACTGGCAGACTCTTTATCCAGGGAAGTACATAGTTCATCTGAATGGAAATTACGCCCAAACATTTTCAGTATGTAGTATTTTCTTTGAGACCACAATAGATTTGTTTGCTTCACGAAGAAACTTCCAATTACCCATGAACTGTAGCTGGTACCCTGATTGCAATGGATTTGCAACAGATGCATTTTCCATTTCTTGGACTGATCATTTACCATTTCTTTTTCCTCCTTTCAGTCTTATTGCCAAAGTTCTTGCAAAGACAGAGGAAGACAATGTCATTCAGGCATTAATTGTTGTTCCCTGGTGAACAACTTAATTGTGGTTCCCCAGACTGTTACAGTTGATGGCCAGTTGACCAGTAAAACTTCCACAGACCAAGAAGCTTCTGAAAAATCACCTACAGCTACATCCACTGTTACCAAAATTAAAGCTGATCGCTTGTTCTATATCCAGAAACACTTTAAGGCAAAAAGCATTTCGAAGGAAGCTTCAGACATCATCCTTTCCTCCTGGCGGCAGTCGACTACAAAACAAAATGGGTATGCCTGGTGGAAGTGGTGTTTGTGGTGTGATACACAAAAAAGTTAGTTATATTCAAACCACTGAAGTTCAGGTTCTAAATTATCTTTCTGTTTGGGAAGACACAAGTCATACAGTGTCATGAATACACATAAGTCCATGTTAATTCAGACCATGCTTGCACTTGGTAGATCTGAGTTTCCACACCACTCATTACCAGATTTATGAAAGGGTTCTTTAATCACAAACCACCGATGCCGAGATAAACTACACTTGGGATGTTTCTGTGGCCTTAAATTATTAGTCCCCTACCGGCAACGCCAAAGGGGACTATAGGTTTGCACTTTGTCCATCCATCAGTCTGTCAGTCAGTCTGTCAGTCACACTTTAGTTTTCCAGACTTTTTTTGGAAATTCTTCAACTGAATCATTTCATTTTTGGTAACCTGCTATAGAACGATGACTTACAGATCAAGTTTGAGTTTCATGCTGATTGCATTATTCTTGTGTGAGTTATGGCCCTTGTTGGTATTACCAAAAGTAAGATTTCATCACCTTTCCCTTTATTTAAGGTTATTATAATGATTGGACCAGTCTAGGCAAAAATACTACACCACTCGACCTTTTTTTCACTGGTCCAGACCATCACTGGCGGTCTTTGTACGTCTTAAACTACTAACCTGAAATGCAGAGATGCTTATATACTCTAGTGTCTTATGTGACAAAAACACCTTATGTCACAAAAGCGCCGTAGGGGACTAATACCACCTCGGTGGTCAAACACTTGTTTAAAAACCTTATATCCTCTCGACACTCTGTTTCTTGATATTTTGACCAAAAAACTAGCATCTCTCAAGGCACTTGTCTCACCCCAAAGAGCGCAAACATTTACATCCTTAGATCTAAATTACATGCAAAAGACTGTCAATGGCATTAGTTTTGTAACTTTCACTCTGCAAAAGACATCCCGACCAGGACATATTTCTTATAACATTCATCTTTTCAAATATACTAATGATCGGCTTTGTGTGGTACACACTTTGGAAACATACTTGGAAAAGACAAAAAACATATGAAAGTCTGATAAACTATTTCTTTCAAAACCAAGAAATCAATATCTACATCTACGTTTGCTAGATGGGTTTGTGATTGTATACATAAAGCAGGTTTTAACAGTTCTTTTAAGGCACATTCTGTGAGAGGTGCTGCAACTTCAGCAGCTGTTTGGAAAGGTCTCCCATTGAGTCAGGTTTTAAAGGCTGCAAATTGGCAATCTGCAAAAACTTTCAGTGGTTTTTATTGCAGGAACATTGAACACACGGATGAACAGTTTTCACACACCCTCTTGACGTGCAAAGGAAAGATGATGTTCTTTCCTTCCCGAAACAATCTTGGCAGGTGTCAGAGGCCTTCGGCAATGTTAACAATGCCATATTCAACCTAGCAAATGTCAAGAAGAAAGGCGGTTTCTTATCTGCATCTTCAATTAATATACCGTTTCCAGGACCACGTTATTTTAAAATGGTTGGAGAAGATACCCCGAGTGCTCATCTGCATTTGGATGAGCAGGCTGGGGACTTAGATATGTCCTTGCCTACATTATTTTATCAATTTATGCTCGGAAGTGATGGAATCTTCTATTTCATCTAATAGAGCGATTCTGGATGCTACGTCCTACGCAGACCATATCACCAGGCCTGTGGCGCAACATCTAAATGGGAAGGAATTTGAGGACGTTTGTTCCTCACTAAGAGTTCTTTCCAGGGCAGTCATGCAGGCCACATACCACTACGCCCTGACGTGGCAAATTTGGAGTTGGTTAGACTTCATGCAGCCCTTGCATCGTCATCAATTTTCAATGACAGGGTGAAAAGCTCTCTCCGAGTCGCTCCAGTCTCCGGACACACACTATTTCACAACAAGCTTTCGTTAGTTTATGAACAAGCTACCAACAAAGCTTCCAGTGCACTGCTATTGAAATCTGTGTCTCAACAACATGCTTCAGCAGGCTGGAGTAGGTGAGGTCATTCCGCTTCACAATCATCGAAAGGGAACTCCTCGCGAGGGTACAGAAAACCCTCTTAAGGTTACTCCAGAGGTCGTCAATATAGCGACTCGGAAAAGGGGTGCAACTCTAATCGAGACTATAAGTCAGATGCCCCTAGGCCGACGGACGAGGTTCTTGTGGGGAGGATGTAGAGTCTCCTCCTGCAAGCCTCACAAGTCGTACAGGTGATGGTCTAGAACTTTCCAGTTGGAGGAAGTTTATCAAACTTCATGAAAAAATGGATGAAAGTCATGGAAGATCAGTGGGTGAGAAGTGTAGTCTTGGCAGGCCTGCGGCTATCATTCCGAGCAAAGCCTCAACTAAAAAGATGTCCGCGTAGGACAAATCCTCTGGCGAATCCTTCCAAAAGAGAGTCCATCCTTGCAGAGGTACAGGCTCTCTTATCGAGGAAAGCAATAGAGGTCATCAAGAATAAAAATTCTCCAGGTTTTTACAGTCACCTGTTCCTCGTACCGAAGCCAGACGGCTCAGTAATAGACTTGAGCTGGATAAACAAGTTGATCATAGCTCCAAAGTTCTATATGGAAACCATTCGGTTGGTAAGAGCGAGCATTCGAGTGGATAACTATGCGGCAAGCATAGATCTAAAGGACGCCTGGTTCATCCGGCATTCAGAAAGTACCTGCGTTTCGCCGTACAAGAAGTTTATCAGTTCATAGCAATGTGCTTCGGTCTGAACCTAGCTCCTTGGGCTTTCACTCGAATAATGAACTCGGTAATATCGTACTTCCGAGCTCATTAGGCTGTGGTAACGTCGGCTTACTTGGACAACATTCTTCAGAGATACGGCAACAGAATAATTCTTCAGAACGATGTTCAGAGTCTGCTTCAGTTGTTCTGACATCTCGGTTTCATAGTAAACGAGAAAAAGTCGGAATAGCTCCATCCAAGTCCTTCATTCACTTGGGAATGAGCTTCGAGACTTATGACAATCTGGTTCGTCTGCCGTTACCCAGAGCGAAATTAGTCAGTTGTTATGCTTGCTTTTGTCTAAACTCTCCCGCAGTGATGGCGAGGGAGTTTATGCGACTGATGGGACTGTGTGGAGTGGCTGTGGTTCTTATTTTGATGGGACACCTGCACACGCATCCCCTCCAGATATTCTTTACTCAGAACTGGAGTGTGAAGACGCATTCGCTCGAAACCAAGATTGTTTTAACGGACCTAGTAAAAAAGGTTCAGATTTGGGTGGATCTGCAGTGGTTGACTCCGGGAATTCTGCTTCAACTACCGGATCCGGCTTTCACGATTATAACGGATGGAGTCAGACGGGCTGGGATGCATCCTTTAGTCCCACAGTTCCTGGAGAAGCACATAAACATCAAGGAGATGATGTCTGTCTGGCTAGCACTACAACATTGGATTGTTCAAATAGCGAACGTCCATGTTCAAATTCTGTCGGACAACTCAACGGTAGTAGGTTACCTCAGGAACCAAGGTGGCACTCATTCGATTCAATTATGCGAATTAACGGAGAAGACTCTCCTATTCATTCTAAGTCATCACGTTCGTCTCTCAGTCCGTCATATACCGGGTCATCTGAATGTACTAGAAGACTTGCTCTCACGAAAAGGTCGCCTGTTACCACCGGAGTGGACTCTCAACAAGCGAGTATTCAGTCAGATCTGCTACCAGTGGGATCGTCCCATGATAGATCTTTTTGCAACACACCTGAACAATTGGTTACCGACGTTTGTGTCGCCATGCCCAGATAATCAAGCATACGCAGTAGACGCTCTGTCGAACTCATGGGACGGAATGATAGGATATGCATATCCTCCTGCTCCATTGATTCAGCAGATTCTGTTAAAAGTCAAACAGTCTCACTGCAAAATCCTGCTAGTAGCACCTCTGTCGTCACAGAAGCTCTGGATCAATCTTCTCAGGTGTCTGTTATGGGACATTCCCTGAAAGCTTCCTCCTCGAAAGAAACTTCTATATCAGGGGAAGTCCCGTGCACTGCATCACAACCCGGAAGGTCTCAACGTTCACGTATTTCCGTTCTGCGGTCCTTCCTGCATGCAAAACATTTTACAGGACGGGCAGTGGATGCAATTTTTAACTGTAGGAGGGCCTTCTCTTCGTTGAATTATGCAGCGAAGTGGAGGGTTTTCTTCCATTGGTTTATGGACCAGTCTGTAGACATCTATGATCCGTCCATTCCACAGATTGCCAATTTCCTGGTCTACTTATTTGACGTATTAAACTTGCAGCCCATCACTATTAAGGGCTATAGGTCTATGTTTTCAGACACTTATGCTCATCATGATAACTCGGCTATTGGATAAGACAGACCTAGAACCCTCAGATTAATTCCTAAATGGAATTTGGCTTGGGTTTTGTTGAAGCTTCAAAAAGCTCCTTTTGACCCATTAGACGATGTAGAGTTCAAATTCTTGACTTATAAAATGGCTTTTCTCTTAGCTTTTGCATCTGCCAGAAGAGTTAGTGAACTTCATGCATTATGTGTTGATGATTCACATTACTGTAGTTGGGAAATGTTGTTACCCTTACTACAGAAATGGGATTTTTGGCTAAGAATCAGATTCCAGATAAGTGGCCAGAGCCTATTATCATTGAGACTTTACCATCCTCGGAGAACTGTAGACCTTTGCTGTGTCCAGTTAGAGCAATGCACATTTATAAACGTCCATCAGGTTATATTAGAAAGGGAAGAAAAAGATTCTTTCTTTCATTGATTCCTAACAGAAAAGATATATCTGTTCATTCTATCGCTAGATGGATTCAGCTGGCAATACGTATTGCCTATGAAAGTCTATCTTCGGATCAGCGTTCTGTCAACAAGATTTCAGCACATGAGGTTAGAGCACTGTCAACTTCTTGGGCTTATTCTGACAGTATAGCCATTACTGATCTTATGAAGACTGCATACTGGGCACAGCCCTCTTCATTTACCAAGTTTTACCTTAGAAATTTAGAGCCCATCTCCAGTGACCTTAGATGTTTGAGTCCTCTTTCTGTTGCTCAGAATGTCTATTAATATTACATTTAGAAGATGTTTAGGCAGTCTGCTCTAGCACTGACGCCATACTGCTGCCCTCTTCGTTCTGAGGAATTTTCTTTCAGAACAAGGGGAAGTTGGGGGGGGGGGGGGGTACAGTTTTTCCCTTATGTTATCTGGCTTTATAGTGAAAAGCAAGGGAATGCCTCCTCCAGAGACGGTTGTCCAGTGTCGGTGCTGGGTGGTTTTAATGTGTAGCTCTGTGTGAAGCAATAACTATGTCTCATTTATGTACTGTTTTTAAAGTGTAGCTCACTGTGAAGAATTTTTATATGTTACGTGTCAAACGAGCATCTCTACAATCCTTGGAGACTTTTAAATTAGTATAAATCGTCTCCTTTTCTGGACTAGCTTTATAATTGGTTTCCTTCACTGAATTAGCATAATGGGTTATGCTGGCATTTAATGGAGAAATTATGTAATTCTCAATTACATTGTTGGTGTTATGTCATTCTCTTTTCTTATAAAGAGAAGGACATATGTAATTCCTATGTCTTCTCCCATTCTCCTGTAGGAGCTATTCTTTATCAAAGTAATTGAGAGATTGGATTTTCCTTTAAGTCCTAGGCCCTCCAGCCTTTTAACGATTCAGCTAGTCTGTGCCATTGGTTGTAGTATAAAAATATGATAAATTTAAAGTAATTTGTATATTTTTTATACTTACCAATGGCCTAGACGGGGATGGTCCTCCCATGAGTGGGCACTCATACCGCCCTGCTGATTATAACATTTAGCAGGCACTATAGAAAGAATGATGGTTGGCGCCAATTTTGGTACCTTCCTGGTTACTGCGCATGCGCAGATAACAAAAGTAAGGAGGACCAGATAGGACTTGAATTTTTAGCTCAGCTGACTTTCAGTCAGGAGAGCAATAGTGATCACTCACCGTCCGTCATCTGTCGTCGTCCGTCGTCCATGAACATGGTGTTTGCGTCTTCTCCTCCCAAACCGCTGAACCAATTTAATTGTTATTTGAGATAATAGTTTGTTATGACATTGCAATTTGATTTTGTTCAAATCAAGTTGCCTCGCCCATTGGTAGGGCCACACCCAAAAAGTGTGCTGAAATCTTAAAAAATCTTCTTCTCATGACCCAGCAGTAGCAGAGACTTGATATTTGGTGTGCAGCTTCCTTTTGAGGTGTAGACTCAGATTTGTTCAAAAGAAGTTTGTGGGGTTATATTTGGCGTCGTAATCGGAGGGGCAAGAATATTTGCCCTTCCCAAAATTTCTATTTTCCAAACCGAGAGGCAAATTTGGACAAAATTTGATATGAGGACTTATTGGGTCATAAGTACTTAATTTATGCAAAAAAAAATTTTCCTGTCGCCCCATGGGAACCGCAGGAGCTAAAAATAGAAAAGAAATAAAACACCCATATCTCCAAAACTACACGGCACTGAGAATTCTTATTTGTTGTGAAGCTTCCTTAGATCCAACAGAATGGAATGGTCAAAAAAATTGCCATCGGTTTTATCATGGGGTACTTTTGGAGACTTTGAAAAAGTGCTGAGTCAGCATTTTTTAACACTGTGGGTAATGGGAAAAACATTTTAGACTACTTTTCTCCCAAACCACTGCTCCAAAAGCTTTCAAATTTCACATATAACATCTTTGGAAGATTGTTTCACACGTTTATTGAAATCAATTGCCTGGGTCCATATTTGGGCTGAAAATTTGGGGTTCCGGTGGGACTTAGAAAATTTTGGACCAAAATCCGGAAATTTTTTTTTTTTTTTATGCATTTGGCCAATTTTAAGACAAAAAAATTTTTTTTTTACACTGAAAATTTGGGGTCCGGGTGGGAAAAATTTTTGACCGAAATCCCGAAATTTTTATTTTTTTGTATTTTATGCGTTTCGGTCCATTTTTAGACAAAAAAAAAAAAAAAAAATTTTTTCGCTGAAAATTTGGGGTCCGGGTGGGACCAAAATCCGGAAATATTTTTTTGTTTTTTTTGATGCGTTTCGGTCAATTTTAAGACAAAAAAACATATTTTTTTTACACCAAAAATTTTGGGTCCCTGTGGGACTTAGAAAATTTTGGACCAAAATCCAGAAATTAGTTTTTTGTTTTTTTATGCGTTTTAAGAAGAAAAAAAAATTTTAGGCTGAAAATATTTTGTTTGGGAAAAAAATCTGTTTTTTAATGTGTTTATCTCAATTTTGGGACGTAAAAGTGCAGGAACTGAAAATAGAAGGAAAATCCTGTGTATTGTGTGGGCACAATCGCTTCATCTAGTTGGTATATGCTTTTCTTAGGAGGGGCGTATGCAACTTATTCAAGTCCCTGGTTTGATATTTAGACTACCATGTCAGGTGAGTGCCCGCAGGCCCTCCTGGGGCCTCTTGTTTGGTTTTGTATGCAAATTTTGGGGATTGGGGGGGGGGGGGGTTCAAAATTTGTGTTTGGCCCTGAATTATATTGAGTTTGCACCAGCTAGTCTGGGCCATTGGCCATTGGTAAGTATAAAAAATATACAAATTACTTTAAATTTATCATTTTCCTAGATGTTGCAAAAGCATTCGATAACATTGGCTATGGTATTCTGCTAAAGAAACTGGAATATTGTGGCTTTCAGGTATTTGCCAATTCCTTGTTTAAGGATTATTTAACTGAAAGAAGCCAGTCTATGTCTTTCCAGAATGAAGTATCCAGCAAAAGAGAGATCATTACAGGTGTACCCCAAGGTTCTATCCTCATGCCCATTTTATTTGTACCATATATCAATGACATCAACAAATTGACTTTGCTAAAAGTCTTATCGTTCGCAGATGACACAACAGCATATACAGCCAGAAATAGCTTGAATACCAGCACTCATAGAAAATGCAGACTCTTGAGTTATATAACATTAGTGAGTGGTGCACTTAAGTTTCTCAGTATTCACATGGATGAAAATTTCATACTCAAACATATCTTTGCTTGAAAATAGCAGGGCTACTTTCGTTCTAAATAAGGCCAAAAATTTCTTCCCCAAGTACAGTACAATCGCCATGGACTAGTCACTTTCCATGGGTGGGCAATATTTCCATGGACGCTATTATACTAGATTCCAAACACTAATTGCAGGAAAAATCATCAAAGATTTAATTAATGAAGCACCAGGTACAACCCAGTGCATCATTAATTAAAATTCTGCTGAGGATGATTTTTATTAACTGGTAAATGCATGCGTGGACATCACTGCCCATGCTTGGATTATGACCAGTCCATGGCGACTGTACTGCAGCTCTAAGCTGATTGTATTACTTCTATCGGATTCCAAGTCACTTCCATGGGTGTCCTGTCCAAGTATGGGGACACTCTGCAGCCACAAATAGGATCCTTGACCTGCGAAAAAAGCTATTCTAGCAGTAACAGAATGATACTATTCTTTACCCACAGATATCCTTTTCAAAAACTGTGGTGTACTAAAATACAGAGACCTATATACAGTACACACTCTCTTGTTCATGCATGATTGGTTTAATAGTAACCTACCTGAGTCCTTCGACATTTGAAATTTGTATGAACCCCCCTGACCTGAACACTAGACAGTCTGGTAAAATACACACAAAAAAGCATGGTAATAATAGACAGGGCTCTAAATTCATACTTTACAGTTTTCTGTTGTAATAACCCTTTTTGTACCGATTGTTCTTCCATTTCTACTGGATCTCAACGTTCAGAGTCTCAACATTCTACAGACTAGGGTTTGTTAATTAGACCATAGAGTTTCTGCAATTTCTGTCATTTTTGTAATGCAGTTTCTGTAATTCTTTGCCAAAAGAAGTTTCTCTCGAAAATATCAGATATTTAATATTTAAGTGTGCTTTTTTTCCATAAAATAATGATTTGAAGTCCATTTTTATGAACAACATTGTTTGTGCGAACAACATTTTTTGTGCATGGTCTGCACAACAGTCTTCCAGCAAAAGCATATTGATGAAAAGCCTTCAGGAAATACAGTAGAGCCTGTCTTGAGAGACCACCCTTTGGGCCAAACAAAAGTGGTCTCTCAAAACAGGTGGTCTCTCATAACAGGTTTCAGGTTTTCTCAAGTCAGTAAATAACCAACCACAAAATTCAGAAATGGAGAAGAATGGATTTTTGTAATTACTTTGTAGTTGTTCTTTTTTATGAAGTTTTTGTAACAAATTGAAATGGACTGTTATAAAAATAAATTAGTGTTGAAAATCTTCATTGAAGATTTTCAACACAAATTTATTTTTATAATCCTATCTCACATTTCAGGTATATATGAAATTGTTTATTCAGCAATAATCCTAATCTTTTCACAGGGGTCTTATAAAAACATCTCAATCTTTAATGAGTTATGTAACTGAATAGCAATTGAAACCCAATTAAGAGCTTTTAATACTTTTAATTATGTTAGTATAACCACAATGGATTTTCCAATTCCAGAACAGGTAAAAAGTTTTTGTCATGGTTTCAGTCTTCAAAAGGGCGGTCTCTCAAGACAGGTCCATTATGGCATAAAATACAAGTTGGTACCAGGTCACATTGGTCTCTCAAGACAGGTGGTCTCCCATAGCAGGTCCATTATAGAGTAAAACCAATCGGTGCCTGGCAGATATGGTCTCTGAAGACAGTGGTCTCTCAAGACAGCTTTTACTGTAAATGACTTTTTAACCCTGCCCAATACTACCTTCTGAGTTTTCTAACATACAATAGATGATTCTTTTGTGGTTAAATGTAAAGGACCAAAAATATTTTGGTGGAAGCAAGATAATTAAGGTGGGGAGATAAACCTAGTTTATCGTCCCTGGGGGGAAAGATACCCGAGAGGGAAAAGATATCATAAGACAACAGATTTCATCTATTCTCTTTGAAATTTTGTGGTTGGAGATAGGGCCCTGTAAATTACAAAGTTCAAATCAAACCTCTAATCGAATCGACCATACAGATAAAGTAGGAAATTGCTGATCGATCTAAGTACACCAAACATTATAGTAAAAAACAGTGTTTATCGAATCATGTTCTCTCTCTCTACCCATCTGCAAAATCACTGAGAAAAATTTTAATTTGTTGCTATTTTGTGCTCAGGTAAATTTTAGCAGTTAAAATTTTGTTGTCATATGACCATGTTCAAAGTCAAAGGGGAATTGCTGTCTCTAGGGGCCTTCCCACCAGCTTTCAGGTCAATTGTTTTAAAACTTGGCACAAAGAATATCAGCATGGAAAACTGTGCACTTGCATTTTGAAATCGGCCAGACTCATTTTGACAGAGTTATTGCCCTTTTTATTATTGTAACCTTAATTTGTCCGAGCTTGTATTTCTTTATTTACCAGTCAGTTGTTTTAAAACTTGGCACAAAGATTAACTAGCATGGAAACCTGTGTACCTGTGAGTTTGAGATCAATAAACATCATTTTGGCAATGTTATTACCTTTTTTGACCTTAAGTATTTTCTCAACCTACTCGTTGTGAGGAATATATGGCCTTGGATTAAAAAAATGGTCTTGAAGTTGACTTAAAGTCATTCAAGGCCTTGTAATCCTGGAAAATGTGTCAGGAGGCCTCATCAACCTTGAATATTCATGAAATAAAAATGCTAACAAAGCGTGTAATATTAGGTATCCTTGTGTTTTACAGGGTGTATGGGAATTTACACTGGTTTGGGAACTCATACACCCTGAGGCGAATCCCTGGAAAATACAAGGATAATGGATTTATTCACAAGAATTTTGGTGTACTTCATATTTCAACCTAAATTGTGGGAAAAAAACTGACAGAAAATTTGGACTTTGTAAGTTTCTTAATAAAACCAGACAAATATGGATGTCATTGGAACTGGCTCAATGAGCCAGTTCCAATGACATCCATATCTGTAATATTTTATTGCACATAAATATTAAATTTCCTGTATTTTTATTTTTGTTCGAACATAACCGTGCAGAAGGTATGAATTAATAATTAAAAATAGGTACTTTTTTTTAGCCATATAGCCTGCTACTGTGCATTCTTGTTTTTATATGCCCGTTTTGAAAAAACGGATCGTATACCTACTCTTTGTCCATCCGTCTGTCCATCTGTCCGTCAGGTCACATGTCGTACGATAACTCAAGAACGCTTTGAGAGATTTTTGTGATTTTTTGGTAGGTGGTGTATATCGATGGAGGGAAGCTCCCTTTCGTTTAGTGTCGCCATTCGATTAGTCATTCCAGAGTTATGGGACTTTATTACTTAGAAAATTGTTGATTTTTTACACGTCGTATGATAACTCGAGAACGCTTTGAGAGATTTTCGTGATTTTTGGGTAGGTGGTGTATATCGATGGAGGGAAGCTCCCTTTCGTTTAGTGTCGCTGTTCGTTTAGTCATTCCAGAGTTATGGGACTTTATTATGTAGAAAATTGTTGATTTTTTTGCACGTCGTACGATAACTCGAGAACGCTTCGAAAGATTTTCACAATTTTTGGGTAGGTGGTTTATGTTGATGAAAGGAAGCTCCCTTTCGGTTGGTGTCGCCATTCAATTAGTCATTCCAGAGTTATGGGACTTTATTTTTCACATGTCAAACAATAACTTGAAAATGCTTAGAGCAATTTTCATGATTTTTTGGTTGCAAGTATATGTTGATAGAAGGAATCTCCCTTTTGATTTGTGTCGCTGTCCGATTTGTCATTCCAGAGTTATGGGATTTTATTCATCAAAATATAGGCAATTTTCCACATGTTAGACTTTGAGCAATTTTCATGATTTTTTGGTGGCAAGTATATGTAACCTGACAAGTACACACGTATACTCATATTGTGTGGTTCCCTCTTGTAATTAATAACGGGTGCATCATGCGCTCATGGTGCAGCTGTTTATTACACTGTGGTTAACCATGGTGTAAAAAAAAACTACAGTGGATTGCAAGTTACACAGTACCTCTTAGCCAATCAAATTGCAGTATTTTGTTTAATTTGGAAATAATCATAACTATATAGTTTATATGCCAGAGTTTGTGAAGGCATAGTCCTGACTAGGCCCCTGCTGTCATTACGCCCTCCGGGGAGTAAAAACCGACTGTCCAAGTCAGGACTAGTGATGGCAGGTCTTGAAAATCCATAAATTTGGCTATTGTAGGGCCTTGAAAAATGCTGAAATATATTGAGAAATGGTCTTGAATAGCTTTCGATTTCATCAGGAACTTTGATTTAATACAGTGATCATTATATGATAGTAACTGTATGTTTTTTACAAAGAAAGGTTTTAAAAACTATGCTAGCATAGATTATGTCCTTGAAAGACCTTGAATTGTGATTTGCTGGTTCCTTGACAATAGATCTGTGGGGTCCTTGAAACTCGTTGAATTTGATTTCAAAAGTGGTGTGGAAACCCTCTTTGTGCCGAAAGGTCAACCTCACAGTGAATTTTAACTTTAATTTTTTTTGCAGTTTCTTGTCTTTAATTACATTTCTGTGGGGGGCAATCAAAACCACATTTAACATGTAGGTTGGGTATAGTTAGAACCCTATATATATTGACACATGACAATGACCTTTAACTTACAGATTTCCCTGTTTTTCACTCACTAATTAAAGTTCAACTTGGCCGAGTGAAGCAAACTTGACATATGGATTTAGTGTGAACCTTTTTTATTTTGCGTCACTGTGCTGAAGGTCAAGGTCACAGTGACTTGAACTCAAAATTGGTTTCTGCTCCATGATATTAGATATTGGGGAGGTTTCTGTAGGAAGGTGTTTTTTAGGGGCGATTAGGCACCCTGGCAGCCCCCTCCAGTTTCTTTTCTTTGAGAGCAAATTTTGAATGTTGAAACCTTTTGTGGTGCCATATTAAATAAAGTTTAATTCTTTGAGTCATGAGTTTTTCAATAGTATCAGACGGTTTACTACTACTATACGACAGTGTGGTGATCATGAAAGCAGACAAACAATTTCAACTGGATTGCAATGCGATCCAGTTGAAATTATCTTAACGCTTTTTTCATCACAGTTCAATAGAATCTTACCTGTCATGAAGAAATGCAAGAACATTGAGTCTGAAATGCTATTTTATTCATTTTTCTGTGATTCAGTCTTGATTTCACCCATTGGTGTATAAGTGTGTAATGACCAGATTGGGATTTGATCGAGAAAAATGCCACTATGTGATTACTTAACGCAGTATGGTAAATAATCTTTAAAAATGTTCTCATTTAGATCCACCAGTCAGAGCAATATGGGGAATAATCTTAAAAAATCCGCTTCTTGAGATACACTCGACAGAATCTTCTCTTTTGATATTTGGCATACAGCATCCTTAGAGGGATCAGATTAAATTTGTTCAAATAAAGACCCTGTGTTGATATTTATGTTCCCTGTGTGTGAATGGGTTGGGAGGGGGGCAAATTTGAACTTATTGCTATATTGGGAATATTCTCAAACCACCAGTCAGATTCTTATAATATTTGGTATACAACATCCCCAGGTGGGTGTGTAGATGGGGGGGGGGGGGGGGAGTGTATTTTGAGTTTGTTCAAATGTTCAAATAAAGTTCCTGGATAAAATATATATGTGTTCCCTATGGGAGCCCTAATTTTAACTTGGTACAGCAGAGAAGTATTTTTTTAAATCTTATTGAGAACCACCATTCAGTTTGTTTTGATAGTTCATATACAACACTCGCCAGACTCAGAATCAAGTTTTTGTTCAAATGAAGTCCTTGGATTCATATTTTGTCTCCCTATGAGAGCCCCAATTTTAACTTGATGTAATATTACAAATAATCTTTAAAAAATTTTTTCCTCAGATCCACACCATTCTCAATCTATTGATATTTGGTATATGGCATTCTGGGGATGGATGGAGAGGGGTCAGATTCAAGTTTGTTCAAGTTAAGTCCCTGGATTGATATTTGGGCTCCCCAGTTTTGTGTTACTTGAAATTGAGGCATTCTGTTGTAGCATCCCAAACCAAAAAAAAAAAATCATCTGACTTGGCCAACAGAGGTATGAATAATTGAATGACAGAGAAAAGCTCTGGTGGAGAAAAGCCCTAAGGAGAAAAGCCCTGGTAATTTTTGCAACAAAGGAGAAAAGCCCAGGTCCATTTTTTCAAGGGGTGGAGAAAAGCCCTGGTTGAATTTTTTTTTACTATTTTATCAATTTCCTTTGGTTAATAAACAAATTCTAGAATAATTAAAGATTTTCATTTTAGGCCTCAAAAAAATAAGTTGAATGAAATGTTTTAGCGCGCCGAAGGCACGCAGGGGTGATGTGGGATTTACAAATCCCTTGCGACCCAGTTAACCTTATTTTATTTCACTTGGATCACACAGGTCTAGCTTTCCTATTGCCTCAAATGGGGTCTGAGGGGGTATGCACGTGGTTAGAATTCCTGGCAGTTTACGTTGGAGTGATAGATTGTCAATACTCAATCCCTCAAAGCCATTAAGACTATTAGAGAGTGGGCTCTATTCGGTTCCAGCTCGGCGATGGTAGAGGTTTGAGTCCCACCATGGTGGCAAGCCAGAATATAATGTTGTGCGATGGCAAATTTAAGAGAAGAAGAGAAAAGAAAACCAAACAGCAATGCCGGTTTGGCAGCGGCCCTGGTATATGACCATAGCGGTTACAAAAAAGGAGTGGAGAATGCTCCCAAGAGTTCAGTTTTGAAAAACCGGGAGTCATCCATCAAGCCTTCAGGAAGATAGGATGCCGTATGTGATTGTGAGGTATCTGGTTATCCTTCGTGGATTCCAAATGACTCCCACCCTCCCCCCCCCCCAACCCCCCCCCCCCCCAAAAAAAAAAAACCACATCCTCTCACAGACACACACCCTCAAGCCCTTAAAAGGGCTGTTAAATCTTTATTCAAATGTTTATTTATATAAAATGTACACTCATCCCCAGCCAGACAAGCTTGTTTCAATCCTTGCCTGGTATTTGGTGGTTTCTTGTGTATGTTGCAGAAAGGTAGGTTGCACCAATTCCTCCTATGCTTTGTCTTCTATTTCCATGCATCTTCTTGATAAGAGTGTTGCAAGAAAATTTGAGAATGTTCAATTAGAAAAGTTATAGGTACAGAGAAAGATAGGTATCCGCTATTGTATATTCTGACTGTTTTGTGAATGTTGCTATGGATGGGGTAAGGGGTGTGTTTCTTCAGAGCCCACAACCCACACGCAGAGTTGCAAGGCAATCCTCACAGACTCAATCCTGAAGATCTCAATGAGAAGCGAGGCAATCCTCAAAAAAAAAAATTACCTCTTATCTGTTTAAATTGGGGGTGCGGCGGCGTTGTGGTAACCGGTTCTCGTCAGATCACCAAAGTTAAGCAACATCGAGCCTGGTTAATCCTCGGATGGGTGATCGTCTCAGCGATCGATTCGGACTCCCGCGTTGTGTCCTTGGGCAAGGCACTTAACCCCAATTGTCCACATGGGGGCACGATGGTGCCATGTACTAAGGCATACTGCACGTCTTCAACCACTATAACCCTGCCTGTGCTGCAGTGCCGGGTTACGTTGTTGGGGAGCTTGCAGCTGCTCGTCGTTACTTGGTGGTTCTCTCCGGGTACTCCGGCTTCCTCCACCCGTAAAACTGTCACAGTCATGATTAGCCATCCATGCATAAGTATGTGACCTTAAACACCTGTAAATAAATAATAAATATCTGTTTAAATTACCTTTCAGTACTGTCAATGTTTGCAAAACAATTACCAAATATAATTGTTGTAAACACAGCTCATTGTGTTTAGAAATTCAAAAATATTATCAAAACATCCCTCTGCTGTTCACTTGTCTTAGACTACCACCTGTCCATGTTTGTAAATTAATTAATATTATTGTTGTAAACATATGAGCCAAGCCAAAGTCTATTGCAGCTTTTACCTGAATTAAAATAAAAGTGAATGAAAATTAAAGGTTTTATTAATTTAAAAATAAAAGTTACACAAAGAATGAAAAAAACTAGACAAAAAAAAGTAAATAAAGAAGAAAAAAAAAGAGAAAAAAAAAAGTAAAATATGTGATTTCATATAAAAAATAATGAATAAAAAAATAACAGAAAAAAATTGAGTCAGGGCTTTTCTCCACTCCATGTAAAAATGGACCAGGGCTTTCCTCCTCAGATGCAATTTCAGGGCTTTTCTCCTTGGGGCTTTTCTCCACCAGGACTTTTCTCCATCAGGGCTTTTTTCCATTCACCGAATAATTGAATGACTTTATTCTCTGTAGTGTTAACTAGCCATAGATTCTAATTAAATCCTTCTTTAAATACTTTTGGTGAGGTGAGCGCCTCAGACCCTATGGGGCCTTTTGTTAATTATGGTCAGTCGAAATGTGCAATCAAAAAACGCAAATATTAAATTCCACTGAAACCCAAAACATTTTGTCATGTGATATAATTTCCATGTGTCATTCAAAATCCCATTCATAGCTTCATCCATGATAGTCCAGTAGATCTAACTGAAAAATAGCCCTAACCTCAAATTAATTGCAATACAAAAGTGTTCTTTGCTGTAAGGTGCATGAGTGTTCTCAACAACATACTGAAATGGGGTGGGTGAAGGTTTCAGTTTGGGGTGAAAAGTGTCATTTTTGGGGGGAAAATTGTGAATTATGGAATCCCCTTATATTATCTATGAAAAATAATAATACTTCTCTAACCTGACCAAAACAACCTAATTCCCAGTGAAACATTGAAACTTAATCAAAGTTGGCTTGGTAGGAAAGTAATAGTCTATAAGCCTATCCAGATTTCTACTTCCTGATGTTTTAACCTGTTCTTCAGTGATGTAGAATATAAGGTCGGCTCACAAGGTATTAATTTCATTCCATTCCAGTACACTGAAGATCGATGTAAACCTTTATACAACCTGTATATACGAAGTCTGGAAATCTACCGTTTCGGTTCTGCTTGTCACCCATATTCTTCACATCTGTTGACTATTTTCCTCTCCTGGCACACCAAAATTTGGTAGATTTTGTTGGATCCAGTAACACCTTGGCCGGTGCGGGTAGTACAACAAACATTGAGTGAACAGTTTTAACATCTGTGTACAAATGGTTCAGATTGTAAGTTTACTTACAAACCACAAATAAGCTTTTGAATTGCACTGGGATCTCGTAAGTAATCCTGTGAACACCAGTACTACGATACAGTCACTGTGGACTGGTTGTAATCCATGCATGGGCAGTGATGTTCACACAAGGATTTACCAGGTAATAAATTAAAAATCATCAATAGCAAAGTTTTAATTAATAAAGCATTGGGTTGTATGCGGTGCTTTATTATTTAATTTTTAGCTCAACTTTGGCGAAGCTTATGCCATGGCCAGTTGTCCATCGTCTGTCTGGCCGTCTCTCCGTCAACAATTCAGTACGGCTCGGGCTAGAGGCCGTATTTATGAACCGATCTTTTATGAAACTTCTTGGGTACCTTTGTTATGACTGTGGGACGAGAACGAGTGTTTTGGGGTCTGATCCGAAATTCAAGTTGGCCACCAGCCGCCATTTTGTACCGACGATGCAGAAATCTGTTTTTTGTACAGAACTTCCATATGAAAGTGCTGATTTGAATAATTTTTTGTATGAATGTTTAGTACCATGGGATACATCACATATAATACAGGTTTTTTTCTCGTACGTAAATTATGCAAATTAGACTAACTTTGATGTATTTAGTGTTACTGTAAGTGCAAATGCCAATACGGCTTGGGCTAGAGGCCGTATTTATAAACCGATCTTTACGAAACTTCTTGGGTACCTTTGGTATCACCTTGAGACGGGAACAAGTGTTTTTGGGTGCGGCCTGAAATTCAAGATGGCCGATGGCAGCCATTTTGTACAAAATTAAGGGGCAATCAGATTTTTGCACAGAACTTCCATATGAAAGCACTGATTTGAATAATTTTTTGTGTGAATGTTTAGTACCATGGGATACATCACATATAATACGGGTTTTTTTCTTGTGCAGAAATTATGCAAATTAGATGAACTTTGATTTTTTCAGTGCTACTTACACACAGTAAGTGCACATGTCAATACGGCTCGGGCTAGAGGCTGTATTTATCAACCGATCTTCACGAAACTTCTTGGGTACCTCTGTTATCACCTTGGGATGAGAATGAGTGTTTCTGAGTGCGGTCCAAAATTCAAGATGGCTGTCAGTGGCCATTTCGTACCGAAATTGGGTCTAATCAGTTTTTTGTACACAACTTCTATACGGCTCAGGCTAGAGCCCGTATTTATGAACCGATCTTTTACGAAACGTCTTGGGTACCTTTGTTATCACCGTGGGATGAGAACAAGTGTTTTTGGGTGTGGTCCAAAATTCAAGATCGCCACCAGCAACCATTGTATACCAAAATTAGTGCAATCAGTCTTTTGTACAGAACTTCTGTATGAAAGTCCTGATTTGAATAAATTTTTGTATGAACGTTTAGTAAAATGGAATACATCACATATAGTACGGGGTTTTTCTCGTGTAGAAATTATACAAATTAGATGAACTTTGATTTTTTCAGTGCTACTTACACACAGTAAGTGCACATGTCAATACAGCTCGGGCTAGAGGCTGTATTTATCAACTGTTCTTCACGAAACTTCTTGGGTACCTTTGTTATCACCTTGGGACGAGAACGAGTGTTTCTGATGCGGTCCAAAATTCAAGATGGTTCCAGTGGTCATTTTGTACCGAAATTAGGTCCAATCAGTTTTTTGTCACAACTTCTATACAGCTGGTATTTATGAACTGATCTTCACGAAACTTCTTGGGTACCTTTGTTTTCACCTTGGGACAGGAATGAGTGTGTTTTGGGGTGCCTTTGTTATCACTGTGCTATGAGAACAAATATTTTGGGGTTCAGTCAGACCCACTCTGGGACTCAAAGATTTCTTTTCTATTTAGCATCTGACTGTCACCCACCTTTACAATACTTTACCTATACATTTGTTACAGGCTACGGCCAGTATTTATGTACAGACCGTTACAATACTTTATATGTACATTTGTTATCAGGTCATTACCTAGATGTTTGTCATTGCTGTGTCACATACTATACATGTACATGTCTTGACAAGTTGAGCTACAGTGTCACTGACACTTTCATTTTATGATTATTCCTATTACCAGTATTAGTGCTTGGAATCTAATATTATTGCATCCATGGAATTGCCCACCCATGGAAAGTGACCAGTCCACAGCAGCTGTACTGTAACTGAAGCTCCGACAAAGGGATATTAATGATGTGACTATATTAAAATAATGACGTTTCATATTATTTGTCAACAATTTTTGAAAGCAGAGTCCGCCTCACATTTTGAATTTACTCATAGTATTAATGAAAATGTGGCTGGATTTGTTTCTTTCAATTTTAACTGTACCTGAACTATGAAAAGTCAATTATGTGTTCAGTAAGCTAAAATGCTTACCAATTATCTTCTTCCATGTGCACTTTTCTCTCATATGGGTATACCATGCGGTTTTCAGCCATGGTATATCAGATCTAACTAGGCTATATACATATCTACTGGATTCTAACTGGATTATACAGTTTGTCACAGATCTGTTTTCATTTAGTGATTCTGAACATTTCTGTGTTTTTTTGTGTTGAGGTTTCAAATAATACACATGAAGCATTTTTAGCTCTATAATTATATGTTTGTTTGTAGATAAAAGCCGTTCAGTAAAAATACATTGGTTTGCACTAGAACCACGAAGTTCATACAGTGATATCCAACTGATAACTGCATTCAGTGTGATGCCAGATGAAAAAAAATATAAGTAAGTTTTTAATAACCCACAGTGGCTGGTTTCATTTAACACAATTTTTGTTGCTATGATGGGTGACGTCATGTTGCTTCCAGACAAGACTTTTTGTTGGTTACATCATTGGGTGGGATTTGCAATAATCAGAAATAGATCGGTCACCTGACAAGGCAAGTGATGGATTGCTACTGTTGTTCACCCCAGAAGTGATAGGACGTGTTGTCTCTCTTCCTACTTGAACCAGAAGTTGTATGAAAGATTATTTCTCTTCCAGTTGTTATTGGAAGTGTATTCCATAATTATTATCCCCTGCTATTATGCAGGTCACCAGGATGATGCTGGGTCTTGCGAGAATCAATGTAAAAGGGTTAATTTTTTAGGTATAAGGGACATAAGTTGAAGCATCGATGGTGTAATTCCTGCATAACGTAGTTGTATTACTTCACCTGCATTTGATAAGGGTTATCAGCTTCCATTCAGTCAATTCAAATTTAACACTTAAAGCCCCATACAAACACAAACTACATCTTTTATACGTCTCTGAAAACATTGTTCCAAGTGTATTCTTCCTTGAGAACTTTATTTTTGGGATGCATTTATTAGTCGAGTTGTGACGAAGTCAAACTCAAATTATAGTTTGATGAATGGCAGGCGGGCGGTTGGCTGGGGAGGTGGGCGGGCAGGCATAAACAATTGGTTTCCGGATCATAACTTGATAATGGTTCAACCCATGTTCATGAAACTTCATAGGTAGGTTGGTATCGGTGAGAGGAAGAACCCTATTAATTTTGGACTTGCTTGGTCAAAGGTCAAGGTCACAGTGACCTTGAACATAGTAAATTGTAAACAGTTGGTTTCCAGATGATAACTTGACTACTGTTCAACCCACATTCATGAAACTTCATATGTAGGTTGTCCTTCATGAGAGGAAGAACCCTATTTATTTTGGTCTAACTAGGTCAAAGGTCAAGGTCACAGTGACCCTGAACATACTAAATCAAAACAATTGGTTTTCCGGATGATAACTTGATAATGGTTTGACCCATGTTCATGAAACTTCATAGTTAGGTTGGCATCAGTGAGAGGAAGAATGCCATTTTATTTTGGTCTCGCTAGGTGAAAGGTCAAGGTCACAGTGACCTTCAACATAGTAAATCGTAAACAATTGGTTTCCGGATGATAACTTGATGATGTTTCGACCCACGTTCATGAAACTTCATAGGTAGGTTGGCTTCAGTGAGAGGAAGAACCCTTTTTATTTTGGACTTGCTAGGTGAAAGGTCAAGATCACAGTGACCTTCAACACAGTAAATCATAAACAATTGGTTTCTGGACTTTTACTTGATAATGGTTTGACCCACATTCGTGAAACTTCATAGGTAGGTTGGCCTAGGTGAGTGGAAGACCCCTATTTATTTTGGACTCACTAGGTCAAAGGCCAAGGTCACAGTGACCTTGAACATAATAAATCGTAAACATTTGGTTTCCAGATGATAATTTGACAATGGTTCCACCTATGTTCATGAAACTTCATAGGTAGGTTGGCATTGGTGCAAGAAAGAGCCTTATTTATTTTGGAATCATTAGGTCAAAGGTCATGGTCACAGTGACCCTTCACATAGTAAATTGTAAGCAATTGGTTTCCGGACAATGAGTCGATAATGATTAAACCCACTTTTGTGCTGTCACAACTTGACATTGGATCGGTGATCCGATCGGCATTTTTTTTGACAGTGCTTTTATATATTAGGCAACCAACAATAATGTAGGAACATTGTTGAGACATCTGCAGCTATGTAAATGTATATACAGTAGTTACAAATGGAAAATTAGTTTGAGAACTTAAGGGTTAATCATTGTATAAATATACAGCGCTCAACTTGGGTTGAGTAGAGGGGACAGGAATCAGTGACCCTTGGTGGAGTTTTTCCTGTATTTTAAGGGTGCCGAATGGTGTTGTACTTTTTCTGATAGGTCTGGGCGTGTAATGATGTTTATGTTTTCAACATGTTCTTTAACTCCGAAAGCCTGATGGTTTTATATGGAAAATTATATCTCCCTCCTCATGCCATGCATCTACATGATGTGCAGCTACGAAAGAAATTATTTGTGTTCTAAACTTGAGGGCTTAGAGGGTTAGTCCCACCCAGAATTTACATTGGGAATTTTCTCACCCACCCTGTTGGGGGACACCTGTTTGTTTCATTTTTTTATGCACTTCGCTCTCATTGAAAGATGGTTCTCCACACATGTCATGGGTTTATACAGGCCGACCATAGTTCAATTCTCAACTAATTTGAAGCAAGATTACTTGGTTTGCAGGGGACTATTATGATCCCCGATGAGTCTGGAGGTGGGATGGGGAAATCTCACCAGAGGGGCAAGATATTTGAACCAGACCCGAGGCTTGCCGAGGGTCTGGTTCAAATATCTTGACCCTCGTGTGAGATTTCCCCATTCCCACCTTCATCGAGGATGATTTTTCTCCCCACACACGAGGATTACGTCATTATAGGTAATTGGCGGTCACATGCTGACATACCCAATTTATCAAGTCGTAGTCCTTTTGAAAAACGAAACAATTTCATCGGAAAGATCGTACAAAAGTTAGGTATATACCATAGGTATATACTAAAAAAAATTATTTGTAACACTGTCCGTTAAGGGGTTAATGAATTTGCACCTGTCAAACTCTAATGTAAAGGGCATTGTAAGATTATTGAGTGATATTATTAAATCTGCAGAGAAATATGGGGTTGAAACAAATCAAGTTTAATATTTGAATAATAATTAAATATTGAGTCTATATTTGCAAATTGTGAAGCCATTTTGTTTATTTACAATTGTACAGATGATGATGAAATAGTTCTGGCGACCTAATAAAATATGCAAATGAGTATGTCACGTGGGGTGGGTGGGATAGAAATATCCACCCTGCTGTCTCACCCAGGACACGAGTATGTTTCACGTATAGTGGGGGGAGAAATAAATGCTCTTTAACCCTCCAAGCCCTCAGGCTTAGAACTCAATTAATCCCACTCACAGCTGCACATCCTATGGATGCATGGCAAAATAGCGTATTTTCCACATTGTGAAAAACTCAATACCGTTGAATGGCATTAGCTCTGTACAGTGGATCCCACTTAATTGGATATCTCTTAACTGAATATCCCTGTTAATTGAATATAATTTTCCAACACAAAACCTTTTACCATACCTCCAAGACAAATTTGACCTGTTAATTGAATACAGGTTATAGAGTAAACTCCTGTTAATTGAATAAAAAATCTTGTAACCTGTTGAGAAATTACCCCGACTCTCCCCAGTTTTCCTTTGTTTATAAACCTATTTGGCCCAAGTACATCCAATACAGACATTTAATCTATTATATCTTGTTTGACAAAGCTCATGGAGTTTATCTCTAGAATACAGCTAAGTGACACAATCCCTGTTAATTGAATACTCCTGTTAATTGAATAATTTTCATTGGCAAAGTAACTATTCAATTAACAGGATTCCACTGTACTGGCATGTTTTTGATTCAGAATAAGAGACTGTTTTGCACTTATATTTCTGAATGTATAGCTTCATAAATTATGAATATATAGTGAATTCTTGGATGGGAGTGGTAAATTTCAATTTTCCATGGTTTTTGAGTTAGACAGAAGTACACTCATTCTGTAAGGTATAGGTTCATAAATTTTAAATGTACGTTGAAATTCTGAATGAATGGGGGTGATAAATAGAGATTTTCTACACTGAAAAAATTCAATGATAATTGAATAATTCCAGCTCTTTACATGACATTCTTTTGAGTTAGACCAAGCTGTGGCTCTATTATTTTTTCTGAAAGTTCCACTTTATAAATTTCAAAGATATATGAAACTCAGTTTGAAAAGGGGTGGTAAACAACAACAAAATTAATGATAATTGAATGTTGCAAGCTCTATTCATGGCACACTTTCAGTTCAGAATGAGATCCTGTTTTACACTAATTTCTGAAGGTCTAACTCCATTAAGTTTGATAATACATTGAAATTGAGCTTCGAGGGGTGGTAAATCGTGATTTTTTTCGTATTATGGAGAAATTCTATAATTGAATGACACAAGCTCTATACATGACATGCTTTTAAATTAGATCAAGCTGTAGTTCTATAGTAATTTCTGAATGAATTATTATATAATTAAACCTTTTTCTGTTCATGCATTTTCAGGCAAAATGATTGGCTAAAGTATTTCTTTTTTTGTTCTTTTCATAACACAATGAACAAAAAAAAACACATTTAGGCCCACCCTAAACAATGCCTCAATGTCAATCTTAAAAATTATGTTGTATAGTGTGAATAGAAAAGAACCCCTGTGCGCTCATATCGTTTCAAAATGAAAAGTAATTAATATTTATCTCATCATATTAAAAAGAGTAAAAATAAAATTTAATAAACAATGAAATCCTTGTCATACTTTTTTAGTCCGTGTGCATTTTTTTTATACGCAATAGATGATGTCTGCGTTCATCGTTTTACCCAAATCAAACATACACAATGGCTTGTACACAAACAAAATTTACGCGAACAAAACTTTCCAATTTCCAAATAGCCTGAATGAACTCTTTCTGAGACAAAGGTCAACCAACTTAACGTCATCTGGGTTGAAATTGAACTCCACATGTACAAACTGTGTTTTCAGTTTCTCAAGAAATGGTAAAAATCAGAATTAAATTTAACTCAGTGTTGCTTGGAATGACAGCATCTCCCATCAAGTGGAAAAGGAGAATGAAGTTTTGTTTGGGCATGGCCTATGATGTTCCTTTTAACTTAAGCAATTCAATGGTCAATAAAATTTTTAATGACACAAGAACATGTTTCAGTGAAATGTTTTGTTATTTCAAATAGAATTTTAGAAAACTATGCTTTTTTTATTCAGTTATCACTAGGAAGCATGATACAACCTGGTTTTTATGTCAGCTCTGCAAAGTAGAGAGTGTTTAAATTTATTGCCCCTCAAGTTTAATTATAAGGAATGTTCATTTGTTTCTGTCTATTTCTTGAGTTATGAACCCCAAAAAACAAAGGCTAAACGTAGTGTAAATGGGCTATGCCCATTTACACAGTTTGGACTTTGTGTTTTGGGTTCATAACTCAAGAAATAGGCAAACAAACGATCGTTTCTTATATAAATTTTGAAAATATATTGAAACTCTGTATGGAATGGGTTGTGATAAATAGACAGACGTGTTTGAATCGGTGGGTGTTTTACATAATGAGTTGGAATGGCGTGGTCATATTTCGCGAGAGTGTTCTTTGTTTATTACACAATTTTAATTCTGATGTTTATTACACAATTTTAATTCTGATGTTTAAACCCAAAGATGAAGAGTCTGTTTGTTTTGTTTGAAGCTCTGCTGATCAAATGGATCGATAAAAAATCAAAACAACCTTTTGGGAACCAGTCTAAATTACAATCGTTATCTTTTCTATTGGGCGTGTTTGTTGA
Source organism: Pictodentalium vernedei (assembly GCA_031216915.1). NCBI lineage: Eukaryota > Metazoa > Mollusca > Scaphopoda > Dentaliida > Dentaliidae > Pictodentalium > Pictodentalium vernedei. Next base: position 225,994,170 of record CM062297.1, on the reverse strand, counting down.
AATTCATATCGTTGTTTCTCTTCAGCTGGGGTCCATTCACGCCTAACAATTTGGTGGCTATTATTATTAGTAAAAATATAAGTACAAATTTGGGCAGATTTGCAAAACAGCTGGGAGAAGTTCAAAGGATATCCGAAGATTTTCCAAGATAAAGTTGACAATTTAGATACATGGGGATCTGCAGACGAGACGGCCACAGGATTGGGTTAATGTTGTTGTTGGAAATGATTGCTTTTTAATATTATCTCATTTTTGGTTAACTAATTTTTTGGTGAACCAACTTTATTTTGCTTTGGACGTTTTCATTTTCACCTATGCGACAGACGATCGACAATTGTATAACAAAACTTTGAAAGCTTAGCTAATGACTAAACGGGAAAGAACAAGTATGAATGGTGCTGGAAAAAAAGTTCCTCCTTGTACATAACCAGTTGAATACAGAAACATTTATGTCATAGCAGCGTTTCCGTTAAATAGAAGGGTTTAACCCTTTACCCAACGATCGCCCGCATCCGCCCGCGTAATATGCAAGTTCAGCAGTTGAAAAAATATTATTTTTCAAAAAATTTCAACAAAACCATATCATGTGACCCCTCACTGGAACGAGCTCATCGAGCTCGTTCCAAAGAGGGGTCACATGATATGGTTTTGTTGAAATTTTTTGAAAAATTTAAAAAAATGATATTTAAAATAATAAATTTTGATACGTCTGCGTTGGGTAAAGGGTTAAAGTTTAATGGATGTGGAATAAATATCAATATTCCCTATTATAAAAAGTTACAGGATAATTGAATGGTATGAGCTCTGGTAAACAGTGATTTTGTACAGTAAAAAAAATTCAACATCAAGTGATTTAATGAGCTCAGTACAGACATGCTTTTGAACTGACTGAGTATAGTAATTTCTGAAGACATTACTTCATGAATTCTGAAGATATATTGAAAATCTGTAACAAAGGGCAAGTAAATAGTTGATATTCCATAGTCTAGAAACGTTTCATGACAATTGAGTCGCATGAGCTCTTCAGGTTATGAAAGTATGGCTTCATAAATTTCAAATATACATTATAATATTGCATGAATAGGGGTGGCAAATAGCAGTTTCATGATAATTGAATGACATGAGCTCTGCATGTGTCTTGCTTTCTATTTGGAGTGATATGTAGTTTTACACTACAGTATGGGCGTCATGAAAAGGTCAAAATCCTCACATGGGCAATATTTCAACACATGCATTAACAGTGAATTGCCAACATAAAAAGTGGAATCAACATCAAATTTTCAATGAATGAAGCACTTGAATATTTGCTAAAAACTACTGATTATTGATTGAAACAAGCATCTGCTGGCAACACTGCCTACATGCGGATGACCATTCTATGGTGGCAGTACTGAAATAGTTCTCCTGGTACAGATAGCTTCATAAAATCTGAATATACATCGAAATTCAGCTTCAAATTTAAGCAGGTGGGAAATAATGATTTTCCATACTGTGGAAATATTCTTTGACAAGTTGCTGTCATCAGCTCAATATTTCCATGGGTGCAGTATTAGATTCCAAACACTAATTATGGGAATAATCATCAACAGTTTTGATTAATGAAGCACCGAGTACAACCTGGTGCCTCATTAATTAAAATTTTGCTGATTGTGATTTTTATTACATGGTAAATGCATGCATGGACATCACTGCCTATACGACCAGTCCATGGCGACTGTACTGTAGAGGTGTGGTGTTTGGTATAGGTTCATAAATTTCAAATGAATGTTAACATGGTTGTGGTACATAGCAATTTTCTACCTTCTATTGTAATCAATTTTCTACCCTTTGAAAAATTCAGTGATATTGAAATAGCACGAGTTCTTTAAATAGCATGCTTTGGAGTTGGACCGAGCTGTTGTTCTATTGTAATTTCTGAAAGTACTACTTAATAAATTTTGAATGTACATTAGAATACTGCATATCACTGAATGGAGGTTATTAATAGCGATGTTACATTTTGTGAAAAATTCTACATGGCATGCTTTCGATTCAGAAGGAGATGCAGTTTTGCACGAATTTATGAAGGTATAACTTCAGAAGTTTCAAATATACATTGAAATTCAGTTTCAAACATTTCATGATAATTAAATAGCATGAGCTATATACATGGCATGCTTGTAACTTAAATCAAGGTGCAGTTCTATAATTATTACTGAAAGAATTTCATTATAAATTTTGAAGATATATTGAAAGTTTATGAATGAATGAAATGGGTTGCTAATGCACCAGTCACACATTAACAGAAACAGCGAACGTATGAGTAACATACAAGTAATGTAAAGACAATATTTTTGTACTGTACCAATGACCCAGACATAGCTGGTGCTAACTCTTAAAAATCTAGGGCCAAACACAAATTTTGCCCCCCAATCTCCAAAATTTGCATCTAAAACCAAAGAAATCATATCCTGAATGGCCCTCCATACTTCGCCTCTACTGCGCATGCGCAGTGTCAAGGAGGTCCCGGAATTGGCGCCATTTATCATTCTTTGTTTGGCCCTTCATCAGTTCACATCTGACTGATCTTTGTGCTTGTAAATCTCAGTTTAAATGATGCCAGACACATAAATATTAGAGAAATGGTGGATCTAAGGAGGAAATAGAAGGAGGAGAGGAAAAATGAGTGACAGAAAATAATCAGGGCTGTAACTTAAAATTTTTTAATGAAATTATGTTAAGTTACCTATTTTCGAAGCATGGGCCTGTTGTGGTCATTCTTGCTATAAAGTTACACTGCTTGTTCAGTGTTTTCCTCTCTCCCTTTCCTTTAAGTCCCCCCTTGCTATTCTCCCATGCTTTTGGCATATTTTCTGTAATATTATTACTAAAATTTCTTGGGAGTTTTAGCTGGATAACAGAATGAATTCTGTTCTTTTCCCCATGTTTATGTCCTCACCCATGGGTGTTTAGGCGTAGTGTTCTGCATCTACCATCTGATGTTCTGCAGATTCTTCCCTGGAAGTCTCTGTTTTGCATCAGATAGTGTATTATTGGTAACTGATTTCGGGCCAGGGTTATCAGTGCCTGGAGTCATGTTTCTGGTGTTTTTACACTTCTTGTTTACATTGACAACAGCCTCTGTGGAGGGGGATTTCTTGTCTTTGTGTTAGTTTAATCATAACTGGATACATTATTATTATTCGTAAGTGTTGCATTAATTTTTTAAAATATTTTAAAAATTTTTGTCCACACTTAGGCTTGGGATCCATTGGGGCTCAACGTTACTTTTCAGAAACTTGGGCTTTTCTGAAAAAATATTTTTTCAAAAAATGTTTTTTTGATTTCAATTATTTTTTCTATGTTAATGGATCATGTTATTATGTATTTTTGTTCAGGGGTTGGTGCGAGTACTAGGACTTTGTATTCTTTTCACAATGAAAGGATATTGTTCAATTGTAATAAGAGGAAATCTTCCTCTGACTTTCATAATCATTGTATAAATGTAGTCAGTGTACTCGCACTAACTCCTGTTCAGTATGTGTTAATTTCGATGACAACATGGGAAGCGTGTGTCACGGTATGTTAGCAGGGAAATGGCCATGCCGGTCCTTTCTCCGCAGGGTCACTCTAGTTTATCAATCTCTATTTCAGACGATCAAGAACAGGGTGATGTATCCGTGATGTCTTCCAAAAGTGTGCCTCCGTCGTCACAATTAATGAAGAGCTAGCTGCAAAGTGCTCATGGAAATACGTCAATTGCCTAAGAGGTCCCTAGTAGGATCGACGGCCTTTGACGTCCGCTAGCTCGCCCGGTGTAGCATCCATTCATCGAATGGTTCGGCAGCCGGGTTTGTCCGTTGCGGTCCAGAAAGGAGTTTTGGGTGATGCGAGCACTATAAATCAACCAAGTGCATACCCAGTGATGGCGGATCAGAGGAGAGAACGGAGGAAGCCAATTAGTCCGGTTCCTAGCTCGTCCAGGTCCATCCGGGCTGTGAGCGAGAGAGGCCCCTCTCTTGTACGACAACTTCTGGGACCAGATGTTGTGGTACAAAACATTTCGCATTCGGAGCATACGTCCGCCGCTCGGGACGCTCCGTTACATAGACAGTCCGAGAGACTGTCGATAAGGCTTCCTCATCCTCACGGCAGCGCACACGACTGCACCTTGGCTACGTGACCAGGGATATCCAGCCAGCTTCGCCAATCAGGGATTCCACGGCAAACAGGTCACGCCATCCGGTAGCCAAGGGACACGAGGCCTGTAGACTCCGGACACTCGCATAATAGAAGTATGCATGGGTCAATGTACACGGAGCTTCCAGCGGCAAGCAACGTAAGACCGCTTCTCCACAGGCCTCAGTGACGGACGTGCTATCCAAAATAGCACAACTTATTGCAACATCCCAGTAAACGACAGAATCTCTGTCGGATCAGGAATAATCCGACGACGCTGCGTCGGTACGCTCCGCTGAAGCATCAGGTACGGGCGACCAAGCTCTTCATAGAGTCCGACAGGATGGTGAAAGGGATAGAGTCCGACAGGATGGTGAAAGGGATTCGGAGGATTTCGAGCTTTCCCTTTCGGAACAACAGAAGCTGCCATAGATTTCTTCCGGCATTATCTTCCAGAGGTTGTTCCGTCGGACTAGAATGCTGTGATGCGGGATAAGAAACTAATAGCGTCATTGGACACAGAATTTATTTTTGATCGGTTCAGGGACATCGTCCCTGAGTTGCCGACACAGTCCAATAATGTCACAAGAACATTCGAATTATTGAACGACGCTACATATAAGCTTGCTACCAAAACAGGCAAGGTCTGGTTTCTTGTCCGCAAATGCTCTAAATCTGCCTTTCATCAATTCAAGGAATAAATTTGTAACGGCAGGACAGGGCATACCGAGAGTTCCTCTGCAGCTAGACGACGAGGCTGAAGACTTGTAATTGTCTATATCACTGTCTATGTCAATTCCAACCACGACATTGGAAACGACAATAATGTCTAACAGTCTTAACTTAGATGCTTTATCATACGCAGACCACCTTACTAAGGCGTTATCCTTACGTCTTCAAGGGAAAGAATTCCAGGATATGATCCTCAATGAGATTTCTTTCAAGGGCAGTAGCTTTTCCACGTATAACTCCGTCCTTCAGTGGCAAAACTGGAGTTGGTTAGATGTGACGCAGCCCTAGCTACATCCACGCGCGTGGATAGTAAGGTGAAGAACTCTCTCAGAGTCGCTTCCGTCTCGGAGAAGCTTCTCTTCGACGGCAACCTTTCGGCAATCTATGAATTGCTTGATATAGACGTTCTCTTGTCAATCAAGTGTAACAAGAGATTCAGACTTGGGCAGACATTCAGTTGTCTCAGGGACTTCCACTGCAGTTGCCGGATCCGAGTTTTATGATTATGACGGATGCCAATCAAACAGGTTGGGGTACAACATTGATCCCAACGGATTCGAAGTGCCAGGGTCTTTGGGTTCCGCAGTTTCTAGGCAAGCACATAAACATCCAAGAAATGATGTCAGTTTGGCTTGCACTATGTCATTGGATGAACATTATTCAGAAAGCGCATGTCCAAATCCTGTCCAACAATACGACAGTAGTTGCGTATATCCGGAACCAGGGAGGCACTCATTCCGTTCCGTTATTCAATTTAAATTGACAATTTATTCAATTTAACGGAAAGAATCCTTCTGTTGTTCTAGAACACCAAGTTCTGCTTTCGGTCCGTCATATTCCGGGTCGTCTGAATGTATTGGTAGACTCCCTCTCACGGAAGGGTCGCTTGTTGCCGTCAGAATGGACTCTCAACAAACAGGTATTCAATCAGATTTGCTACCAATGGGAGCGGCCAATGATAGACTTATTTGTGACACAACTCAACAATCAATTGCAGACGTATGTGTCACCATGTCTGGATCCCCGAGCATATGCAGTAGAAGCTCTATCGATCTCGTGGGACGGAAGGATAGGATATGTGTATCCTCCAGCGCTGTTGATTCAGCAAATATTGCTTAAGATAACAATCTCAATACAATTCTGTTGGTAGCATCTCTGTCTCCACAGAGACCGTGGATAAATCTACTCAGGTGTCTGCTGTGGGACTTACCACAAAAACTTCCTCCACGAGAGGATCTTCTTTCGCTGGGGAAATCGTGTCAACTTCATCACAACCCGCAAGGTCTCAACCTTCACGTATTCCGTTGTGCGGTCCTTCTTGCACGGCAAGCATTGTACAGGACGAGCAGTGGACGTGATTTCTAACTGTAGGAGGACCTCCTCTTCGCTATACTATGTGGTTAAGTGGAAGGTTTTTCGTCATGGGTGTAGGGATCATTTTGTTGATATTTTTGATCCCTCCATACCAGACATTGCAAACTTTCTAGTATACTTGTTTGACGAGATCAACTGCAGCCTGTTACTATTAAAGGTTATAGGTCTATGTTATCTAATACCTATGCACACCATGATAGTTTACAATTGAATCTAATGTCTCTTTATCTAAATTAGTTAGAAACTCTTCGATAGACCTAGAACCCTTAGATTAATTCCTAAATGAATTTAGCTTGGGTTCTTCTTAACTAAAAGAAAACCATTTGAGCCTCTTGAGTCAGTAGATTTCAAATTCTGGTCTTATAAGACAGCATTTCTATTAGCTTTCTCTTCTGCTTGAAGAGTCAGTGAGCTTCATGCACTATCGGTTGACGATTCTCACTATCGTAGTGATGGGAACACTATATTACCTTTACTACTAATGTTGGATTTTTGGCTAAGAATCAGGCTCCTAATAATATCCGGAACCTATTGTTATTAAGGCCCTTCCGTCTTCAGACGGGCACAGGCCTTTACTCTGCCCGGTTAGAGCTTTATGTATTTATAAACAAGATCTCAGTTTATCAGAAAGGGACGTAAACGCTTCTTTCTGTCTCTTATGCCTAATAGAAAGGACATTACGGTCCATTCTATGGCTTGATGGATTCAATTAACTATCCATACTGCTTATGATAATCTATCTTCAACTCAGCAGTCTGTGCGTAAGATTTCGGCTCATTAAGTAACAGCTCTTTCTACATCTTAGGCTTATGCAAATAGTGTTGCTATTACAGATTTTATGAAGGCTGCATTTTGGTCTCAGCCATCCACATTCACGAATTTTTATCTCAGAAATATTGAGTCCATTTCTGGAGACCTGCTTTGTTTAGGTCCATTATCTGCTGCTCAGAATGTCGTTCACTAAACAGTTGCAACTATAGTTATGCAGGCTTTCTGTTCAGGCAGTGACTCCGTCCTGCTGCCCTTTTCGCTCTGGGCTATTTGACCCAGGGCAAGGGGAAGGGGGGGGGGGGAGGGTGTTCCGTTGGGTCACCTGTTTTATAGTGAAAACAAGGGGATACTTCCTCCGGAGTCAGTAATTCTGAGTTGTTACCGGGATGGTTTTAAAGTGAAAGTTAATTTTTAAAAAATTCATTCATGTCATATTTTTAAAGTATAGCATTTGTATATGTCACGTGTCAAACAGGAGTTAATATACAATCCTCGGACACTTTTACGACACTGCGCATGCGCAGTAGAGGCGAAGTATGGAGGGCCATTCAGGACATGATTTCTTTGGTTTTAGATGCAAATTTTGGGGATTGGGGGGCAAAATTTGTGTTTGGCCCTAGATTTTTAAGAGTTAGCACCAGCTATGTCTGGGTCATTGGTAAGTATAAAAAATATATAAATTACTATAAATTTTTTAAGATTTATCCAGTCAGAAATTTGAAATTGTCCGGTGAAAGAATTGATTTTTGAATGGCCAAGAACAGGATATGCACAGTATATGGACAGAATATGGAACGGATAAACCAGATGACCAACGTATAAGGATCAAAAATTGCCAACGGAGAGCAACGAATGAGGAACGAACAACATCAGATGACATACAAATAACTAACAACTGGCCACCACCAAAAAAGATGTAATGGATAGAACAATTTAGCACTGTATAAGGAGTGAACATCCACTGCATATCCACCACACACGCAATGCAAAAATACCGAATATGGAATGAACACATGACAAAGACAAAAGGCATAAATACTGAACTCAATTTTTTTTTACAGCACGATCATATATGCACAGAATATCTCAATAAGTACACAGAAGTACGCCTCATCAAAATGCTGAAGTTGTACTGATGTGATGACCAGAGAACCTTATATTTATATGCCCAATTTGCAGTGCATAATTGGACCTTTTGCGTTTTGTTTGGTTTCTCTGGTTCTCATCTGTTATTGTCCATCAATCATCAGGTATTTGTATGGTAGGCATCCTGTGGCTGTCCTGTTTGTATTTGTGTATTGTCTGTTTCACCTGTTGCGTATTCGGTAGTTGTTCGGAATCAACCATAGCCACCAGAAAACCACAGGACAGCCAAACAATACCTCAGGATAAGTTATGAACATGTACAGTATGTGTAGAGGACAAAACGAATGAAAAATGAAGAAAGACTGTACACAAGTTTCCATTGATGCTCGCTGAAAATTTTGAACATGCTCAAAAATATTTCTGAGCCTCTCCGGACACAAACTGACAAGAGACATAGTCCAACGAACATGGAACGAACATGGAAAGAATAGAAAATGAACTTCAACGAACATCAACGGAGAGCAAAAATTCTTTTCTGTTTCTCATACGTTTGCCGTTTCTGTTAATGTGTGACCGGAGTATAAATTGCAATACTATTGTGAGATATTATATGATAATTAAATGTCATGAGCTCAAAACATGACATGCTTGTGAGTTAGACTGACGTGCAGTTCTTAGTAATTTCTTTAAGTGCAGCTTCAGCGTTTTGATTATATATTGAGACTTCATTTATAAGAGGGTGGGAAAGAGTGATTTTCTACATTGTGAAAATTCAATGTTAACCCTTTACCCAACATAACGGCAGAACCGGCCAGTGCTGTTTACAAAAGTCACCATTCATTTTTCATTATATTTTTTATTTTTTGTCTCAAAAAAATTAGCTTATGACCCCTCATTGGAACGGGCACAAAGAGCTCATTCCAATAAGGGATCATAAGCTATGTTTTTGAGTCAAAAAATAAAAATATTTAGTTATTCAAGAATTTTGTTTGCAGGTGTTGTCTGCTTTTCATGTAAATAAAGGGTTAATTGAATTGTGTTAGCTCTCTACATGACATGCTTTAAAGTTAGTCTGAAGTATGGTTCTGTAGAAATTTCTGAAGGCATTACTGCATAATATGTTTGAGTTAGATTGAGGTTCAGTTTTACACTAATTTCTGAATATATAGCTTCATAAATTTAGAATATACATTAAAATTAGCATGAAAAAGAGTGGTAAATAGCAATTTTCCATATTGTGAAAATATCTGATAATTGAACGGCATGACCTCTTTTTGTGGGATGCTTTCAATTTAGAATGTGATGCAGTTTTATACTGTTTCTTACGGTATAGTTTCATAAGTTTCAACGAATATACAGTGAAACTCATCTTTAAAGGGGTGGTAAAGTGCTGTTTTGCATACTACAGTTAAAACTAGAAGTCCTGTCACAAATTGTGCGCTTTTCTAGGCTTAATTGCACGTAGGAATTGCGTGCAATTGCCATATCGAATGTTTTCAAAAACAGACAGGTTCTCCTGGTTACTCATAGTAAACACAGGCAATGTTTCTGCCAATGGACCTCCGGGTTACCCGGAGGTCCATTGGCTGAAACATTGCTTGTGCACAGGTCATATGTACAGAATTTGATACCGTGCTATGGTCATAACGCGTAGATTAACGCGCAGATCAACGTGCTATTTGTGCGCATTTTATGACAGGACTTCTAGTTTTAACTGTATGAGCTCTCTGCATGCATGGTTTTAGAATGAGGTGCTGTTCTATGATATTTTATGAAAGTATTGCTTCATAAATTTTAAAAATATAATGAAACTTTGTTTGAAGAAATACTATGAAATTTGAATCATATTATCTCTATACATGGCATGGCTTTGAGGTAGACTGAGATGCAGTTCTAAAGTAAATTTTGCTACATAAATTTCTGATGTATACTGAAACTCAGTAAGAAATGGCGTAAACAGCAATTTTCCATTTGTAAAAAAATTCTTTGATAATTGAATGTCATGAACTCTTACATGGCATGCTTTTGATTTAAAATGAGATGCAGTTTTGCACTAATATTTCTGAAGGCATAGTTACATAAATTGTATGTGGTCATTTTGGTAATTCGATATTTGTTTTATTTCCGTCAGAAATCATGTTGCGCTTTCAATGTCAAGCCAAATGGGGAGATTTCTATCATTGGTCATTTCATGGAAAATTTATTTAATATGTAAATGTGATTGCAATAATAAAATCAACCTGACTTGCAGAGACCTATCCATTACTACTTTTTTTTTTTTTGGGGGGGGGGGGGGGGAGGGATGCTGATGATCGGTACATCACTAATAAGTAGATGAGAACAACCTATTCTGATTACAGATGACTGGCCACTATGGGAGCCATCTTGGATTCTTCTGAACACCCTTTAGGCTGCATTTATGCAGCAATTCCCTTGAAATTTGTCAATAAGACCTAGTTTGATGAGTAGATGAGAACGTCTGATGTTGGTCATGGTCGACTGCTGACAATGGTTATGACCTGCAATGGCTGCCACAGAAGCCTTTTTTGTTTTACTTCTGCACACCCTGCAGGTTGCATTTATCTTTTTATACCCCCTGCAATGAGTTGTGGGGGGAGGTATACTGGAATCACCTTGTCTGTCTGTCCATCTGTCCATTCAACCATCCATCTGTAGACATAATTTTGTCCAGAGATTTTCTCCGACATTTAAGGACCAATCTGCTCAAGACTTGGTATGAATATTCACTACCATGGAAACCTCTGTGCCAGCAATTATAGTTTCAGTTGGATTATTTTTGCCATAATTATGCCCCTTTTCGACTTGAACAAGCAGGCCAAGAATCTTTTCTCAGATGTTTATGGGTTGACTCCTTTGAAACTTGGTATGAATGTTTACTACCATGGGAACCTGTGCACCTGCGATTATAGTTTTGATCACACTTTTATGCCAGTGTTATTCCCCTTTTTGTCTTAGAATGTCTGAATTTTGTGTGGAGATTTTCTCTGATGTTTTGGGTCGATTTCTTTGAAACTTGGTATGAATGTTTACTACCATGGAAACCTGTGCACCTGCGATTATAGTTTTTATCGGTCCTTTGTTTACCAGAGTTATGCCCCTTTTTGTCTCAGAATGCCTGAATTGCCTAAAATTTTGTCAAGAAATTTTCTCGGAGGTTTATGGGTCGATTCCTTTGAAACTTGGTATGGATGTTCACTGCCATGAGTTAAGCTCCTTTTCATCTTAGAATGCCTGAATTTTGTTCAGAGATTTTCTCAGATGTTTATGGGTCAGTTCCTTTGAAACTTGGAATGGATGTTCACTACCATTGGAACCTGCACACCTGCTATTATAATTTTAATCAGACTTTTTTTTAGCAGAGTTGTTCCCCTTTTCATCTTAGAATTATCATGGCGGCAGGGATGGTGGGGATATGGACAGGCCCATTCAGGACAGTCACACCTCTAGTTATTCTTCTGGTCTAATGTCTTTCCCCACTTCATTCTCTGCACGATAACTCAAATATGAATCCTATCTTGCTGCCTTTTGGCACACTGAGAACTAGTACTTGGCTACCTGTATTTTACAGGTTCTTTGGCCTTTGGGTGTGTCCCTAGGAGTGTTTTGAAAGTGACCCACGCTCATATCTCAAACATGGTGTGACCACTAGACCTGGGACTAACACGAAATGAGTCAAAATTTAATGGAGGTTCAAAGGTCAAAGTACTTAGGTCACCTAAGGGTCAAATTTTCAGAATTGCATGAAATTGCATTTTATGACCCACAAATGCATTCCTGCTGTTCATACAGGTAATACTTTTACAGTAAAAAAGTGGGCATAGACCAAACAATTTGAAATTGGGTCACACTATCGAAAGTATGGTATGACCTGGGCCACACCAAATGTGTCGAAGCTCAGTGGAGGTTCAAAATATGGTTCAAGGTGACTGAGGTCACATAGGAGTTATTGTGTGCAATTTTCAGAATTGCTGGAAATCACATTTTATGGTCAATGGCGACCACAGAAGGCATTTTGTTTTACTTCTGCACACCCTACAGGCTACATTTATCTTTTTATTCTTCTGGTCTAATGTCTTTGCCCCACTTCATTCTCTGCATGATAAGTCAAATAAGAATCCTATCGTGCTGCTTTTTGGCATACTGAGAGACAGACACTAGTACTTTGCTACCTATATTTTCAGGCTCTTGGGGCATTGGGTGTGTCCTTAAGGGTGTTTTGAAAGTACCATATTTACTCTATGTATTAATACAGTTTAAAATAATTATTTTTTCAACTGTCTCAGTACATGGAAATTGGAATTAAATGACAAAAAGATGTGTATCAATAATTAGAAAAAACTAAAATGCTATCGAAAGTTGATCGACACGATATACATACAGCTGATCACCAATGTGAGAAAGGTCATTTATGTACACATGAGATCTCGGGAATGGACAGGCCTGAAAATAAGCAGTCTGACATTTGCAGAATGAGGTCCCCAGATGATGAATTTGATGATGCTATCCCGTTCAGTGGGCCAATTTATCCTCTGGGTACCTCCATCTGTTTAGTTTTGAGACCCTGATTCAGATTGAGGTTCACAGTAGGGTAGCATCACTAAATTTATCCTCTGGGGACCTTATTTTGCAGATGTCAGTCGGCTTATTTTCTGGCTTGGGAATAGACGTTGTGACAATATTGACATTTTTAAGAAACTTGTACATGCCTACGACACACTTTTCTGAACATCAGCACTCAAACATGCATTCAGGTTTTGATCCCCAAAAACTCTGCTGTACAATTTATTTATTTATTATTTATTTATTGGTGTTCGATACTTATGCACAATGGCTAATCATGACCATGACAGTTTTACGGGTGGAGGAAGCCGGAGTACCCGGAGAGAACCACTGGGCAATGACGTGCAGTTGCCAGCTCACCAATATCGTAACTCCACACTGCAGCACAGGCAGGGTTAGATTGGTTGAACACATTCTCACCATCGATGTGCAGTATGCCTTAGTACACGGCGTCATCGTGCCCCCATGTGGACAGTCGGGGTTAATTGCCTTGCCCAAGGACACAATGAGGGAGTCGGAATCGATCGCTCAGATGGTCACCCATCCAAGGATTAACCAGGCTCGACGTTGCTTAACTTCGATGATCTGAAGGGAACCGATTACCACAACGCCACCGCGCCCCCCCTGCTATGCAATAAAATTATGTTTTTATTACCTTTTATTTGTTGTTGGGAGTTAAAACAACACCCAGATTGTTTGTACTTGATTAAATAAGTAAATAGGTCACACTCATATCTCAAGCATGGTATGACCTATGGACCTGAGACTAACACCAAATGAGTCAATACTCAAAGGAGGGCCAAAGGTCGAGGTCATTGAGGTCACCCAGGGGTCAGTGAGTGCATTTTTCAGAATTGCTGGAAATCAACATTTTATGACCCCAAAATGCATTCCTGAAGTTCATAAAATAATTTTACACACAAAAAAGTAGGACCAAACATTTTGAAAGTCGGTTATGGTCATTTCTCAAGCATGGTATGACCTTTTGACCTGGGACCAACACCAAACGAGTCGAAACTCAATGGAGGTTCAACATATGAGTCAGAGGTCACCCAAAGTTCATTGAGTTCATTTTTTTTCAGAATTGCTGGAAATTGCATTATATGACTCTCTGATGCATTCCCAAAAGTTCATCCATGTATTTCATCACTCAAAACAAAGTGGATATAGCCTATAATTTTGACAGTGAGTCATGTTCATATCTCCATGGTATGACCTGTGGGCCTGTGACCAACACCAAATGAGTTGAAATGCGCAGGAGGTTCAAAATATGAGTAGCGGTCTCAGGTCTTACCCAGGAGTCACTGATTTTCATAATTGCTTGAAATTGAATTTATAAACCCCCATTGCATTCTTGAAGTTCATAATCCATTTAATTACTCCTAAATGTGGGAGGAGCCCAAACTTTTGTAAATACGTCACTTTCAAAAACTTTGCCCACCAAACCCCACCCCCCTCACCCTGTTTTTAGAGCCTGGTATAATCTAAAGCTAAAAAAGTAGAGAAATAAATTTTGTAAGATGTTCATGCTGGTATCTCAAACATAGTATGACATTATCAGCTTGGAACCTTTAAAAATCAAATTGAAACTCAACGGGAGCTCGGTGGCTCTGTGATAAATTGTTGGACTTCTATGCTAGAGGTCCCGAGTTCGATCCCCATCCGGGACGACCCACGTTGTGTCCTTGGGTAAGGCACTTTATCCTGGTTGCCTACAGGGGGGCATGATGACGCCATGTACTTAGGTGTACTGCACGTCCATGGTGCACATGTCATCAACTGCTGTAGCCCTGCTTGAGCGGAGCTTGAGTTAGAATGTTGAGGAGCTGACAGTTGCTTGTAGATGCTCGGCGGTTCTCTCCGAGTACTCAGGCTTCCTCCACACGTAAAACTGTCACGGTCACAATTAGCCATTGTGCCTAAGTATGTGGCCTTAAAAACCAATAAATAAATAACTCAATGGAGATTGAAAATATGTGCCATGGTCTTTTGACTCCTACTGTGTGGTTATTGATTGCATATTGCAGGGACATTTAAGATCCTTTTTAAGGTTTTTCATTTCTGATAGGTAACAAAATGTTAATGATTTCACAGTTTACTTGAATGCAACATTAGTGAGATAATTACAACATAAATCCCACAAATGCTCCATAAAGCCAAGGTAAGCTATAGTGCCATTGACTCTTTCATTATACAAATAACAAGGTTATTCTAAGAAATATCCAATTAACTGTCCTCAACAAACTGTTTATGATCTTCATTGATTTATTTTAGGACAGAAGTATATTTTAAGCTCCGAGAAAACCCTTATTAACAAATGTGAGGAGTGAAGATCCAAACAATAATGTGAGTGTAAATTTTTGAAGTCATAACTGTTTTTTGGCCTACAACAGGGTTTGTACAGTCTCTTGAAAAATACTATAAAATTCAAGCAATGTGAAAGTGATTGAATATTGATGTTTGTAGTTGAAAGCTCACCAATGTTCTTGGAAATTGTCTTTCAGTCTGTTAGTAATTTTGTTCAAATTGTGTATAATATTTTGGGAGTATCCATGAAATTTAAAATTAATACAATATTGACAACATTTTTATGGTAAAGTTGAGTGTTGTCAATATTTCTCATATATCATTCATCATCAATACCTTCATCATATACAATACGTGGAGAGTGTATTATCATAAAATCACCCGTAGAGTCATTAGAACCTAAGCAATAATTGCAAATTTGTTGCAGAGCATAACAAGCACAAGCAAAGTTCCAGCCAATGGACCTCTGGGTTCAGCCCAGAGGTCCATTGGCTGGAACTTTGCTTGTGTTTTTTGTCTATATGTACAGAATTTGAGAGTGATACTTTGGGTTACAATCCACTCTCCACATACTGTAGCACTTCTTTTTTTGTCATGATCCGACCCTTTTTTCCACATATTGAACTCGTACTTTAAACCTGTCAAGTTTGATCACTCAGTAACATTCCCAAAGAAGCCCAGGTTACTTGTTTGTATTCATGTGTTAAAGTTGAACCTTGACCTTTGGTTGTCAGAATACATTTCGAACAAAACCACTAACTGTGTCATTTGATTGTCTGGCTAGCATTTAAATTGAAACCCTAAGGTCCAACGTCCTTATTCATGAATTGACAAATGTTGTAACCAGTTGGTTAGATTTTTAAAATTTATACAACACAAAGAAAAAAAAATTATCTAATATTATAATAAAAACATCTGCGAAGAAAATGAAAATATTCAGGGCCAGTTTAAAAACAAATAGATTACTTCCCACACGAGCAACCAAGTATTTTCCAGCTAGAAGATATCGATCCTCCAATGACTCATAATAACTTCTGGTAACAAGAACAAATCTTGATACAGGGATCCACCAACACACCCTGGTAGAAATTCTGCTGAGATCACTGCTGTCACATATAATATCTGACCAGATTAGACAATTCCCTAGATTCTGACATGGTATTGCCACCTCAATATTAAAACATATAAGAATTTCAAGATTCTTGCAGTCATTCTTTGAACTCGGTTCCAGAAGTATTTTTGTCCTCCAAAATTTAGATGTACTTTGCCTGGTGGGAAATAATGTGCATATGTCTGCCTATGGTGAAGATATAAAATACTCTCACCACACACAGACACAATTGTGTCATTTAAGGCTGTAAAAAAAGTTTTGATTCTCAGGCAATCCCTCATTGAATTTGAATGCACTCATTGGACATTTTATTGGCTTTCCATGTCTTTCAATATTAGTACAAACTCTGGGAGACCCAAAACTTTTTACATTTTTTGATTGATGCATATTTATTTAGTTGTATATCCAATATGTTTGCCTTGCTACAATTTATGTGAGAGTGCTGTATGGGCACTCTCCAATAAATTGTAATGAGGCAAATCCCCATAGTTTAAATACTTTTACTTCGAAGATAATATGAAGAGCATCGAAAGGGTATGAAGCATATGAATTAGAGTACCTACAATTTGTTTTTAGAGGAATGTTTTATTTTTCAAATTAAAAATTAATTTATTTATATAAATATGCTCTTTTTATATTTCTGTGTGTAAAAAGACAGCCAAAATCCTCTCCATGTTTGCTCACTTTTTGAAAAATAAAAATAAAACCCTTCCTCCTTTACTGATTTGAAAAAAAAATGCCTGATAATCAGTTAATTCAATTTGTGTGGCCTAATGCCAACATTATAAATTCAGATAGATCCTGGAACACACTATGTCTCCTGAAGCTTGGAAATACATTTCCAAAATAATTTTATAAACCCCAAGTTCCCATGTGAACCCTGGAAGGTGGAGCACTGCTTGTTCACTGCAGTAAACAAACTCTGCTTTACTGGTAAAATTAGGGAGCGTGGTGGCTCAGTAGGTAGAGGTGCAGGCTGCAAGCCGAGAGGTCCTCAATTTGAATCCCACGTGCGGCAACCGCAATGTGTTCTTGGGCAAGACTCTTCATCTCCATTGCCCGCGTGGGGCACGGTGGTGTTGTGTACTAAGGCATACTGCACGTCGATGGTGCACTTGTCTTCAACCAATGCTAACCCTGCTTGTGTGGAGTTCGTATGTTGGAGAGCTGACAGTTGCGTGCCGTTGCTCAGTGGTTCTCTCCGGGTACTCCGGCTTCCTCCACCCGTAAAACTGTCGCGGTCATGATTAGCCAAGAATATATGCAGAAATATGTGACAATAAACACCAATAAATAAATAATACTGGTAAAATTGGATCTGCAACCAATGCATGGGGTGGAAGTCCTCTAACATGGGCATCATAGGTATCTGTGATTGGCGAAACCTGACTTCATATCTATGTTGTGGTAATGATGTAGCCAAAGATGCTGAAATGATATTAAACATTCGTAAAATAAATGAACCACAGTAGATTTCTGCTTGACCGTCTAAGTTAACTCTTTGATACTTTTGTATGTGTTTTTACGTACGAAGTTAAACAGTGCATTGATACTTTTGTACGTCTTATGACGTACTAAATCAAACAGCACATTGATACTCTGCGGTCATTTGTTTTGTTAATATTTTTCGATTTTTTGAAGTATTAACCTCAAATTGACACTTTCCTCCAAATAGTGCTCAGGGACAACCGTTGAGCCAAATGTTATCGCAGCTTAAAATACTAATATCCTCCTGCTGCCAAGACTTATTAACTGATTGAGTGCTAGAAACCACTATCAGAGCTTTCAAAAAATGAGAATTCCAGGCAAAAGCCAACACTTTCCGTGCTTATATTTCATATTCACTCATAACACAAATAATATTTTGTTTATATAAATTTGTTTCATTACAAATTTTGGAGAGTGCCTCTGGGCACTCTCCAATAATTTGTAATAAAACAAGTTTTGAATAATAAATTCAGACCACCAAAAATAATCTCGCCCATAACCAGATAATCACTAATGTGAAAAATATCTTGTTATTAGTACTTTACGACGTTTGACGTCGCATGAAAAAATTGGAAGAAACTGAATTCCCAATGACGTTTGAACATCAGGATAATTGAAGTCTCAAAGGTTTAATCATTAATTTTCCTCTTCATTTTTCACTTTTTAGCTCATCTGACTGAAAGTCAGGATGAGCTTTTGTGATCACTCACCGTCCGTCATCCATGAACATGGTGTTTGCACCTGCCTGTCCTAAACCGCTGAACCAGTTTTATTTAAATTTGAGGGGATTGCTTGTTCTGATGTCACATTTTGTTTTTTATGTCCCCGACTTAAGTCGGGTGGCATATAGTGATTGAAGTGTGCGTGTGTCCATGTGTGTGTCCGAGCCAGTAACTTGAAAACGGTTAGGGCCACAGTCATCAAACTTCACACAATTATAAAGGACCTTGGGAGGTTGTGTCACACACCATAGCCGGTCAAGGTCACATTTCAAGGTCACACTAAAAATCGATAAATATTTGTGTCTCAGCCATAACTCAGAAACGAATCATATTACAATTGTTAAACTTTTTACAGATGTTAAGGACAGTCAGAAGGTGTCTCGCATATAATAGTTTCTGCCGCATCTGCAAGGTGGAGGTCACAATTGATCTTCATATGTTTAAGGTCACAAATCGTGTCTCAAGCATAACTTCAAAACTATTGGGGCTACAATAATGTAACATCGCTCAATTATAAAGGACAATGGGTGGATGTGTCACACACCACAGCCAGATCTGTAAGGTCAAGATCACATTTCAAGGTCACACTGAACACAGGGCCACAGTCATCAAACTTCACACAATTATAAAGGACCATGGGAGGATGTGTCACACACCATAGCCGGGTTCGTACCTTCAAGGTCAAGGTTACATTTCAAGGTCACACTAAAAATCGATCAATATTTGTGTCTCAGCCATAACTCAGAAACGAATCATAGTACAATTGTTAAACTTTTTACAAATGTTAAAGACAGTCAGAAGGTGTGTTGCGTATAATAGTTTCCGCTGCAAAGTGAAGGTCACATGGGTGGGTGTGGGGGGGGGGGGGGTATGTGTTACCTTAGTAACATTTTTCTTGTTGCAAATCAACTTTCCCAGCCCCATAGGGGAAAAATATTAGATTCCAAACACTAATTGTAGGAATAATAATCCTCAAAAATGTAATTAATGACGCACTCTGTACAACCTGCCTGTTAACCCTTTACCCAACGTAACGGCCAAAACCGGCCAGCGCTATTCTCAAAAATCGCCAATAATTGGAGCTCGTTCCAATGAGGGGTCATAACCTATGTTTTTGAGACAAAAAATGAAAAGCATTAGATATTCAAGAATTTTTTTTACAAGTGTCGTCTGCTTTTCATGTTAGGTAAAGGGTTAAGACAGTCAAGACTTTACTAGTGTTGAAATGATTAATGCCATTTGGATTTTTACTAATCGACTAATCGCCTAATTGCCAGGTAATAGTCGACGATTAATTGACTAGTCGGTTATGTAATGTCAGACGCTAAACTAAGCAATAAATTCTACAAAACTTGTTTTAACTGAATTCATTGGCTGGAGTGGCTTCCAAATTACGATACAATTAATGGGTCTAACTGCATGGCATTACGGAAGCCGATGTCTCCATGTGCTCAAGACCTAACAACCAGTGATTCAAAAAATAAATTGGTCTAAAAATAAACCATTTGGTGTTCCAATATTCGGTTCTGTCAAATATATTTAAGCAAAATTGAACTTTTCTCCCAAAATTCCCTTGTATATTGTGGTCTAATAAGAAATTTCTGCACTTTGTTATTGTGATAAAAAATTTTGAAAGCAGAAAACCGTTCACTGAAAAAGTGTTCTCTGATCACGTGATTGTTCCATGACCTGCAAAACTTAATCAACCCCCAATGAAAAGCTAGACAAACTATAGACAATAGCCTCATTGAATATTAAATACATCACATGACCAAACAGTGCGATTTGTTTGGTCAGTACGTGCACTACGTAATGCGAGTTGTAAAACTTCATTTACTAGTAAATATTATGTGCTGGGTTTTTTTCTGACTTATTACAACAACATTTAACAAGAACGTGTTGAAAATCATGACCATCAGTAGAGAGCTTTTGTTTCCAATGTAGAAGCACGAGTGCACTAGCTCCCTTCAAATCAAAAGCACTGAATTAATTTTAATAAAATTAAATTACATTTCTTAAAGTTACACAAAGTAGAAACTTGAATGCTTTACAGAATACACTCAGGCGACTAATCGACAAGTGATTCACTAATCGGTTAATAGATTTGTTGAGTACTAATCGCGTTGGCATCGACTAGTCTAAAAATTGTTTCAACACTAGACTTCGCTAGAAATCACTGCTAAGCCACTGGATGTTTCAAGGCTGTGGGCTGGTGGGAATTCAGGGTAACTGTCCAGGCCATTAAGGGTTAAAAGTTTTATATATCACTTGAAAAATGCTTTTCTCAAGGAGTTTGCTTCAATGACGGGTGTTAAGTCATGGTTTGGGAGCAAGGAATGGAACAGTAAAAAAATTTTAAGTGATAATTTTTATGCATAATACTGAGGGGGGGGGGGGGAGGGGTTACTTGTATGGTATGTTACAGAGAGTGGGTTAGTTTTGGAACATAGAGGAATGAATTTTCCATATCTTCCTGGAAATCTGTTTACATTTCCCATATGAGTTTGCCTTTCATTGGTGTTGATTGAAATCAGTATAAAATGTTCTGCCTTAAACTGCTTGATAAATGGTGTTTCACATTGATTCTTTTCACAAAATAATGTAAATCCAAAAGGATTGAAAATCATTCTTATAATTTCTAAGTATTGATAATAATAATAATAACATGATTTTCTCAGGCGTCATTTAGCTCCATCACTGGACCTCCATCTGTGATTAGCAGCCCCACACCCATTAGCCATTGCCTTGGACTGCTGGACTGCTAATCATAGATGGTGGGTCCAGTAATGGAGCCCAACGCCCACGAAAATCATGTTATTGTATAATTAACATGTTTTAATTCCAACTGAAACATATCAAGCCATACAATAAGATGAGTACTTACTGTTTATGAGTAATTCAGAATTATCTCATTCGGGTCTGCATGTAAATCCTAGTTTACACTTGCAGGTTTCAGCTGATCATGAAAAGCTTCTGTGTAGTCACTCATAAGATAATTTTGATACCTACTCAAAAAACAGTAACTATCATCTATTTATTAGTTAGCCCTTAACCCTTTACCTAACATGAAAAGCAGACGACACTTGCAAAAAAAATTCTTGAATAACTAATTTTTTTCATTTTTTGTCTCAAAAACATAGGTTATGACCCCTCGTTGGAACGAGCTCGACGAGCTCGTTCCAACGAGGGGTCATAACCTATGTTTTTGAGACAAAAAATGAAAAAAATAGTGAAAATTAATTGGCGATTTTTGAGAATAGCGCTGGCCGGTTTTGGCCGTTACGTTGGGTAAAGGGTTAAAGGCCCATTTCCAACTTTTACAACCTCAAAACAGGTGCCTTTAAGAAGCCATGATGAGGAGGTTCTGCTGACAATAGGCAAATTAGCTTGCCAGTGGTTTGTAATTAGTCTTGGCTGCCTGTTAAGGCAGCCAAGACTTCGCTAGAAATCACTGCTAAGCCACTGGATGTTTTAAGGCTGTGGGTGATGGGAATTCAGAGTACTTGTCCAGGCCCTTGAGGGTTAAAAGTTTAATGTATTACTTGAAAAATGCTTTTCTTAAGGAGTTTGCTTCAATGATGGGTTTTAAGTCATGGTTTTGGAGAAAGGAATGGAACAGTAAACAAAATTAAGTGATGATTTTTATGCATAGCACTGCTAGGGAGAAGCAGGGGGGGGGGGGGAGTAAGGAGGGTGGAGATACTTGTATGGTATGTTACAAAGAGTGGGTTAGTATTGGAACATGGAGGAACGAATTTTCCATGTAACAGTTAATTACTGTCTTTCAGAGGAAACACTGGAGGCTCTGGTTAACTTTCAGCCCATCAGCCACCTGGTTTTGTAGACCAGTACTCCATGAGCAGAAAATTTTCTTCCGCATTTTAAGCTTTATATATGGAAAATTTGGATATTTATTGTATGGACAAAAACGTCTGTGATAATAGTATTACACACTTCCTGTACCTTTGGGAAATGCTTAAAGGTTACAATTTTGAGTGTCACATATGTCCTTTGGAAAATTTAGTAACTGATACATTCTTTTTAAATAAAGGTTGTTTTAATAATTTGTCATGATAGTTTTTAACAGGTAAAGAGTAGGGCTCTGAGAATGTCAGATTTTGTATAGAATTGAATCAAACAGAGGATTTTAAATCGAATTAAATTTCACTGTTCAAGGTCTAGGTATTTGAACTTCTTATATCCCCACTTTCGAAGAAAATAGGGGGTATACTGGATTACATGTGTCCGTCCATCTGTGTGTGTCCGTCCATCCATCCATCCGTGTGTGAGTCCATCCGAGAATATTCATAACTTTCATAACTTAAGTAAATTATTATGGAACTTGGTATGTAATTAAATTGTAACATTTCCCAAAACTAGAATGATTTTCGGTGTTGTCAGATTATTTTTTTTTTATTGTTTTAATTCATTTATGCTTCATCAGTCCAGCATGGCAGTGGGGGTATGAATTGTCTTCAGCAATAGCTCTTGTTTTGACAACTGTAAATATTGTCAGTCAGCAGTCAAGTGTTTTATTCAACAGTGACCAGTCAGGTTGTGTAGTCAATTAAAAAGGTGGAATATTTCAACAGGGAATCAACATTTTTTTTTTCAAAAGAAGAATCTTCTTGAACTCTTCTCCTATCATCTGGTCTCCAAAAGGAGACCAGATGATAGGAGAAGAGTTCAAATCAAAAGGAGGCCTTTCATAGGATTTTAATAAGTTGACAATTCAAAAATTTCTGAATCGGTGAGAATCAAATCAAAAGGAATCATTAGATTGATTTAGAATTGAATTCCAAAGCTTCACGCAACAAAACGAGCGAGAATCCATGACATTCTCACTGCGCCTCTGCTTGGATTCACATGAAAAGAATTGAGGCAATTTAACCCTTTACCTAACACAGAGGCAGCAAATTAACCAATACAAGGCTAATGTGACCTGAAATATCCTGACACTTTGTCAATAAAGTTGCACAAATATGGCTGTCAATGAGCCAGTTCCAATGACAGCCATATTTGTAAGGTTTCATTGTATATATTGTTCATTTTTTTTAAAAATATCAAATTCAGTTTATGTTTTTAAAATTAAATAGCTGTGTTGAGTAGAGGGTTAACATTGTGTTATCAGCACACAACCAGTGTTCAATAATAGTGGCCTCGTGGGTGAATTTGTTTGTTACTTTTGCAGTAATTACTGGTAAATTAAATATCCCTCTTGGTGTAAAGATTTATTATACTTTAAAATATGCCGTTCATCGTTTATTGAGGTGGAGTTTTCCACATTTCATAGCGAAAGCTAATCCTTTAACTTCAAGAGAGAAGCCTCGACTCGAGCGTTCAGAAAAATCCCAATAATAGGCTACAAACCAGCCCAAGATGCCGAAAAGTGTGCATAATTTAACTATTCGTTGAGTTAACTTCCCCAGTGACATTATAGCATGCCGTGCATAATAAATACTTTACAGGGCATTTAGTTGGCAGATACAGTGTCATATATGGCTCAGAGAAAACAATATTAGGTTCGGCTTCGCCTCACCTAATATTGTTTTCTCCGAAGGGAAAAACGCGAAGCGATCGAAAAATGGTATTAATGCTGTTGTTTTAGCAACAGCAGAATCAAGCGATTGTATCAGGGGCCCTTGATACGGATTCGGAACAAGGGCTCAGATACATTAAACTTTAGTTGCGTAACAGTGCAAAAACACCCCGATTGTGAGATAAATAAAATTATTAATTCTCAGTCATTCTGCATGAAAAAGAATTGTCATCGACAAGTGGCATGCCAATCTCTTGAAAAAAGGTACAAAAAAGCTAGGTGGTTTTATGACAACTCCATTCTGAGTACAATAGCCAGTTTTTTGACTGGATGCACATCTTTTATCATAAGGAGCATGCAGGTGTAAGAACAATTCCCACATGGGAAAGCATTTACACAAGTTCTACAACTGCAACTGACATGTGTTACTACATGATAAAGTCATCTAGTCTACATATACTTCTTCCTCGTATTCACATGGCTCATAAGAGTACTATCAGTCATGGTCATCCGATATTGTTAGGAGATATTTTCTAGGAATTTCTGAAATTCAGGAAAGCCATACACAAGCTCCACAATGCCAACTTATATGTGCTACTGCAAGTATAGAGTCACCTAGGCGGTCATATACTTCTTCCTCACACTCTCAGAAGACCCTCATCATTCACATCTATACTATCATTCAGATGACTACAGTGGTACATCTTTTATCAGCACATCATACTGAAGTTGCTAAAATCATGCCTACCTGCTTTTGTTCCTTGGTTGTTGGAAATCGTCAACACATCACTATCATCTGGAGTATTTCCATCGACCATGAAACAGGCTCTTGTTACCCCTCTTCTTAAAAAAACGTCACTTGATCCCGAAATTCTGAAAAACTACCGCCCTGTGTCCAACTTAAGTTTTGTTTCCAAGCTATTAGAATGTGCAGTGTCGAAACAGCTACGGGAACATCTGTCACAATGTTCGTTGTCAGAAGAATTCTAATCTGCCTATACGCCACTTAGTAGTACAGAAACAGCACTCCTGCGTGTCCAGAATGACATCTTGTCTATGGACCATAAGGAGGTTTCCTGTCTTGTTCTACTGGATTTAAGTGCTGCGTTTGACACCATTGACCACGCAGTGCTTCTTAATATCCTTATGACTAGAATAGGCATCAGTGGAACAGCACATGAGTGGTTTAAATCGTATCTTTCTGATCAGACACTAAGAGTAAATGTAAACTGTACCAATTCCACTGAGGTTCCATTAGAATTTGGTGTACCACAGGGGTCCGTCCTTGGGCCTCTGTTGTATGTTATATATGTCCTGCCATTGGGCGACATAATTCGTAAGCACGAACTTGATTTTCATTTTTATGCAGACGACACACAACTCTACATTCATTTTAGAGCCCACCAGGAGGTGTATGCAGTTCACTCATTAGAACATTGTGTAGATGACATTAAGTCGTGGATGACGTTAAACTTTCTTAAGCTCAATCCCGACAAAACCGAAGTTATCTACATTGGATTACGTGGCCAGCTTTCAAAGCTGTCCCGTATTTATCCAAATTTTGATGGCAATCTGATCTCTCCGTCCACCATGGTGCGTAACCTCGGATTTTTCATGGATGCGACACTGTCTGCTGACTATCATGTCACACAGGTGTGTCGGACATCATATTATCACTTACGAAACATCAGCAGGGTGCGCATCGTGGTTGACGAGGATGTCGCCAAACAGTTAGTTCATGCGTTTGTCACCAGTCGCCTGGACTACTGCAATTCCTTAATGTACAGCTGTAAATGGTCCCTACTACATAAGCTGCAGCTTGTCCAAAACTGTGCTGCCCAATTGATTCTTAAAAGGAGGAAATCGTGTCATATAACACCCTTACTGTACCATCTTCATTGGCTACCCATTGAAAAACGCATTGATTTCAAAATCATCGTAACTGTCTATAAATGTCTAAATGGATTGGCCCCTATATATCTCAGCAAATTACTTCAACGATACGTTCCCACACGATCTCTGAGATCCTCCTTCACAAATAATCTTTGTCACAAGACCCGTACCCTTGTAACTGCTGGAAATCGGCTCTTCTCCGTTGCCGGACCTCTTCTCTGGAACAATCTGCCTGATCACTTGAAATCACCACAAACATATCAGACCTTCAAAACTAACCTTAAGACGCACTTATTCGGTAAAACCTATACATAAATTGTCCTTCTAAATTTATGATTAACACAGAGCTGACTTTATTTATTTTTTAATTTTGTAAAGCCTGAGAGCACATTTGTGTGGAGTCATGGCTCTAAACTGTATTTATTATTATTATTATTATTATGTTACTTTGTTCATTCTTATCGGAGTACAGTTCCAATTATCCCCTTACCCAACGAATCAGCCACATCTGCCCACGTAATATGCAAATTCAGTAGTTGAAAAAATATTTTTCAAAAAAATTTCGACAAAACCATATCATGTGACTCCCTCATTGGAACGAGCTCATCGAGCTCGTTCTGACGAGGGGTCACGTGATATGCTTTTGTTGAAATTTTTTGAAAAATTTGAAAAACTGATTTTTAAAATAATAAATTTTGATATCGTCTGCATTGGGTAAAGGGTTATACAAGTACAGATGCTTCTTTTCTAATACAGGCTTGAAGTGCTCATAGAAAGAGAAGAACTGCAGTTGTCAGATGACCAGATGAGATTTTCTTCCACGATGATGACAGTAATATTTTTTGAAATGATTCAGCTCGAGTGTCCATAGCATTGTTTAGTAACAGTAGGACCATTCTGATGTAGGTTCTTTCTTGTAACATGGATTCTTCCTCTCTCAACATGATGAAGTAAAGAGAATAAGTACCTTCTGGAACATATCACTAGAGTGTAACCCTAGGTGCTCATCCTATATAAGTTGATTGTGTTTCAACCTTGATAACAAGGCCAGTTAGCAGCCTGACAGTTCCCAGATTATTATGTTACAGACAAACTACCCCAAGTTTAGCTGCAACTTCTGAATTAACACATACAGCAAGTGATTTATACAATTGCCATGAAACAATTCTCAGTAAATTACAGTCTACTACACCTTACTTCATTCATTGGAATCATCGCTCCTCCCAATAAAAACCTTTATTCTTCTTCAGCCAACAGAAACCAAGGTTGTCAAGGACCAATCAGTTTGACTGACATTTAGAGTACACGAGTACACACATCTTGGCATTATGTTTTCATTACAGAGAAGGTTGTTCTGTGAATCACTCCAGGTAGGAACCATTTAGCGGGAACACTGATGTCATCTCTGCATCACTATTGTACCATGGACATGTAGGACAATATATACCCGGATCCACTTTATGGAAGTTTTTGGAAGTGTTACAGCCCCTTTATATGAGAATTCTACATGATGGGTTATGTTGCCAAAATAGGTCACGCATATCTTTCTCAGTTTTTGCATTTTGCATATTTCTACCCACATTTACTCATAGATTTCTATTCGAGTGATATCAAGGAAGTAGGCATGTCATGATTAATTGAGATGTTGACTCATCATCGAAAGCACCTGTAATCAACTACAATTTCAAAGTCACTGATTATGGGTTTTCATAACTCCATTACTGATGAATTATTAGTCCCCTGTCGGCATCGCCGGAGGGGACTCTAGGTTTGCACTCCGTCCATCCATCCATCTGTCTGTCTGTCAGTCTGTCAGTCACACTTTAGTTTTCCGGAGTTTTTTTGGAAACACTTCAACGGAATGATTTCATTTTTGGTAAACTACTATAGAACGATGTCTTACAGATCAAGTTTGAGTTTCATGCTGATTGCATTATTCTTGTGTGAGTTACGGCCCTTGGAAATATGGGAAAAGCACCAAAATATCAGTATTCCAGAGTTTTTTTGGAAACGCTTTAACGGAATGATTTCATTTTTGGTAAACTACTATAGAACGATGACTTACAGATCAAGTTTGAGTTTCATGCGGATTGCATTATTCTTGTGTGAGTTACGGCCCTTGGAAATATGGAAAAGCACAAAATATCAGTTTTCCGGAGTTTTTTTGGAAACGCTTCAACGGAATAATTTCATTTTTGGTAAACTACTATAGAACGATGACTTACAGATCAAATTTGAGTTTCATGCTGATTGCATTATTCTTGTGTGAGTTATGGCCCTTGGAAATATGGAAAAGCGCCAAAATTTCAGTTTTCCGGAGTTTTTTTGGAAACGCTTCAACGGAATGATTTCATTTTTGGTAATCTACTTTCGAAGGTTGCATTATTCTTGTGTGAGTTATGGCCCTTGGAAATATGGAAAAGCGCCAAAATATCAGTTTTCCAGACTTTTTCTGGAAACGCTTCAACGGAATGATTTCACTTTTGGTAACCTACTATAGAACGGTGACTTACAGATCACGTTTCATTTACACTCTGTCCATCCATCCGTCAGTCTGTCAGTCAGTCTATCGGTCGTACTTTAGTTTTCCGGACTTTTTTTGGAAACGCTTCAACAGAATGATTTCATTTTTGGTAACCTACTATAGAACGATGACTTACAGATCAAGTTTCATTTGCACTCTGTCCATCCGTCAGTCTGTCAGTCAGTCATACTTTAGTTTTCCGGGCTTTTTTTTGGAAACGCTTCAATGGAATAATTTCATTTTTGGTAAACTACTATAGAATGATGACTTACAGATCAAGTTTGAGTTTCATGCTGATTGCATTATTCTTGTGTGAGTTATGGCCCTTGGAAATATGGAAAAGCGCCAAAATATCAGTTTTCTGGACTTTTTTTGGAAATGCTTCAACGGAATTCATGCTGATCACATCTAGGTTATAACATTTGTATAATTATTAATGCTCATTAGTCCGGTAGGGGACATTGTATTGCTTCAGTGATACGAGCGCTCTTGTTAGTTATTACGCTCCTCCCCGTTGTGCTTGTAAGAAGTGTCGGAGGTTGTAGAATATAAAAAGGCAACAAATAGAACAAAGAACAGTTAAACGCCCTTCTCAGTTTGCCAAGGAGTGCAATTGCTTTCTTAAATCTCACTTAGACTCTTGACCACCTCAGGTCCAAACCTGAGCTCAGGTTTGAGCCTGAGGTTGTCAGGAGTCTGAATTTTCCTTGTAGAGTACTAAGTATGAAGCATGCCTGTATGCCTAAAGAAGGCCTGGCCTGAGAAACTTATAACCAAGAATATTGTTTTCTATACAGTTGTGTTCTGGAGGTCACAGAGAATGATTAAAGTGACTAATGGATTATTATTCTTCAAATGTCGATCATGAAATATCATAATTGTGCTAGCTCTGTAAGGAAGACTTCCTTTTATCTTACTCTCCATTTAGAGGAGTCATCAAATATTTAGCTCATCTTTAAGTACAGGTAGCAACTTTATTGAGCTTCTAGCACCTATATTTCCAGTTGACAAGGTCAGTTTTAGTACAATGACCTTGCAACAAATATCAGGGAACAGCTCACAGTGAATGCCTCATCTCCTTCTCTTATGTGTTAACTATAGCTTGTTTAACAGGTAGAGTGCTAAATTATTTTTGGTTGTTGGAATTTGTTTAGATACCTTTGCCTTGTTACAATTTAAGGGAATGTGCCTAAAGACATGCTCCCAAGCCTGAAAATAAGCAGACTGTCATCTGTAGAATGAGGACCCCAGAGGGTGAATTTGATGATGCATCACTAAATTTACCCTCCTGTGTACCTCAATCCGAATCAAGGTCTCAAGCCGAAACAGCAAGAGGTACCCAGAGGATAGATTGGCACACTGTATGGGATAGAAGCTGCAAATTCACCCTCTGGGGACCTCAGTCTGCAAATAACAGATTGCTTATTTTCAGGTTTGCAAGCTCCCATAAATTGTAACACAGCAAATGCAAGCACGCAGAATAATTTCACTTCAAAGACAATATGAAGCACATTCATAGAATTGCAGGCCTTTAATTTGTGGTACCTGCACTTCAGAATACTACCCAAATATGTTCTTGCACTCTGCCAGGTAATATTAATGATACTGAAGCTGGAGATTATAGCCCCAGCTGTGAACCATAAACTGTAGTCAAATGATGCTACACTTATAGCATAACACACAGTATTTCCAAATTAAACAAAATACTGCGATTTGATTGGCTGAGAGGTACGGTGTAACTTGCGATCCACAGTAA
Source organism: Pictodentalium vernedei (assembly GCA_031216915.1). NCBI lineage: Eukaryota > Metazoa > Mollusca > Scaphopoda > Dentaliida > Dentaliidae > Pictodentalium > Pictodentalium vernedei. The sequence goes on along the minus strand of CM062297.1, from coordinate 225,964,128 downwards.
CTTTCATCTGTAGAATGAGGACCTCAAGAATGCACAATAGCAGGCTATATGGCTAAAAAAAGTACCTATTTTTAATTATTAAGTCATACCTTCTGCTCGGTTATGTTTGAACAAAAATAAAAATACAGGAAATTTAATATTTATGTGCAATAAAATATTACAGATATGGATGTCACTGGAACTGGCTCATTGAGCCAGTTCCACTGACATCCATATTTGTCTGATTTTATTAAGAAACTTACAAAGTACAAATTTTCTGTCAGTTTTTTTCCAACAATTTAGGTTAAAATATTAAGTACACCAAAATTCTTGTAAATAAATCCGTTATCCTCGTGTTTTCCAGGTTGTATGGGAATTTACACTGGTCTGGGAACTCATACACCCTTTGGCTTCGCCTCGGGGTGTATGAGTTCCCAAACTGGTGTAAATTCCCATACACCCTGGAAAACACAAGGATAACTAATATGATCTTTCTTGTTATTATTTTCACTCTGAGTAGACTTGCAGTTATAAGAATGACATTTTGCTGATAACCGTCATATTACAATGGCTATGTTAGAAAGATCCAATTCTACAAGTTTTGTTTCAGTAACATTCAAGGCTCCTTTCCATCTCTGTTACTGCATTTGTATGCCTGGTTCAAACCTATCGCTTTCTGAGACATAAGTGATCAGTAATCTGTCACTAAATGATATTTCAACTGGGGCAACTGAATTCAATTAGATTGTTAGCCTTATAGTGCCCCTGCTGTCAATATAGTAGTTACAAACCATTATTTTATTAGTTCAGCCTGGTTATATACCTTTCTGGACCAGTTGAACTCTTCCAAGGGTTCGGTCATCATATGTTATGTACCCTTTAGTTCCAGGTGATTTCAGAAATTATGATAAATTAGCTCTCAAACTAGATACGAATATTCGTAGTATGTAATGTCCAAGTACGAAATGTCCAAATACCCCTTGTTAGGGAATTTAGATATCTGGAAAATTGATAGCTATCCGTATGTCATTTAAAATGAACTATTATTAGCTCAACTTTGGTGAAGCCAAATTTAAGGTATTGCCATGGCCCATCGTCCGTCTGTCCGTCCGTTGCGCCGTACACATGGCTCGGGCTAGAGGCCGTATTTATCAACCGATCTTTACGAAACTTCTTGGGTACCTTTGTTATCACCGTGAGATGAGAACGAGTGTTTCTGTGTCTGGTCCGAAATTTAAGAATGTCAAGGCCTGGAATGGCTTAATCGTACTCACTTGTCATGGTATGCACCCTAACTTCTTTTAGCTGGGTACAACTCCTGCAGACTTGCCCAGACAATAATACCCACTTCTCTTTAAGAGTTTTGGGTACTAAATATCAAATTTTCTCCTGAGGTGAACCCTCAAACCACTTATTACGTGAGGGTGACACCTCACCTCAAGCTCTCCCTGAATGACTTGCACATCGCACCTGCCATCGCAGCGCATTAACTGCCCGTTATGAACAGGTGCGCAAAGCACAGATATGGCAGATGAACAACGCGAGCCACTCACTCCAGGGGCACTGTCCCCTCAAAATTATCACTGCCCCCACAAAACATTCGCCCAACGCATCTTTCTCAAAACAGAGCCCAAAAAAGGTTTTTGAAATAGAGACACACACTCTCATATTCGTTTTTAGAGCACTAATTTTTGCAAAATTGTCTCTGGGAGTGTGTGTGGGGGGGGGGGGGGGGGGGGGGTAGTCCTAATATGGACCCTCTGGTCATTACCCCCATCTCTCACTTCCCTTTGAGAGGAGGGATAATGATCGGAGAGTCATAGTACTAGGAGGGGAGATCACCCACCCACCGTCAACGGCCATCCAAATATAAAGTTTCCCCGTCCAAAAAAAACCCCAAAAATATGCTAGTGGCCCCCCTGTTCTAAATACCTGGCTATGCGCCTAGTTCCCGCACTCTTAATTTCTGAAGGCATCATTGTCTAGAACATTTCAATTATCGACTTCATTCCAGGTTAATTCATCAAATTAATCATGTTTTTAAAATATCAGATTGCTTACTCTTTAGTTTCCATGGTATGCTTCCTATTGTTGACCTCTTTCATGATTGTTAATTTTTCATGTGTATTATTACTTTTTATTTTTTTAATGCATATTATTACTTTTTTTATATAAATTAAACTAATATTTACACATATATTAAATATTTACTCAGTGTGTACTTGTCTGTATGGTACTCTGCCTTCTTCCATCTGTAAAACTCGTCAGTGTAGTCATCTGACTATTGCTGTTGAAAGTGTAATTAAACCCCAATAAATAAATAAATAATTATTTGTAATTGTTAAATTAGAAATATCATTCTTGCACCTTTTCAAACACTTGTGCACAAAGGAACCTAGAAACTGGAATGAAAACAGCACTGCAATGTACAGTGGAGCCCACTTTATTGCATATCTCTTAACTGAATAGCCCTGTTAATTGAATATAATTTCCCATCACAAAATCATTTACTATACCTCCAGTACCTGTTAACTGAATATAAGATATAGAGTAAAACTCCTGTTAATTGAATAAAATATTGTTTAACCTGTCGAGAAATTACTCTGACTCTTCCCAGTTTTCCTTTATTGTAGACCTATTTGGCCTCAATGCATGCAAAACAGGCTTTTAATCGATTATATCTTGTTTGGAAGAGCTCATGAACCTCTATCAAACAAGATATAATAGAATAAATGCTAAGTTTATCTCTAGAATACAAGAAAGTGACACAATCCCTGTTAATTGAATACTCCTGTTAACTGATTAATTTTCATTGGCAAATTGGCTATTCAATTAACAGGGTTCCACTGTAATACACATATAGAAAAAACACCGAACGTCACAATGTGTGAGTGTGTTCGTCAATTTGGTACTGGTGCGGAAGGATAGAACGAGATGGCATGAGTGAGGTATTGACAAATTGACATTCACACATCGTGGCATTCTGTTTATTACGCGCTTCTGTGACATAGACCCCATTAATTTAAAAATTTAAACATCTCACGGTTTTGACGTCTGCTTGAAATAAAAAACAAAAAATTAAACTCAATAGTGATTGGCAAACACGCATGACAGATTGATACGTAAACAGAAAAATATAAATGAAAATTGTGTCCAAATAGGTTATTTGTACATATCTTTATGAAATTAGCTACCGTTATATTTACTTATGAGTCCAAACTTGAGTGTTATAAAATCACTCCCCATTTATTGAATAAGTTTAATTTTGGTAGATTTGAACAAATACATCTACCAAACCAGTTTGGCCTACCATTCGATTTATGGGATGTTAACGTACCTTCGGAATTGCTCTAGGTCAGAAGGGGACGTTTCAATTGGCCAGTTACAAAAATGGGCGTTCTTTAGATGGATCCATAACGTCAGGTGGGGAAAATAGTCGTCAACGGAAATCCACATGGAACACGTGATCCGTGTTGATTTCTAAATATGGAACTGGAGAAACTAATAGACGGGTAATGAAAAACAGTTACAAGGTCTATAAAAGGCCCCACAAAGTAGATCTTCTGTTTCTCAGGCCATTGTTTGTAAAATTGCATGCAGACGTGTTTTTTAGCTCACCGAAGGGAGCTTAACTTATCACTGGCCGTCCGTCGTCGTCCGTCGTGAACTTTACATTATCGACTACTCCTCCCAAACCACTGGATCAAATTGAACCAAATGTGGTGTGCATGTTCCCTATCATATGTCAATTCAAACTTTTACAAATAAACTTGCCGCACCCACAGGGGGCACCACAAGGGGCATAACTCTGATAGCACCCATGAATTTCTTTCCAAAATTAAAAAAAATCTTCTTCTTCAGATCCACCAGGCAGAATTCTTTCCTATTTGGTATACATCATCTCTAGGGGGGTCAGATTCAAGTTTGTTCAAATTGGTTCCCTGGGTTCATATTTGGGCTCACTATAGAAGCCCGAATTTGAACTTCGTACATTTCAGGCAAATTTCTTGAAAAATCTTCTTCTCCAGATCCAGCAGGCAGATTCTTTTAATATTTGGTATGCAACATTGTGGGCTGGATCTGATTCAAGTTGTACAAATCGGCCCCCTGGGTTCATATTTGGGCTCAGTATAGGAGCCCGAATTTCAACTTAGTGCATTTTAGGCAAATTTCGTGAAAAATCTTCTTCTCCAGATCCAGCAGGCAGAATCTTTTGATATTTGGTATGCAACATTGTGGGGTATATCTGATTCAAGTTTGTTCAAATCGGCCCCCTGGGTTATATTTGGGCTCAGTATAGAAGCCCAAATTTGAACTTAGTGCATTTCAGGCAAATTTCTTTATAAATCTTCTCAAGATCCAGTAGGCAGAATCTTTTGATATTGGGTATGCAGCATGCTTGGGGGGGGGGGGGGGGGGGAGGGGAGGGGGGGCTTACCCGAATTATAACTTAGTTCAAAATGAGAAATTTTCTTTAAAAATCTTCTTCTTCAGATTCAGCAGTTGGAATGTTTTGATATTTGGTATGCAGCAGCCTTGGGGGGGGGGGGGGGGGGGAGATTCAAGTTTGTTGAAGCCAAGTCCCTGGGTTCATATATGGGCTCCCTGTAGAAGCCTGAATGATAACTAAGTTCAAAATGAGGAATTTTCTTTAAAAATCTTCTTCAGATCTAGCAGTCAGAATGTTTTGATATTTGGTATGCGGCATCCTTAGGGGGGGGGGGGGGGTTTCAAGCTTGTTCAAACCATGTCCCTAGGTCCATATTTGGGCTCACTGTGGGAGCTTGAATTGTAACTTAGTTCGAAATGAGGAATTTTCTTAAAAAATCTTCTTCTTCAGATCCAGCAGTCAGAATGTTTTGATATGTGGTGTGTAGCATCCTTGGGGGGGGGGGGGGGGGGGAGATTCAAGTTTGTTAAAGCCAAGTCCCTGGGTCCATATTTGGGTTCCCTGTGAGAGCCCGAATGATAACTTAGTCAATATGAGGAATTTTTCTTTAAAAATCTTCTTCTTCAGATTTAGCAGTCGAAATGTTTTGATATTTGGCATGCAGCATCCTTAGAGGGTGAGATTCAAGTTTGTTCAAGCCAAGTCCCTGGGTTCATATTTGGGCTCACTGTGGGAGCCCGAATGATAACTTAGTTCAAAATGAGGAATTTTCTTTAAAAATCTTCTTCTTCAGATCCAGCGTATGAATGCTTTTGATATTTGGTATGCAGCATCCTTAGGGGGGTAAGATTCAATTTTGTTCAAGCTATGTCCCTAGTTCCATAAAATTTGTCTCATGACTTCATTCCATGTCTAACTGAATGTGACCCCAAATACTTCTTTGAACCACTTTGGCCGGTGAGCGATTAAGGCTCCTTGTGGCCTTTTGTTTTATTTTATTTTTGTAATTATTTCTTTGCAATCAAAAGTTCATACTCTTGGTTTGTTTTATGTTTTGGGCCTCATAATCTACAGAATAGTATGGGTGGTGGTGTATTTCATCCCTTGAGCGCAAGAAGGCTTTGCAATGCAATGCTCAAGCATTGCAAAGCATTGTTGCACTAAAGTAACAAATTTATCAATTTTATTAACTTGGGTAAAATATTAAACATAAACCATTAAATTTGTTATTTTTTTTTAAGTTTGCATTGGTTATAAAAAGAAAGCATGTGGCAGTCAAAATGACCATGCAAGAGGGCCTGAGAAACATATTTTTAACTTTTTTAGGACTAACATTGGCTTTTTATGTGTACCCATACTATGTATGGTACACATAATGCCGGCATCCGGGGTGGCCATCCGTCGTTCGTCCATCCTTTGTCCATCTGTCTGTCCATCCGGCATCCGTATCCATTCTTTGGCATTCGATAACTTAAAAAATATTGCTTGGATTGTCAAGTTACTTTATATTTGTGTTCAGGTTACTGATGTGCTGAGCTGTATAGTTTTTGGTGTAAATCTGATGATTTGATCCCGAGATATTAACCCTTTATCCTTCAAATTGAAAATTCCTCCAATCCCTTTGGCATTCAATAACTTGAAAAATATTCTTTGGATTGTCTAGTTACTTTATATTTGTGTTCAGGTTACTGATTTGTCGAGCTGTATAGTTTTTGATGTAAATCTGATGATTTGATCCTGAGATATTAACCCTTTATCCTTTAAATCAAAAATTCCTCCAATCCCTTTGGCAGCACTTGTTTACTGTGGTAAACCAGTTCTGCTTTACTAGTAAAATAGGACCCAGTCACCAATGCTTGGGGTGAAAGTCCTCTAAAATGGGCAACATGTAGATCAATGATTGACTAAACTTGACTTCATCTCCATGTTGTGTCACGATTAGCCATGGTGCATAAATATGTGACGTTAACAACCAACAAACAAATCCCTTTGGCATTCGATAACATGAAAAATATTGCTTGGGTTGCTGATGTGCCGAGCTGTATAGTTTTTGGTGTAAATCTGTTTTTTGATCCTGAGATATTAACCCTTTATCCTTCAAATTGAAAATTCCTCCAATCCCTTTGGCATGAGATAACTAAAAAAAATATCAATTCGATTGTCATGTTACTTTATATATGTATTCAGGTTACAGATGTGCTGTGCTGTATAGTTTTTTAGGTAAATCTGATAATTTGATCCAGAGATATTAACCCTTTATCTATCAAATTAGACACTCCTCCAATCCATTTCTATATGTACCCATACCATGTATGGTGTACATAATGTCGGCATCTGTGGTGGCCCTCCGTCATACAGCTTTCTACTAGTTGTGCATAAGGGTACACATCTGATGATTTCATCGGCCTATTTTTGACGTAGCCCAAGGTGTTAATTTGATCACTGGCATCAACTTTGGAAATAAGGCCAAGAACATTGATTCCACACTCAACGCATAGTCATAATCTCATTTCGAGACAAAGCTTCAGATTAACTTTTATGCCTTCCTTGGGTCTATATTTCAGGCATCTTGTAATCTCAAAATACTGGAGTCATTTTCAAAGATTCAGAGACCATTTTGTTACTACCTTTTTTTCTCGAATTTGACAATATGGGTTATTTTAAAGAAAAAAAAGCTGCATAGTCTCTCTGGAAAGTAACGACAATTTTTTTTACACCGGCATATTCAAATGGCTGCCGACGCCATCTTGCAAATATAAACAATTACATATCTCTGACATCTAGTGATTTTATACTTAGAGTCGAACCCTTGACACTCAATATTTTCACTTTATTTCCACTGGTCTCTTTTTCCAGAAGACTGATGCAGTATTGAACAGTTTGACAAATACCTAAATCCAACTCAAACTGTAGTGGTTTATCCTGAAACACAACAATTAAAAGACTGAGACTTCCCATCTCGCATATGGTGTTGTTCCACAAACCCAATATACAGCATTATTTTAACGCTACCTCCACCCAAGGTTATTGAATATACGCTTAGTAGTATTCTACGCAAATTATCTTAAAAGGAGAGCTATAAACATACTCGAGGCATCCCATACTTCTCAGTCGTTGGTTTGATAAGCCTGGATTAGGTGAAACTAGTTACCCTCAGCGGACATAGCTCCAGACGAGTAACTGAGGATCTCTAGTATTACCAACGCCAGTGACAGCTTCCCAGTATGTACACACTTAACCCTACTACCCGGGGAGCGCGGTGGCTCAGTGGTAGACCTTCTGCGCCAGAGGTCCCGAGTTCGAACCTGCGTTGTGTCCTTCGGAAAGGCACTTTATCCCGGTTGCCTACATAGGGCAGGATGATGTCGTGTACTAAGACGTACTGCACGTCGATGGTGCACATGTCTCCAACCACTGTAACCCTGCTTGAGCGGAGCTTGAACAGAGTTAGAATGTTGAGGAGCTGACAGTTGCTCGTCGATGCTCGGTGGTTCTCTCTGGGTACTCCGGCTTCCTCCATCCATAAAACTGTCACGGTCACGATTAGCCATTGTGCACAAGTATGTTACCTTAAACACCAATAAATAAATAAATAACCTTACTACCCACAGCCGACTCTGATAGAACCCAAACAATACCAGTTCCTTAATGTTTAAAGAAACCCATGCCTCCTATCTTCTCCCGAGGTACGAACAATATAACCTAACCCATGTTGCTCCGACAGATGTTTACCATTCTACCCCGAACCACTTGCAGACCCTAGCTGACCCTTAAATTCCGACATAACCTCTCCAATACCATAGAAAGTGTTTTAAACTAGCCGACATAATAGAATTGCAAGAACAACAATTGCAAGTACACCTCACCCAAGTACACGACTCAGTTATTGAGCTTGCACAACCCTTTCCTAGTTTATAAAAAAAAGACCCTTGTCCAGTACAAGGCAGCTGATATTATGAAAAAAACGTGACTTTATCGTTAATACACAGCAGTCTCCTAACCCATAGGAGCCCTTTTCACAGTTACAGACCCAAATTGATTTCCACACCCCTGATCCTAAAAGGCTAGTGGAATCCTCCCTTCTGCGAACCCCAAACGTCACAGGATAGGCATGACTAACATTGTTTCCACCCAAAACCCAAAGAGTAATGAAAAGCGAGATAACTCCAGTGGTGATCAAGCCAGTCCCGCTCTGAACCCGAATCTCACTATCCTTGTACAAGATGACGCCCCTGTACGTCGGATATTGCAAGCTTAACCAGTTACAACAAAGCATCCCACCTAACAATTCGATTATCCAAGATCTCGTACTCTCACCCGGTCACACCCCCCCCCCCCCCCCCCCCCCCCCATCGTTAACTCACCAACCCACAGTACTCTTCCGTCCCATATGTTCCCACCGGCGAAAATCCATTCCACCCTGGATAACCCTCAAATTAGCCACCCCAGAGGACATAATTCCACCTGGGACCGTATCCCACAAACCAATCGCTCCTGACTTATGAACTGACAGGGGGCGCGATGGCTCAGTAGGTTGAGGTGCAGGCTGCAAGCCGAGAAGTCCTCAGTTCGAATCCCACCTGCGGCAACCGCGTTGTGTTCTTGGGCAAGGCACTTCACCCCCATTGCCCATGTGGGGGCACAGTGACGTCGTGTACTAAGGCGTACGGCACGTCAATGGTCCACTTGTCTTCAACCAATGCTAACCCTGCTTGTGTGGAGTTAGTATGTTGGGGAGCTGACAGTTGCTCGCCGTTGCTCTGTGGTTCTCTCCGGGTACTCCGGCTTCCTCCACCCGTAAAACTGTCATGGTCATGATTAGCCATTGTGCAAAAAAATGTGACCTTAAACCCCAATAAATAAATAATATAAATAAATAATATGAACTGACACAACCACATATCCAAATCATGAGAGTAACATCTTACCCACCCGAATCCAAATAGCACATTACACCACTGACCAGTCGCCTGACATTTCTCAACAACCACCCACCTATTACAAGGGAAGTAACTTCAAAGACGGGTTAGCCAGTCCTGCGCACATCAAAAGAGATAACTTGAACCCGATTCCCAGTATCCCTGAACATGATTAATCCGCCTCAATGTCGGTCACTGCTTCCCTTGACCAACCAAAACAATGCTGAGATCTGACACTCTCACCCGGTCACATTAGAGGCCCAATCACTTGTGACCCCCCACGCCCAGCATCACCTCACCAACCGACTGTAATACGGGACATCCCGTCCTATAATATCGAGTGGTCCCATATGTTCTTACCAGCTGAAACCCATTCCAACCTGGAAAACCCTAATTTTGCCGCCCATAAGAACATAATTCCACCAAGGACCAAGTCCCACAGACCATCCCCCTTACTTAAAAGGTGATACTGACATGCACCCAATCGATGAGAGTAACATCTTAACTAGCCTAAACCAAACTGCTATACACCACTGATCAGTTTTCCGACACTTCTCGACCATCAATACTTTTTCCATACTCTTCTGTTGGCACTCCCAGTAAAACCCTGTTACATGAGAACAACCCACCCCCTCCCCCCCCCCACACACACACACTCACCCCCGAACCACCCCACAATGATAGCCAAAACCTAGACCTGTAATTATGCCACCAGGCTTTATCGACCTCTACTGCAGCGTCCGGAAAAGGTGAACTGGCACCTGTTCCCAACTTCCCCGGCTACAGGTGAAAATGAAATCCAAATTAAAACTGGATCCACTGAAACAACTCAATTTCTTCTCAACCCTGAGAAGCATTCAGCACTCCTAGCTCTGATTAAAAAGACTAAACCAGAACTCAAACCCTCTTCATTGAACGTTGGTGTGAGAGACCACCCTACACAAACCAGGTCTAGCAAAACCCAAACAGACAGTGCCATGCAAGGAATTCCCACTAGAGTGTTAGATGTTGGCCCCAATGGCTGACAGACAGCGTATACGCAGCTCTACCTTAGTAGTGAAGGCTGTCACTATAGGTACAAGCACTTAACACTGATTTCCCCATACCACAATGCTGTCACTATAGGTACAAAATTAACATAGGAATCTCCATAGGGGTGTTGTACCTATAGTGACATTTTTGTACCTATAGTGACATTTCTGGAGGCGAGAAAAAGATTTTAAATCTTTTTTCTCGCCTCCAGAAATGTCACTATAGGTACAAAAATGTCACTATAGGTACAACACCCCTATGGAGATTCCTATGTTAATTTTGTACCTATAGTGACAGCATTGTGGTATGGGGAAATCAGTGTTAAGTGCTTGTACCTATAGTGACAGCGATGGGGTAGAGGCCTCCCAATAACTTTATACTGCCAAATATGTGTATTTTGCTTATTAATCAATCTTTCCATACTTTAAACCATACAACACTTTACTGTATGGAAGGATTGGTTACTAAACATACAATATCTTACCCACAGTGGAAACTAAACTTTTTTAAAATACGGAATATATGTACACAGAAACCTATTTCATGGCATTGTTACCCCCGTTAACATAACAAACGGGAGACTCAAAGAACCGCTAAGACAGCAAAGGGATAAAATGTGTTTAGTTTAATTGGCGCACTTTCTTTTTCTCGCCTCCAGGACTGTCACTATAGGCCAAAATATGTCACTATAGGGACAAAACCCTATGGAGAATCCTATGTTAATTTTGTCCCTATAGTGACAGCATTGTGGTATGGGGAAATCAGTGTTAAGTGCTTGTACCTATAGTGACAGCACTGGGGTAGAGGCCTCCCAATAACTTTATACTGCCAAATATGTGTATTTTGCTTATTAATCAATCTTTCCATACTTTAAACCATACAACACTTTACTGTATGGAAGGATTGGTTACTAAACATACAATCTCTTACCCACAGTGGAAAAGAGAAGTATCTCTTAACTCTTTTTCACTTATGGGATGGAATGGTGAAAAAAAGAGAAGTATCTCTTCTCTTTTTTACTGGTGAGGGTGGGGTAATGGGTCACCACTACATTGAAACAGAAAATAAGAGTTAGTTTTTTTTTTGCTACCACTATTTAATACATCAAGCGAGAGGAACATATGTACACCGAGATCTGAGATTGACTATAAAAAAAGTCTTTTTACATTGAGATATAATACATAGAGCGAGAGGAACATATATATATCGAGATATGAGAATGACTATCTATAGAAACCCTATTTACATCAAGAATTGTTGTGTGATACCGCTTTATTGGAAGGTTTTTTTATGTTTGTTTTCTTGTGAAATTATCGACAGCCAGTTTTTCTTGCAATAAAGCATTATCACATATTACATATGATACACAACAGTGAGTGACAAAAAATATACAATAGAATTTTTTATCAAAAAAAAAAAACTCTGTGGGTTGTTTTGCCACCTGATTACAGTCATTTTAAATAATGTCTATAGTTTTGCTCAAACCATCGACGGACTTCTCTGTCATTCTCTTGAAAATTTCTTGGGTTGAATTTGATAGTAAGAACTGTCTCTAAATCATATCCTTTAGCAAGATGATCTAAAACAAATATACAGTACATACCACACACCACAGTATGAAGACTCTGTACTCTCATTGTGTTTATAGTCCATGAATCTGTGTTTTTCACTATGAAATTGTATATGTCTTTATGTAATGGTGGTAAGCCAAAAGAATCAAAGTAGATGGCTGAATGATTGTCTTTGAAATATATCACCACCCAGTGTTCTCCTGTTTCTCTTGATGAATCTGTGTTCACAATATAAGCTTTTCTGTTTTTAAACGTTTGTTTTGGTAATAAGTCTCTTGAACACACTTTTCCATTCAATGATGATAACCTTTGAGAATTATCAAGAATATATTGTAGCTGAGTGGTGTCCATCTCTTCTTAGCCCTGAAAAGGGCTGTTATGAAGCTGTTCTTTTTTTAATCAACTTCTTCTTCTTCTTTAACAGAGTGGTGTAAATAGCCCCACTCTTTCTCTACTAAATCTGCCCACATTTGAATGTCTTCTTGTGTGTTAATTTTAAAGTTCACATTCATATATGTAAAACAGCCTTCAATATTCAATTTCTTTGCTTGTATGTACAGTTTATATAGTACACTTGATGGGCACACTTTTTCCATACACTCTGCCATATACATTTTAATCCATATTCTTACATCCTTTCTTATACAAAAGTCATGTTTTGCTCCAGGATTTCCTCGACATCCATAACACAGTTTATTCACTTCTTCTTTTATCAAAGGTGTCACTTCACTCGCAACAAATTTCTTTAAATAATCTAAGGAACAGTTTTTCATTTTCTGTCTTCACTCGCCTCATTATTTGTATTCTTTGTCTCATCTCCTTGTACATCTTGCAATGTTCACATTTACTCATTGTTAATAGTCAAATATCACTTCTCTGAACTTGTTGATTTGTATTTCACTATCAAATTCTGCATAGACAACAACGTTGATCACCTGTGTCAGAGCTTGAGCAAACTGAAGATCTATTCGAAGGTTGCCAGACTTTATAGGATGAGCTAATGGTCCACTGCTTGATTGATCAGGTGTCAAATCAATTCCCCAGAGAGTATATCCTTTTGCATAATCCTGCATTGATATATTAAATGTTTGATTTTGTCCAAAATAGCCCATTGCTTCAAACAATGATAAATATGAATTTAGATAAAGTCCACCTTCGAAATTTGGTTCAAAGGGACGTGATTTAATGGAATGTCCATCCACTGTAATTTCCAACTTGTTCAAATTGAAATGTTGAAAATTAAATGGAGATGTACCAATATCTCCATTTAAATCTTTATTTGAAACTAAACCAAGAATTATTCGTTTTGGCATCTGTTTATGAAACAGATGGTCTTCTATTTTTGATCGAAGACCGTTTCCAATGGTAAAAGTTTTAACTTCAGTACGTCTAATGGGCATTTTATAATTTGTTCGATCTATTTGTGCATTCAGATCATTCACAAATTTAGGAATTAAATCCAAAGCTGGTATTCTGAATATGGCTTTTTGAATTTCGATTTTTCCATCTACACCACCAATCAGACAAAATTTAGTTGGGGAGCGATGAATTTTAACTCTCATTTCCACACCATTTGGTAAATATTTCTCTTGCACAAACAGATCTAAATGCATCTTCCCTCTTAGTTGTACAGATTTACTGTTTGCAATTAATTTGTGACGTTCAACCAAACCTTTGTTTGCTGAATCTTTAGCAAATGCAGTATGTTGGCCAGGGGTATCTATATACCACATCTCACTAGCAGCTAGATGTGTTTTTTTCACATCTTTTGAATAGTTCAACAGATTTTCAAAAAATGCTCTGTAAGGATACATGTCTGTATTGGTGGTTATCAAATTACCGTTCAGTGTCACATCAACTTTACTGAACATGCTGTGAAAGAAATTATTGATAGGGGTAATATTCGTATCATCTTCCAAATCACCCCCATCTTGCTTTGTAATTTTGAACTGAACCTCAAGTGTAGATGCTGCAAGATCTAGCCACTTGGTTGTTTGTCTGGGGATTAAAAATTCTATTGGTGAAGAATTATTTAAAGATGCAATAGGAAATTGCTCAATCTCACCAATATTTTCTATACCACTCGCTGTTGGTGATACATTATCTGGATCAAATCCACTACAAAAATGCTTGCAAGATCCATGCAACATCATGATTTAATCGAATATATCAAGTGGTCTTGAATTTCGTTTTGAATAAGATTGCCGTTTATGTGTCTTCCCTCTTTGAGAACGAATGACTGAGTGATGTCTTGGTTCTCGTTTCTGTCTTTTTATTCCCAAAGCAGCTTTACCCACTGATGTCATTAGATCTTTTGCATGAGTAAGCATAACTTCTTTGGTTGGTTTACGATTTCTCATCAATTCATTTGCTATTTCTAAACCGTGTTTTAATCCTTCTTTCTTTAAAGTTCGAAATGCATTTTTTGCAATTGGTTTTATTAATGGTACAGCTGATCTTATTGCTGAGCGAAAAATGGATCCTAATCCATAACCATATTGTCGTGCTACTCCTCGATACACTGGAGGCATTTTTTATAAATTGAGTTGATGTCTCTGTCTAAAATGCAACTTGACAACACTCTTTCCACTTGAAAACTGAATGTTTTTACCAGTATTCCCATTTATATTTATAGTGATATAATCAAAAGAAGATTTTGATACTGGTACATAATGTACATTATCAAATTCTTTATGAGTGTGCAAAGATTCGTCACGTGTTTCAAAGGGTATCACACGTAAAATGGGTGCTTCTATATCACCAAGAAATGTATAATCTGCTATGTCAGAATAAATAAAGAGCTGATTAAAATCCACATTTAAATCCACATTATATTTAAATGCATCTTTTGCTGTGTTAGGAAATATTACTGGAAACATACCATCTTTACACCCCAATTTTTCTGATAAACTTTGTGATAATTGAATACCGACTGTTCCAATACTATTTGATACAATTTTTACATGTGATTGTCGAGATGAATAACCAAGATGAAATGACACACCAAATTCTTTAAAAATATCACCCAGTTTTTCTTGAATTTCTGATTCTATTGCTTCTACAACATGACCACCATTTGCATATGCACCTGATAAAATGCTTAATTCAACAGCAGCAACACCCTTTCGTACTGTATGTTTGAAAAACGATTTATTAATATTATTAATGCGTGCTGATATTTTTGAATCTGTTACAATGATTTTAAAATTTGTTTCATCATCTGTTATATTTCTTGCCCCAGATGGTAAAATTACTTCAACTAAACCCACTTCCCAATGTTCTTTATTAATATGAATGGGTTTAGATAATTTTGTTTGAAAACAACATTGTGTGTTATTTGGAAACATATCCATAGAACTATCACTCAGTAGTGTTACGTAAAATGAATTCATTTTTCTTCTCGTGAGGTTTCAAATATTTTAAACCTGGACTTGGAAGAATATATCCTAAAGAACTACTCAATAACACTAACCACAATTCTTTGTTTGGGGATTGTAAACTAAGATGAATGATGGCTGTAATTATAATTGCATAAATGACAATTATTTGTGTGAAATAAGTTACTTGATTTTTTGCAACAAGACTTCCACAACAATTAAATTGTGCTTGTTGATTTTGTACTTCAACACTTGCACTTTCGCTACTCAATGTATTTTCATTTAGTGACATATTCTTTTTATACTATATCTGTTTCTGCTACCCAACTATCAAATTTCGTAGGGTAACCTTCCCAATGTACTTTAAGTTCCTTGATGAGTTTCTTACCAACACGCCTTGAACGTTTGGCAAGAACTGAATCAATGATATATTTTTTATCATCTTTTATAATTTGAATTTCTTGTGGGTAAAATGTTCCCTTTATATTTTCACCCCCCATATCTTTGAGTTTATAAGTGGGTGGTGTTGTATGTTTTACATGGGTGATTTTAAATAATTCTTTTGTCCAATTTGGTAAATACCCTTTTTCAAATGTATGTTTGGTTTTGTTAATGCGTACTATATCACCAATTTTAAATTTTATTTTTTTCTCTTTAGATTTTTTACCATATAAATTTTGTGTTACTTGTATTTCATTTTCTATTGATACAGATGCAGGGGTTCTCTGAATACTACGATGGAAACTGTGATTGTATCCATCAACTAAATTTTGTAACACATCAATATATCTTAACATACGTTTGTGTGTAAAATATTTCCACATTCGTGTTTTCAGTGTGCGCTGGAAACGTTCTACAATACTAGCTTTTGTTTCGGGGTTCTCTGTTGTGAAAAAATGAATTTTTTGTTTCTTTAAAAATTTCTGCACATCTTTATTTTTAAACTCAGAACCTTTATCTGATTGTAAAGATAATGGTTTACGACCAGAAGTTTTTAAAATTCTTTGGAAGGATTTTATTAGTGTTTGTCCTGATTTATTGTGTATGGGTAAAACCCATGCATATTTCGAGAAAACATCAATGACACAAACTAAATATCGGAATCGGTCATTGTAAGATTGTAAACTTTGTAAATCTGCTAAATCTATTTGCCATTGTTGATCAATACCACCCACTATAGTCTTACGTCTTGCAAATTTTTTACGAATGGATTTATGTAAAGTGTAAGTCCTCTCTCCTTTCAACCATTTTTTAACTTGATCAAGTGTAACAGATTTATCTTTACCGTGGGCTGCTTTGTATAATTTGTGTATACCACCATAGCTGGCAGGGTGATTTGTATTGTAATATATTTCGGTTAATAAATTATTCAATAGGCCTCCCATTTATCAGGAATTTTACTTTTTGCCAATCTACGTCTAGGTGTTTTCTTTCCTCGAAGTAGTTTACGTTTTCGAGTTGTTGAAAGAGAAGTTTCTAACCAACTATCTTGAGGGGAACTTTGATATTCATTGGGTATGCCATCCTGTTCTCTGTTCATCCACATCCAACGTTCACGATTTCCAACAAAATCTTGAGGAATATTTATATCTTTTAAACCACGATTGAATATTTCCCACCCTCTTGGTTTAAAGCCTTTTCGATGTCTGAGAACATCATTGACTAAATCAATGATATTTGAACCTTTTATGGGCTCTCCATCATAACTTAAAACACCCCAATTATCCCAACTCATGTGTGGGTGAGATGATAAAGCAGATAATAATGAAGTTGCTTTACGCCTCATTGTGACAGGAACACTTTCTAAAATATGATCTCGTAAAAACAATGACTTTCGGTCTGTCTCAGGTATAACCAGTGTTGGTTGTAATGCCTTCTTATATGACATTTGAAATTTTTGTAAATTTTCACCGTATTTTTGTTTTCTCTCACTTTCTGATAATTCTGAATTTTCTAACACGGATGATAATTCATTTTGCAGCAGCGCTGTGTTAGTAATTTGAGGGTCAGGTGGTAATCTTGGGCGTTGAGATTTTTCACTTCTATAATGCTGCATTTCTTCCATCATTTGATAAGGTACAATAGCCATTTTCTTCATATTTTATTCACTAATTTATTTGCAAGATTTGTTGCAAGTCCTACAGCTGGTGCAAGTAAACCAAGTAATGGTAAAAACCCACCTTTTTGATTTAAAATTTGTTTTTTCTTTTTAAGTGATAATGATTTACTAGCAAGGGATCTTAGTTGTTCACGTTTCGGGTGTAATTTTTGTTTCTGAACAGGGGAAAGATGTATGTTCCCTTTTAAAAGATTATGACAACATTCTGCCATGCAATTAATTAATTCTTTTGGTGCATTTTTCATAATTTGTTTTTGAAATGCTGGTGGTGTTTGACTTAGTGCCAATAACACCCCACCATATTTTTTAACTAGTGGAATTTTACGAGATTGTTTTACCATCTTTCCGTCACAAAGACCATTCATAAAATGATATGGCAGACAAATGCAAGTCATTTTATTCAACTAAAATAAGATCTTATCCTCTTAACAGGTTTTTGTGCATTCAACGCTGTGAATCGTGCTGTCATTGGAATATTTTCTTTCAGTGCTACATTCCCCACACTCTGTCTAGACATCATAGGATCATGCGATACTCTAAAGCCACCAGATGTTCCACGTGTTAACTTTAATGGTGGTACTTTTTTCTGTTTTTGAAGTTTGCTCACTAAAACAGACTTTGTTTTTGTCAGTTTTTGAGGAGTGACTAAGAAATTTGCACGCACGTAATTTTTATCAACATTTCTTTTGATTTTTTTGTTTTTAGACAATTTTCGTTTCTTACTTTTTGTTTTTGTAAATGGTGAATAAAAATTATGACTTGTTTTATGTCCATCCCATCGAATTAAATTACGAATAATAACACCGCCAAAAAATCCACCACCACCTGGTTTTAAAATAATGTTTCGCTTGGTTGCAAGATCAACTCTTGGATTTGCAAGTTGTTGTAAATCCTGTCTATGCTTATCCATATATGTTAGAGTTTGTTTTGGCAATTTAATTTTTTTATTGAGTATGATTTTACTTGCTAACGTAAACCATTTTAAAATTTTCTTGAAACCTTTCTTAAGTAATTTTTCTCTTGCAAACGGATTTGTCTGCTGACTCAATTGTTCTAATGATCGGATAAAAGATACCATTGTGATGTGTACTCATCAACAAAAGTTTTTACCAAGTGATACAAAAAGTTATGGATGCAGCTTTTTATAGTTTTGTGTAAATGATGGGACCCCGTTCATTTTGTGTCACCCAAGGATGAAAAATATCAGTTCTTAATCTCAAAGAGTCGGGGGTTTTAGGATGAAAATCAATTAATAAATAACCATGATCAGTACTCGTTGCATCTTGAAAGGATGCATTTAAATGGGGTAATTGGACTTGATTTGCTAACACTTTTATCTGCCCTTTATCTCTGGTGTTTTGAAACAGAATCATATAATGTGCATTTAAACTTATGGTACGACTAGCTTTAGATTGTTGAAACATATTTTGTGTGATGTATATGACACTTGCATTTCGATGATGGCCTTTTCGTGTGAACCATAATTTAATTTTTTCTTCATCTTTATCACCTAACATATCATCAAAAACCACAAGATGTGGAATAGTGACATCACTGACAATTTCATATTCATCATCAGGAATGCCTTCTATGAATTTAACATCTTCACTTTCTTTAAGTAAAGCGTATGTATTTTGCCATTCTTTATAACACCAAACAATTTTTTGTGGTGGGATTTGAAATAAGTCACGTTTCATATCAATAAGCTTTTTGACAAATACTGTCTTTCCTGAACCACTAGGCCCCGATATAAAGATATTACAGGGATGTTGAAACAATAAACATTCACTCATTGCCATGACTTCTTTTTTTTTACCAAAAGGAATATCAAAACATTGACTTATATACTTTCTACCTCCATAGCTTCTTCACATCTCTGTGTGGGTTTTCGTTTTAAGGGTGATTTTAACTCAAATAAACTTTCTGAAGAACTCTGATCTATTTGTGGCATACATTGTCTATACAAGTAATTAATGATTTCTTCATCATAAATAATAAAATCCCACATAACTCTTGTCCAAATATTTTGTACATTATCTTTGTAAAAAGCATTCATGATTTGTAATGCATTACAAAATTCCCCATACATTCCATCTTTTTCTAATTGATTTTGAATGAAATCTTTTGTTATTGTTAGATAACCAGGAGTGATCATTTGAAATGCATATAATAATGCCTTACGTGTGATCTTGTTTTCTAAGATGTGTCTTACTGGTTCCATGGTTGAAATCAAACTGATGATTCTTTTGTCTGTTCTGATGTACTTTGTGTATCAGATATTACATTACACCATGTGCTTTGTGTATCAGAAGAGTCAGGAAAATCATTTGCTGGACCGTCAGTAAATAAATCACTTAACTTATTCCTGAAATGTACTGCGGCATGATTGCCAATTATTTTACTAAATGATGATGTACTTTGATCATCTATGACCATGAGTGCAAATAATGAATTTGAATCTGGAAAATCATCTAGACTTTTATCATATTTTTTCATTGTTGAAAATATTTGTTTTAAAGTGAACCCATTATCCATGACTGCTAATATTTTATCGGGGGGTGTTTGCATACATGTGGGTGGTTTATATAACTGACAGCCTCTAATAAGTTTCATGTAAGGACAATTTGGAGAATACTTGACATGTTCTTGTAAAGGAATATCCTTTTCTTCCCAATTATGTAAACCTTGTCCACATACAAAAAACTTCACTTTACCACCCCCAACACAGAAAAATCCAGCTTTGGCTAATTCTTCTTTTTTCGATTGTAAGACTGGGTAGGAAGTCCAATGAAAACTTTCAAGTCTTTTTAACTCTGATAAATAATTAGGGAAAGCAGGCTCGAGTGGTAAAGACATCTTGTCTGTTCTCTGTTCACAATTGAAATGAGTTTTTGTGACGGATATTTATACCTTAAACCCATAGGGGAGGGTATCATATTTACCTACTACAAAACGTTTTGTGTATACAGATCTGAATGTTTTGGTTTGTGCTTCACTTGTGACTTGTCTGTTTTTATTACGTTTAATTTTATGTGTGTACTCAATGTTTATTTTGTAATTCTCTCTGTCTCGTGCACACTCAACCATTCTCTCAAAATTAACTTTTTGTGATGTTTTGAAATCTAATGTGATCCCCTTAACTTTACATGTGGTATGTATTTCTCCACCTTTAATGTATTTGTATCCATAATTCTTTGGCCCTAATCCAACAAACTCTGTGATTTTTGCCTCTGGATGTTCATCTGTCCATTGACCTAACCTGCTATTTACAATTTTTGGGTTCCAAAGTGTGGGATTATGGATGTAAATACAACTGTCTGTGTCAAAGTATAAAACTCGTGTTCCTAATTGTTCCAAAACTTTATATAATTCTAAACGCGCATACGCGGTTACAAACGATGCTACAACAACATTTGCTGAACTGTGTGGTGTGTAAACATCTGCAGTGTCTATATAGTTTACTAAAACAAATTGATCATGCTCAAAAAATTCCACATTGTTCACAATTTTGTCTTTGCTCTGTATTATATCAAAATATTTGGACGGTTCATTTATATATTTAGTTTTACTTTTGATATTGTTTTGTGCATTCTTTCCCCAGAGACAATTTAACATGGTTTTGGCAAACGATCTTTTTCCTGGATTTTTTTCAACATTTTCCAAATAGATGTTTTCAATTTGTGCATAATCTTTTTTAAATGTGTTTTTGTCTGTTTCTGTTTTCACCCAATCTGGAAACCCGCTAGCTTCTTGTTTCATTTTTAAATATTTGTTCACATAATGTTTGTAAATCTCTGAAGACCATTCATCCCAGTGCCAAATCTGATAAGTCTCAATTAGGCTATATCCCAAATCCAGTGATTTGGCAAGTTCAACAGATGTCCATGTACCTACTATTGCACGTTGGTCTGGTGTGTGTTTACACTGATCTAATTCGTGTTCTGCACATGTTTTGCAGAGTGTAAATGTCATTTTCTTATTACAATGAATGGGGAGAACTGGTAAAAAAAGATTTTGAGGGGGTAGGATCTTACATTTGATAAGTCCTCTGTATTGCCTTATTTTGTCAGTGTCTATGTTTTCCTTTGTAAGAATAACTGGATGAGAGACTGGATATTCTCTGTGTTTATTGACATATGGGTAGAGTGAACAAATGTCTATGTATTTAATTTCTGTGTCTGTATTTTCATCAATTTTGTAATGTAATTTAATGGCATTTGTTCTCCCGCCAAACAATGCATCACGTGGCTGAATGGGATCCATGTGTGGAAAAAATGTATCTATAGAAGCTCGAACATCTGGCTCCATTTTGCATAGATGATCAAATTCGTGTTCCCACACTATGTGTACATTATACCCCAATGATTTGAAATGTTTTATGCGATCTTGGGTTTTGTTGTACAGAGATTGATAGAATTGTGAATTGATTGGATTTTTCTCGAATCTGTCAGGATAGCAAGTCTCACATCCATGCCACATACATCCATAAAATTCATAGATTGTGTTTGTCTCTTTGTGAAAACCATCTACATGATAATTTCCAATTCTAGTTTCCCCACCATTTAGTGCATGTTGAATGTGTATGCCTTCTTCTTGTGCTAGTAGCTGTAAGAATCTAATGGCTTTCATGGAATATCGAACAGCAGTGGGATATCCTATGTCTGAAATGATGGCAACTGTGTTTTCTGGCATTGAATTTTTCCGCCAAGCTTTATTGCAGGCATCAGCTAAAGTCACAGCTTCCCTGAAAGGATCTATCCCATCACATTCAATAAATTTTTTTCTGAACTCCCCGCACCCTCTACGGAGGATGTCTACATCAGATTTACAGTACATGTCCATTTCTTTGGCAAAATTGAAAGTAGCATTACTAGTAAATTTTTGATTGTACCATTTAATAAAATCATCCCTGACTGGGGGAGACATAGAATCAGGCATGTATAATTTTGCATCTAAATAAGGTCCGATGTAGTTTTGATATGATTTTGTGTTTGCCAGATGAGGAAAATAACCTTTTGCAAGTTCACTTAAACCAAATGTTTTAGGGAATTGTGCCAATCTCATAGAAAGGAAACTCAATGAATCGATGAGTCTAACACCACAAGCTTTCAGAGAAATAATTTTGTTTCCATTCATGATGACATCGGGTTTTGATGTAGCAGTTTCAATGAGATGTCTTAAGATAAATTGTGCATCGAACCCTCTTGAATTGTGAGCAATAGCTGTTGTATCTAAATGTTCCTTACTGAAAAGCCAATTGCAAAAATCACTCAAAGTAGATTCTCCTTTAAAAATATATTCCCTTCTTCCAACTTTGTCACAGAAAATACATTCTTGATCTATAGGCTTGCAAATACATTCCCCACATGCACGGTGTGCAACACAGTAATTTGGGGTATGAAGACCTGAGTCTTGAGTTGTTTCAAAATCATAAAACACAAAGGGTACTTTCGGCATTTTGTCTTTCTTGGGTGGTTTGTATTTTGGAATGAAACAATAATGTTCGCTTTTGACTAATTGATGGCAATATTTGCATTTCTTGAAGCCATTGCAGATGTGTGTTCCGCTCCCTGGATATATGTGCATTTTACATGATAAACATTTCTTCACTAATCGACAGATTGATTTTTCTTGGTTCTGTAATAGAGTTGTGTGATTTTTATAACAAGATGAACTTACAAAATCTCTATTACAAGTGTAACAGTGAACAGGATGTTCAGGTGTACATGGCAGTGGAGAATAACATACACAGCCTTTCGAACATCTGTGACGTTCTCTGTTATTATAGCCTACATTGCAATATTCACAATAGTAAACACACCCTAAAAACCCTGTAATTTTAGTGATGGTGTCAAAATGCTGGTCGTGGTGATAAATGTGAATAACTTTACTCTCTTTTGTAGTTTGGGGTGGTTCGTATAAAAACTTTTCTTTGACAAATTGTGGGTGGATTTTGATCACATAGTCTGGTGAGAGTATCTCTTGAATTTTATGATATTCCTCATACCCACAAGTTTTATTATATTCGAGGCCTGCTTTATCCATCAATATTTTAGCTTCCCACTCCTGTGTCGGTCTGTTGGATCTTTTTATTTTGTTCCATTTTTTCTCCCAAAGTTCTGAATTATCTTTATCAACATGGCATTTTCCCACTACAATGGCACGTGCGAGACACATGGAATCACAGGAGTTTTTAATTTCGATAATACTTTTCTTATTTCCAATCAGTTTGCCAACAGATGCAAATGAAATGGGTGCATTTCGCCCAGACCCATGTGGTAGTGAAGTGTGTGTTATTTCTAAAGATAATTGACCATCGTGTATAGTAAAATTCTCATTTGATTGAATAACTTTTTCAATTTCATCTAACACTGTTTTTCCAGTGACACCCATAGCCTTTGTAAAAGGAATAAAAATACCCACCTCAAGACCTGGATGGTGGATAGATATCCTCACAGGATCTCTGTCTTCTATACCACACTCTCGCTTCACATCTCTCACTAACGAATCAAATATTTCAGTTAGAAACTCGAGTGGATTAGTGCCATCGAATTGCTTTAAAGTCACTCTGCATACATGTGATTCAGAGTGAAATTTTCTGGATGTACGTAATAACTGTGGATGAATGGAATACAAATTCTGTACAGAATTTGTATTCCATTCATCTTCAGTCAATCTCGACTTCTTGGCATCGGGCGTTACAGGTTCTGTGTCACTATCCTCTGATTCGCTGTAGTCTACTAATCCCCTCTTCATCTTTGAAAAGCACGTCTTTCAGCCTGGTCAACTCAATCACAAGTGTGTTTCACCCCACTCCCTCCCCTCACTTTTTATACTTTTTTTCAACGACCAGATATTTGTGTTTCAGTGAAAAACACAAATATCTGGTCGTTGAAAAAAAAAAGTATAAAAAGTGAGGGGAAGGGAGTGGGGTGAAACACACTTGTGATTGAGTTGGCCAGGCTGAAAGACGCGCTTTTAGTCTCCTCTGAACTTTTTTTTAAAAAATGAATAGAGATCCAAGAATGGACAAGACAAATGATGTTAAAAGCATATACTACAACCCATCCAGATGGGGTGAAGTGAAAAGACTTGTCAATGAGTTATATAAGTTGACACAACCAAAGATAGTTGTTCGATTTGTCAAGAAAAACATCATCGGAGTTGGGCTTGCCCCAATAAAGGAGAGTGTTTTTTTTGCAATGAGCGAGGACATTACATGAATGAATGTAAGAAGCGGAAAATGTATTTATCAACAGCAAATAACATGTCTCCGCAACAGATAGAGCGTCCACCTCCTTCAACAACTAGAGGGTACGGGTTTAATTCCATGCATCCTCTAAATAATATACCTGTTTTACCAACTGTGGGATTTGCCTTACACCCAAAAGCTGAGCAGACGGTGTTACAGGAATTCAACGATGATGATGATACACTATTGTACAAAGTGGACATACCTACTGAATCAAAGATGGAAGTTGATGAAGAAAATGTATTCCCGGAGACAGAACCACCCCCGATGAAAGTGTCGAGAAAACGAAAACCCAAAAAGGACATTCAACCTAAAATGGCAAAATTTACCAAGAAGATGTGAACATTTTCAAAGTGACACTACACTTATGTAAAATTTCATGGAATAAAAATTCTAAAATGTGAAAATGGTGTTTTAGATATTTTTTTCTTTTCAGAGTTATTTTCCTC
Organism: Pictodentalium vernedei; assembly: GCA_031216915.1. Classification (NCBI taxonomy): domain Eukaryota; kingdom Metazoa; phylum Mollusca; class Scaphopoda; order Dentaliida; family Dentaliidae; genus Pictodentalium; species Pictodentalium vernedei. Next base: position 225,939,040 of record CM062297.1, on the reverse strand, counting down.
CGCCTTCCACCAACCATTGAATGGATGGTGGAAGGCAAGGGGAAATACCACTGATTACAATTTTCACAAGTCAACCATTCACCAATAACCCAAACCACAGAAGGCCACATTGAGTGTTGTGGCCGAAATATTTCCCCCTACTACTGTAAATAACATAAACCCCCTTTTTACACTCTCGGAGTAAGCCTCTGTGGCGAGGCAGGAAGTAAGGCAGTATTTGTTTTACAGTGGTAAATAAATTCTGTTTTTACTTGTAAAATGGCAAGTGAATCAAACATTTTTTCGGTGGAAGGGGAAGAACTCCATCTTATTCAGCAGCAAGTCAGATTGTAAAAAATCGATTTTTTCTCTTTAGATCAATTACATCTGTTTTTTTTTTCCAGCACACGCATCAATTAATATCCCGCTGATAGTTTGAAATTTTCGCCAGTCAGTGTGTATATTTAAATTGCATTATTGTCGCTCCACTCCCCCGCCTGAAGCGATAATAATGTCGTTTTTTTCACACTGCGATATTTTCCCTCCACATTTTGTCCACATGTATAATATATAAAATTCACATCCTTCCACACAGAAGAGACAACTTGGGGAAATTATAAGCTGGTCTATTTTTCACACTGCGATATTCCATCAGCTAACTGCATTCAGAGTCCTGTGGGGGTTCTATAATTTATAATGAAGATATCATGAATTATTTCTCAGATAATTCTAACCACAGGAATGCTTAATCCCCTTACACGAGTCTTGTGTTGGAAATTCTATTTCGACAAATGTTTCAAGTTTCATAACCATAAGAAAATTGTGTTTATGACCCACGCCAAGGTGTGTTTTCAGTCATTTAAGGGGAAAGCAAAAGGCGGCAGGAAATAATGCAATGAGTAATTCACGCGCCTTGCCCCCCGCTGGTCAGATGATGGATGATGAAATACTCAATGTATTAGTTTTCACCGCCAGAATGTCACAATTTCCCACACAAAAAATAATTTGGAGGGAAAGACTGACATTGTGTAGCAAAAACATCTGAGGAGTGCAAAGCATGATTTTCAATGTGGTTAAGATTTGTTTCAGAACGATATCTCAGAATTGCGCCTTCTTTTGCTGAATTCGTATCAACATCTGTTACGAATTTAATACAAGCATAAAAGAGAATAGCTTTTCCTTTTGGTTAAAAGGAAAAGCTATTCTTTTTTTTGCCGGTAAAACAGTTTACACTGCAAAAACATTCACTGTTTTGTGGTGTGAAAAATGAAATTGTTTCTCGGGGTTAATGTCACTGTAATATCTAACGGTGAAATGTTGAAATCAGCTTCAAGCAGTTTTGAAAAAGTATTGAAAACACACATCACTGCCAGTCGATAAAAAACAATCAGTCCGTGAAGGAGTTTCTCCGCAGTTGCATTTAGTTAGCACATGTGTTTGAAAAAAATGTATCTCTTGCATGAGCTATTTGTAGAATAGTATAAACCGCAACGAGAGATATGTTTTTTTCAAACACATGTCCTAACTAAATTGACTGCAAGACACACATTCACATCGGATTTATAAGACATTCGCGTGTAAAAAAACACCCAGACGAAATCTGACAGTATTTTTATATGTCGTGTCTTCCAGTAATAAATAGAAAAAAAACTCCACCAGTCGAGCGATGTATATTAGGTAGTACGTTTTAAACAAGCAGAACATTTTGTCAGTATATAATGTGTATGGAAGACAAACCCACCTAAGCCTGTCAGTATAAAGTCATTGGGAGGCCTCTACCCCAGTGCTGTCACTATAGGTACAAGCACTTAACACTGAATTCCCCATACCACAATGCTGTCACTATAGGTACAAAATTAACATAGGAATCTCCATAGGGGGGTTGTACCTATAGTGACATTTTTGTACCTATAGTGACATTTCTGGAGGCGAGAAAAAGATTTTAAATCTTTTTTCTCGCCTCCAGAAATGTCACTATAGGTACAAAAATGTCACTATAGGTACAACCCCCCTATGGAGATTCCTATGTTAATTTTGTACCTATAGTGACAGCATTGTGGTATGGGGAATTCAGTGTTAAGTGGTTGTACCTATAGTGACAGCCTTCACTACTTACCTTAATCCAATTGGCTGATTACGCTAACAGGTACATTACGAACCTGTTCATAACACCCATTGAATAACCATGAAAAAAGTGTACAAGGTAAAGGACTAAAGTTCATTGCCACTCCAAGAAAAAAAGCCCCACCCGTTTCGTTTCCACTTCGATAGTGATGTTCAACCGTCATGCAACCGTTAAGTTATCAAACAAACCCCGCCCGGGCAAGTACACCAGTCCCCCCTCCCCCCCACCCCCCAGTACCCTTTTTATTTGAGTGGCTATCCAATTACAATTGAATTCTGTGATATATACCTTATATGGGAAAGATGCCCCCAAGGCACGAGAGCAACGCCTGTCCTAGCAGGTAATATTACGGACCCACCTCCCATTGAACTACTCTATTCCCCAAGGACCCCCTCCGGACAAATCTGAGTAGGCCCGTTAAATCCCTGATTTACCGGCAATTTGGTGCCTCCTGACCATAATATGCCCATTTACTCTGAGATTTATGTCTAGCTTGGGGTGGATTATTACCTTCAGTGATAATTATGAATTAGAGGTCGTTTTTCTTTGACAAATACAATGGAAGTAAAATTGTACAGTTTTGAGATCACATAGACCTCTTAATCCAAGATGGCAGCAATGGTCATGGAGTTTCGGGGAATTTTAAAGCGAAATATTCAGTTTGTTTCACTTTTTATGTGTACCCATGCCATGCATGGTACATATAATGTCGACATCCGGGTTGGGTATCAGTCGTTAGTCTGGCCATTCGTCTGTCTGTCCGTCGGACTATCATAGTTTCAGTCTGTCCGTTCGTCTGGCCACCCGACCGTCCGGTCTTCTGTTCGTTCTTGGCATCACGAGTGTGTCACGATAATTCCAACATTTTTAGTCAGTTCATCCCGCGTGGACCCGGGTATAATAGGTCCACCTCTCGTAGCCAGGTTGTTAATTCACAGCAGCGGTGACCTGGCTGTTCACATAGACATCTCAGTCTACCGATACAGCAAATTCTGGGGAATTTGTTTCATCAGGATAATGATATTTTTGTGTAGATGAGCCTGTTAGTTCCTCACCAGTGGTTGATGGATTTCCTAGGCCATCTTATCAATCTGCTTGAATAACTCCACTTTCATCTTGGGAATTTACAACGTCGTTATATCGCCATAGTTGTTAAAAGCGACGTAAAATCCTAATCAAACAAACAAACAGTCTGATCATCCTCAGATTTTGTGTATACGTTTATGATGAAATACTGCTCATCCCTTTCAATTTTGATGCTGATTGAGTTATATTTTCCATTTCAGATATAACACATGTTAATGTTTTAAAACCTGCTTACCATACAGGACAACAGAACAATAAACAAGACTAGTGGGTTACAACATGGAAGTGGAAATCAATGTGAATGCATTTTACATTGTGGCAAGTCATGTTATGAGGATGACAGTTTGGAGAGTATAATTACAGCAGAATCCTCTTAATTGAATATCCATTTTACCAGTGAAAATTATTCAATTAACAGGAGTATACAATTAACTGAGATTTAGTCAGTTTCCTGTGTTCTGGAGGTAAACTGAGCATCTATTCTATTATATCTCGTTTGACAGAGCACTGTCAAACAAGATATAATAGAATAAATGCCTGTATTGGATGTTGTGAGGTAAAAAAGGTTGATACATAAGGTGCATTTGGTGCGTGTCACAGTAATTTTTCGACATATTACAAAAATGTATATACAATTAACAGGCGTTTACTCTACAACCCATATGCAATTAACAGATCAAATTTGTACTGAAGGTATGGTAAATGGTTTTGTGTTTGAAAATTATATTCAATTAACAGAGATATACATTTAAGAGATATCCAATTACGTGGGCCCCACTACTGAGAAATGGAAGTCCATCGAAAGCAAATCTTTTGAGTGGAAAGGACTTGATACTTTTCAGAACGTTTATGAAAGTGTTGATTGGCAGATGGGATCGAAGGATCACCACATGTATAAATCTTGTTACACCACATTATCCAGTAAGCACAAGCTCTTTCAAGCTCAGAATCGCAAAAATGCATTGAGCAGGCGGAAACACCAGACGAACTGGGCCCTTCCACTGAGCCCAGTGCACTAAAACGGCGTTGCTCCAGTGCAGGCATCCTTCGTGATAAGTTTATATGTGTGTGGTGTACGAAAGGAGAATACAAGAGTACCAGTCGTGACCAACAAATTTTGCTGCTTTCAACAGTAGATGCCTGGCCAAAATTCAAATTACTTACTGTTCGTCTGGAAGATGAGCTCTTGAAGCAGAGACTTGACATACTAAATGAATCAATTCCAGATAGTGAAACAGCATTTGGGATGGAAATGCGCTGCCATCGCCAGTGTAGGAGCAAGTATATCAGTGATCTCAAGTCCCTTTCAGATGAAGGTACTCAGTATCTACAACTTTTGAACATTTGAGAAGCTCACTCACTTTATCGACCATGTTCATCAAGTCATCTTCAAAGACCACGAAATCAGCACTTTACAGAGTCTTCTGTGGGACTAGAAGCGCATAGGTTCGAATTATGGACTTAACTCAGAAGTTAAGTCTAGCTATCTTAAGGAAGTTCTTATGAAAGAATTTTGAGAAGACTTTGGATTCCATGAGCGTATTTGAAGGAATGTTAGTAAGCTGGTATATGATACCATAGTAGAGGGTACTTATGTTGAGACAGGCAGCTTTATATTCACTTGGTGTGACCATTGGACAATGATATTGAATGTGACAAATCGACTCAAAGAGCAAGTCATCAAAACCCAGACTGTTCCATGGCCTCCTTTCATACACGAACTAGAGGAATAAGAGGACCTGAATGAGCTTAAGTTGATAACCTGACTGAAACACCCATGCAGGTCTGCAGTTCAGTGCATCCGGCCGATCAATCGTATCAATCCTTACAAAGCTACGTCACCGGAAAACATACTGCATTTCAAACTAACCTCCCTGTAATACTGCATGGACTTACCAAGCGTAAGGAGATAGTAAACATATTGCACAAAGATGGTCTTGGCATCAGTTATAATGATGTACTCATGTTGCGAGATTTCTGGGTGGTAAATGACCTTGCGCGCTCGTCTGACTGCCCATTCAAACTTACTGGGGGTAAGCCTGCCATTGCCATACTCGACAATGATGACGTCAAGAGCGATACACTGACTGGTGCTCGCCCATCTCATCGCACAAATGTCATGTCCGAGCAGCCAGAATCATTCGATTCACATTTTCCCGAGAACGATAAGGATCCAACAGTTCCCAGTACAAATCTTGCATCATCACTGTTAACGATGCTCAAAGACCTTGGGCAAAAAATGCAGAAAAATCACCCCATACAAGACAGTAAAACGTGGGGAACCGCCTGTCAGGAAGAAACTAGCTGATCAGAGCACTTCTCCTCAAACGTCCGTACAAAGAACGGTAGTGTAATCCATGTGCCGCTTAGAGCTCAAGATGACAGAACAAGGCATAAACCGGAAGACCAGACTGTACCAAGTTTTCAGGTTTTCATGCAAACATGTCAAAACCGGACGAAAAGAGTTGTGCGATATATCATATGACTTGTCCCAATTCACCTAATCAGACAATTCTCTCTGAAGTGATGTGCAAGCTCATGAGATCGATCGAGCTGAAAAAAGATGCCTTTCGCGATAGACGTTGGTGATCACCCTGTCTATGTTCTTATGCTTAAGTTCAGAAGTGAGAATAACGATCTAATCAGCAAGAATTTACCATTTATTGGGCCCTTCCACACCCAAATGTCATTTATCTACACTATATACAAGGGGTTCAAGGGTTCTGTCATTTCAGATGTGCTCGTGGCGGCTAGTGTAATTGCAGGTGGATCTGTAGATCAGGCTCTTCGTGGGAAACATTTTAATCGCGGCGTTCGATGTTTGAGGTTATTCTACGAAACTTTGGTCTGCCATGCGTTAGACAAAAGAATGGAAGGATCCACACTATCATTCCATCGATGTACAGGAACTTCCTGATGCTGATGCAGTCTTAGAGGCCAACTGTGAGCTCAGAAACCCAGTTGGTACACTCTTCAAGGACTTTGGCGGGGCTCCACTGGCAGAATACTGGATGTCCTTCATGGAAATGGTGGAGAGTGTGAATATCCATTCTATCATAACTAGAAAGTGGACTGAATTTAAGTCATCACTCAAGCTAATGCTTCCACGGCAGCAAATCTACGACAATGTCAAGTATGGTCGGCACCTTTCTGACTTTACTGCGGTGCTTCATACCTTTTCAGACGACCAACAACATTCACGGAGAGTGGTATGTTTGCGAAGTCTATGACTGTGAAACCATATTCGTGTGTCGCCCTGTACATCTGAATAGAATCAACAACGAATAAGGGTTCTAAGCTGACATCTGGTTGGTTGGTCATTCTTAGCAATGAAAAGCAGCTGCTTTCAATCATCCGGAATGTGATTAACATCAATAGAGTTAGATCCAGCGTCCTACGACAAGCTGGGCGCAAGGAGAAAGGTATTGAAAAGCTCACCGACTGCTCATCAAGTAAAATGAGAAGAGACGAACAAGCTGTACAGGAAAAAAGCGCATGTCTTCTCGAGTTTGAGTTGAGACTGAACCTTTTGACCACAGAAACCAAACTCTGTGATCACTACAGTCTACCAGCCTCAGTTGAACTAGCTGCAGACTTGAAATCCGCATAGGAGGATGGAATCAACAAAGTGCATGACCTTTTGAATGACAGAGTGTATGCCAAGACCAAATCACTTAATGACAGAGTTTCTTGCAGTGAGCGCAAGAACTTTTCAACTCAAGAAGTCGAGAAAGCAGTTGGCGAATACTTAAAGGAAAAACAGAGCAAATGGAGTGCGAAGCTTTGGCTTCTGTTCTCGGCATTGTCGAAACTAGTGGTGCCTTCCAACTTGCAGAAGTATTGCAGCATCGTGTTACTTCCGCGTGACTTTCCATTTTTAATGTCAATGAAACTATGCATAAGACACAGAAAAGTAAGTTTCTGGAAAACATTACGTGTACGCTCCCCGTAAAACACTGCCAATCGACTCCCCACTAACTGCTCTACGAGGTGGGGTATCAAAACCCAAGCACGTGACTTCAATAAGACGTACTATCGGTTATAATTAGCACGAAGAGTTTTCCAGTGTTGTGACAAGGTTATGCTTCCGACCCAAAATAGGCCCTCCAAACATCATTTCTCTGCAAAACGGCTGTTAATAATTAGGGAAAAAAGCGCATCGCTCCCAAACTACACAAATAAAAATAAAATCGTTAAAATTTTTTTCGAAATATCGTACAAAATGACTTTTGAGGGCAGTTTCGATCTCGCATGAATATTTGTCAAGACCTTCTCGTTACTTTTTGTCGATGTCGTGTTTCTTTTATCCCGTAATTTTTGGATACCAATTAGCACATTTTCCCAACCAGTCGGGCAAATACTATTTTTAATATCATAGGGAAATTTTAAAAAACGTGTTTCGTTTCGAATATTTTGAGTGAAAATCAGTGCGATTTCGTCCTTGAATTTTTACAGTCCGACTAATATTAGCGAAGTTACGCCAAAAATTGAAATAATAAAAAAAAATCTCATTTGTAACAGGTTGATGAACTTTTCGAAAAGAGTCATTCAAATACACACCGTAACAATACCTGCCATTTCAGAGCCTGACATGTACACGTCTATTATTGATACGGGACTTATGTGGCGACGAACCTGTCCTATTACAGAAGACAGAGAAAAAGGAGATGACACCCAGTTTACTTGAGAAGATTATTCACAGAAGCTGTGCACTTTGTTCTAGCTGGACATAAACTTGCTGAAAGGGTCATTTGCGCCAATGATTCATACAACCAGAGTTACACTATAAAAGGCAGTGAGAGAATATTGCAGCAAAGGATCAGCCAGAAAGCATTGCATTCATGAAGTCTGACGATAAATCTCCGCCTAGTAAAGTCTTTCATGCTCTCCTGTGTAAATCCAAGAATAAAATACGTCTTCATGCATTCCTTCAAACGGCGTTCCAGAGAGTGGCAGTGGCAACCAATATTGAAATTATCTAGTGTATTGCAGGCAACACTTCAAAGAAGTACTAGCGAGCTTGTGCCGCAGCTCAGATGCTCTAATGCAGAGGCAATTTTCACCATTTATAGTATTTTCCGATCAGATTTTTACAAGTCACCTGTTATTTTCGACACTGACAACTATGTGCAAGCAGCATATGTTGCTCAGAGCACATTGGGACTCCTTTGTATTAAACGCAAACATCAGATTATCTCTGCTGGATGCATGTGAAGGGAATTCATGGCAGCCTCCATAATGCCATTTCATGTGCCCACTAGCTGTGACCACAACTCAGGTTTCTATGGAATAGGAAAGAACCCTAACGCGGATCGCTTTGAGATTGAGAAGTCTGCAGAAGCACGTAGTTTGCTAGGAACATGTGGTTTACAGCTCCCAGTAACAGGAGGTCACACGTGACTTAGGGAAATTTGACATTCGATACATCTATAATGATAACAAAGGCATAACTTTGGGAGAAGCAAGGGCAATGAAGTGGAGATCCCAGAAAAAGAACACTCTCCGACTTCCACCTGATATGGAAAGTCTCCATCCACACTTAGGGCGCACAAACTACCTTTCCTTTCTGCAAAGGCGTCACCACCTCCAGAGTAATCCTTCACTAATCGGCCATGGATGGCACCTTGTGAATGGTCTATGCCTGCCAATCCGTAATACACAGCCACCATTTCCTCGAAACATATGAATCCCCAGGAAGAGGACAGTGATGAAAGCAGAGAAAGAGATGAAACTGGTAGCGACAGCAGCTACTACTCTCTCAGTAATTCATCTAGTGACATTGACCGTCATGATTGAAATATACGAACAGTTACTTCGAGAATAGTCGTTCACTGTAATCCCGAAACAGGAAAATTAGATATTATGCTCACATAAAATTCTATCAGTATTTCTGTCTTTTCTTCATTCTCAATGTTCGTCCATCCGCTGTGAAATTTGTTTAATTATTTAGGATTCTGTGAACATTTTGATCTATCCCTTTCCTTGATATATACTGGTTTGCAAAAACTCGAAAAGTATGGACCGAATGATGCAAATTGATCCCTCTAGCTCATCTGGGGCCAGAAAAGCAGCAGTTCATGTAGTTACATGCTCACCGGCGTCCGCCATCTTGCATTTACAGGTCAAGGTGATCTCAAAGCTCTATAATTTTACTTCCATTGCCTTTTTCATAGCAGAATTAGTCTGAAATGACCCCTAATTCATCTCTTTAGCTCATAAGATGCCAAAGATATGTGATTGTTTTTATTTACAAAATGGCGACTGTGGCCATTTTGGATATGGCTGTGTAAAAAAAAATTGCCGTCACTTTCCAGAGGGACATAGGAGCTATTTTTTCTTTAAATTGGCTCATATTGTCAAATCCGTCGCGAAAAAAAGGTAGAAATAAAATGGTCATGGAATTTTGGAAAATGACTCGAATAAAAATGATAAAAAAGTTAACCCTTTACTTGACACACACGATATCAAAAAAAAAAAAATCAATTATTATTTTTTCAAATTTATCACAAAATTTCATCAAAACCATATGGGACCCCTCATTGAAATGAACTCAATCTCACTTGATTTAGTTTTGTTGAAACGTTTGGGGAAATTTTTTTTTCAACTGCACAAATTGAAACTGAGGTAGGCGGGATGTGGACAAATTCGTTGGAAAAGGCTTTCATTCCAACCTGTAGATCAGAAATTCTCAAACTGCGAACTTGTAGATCAGAATGACATTTCAGAATGAAAACTGATCATTGAAATTAGCAGATTATTATTCTACATACTTAAATCTGAATATATTTTGGAAGGTTCTGCATAAGCAAACCGCTTCGACACTCCACGGGTACAGTAATGGCACATGGAAGCTCCACGTGTTCAGTAAGTTTTTCAACGCTTTTAACTTACATAATGCTCATAAGTAGCCAGCACAAGATTGGTCATTAAGTTAAACCGCGGAACTGATTCCAGTTAAATTTGAGATCATTGCTTATTTTGACATAACATTTTGCTTTGGCTCAAATCAACATGCCTTACCCCATAGGAAGGGGTGGGGGAAAATGCTAATTTTTTTAGCTCAGCTTTGGCGAAGCCAAATTTGAGCTTATGCCATGGCCAGTTGTCCATCGTCCGTCTGGCCGTCTGGCCGCCTGTCCGTCTGTCCGTAAAAAATTCAATACGGCTCGGGCTAGAGGCCGTATTTATGAACCGATCTTTACGAAAATTCTTGGGTACCTTTTTTATGACTGTGGGACGAGAACGAGTGTTTTTGGGTCCGATCCGAAATTCAAGTTGGCCGCCAGCCGCCATTTTGTACCGACGATGCAGAAATCTTCCATATGAAAGCGCTGATTTGAATAATTTTTTTGTATGAATGTTTAGTACCATGGGATACATCTCATATAATACGGGTTTTTTTTCTCGTACGTAAATTATGCAAATTAGACTAACTTTGATGAATTTAGTGTTACTTTCAGCACTGTAAGCGCAAATGCCAATACGGCTCGGGCTAGAGGCCGTATTTATAAACCGATCTTTACGAAACTTCTTGGGTACCTTTGGTATCACCGTGGGACGAGAACGAGTGTTTTGGGTGCGGTCCGAAATTCAAGATGGCCGATGGCAGCCATTTTGTACAAAATTAGGTGCAAACAGATTTTTGCTTGGAACTTCCATATGAAAGTGCTGACTTGAATAATTTTTTGTGTGAATGTTTAGTACCACGGGATACATCACATATAATACGGGTTTTTTTCTCGTGCAGAAATTATGCAAATTAGATGAACTTTGATTTTTTCAGTGCTGCTTACACACAGTAAGTGCACATGTCAATACGGCTCAGGCTAGATGCTGTATTTATCAACCGATCTTCGCGAAACTTCTTGGGTACCTCTGTTATCACCTTGGGATGAGAACGAGTGTTTCTGAGTGCGGTCCAAAATTCAAGATGGCTGACAGTGGCCATTTCGTACCGAAATTAGGTCTAATCAGTTTTTTGTACACAACTTCTATACGGCTCAGGCTAGAGGCCGTATTTATGAACCGATCTTTACGAAACTTCTTGGGGACCTTTGTTATCACCGTGGGATGAGAACGAGTGCTTTTGGGTGTGGTCCGAAATTCAAGATGGCCACCAGCAGCCATTTTGTACCAAAATTAGTGCAATCAGTCTTTTATACAGAACTTCTGTATGAAAGTTTTGATTTGAATAAATTTTTGTAGGAATGTTTAGTAAAATGGAATACATCACATACAGTACAGGTTTTTTTCTTGTGCTGAAATTATGCAAATTAGATGAATTTTGATTTATTTAGTGCTACTTATACGCTGTAAGTGCACATGTCAATATGACTCGGGCTAGAGGCTGTATTTATCAACCGATCTTCACGAAACTTCTTGGGTACCTTTGTTATCACCTTGGGACGAGAACGAGTGTTTCTGAGTGCGGTCCAAAATTCAAGATGGCTGCCAGTGGCCATTTTGTACTGAAATTAGGTCCAATCATTTTTTTATCACAACTTCTATACAGCTCGTATTTATGAACTGATCTTTACGTCTTGGGTACCTTTGTTTTCACCTTGGGACAGGAATGAGTGTGTTTTGGGGTGCCTTTGTTATCACTGTGCTATGAGAACAAATATTTTGGGGTTCAGTCAGACCCACTCTGGGACTCAAAGATTTCTTTTCTATTTAGCATTACAATACTTTACCTATACATTTGTTACAGGCAACGGTCAGTATTTATGTACAGACCGTTACAATACTTTATATGTACATTTGTTATCAGGTCATTACCTAGATGTTTGTCATTGCTGTGTCACATACTATACATGTACATGTCTTGACAAGTTGAGCTACACTGTCATTGACACTTTCATTTAAAAAATCTTATTACCGAGTGGATACATTGACTTCATATTTGGTATGGCGCTTCCTTTTGAGGTGTAGAATTAAGTTTATTAAAAGGCAGTTCGTGGAGCAAGAATTGCCTTTGTAATGGGAGGGGCACGATTTTTGCCCCCCCCCCCCCCCCCGCACAAAATTTCTATTCTCCGAATCAATGGTCCCATTTGAACGAAATTTGGTATGTGTTATTATTGAGTCCTAATTGTTGGCCAAAAAAAATAAATATCCGTGTCCCCGTGGGAACACTAGAGTGACCAGGAAAATCATAATTACAAGAAATTGAGGAAAACACACTCGAAACAAAATGGATAATATCAACTCGACAAGAATAACGCAAGATCACAACTTCAATGAAAACACCTGAAAAGTATTCTCTGTGACAAGAGGGGGAGATAGAATGGAATTCAGACAGTGGTGTAAGCACGTCCTCGGTCGTTGAGTGACCAAATGTCACTGGATAGCGGGTGACAATCTTGGAAATTGCCGCTTCCTAAAATAGCGTTTTTTCACTCTCATTGAATCGAGTTTTCAGACATCGCTCTTTATATTAGTAGTAGAATGAGGAAATACTGTTTTAATGACGCCCTGATGTCAGAGGATTAATTTGCAGTCTTTGTCGGGTTTGGCAGGGGCAAAAACGCCAATTTATTGTGTCTAAATACTGACCGGTAAATTTTTCTGTTTTTGCAAGAGTGGCCCATTTTTGGCAGCAGAGAAATTGCGATATACAAGGTATTTACTAATAAGGACTGAAGAGGAAAAAACTTTATACGCGAAGGCACGCGTTAGCCAAAATCGGGGTTTGGCGACTGGACTCTACTGTTCAAATAAGTAGGGGATATTTGAAAAAAGTGAGATATACGAAGAAATGTTTATATTTTCATCAAAAAGACAGTCGAGGTATTACACTGTGCCATCTGGTGAATGATTTGAGCGATAGCAGGGTGTCTGACAAGTACACATTCCAAGCATTGTGCTGTAGAAGACATGGACGGTCAGTCAGAGAATTTACCACATTCAGTCCAAGGCCTCAATACCTTGTAAATCCTCCTCGATTCGCAAGACTAGCGCCGATCCGACGTGAAATACTCCTCACCAATCGTCCAATATCAGCTTGACTGATGTTATTCCATTCTTCCTGCAGTGCAGCGGCGAGTTCCTGGACATTGGTAGGAGGGTGTTGGCGTTGTCGTAGGCGCCTGCCAAGCATACTTCAGACGTGCTCGATTGGTGAAAGGTCTGGACTTAGTGCTGGCCAAGGCAGTGTAGTGATGTTCTGCTCCTGGAGGAACTCTGTATATATAGTGACTCTGGCAATGTGTGCTCTTGCATTGTCATCTTGGAAAATGAATCGACGGCCGTGACGTCGCGCAAATGGCACAACATGAGCTTCTAACATGTTGTCACGGTAGTACTGCCCTGTGACACGCCCTTGGATGACACGTCATACTATTCTGCTTGTCATGGTTGTGCCTCCCCACACCATAACCGATCCACCACCAACACGATCATGTTGCTTACGGGTACGTCATGGTATCGTTCGTTCCGCCACTGCCACACTCTGTTTCGCCTATCGTGGAAGTCGAGAGTGAACCTCGATTTATCGGAAAACATGACGTTGCTCCACCGATAATTGTCCCACCGCTGCTGTCGTGCTCCGCACCAATTACGCCTTGTTGCGATGTGACGTTCAGTCAAACGTGGAATTATTCGAGATCGTCGAGCGTACAAATTCCAGCTGTGTAGGCAATTTCGGACAAGCTGAGCAGTGATTGGAACATCTGTCGCTAGGTACATGTACAGCTGCTGTCCAATTTCTGAGGCACTTTGATGGCGGTTACATAATGATATGGTTCGGATGAAACGATCCTGGTTAGCAGTTGTCGCCCTTGGACGACCTGACCGACGTCTGTCATCAACATTGCCTGTCTGACGGTAGCGTGACCACAACCTGCTAATCACCGATTGAGTAACGTTGAGAATTTGTGCCACTGCAGTCTGTCAGTTGCCAGTTTCCAACATGCCAACGGCACGTAAACGTTTGTGACGTGTCAGTCTTCGCAAGTTACGCTTCGATCAGAAACTATTGATGAACGCGTTTATAACAAGAAAAGAACGATGAGACCTCCGGAAAAGCTCGTCCAGTACAAATGGAAATTTAAAACGTACCCCACAGACATTAACGCGGCGCTCGTGCGAAAAACCCGCACAAAGTTTTCGTGGGCTAGTGACATTCATGATCCACACTAAACATGGTAACATATTGATGTGTCCAATCACGCGAATCTAATACCATTTTCCGAAAATATCAACATTAGATATCCCTTACTTTTTTTGAATAGTATATGATGTTACAGGGGGCGCGGGGGCATTGCGGTAACCGGTTCTCGTCAGATCACCGAAGTTAAGCAACGTCGAGCCCGGTTTGTTCTCTGATAGGTGACCGTCTGAGCGATCGATTCGGACTCCCGAATGCCTAACTTGTGTCCTTGGGCAAGGCACTTAACCCCGATTGTCCACATGAGGGCACGATGACGCCGTGTACTGAGGCGTACTGCACGTCGATAGTGCGCATGTCTTCAACCAATCTAACCCTCCCTGTCTGCAGTGTGGAGTTACAATGTTGAGGAGCTGATAGTTGCTCGCCGTTGCTCGGTGGTTCTCTCCGGGTACTCCGGCTTCCTCCACCCGTAAAACTGTCATGGTCATGATTAGCCATTGTGCAGAAGTATGTGACCTTAAACACCAATAAATAAATGCAAAACTCTCACGGTCATGATTAGCCATTGTGCATAAGTATGTGGCCTTAAACACCAATAAATAAATAAATAAATAAATAAATATGATGTTACTGATGAACTTTCACAAACTCATGATGCTGGTATTCTCCTTCGCAAAATGAGAATCGTGTTCCTTAGAACTCCAACAGAAAATACCTGACATTGCTCACGAAGGGCACCAAGGCATTTCAAAGACTAAAGATTTTACTTCGCGAGAAAGTCCAGTTCCCTTTTGTCGATAAAATGGTGGAACAAACAATATCGAATTGTCTTGCTTGTCAAACTATGGTTATTGATAATGATCGACCACCACTGAATATGACAAGTATACCACGTACACCACTGTAAGAAGTTGGCATGCACTTCGCTGAACTATCTGATGTTTTAAATATGAATTGAGGACTCGGACTTGGACTCAAAACACATACTGAATCATGACTTGGACTCAAGTATGTGCTTCGTTTATTGTTGAATTACCAGTGATTTACCACATTATAGCGATCTTTATTAATCATTGTGCCGAAAATAAAAATTAACCATCCCTGTGAGGTCAGTCCAGACTGTTTAACACTTCAAACTGCCGTGACATTTTGCCGGTGGTTGCCGTACTTGGGGGAGTGCCCTAGAGTTTGTTAAGTAACTATTAAGTTAGAATTAAAAGATTTCCTAAGAACTATCTATCGACGCCTTTATCCACGTTGTTTCATTTAACCATTTGCGCGTGGTATCTGTTAAACGTCCATCCACTGTCCAAACCATGTATATCGGTCAATTCGACAATCTGAGCGACCACTATTTCCGCAAGCGTTTCGCTTTCCATACAAAATACCGAAGTATTAACTCCCTAACCCCGTTACTGATGTGTACATTAAGTATCACTATAAATAAATTTCCCGTTCACAGTGGGAACCCTAAAAAATTGAGGCCTGATCTGTTCTGCAAAATAATATTACGGCCTTTGGTTCCAAGTTTGGAAAGCATTGAACGGATATTTTGACGTGTTCGAGTTTGGTAGTTAGTCGCAGATAAATGGTTAAATGAAACCAAGGAGATGGAAGGGAGTCGATCGACAGTTCACAAAAAGTCAGCTTATCCCAACTAAGTAAATGAATGATAGTCTTTATATAAAAATATAGGGGCATTCCACAAAGTACGATGCCTATTGGGAATATGTTACGGCAGTTTAACAGTTAAACGAGTTTTGCTGATCATCACAACGACAAGATCGCTCTTACGTGTGGTTACTCACTGGTAATTCAATAAAAAATCTGAACACTAAACTTGAGTCCGAGTCCTCGATTCAGTATGTGGTCCGAGTCCTCAATTCAGTGTCCATCTATCTGATGGACTGTATGCTTTCGTTATCGTACATATCAACACGCGCTATCCAGTAGTCGAACTAACTTCGTTTACATCTACAAAAAACTTTACAACCAGTATAAGATATAATTTTCTCAACATACGGTGTACCACTTGTTTGCAAATCTGACAGTTGCTCACAATTTAATAGTAGTGTCTTGAAATAATTTGCTGAGTACTTTGGATTTCAGCATAAAAAATAACTCCTTGTTGGCCAGTAATGGCCACGTTCAAACGAAGAAGTATCACCGGGCAAGAAATTTCCGTCATTTTCAGAACATTTTCTCCTGCACGTATAACCAACTTGATACGTTAATCAGGTATTCATATTAGTTTATCTACCATGCAGGTACAACAGATTAAAACCCTTTGAATCCCAGAGGCCGTTTTTCTGGCCCAGTAACATGATACTTCATAATTTCATTAAGTAGGTCGACTTTTGAGTGAAGGTGTGGTGTAGAACAATCAATATTTTCAACGTGCAGCCCGACGGCTGCACGTTGAAAATATTAATTGGCCTACCCTGCCTACCCCCAAATAAAGAATATAGACTCTTACGGTTGCTGACATTAGACTGATATGGAAGATACCACTGGAGTTCAAAGGGTTAAGTAATTAACGAATTCAACCTAATCTTCATTTTCTTACATTAACAATCAGTTACTAGTCATTTCAAGTTTTCTCCAGATTGTTCTAAAACATGTTTGACTTTGTTGTATATTTTAATAAGTTGTTGACCACATTGTAACCACAATGTATATATACCAAGTTATTAATGAAAAACGGAGAATTTTGGAAATACCAATTTGCACGGTGAGTCTCGCTCTTAGTATGGAAATATCCAACTTGTAGTGAGTCGATTGGAATCCAGTGTTGTGAGAATAAATTCTGTTTCAGCTGTAACAACAGACTTAGTCGTAGTTCAAAGTTTCAATCCCTGCAGAAATGTTTTAGTGACCGACAGCCCGGTCACAGAAGCTGGCCACTTGCTGAAACTGCTAAAAAAGCGTATCGAACATGCCATGTTGAAAACAATGTGTGAAGGCAGGAACTTAACAAATTTGGTCTAAATTACGGAACGACCCCACATTCATCAAATTATGTAACACAATTAGAATTACTAGCCCAATAAGAACACGATTACCAGAAATGAAACTGAACCATAACCAGTGAGAGCTACACCAAAGTGTAAAATGTCCTGGTTGTGAACAAAAGTACAAAATAAAGTCATATGCTGATAAGACTGAAAAAGCCAGAAACAAAAAAAAGTTCAAACGTGGCAGTCACTCTTCTTGAGCCTGATGGTCAGGTTGCAAAGAAAAATATCTACTACTGCACTGAACACTCATTGTTACTTCCACGAATGAGTCAATGATCACAGAAAAAAATGGAGAAAGGGAGATAAGAAATACTTCCAGGTTCAAAATATTTAAGGGGCACGGCAATGTACCCAAGTCATGCAGTTCGAAAGATGACAGTTATTATGACAATGTCGAGAATTTTTTTTTTTTTTTTGCTTCGTCTGAGGAGCGACAGGAAGACAGCATTTTCTGCTATGTCGCATCCTTGCAGTGTATCAAAACTGCGTTTGATTGAATTAACATCTGTACTTTTTATGTAATTGATATACTGTGAATAAAAGTTTCATTTCATTTCATTTCATTTCCCATACATACAAGCCACCGTCTGTATAGATATACCGTACTCGACACAGAGTCGGTCCAAGTTACTTGAATGACTACTAACACAGTTCAGCAGAGTCAAGCTGGCGGCTGTCGCACATAACTATGTTTCATAGCTAGTCAAGTGAAGCAGTTCAAGCATTTCGAAATCACACAAATGACTGTACCATGTTTTAATTTAAAAGGTTATTTTTTCATTTTTTATCAGAGAAAGGTGGATTGTGATATCCATATTGAGGACTATCCACCTGTCCATCCACGAAATACGGTGTGGTTTGTAGCCCTAGATCACGAGGAATGTTAAATAAAAACACGAGGGAAATATGATAAAGAAACCACGTTATTAACTCTTTGGAAGCGGCCAACGGATACTCCTGCCCAGCACATCGTTTCTCTTGTCATTGAAATCAATATAATTTGGGCACATTTAATCACATTTCCCTGCTGTAAATTAAGGTTTATTTTTTCACCTATGATTTCTTGTTATATTTAGATTAATATTTAATCAATCTAGTAATGGCTGATTCTGCTTCACAGCAGCCATGGCTAGATTTGATGAAAAATATCTCGTAAATACTCAGCGGGTTAAGAGTTAATATCCACATCACCAAACCAAATTATGAATGATGTAGCAACATTATGGAGCTTAGTTGCTCTTTTGATATTGTCCTCCCCTGAGGGTTGATGTTGGTTGTTATTGGTACTAAGTGTACGCACGTGTCTGATTTCGTTGACGATTGGCATATTTACTCCATCAACGCTTCATTCGTAATCATTTAAGAGCTTTGTTTTGAAAATCTTCACTTGCAAAATTACACCATTTTTCTGTTGTAACCGGTTTCCATCTTCCATGCTGTTGTCATGATATATATATGTTAATTAGATGCTGAAGCTTGAATTTACCGTTCAGAAGAGTTACGTCATCAGCGCAGGGTGCAGAAGTAGCATTGACTGATCCAATCATCATCTAAGAGTGATACAGGGCAAATCGATTAAGTTGAGCATTGACTTAGCCTTTAAGGAGGTCGGCAATCAGTACTCCACATTGACGTGCACCTTGATGGTTGATGAAAGTTCTTGATAGTTGATTTCACCATTTAATGGTGTTTTTGCGTTGTTGTATTACGTATTCAGCATCAGTCGTTCAGAGTCTTCTGCTCGGAGTATAAATATTTTTCTGAAGGATCTCAACATCAAAGGAGGACATCGAAATAGGTTTCCGTTATTTCAACACCACCCCTTTACTATCAGTGCACAATTCATTGGTGAAGATCCTCCCCTTAAAGCTTCGTTGGAGAGGGTTCTGTGCATTCAGGATCAGATGATTTACCTTGTTCTACTCACGTCTTCCATTGTTCTGCAGAGAGCCGGAGAAATTATGATGCCATAGCAAATGGAGCATGACGAGCGTCTTTTTTTATTCCAGAAGATTGGATTCAGAGTTCCAAGGTTGAGGCCTTCTGGTAAACTTTCACTTAGAGCTGGATCAGTAATCAGCGGTGATACAGCGAGTAGAGCTCCTCAATAATGCTATTTATTTTGACACATAAATCACTTTATTTCAGATTCGCAGCGTTCGGTTGTGTGGTCTGTTGGAGGTGACACGAGTTTGCTCGAGATTGCATATTGAAGAAAATTGGGGAGTTATTCCCCTTGTGCTAGAACTGAAAGTTCAGCGAGCCGGAAACGAGACTCACGTGTATTTCTCACGCCGCCACCGCAGGTTTTCAAAACTGAAGGGGAAGTGATTGTTTCTGTCGTCAAAATATCAGTAACTAAGGCAAATTATTGACATTCAATATGCCGCAAAGGAAAAGAAATTACACACTGGACATTACAGTGTCATGGTCTACTCGAGTGTCAAAATCAACATACCCTACGCAAACGTCGTCACCGCCGTTGGCGTGCAAACTGGTCTAACCAAAAACATCACACTATTTGAGTTTTTTTCTCTCGTATTAGTGGCAGCTATAGTTTGGGGAACAGTTTTACAAAATAGAAAGGTTTTATTTTGCAGGGATAACATGGCTGGTTAAACACATAATGAACTCCTAAAACTCACATCCAGCAGAGATTATGAATTTTGTTCGAGTTTTAACTTTGCATTGCTTAAAATATAATTTTCAGATTAGAGTATTTATTTATTTATTGGTGTTGAACCCTGACGGTATCTTCCATGTCAGTTCAATGGCAGTATTTGGACGAGTCCTTATTATGCCCCGACCTCCAAAGTTCGTCCGTCTGTACGTAAAAACGTTTTGGATTGTAATTTCAACGCCATCTGTCGGATTTGGTTCTCCTTTGGTATGCTGATAGACCCGCATGGGGGAACGGATATGCACAAGGAACGGATTCCGTCCAATACTTTTTCCCAGAATTATGACCATTTTTTCATTCTTTCGAATAGGAATTTTTTTCTATTTTCACTCTTTCGAAACTTTTCTGTCCCACAATACATTTAAGGCTACTTCTAACATGTCTGCGGGCCTTGGACCAACACGAAATGAGTCGAAATGCGTTGTAGGTTCAAATCGTGGTCACTGGTCACCAAGAGAATTTTTCATAATTGCGGGAAATTGCATTTATAACCCTCTAATGCATTCGCGAAGTTCATTGCTCACTTCTGGTTCCATCTCAAGGGTGGACGTATTTGCGTAACTTTCCCTCGAAGCCTTACATTTTATGTCACTGGTTTATTGCCAAGTTCAGGAAGATAAATCGATAACTGTTTGCTTCACAACTTTCGGGGCGCTGTGGCTGGTAGAGGTGCAAGCTGCAAGCCGAGAGGTCCTCGGTTCGAATCTCACCTGTGGCAACCGCGTTGTGTCCTTGGGCAAGACACTTCACCCCCATTGCCCACGTGGGGGCACGGTGACGTTGTGTACTAAGGTGTACTGTACGTCGATGGTGCACCTGTTTTCAACCAATGCTAACCCTGCTTGTGTGGAGTTATGTTGGGGAGCTGACAGTTGCTCGCCGTGGCTCAGTGGTTCTCTCCGGGTACTCCGGCTTCCTCCACCCGTAAAACTGTCGTTTTCGTGACTAGCCATTGTGCAGAAATATGTGACCTTAAGCACCAATAAATAAATAAAAAAAAAAATAAATAAATAAATAAATTCACAACTTTCAACTCACAACATCAAAAAACCCCGCAAACATAAATAATAACATTCCAACAGGGAAATGATGTTGAAATTATTCTCTCTGAAAGGCCTAAAATTTTCACTCGATAACAAAGTACTGGGTTTTTAAATGTCACTGGTGTAACAGCACTTTTTTGTCTATAGGTATGAGTCAGTGAGTCCGTAAATTTCATATTGATGTTGGATGACTGTATGAAGCCATATGTTAAATCCGATGAGGCCTCGAGAATCCGAAGAACAGATTGGGGGAGGTATCATTTTTATTGCTCATTTGTCACTGGGGAAGTGCGTCACTGGATAACAAATTGGTCACTGGTGTAACAATTTTTAATTTGAATGTTATGGCCGAAAAAATCCGTGAAAGCGGTACTAGTATTCTACTGTTACAACATAGTATTAACTCAAGATACCGTAAACTATTTTGAATACCTTTGGAATGCTCTGGTGACTTTCTTTGTTAAGGGAACTTCAAAATGAGAGAGTAAAGTTATATAATATACTGACGGAATAAGCTCAGTTTTGGTGATATAATTTTTTTATCCGCAGACCAAATGTAGTAACATTTGACACATAGCTACCTCAGTGTACTGTCTAAAGAGTCTTTGGTTAAAATTCAGTCAACCATCACCACGTGCGATGCTGCAGGTTTTCAGCAGATTTTGCGACAAAGCGTGCATGCAGGGCACCCCCACATTCTATGGGCTAGGAAGCCATCCCAAATCGAAATTTTGAACAGTACACATCGATTGCACAACATTTCATTTTAACTCGATTGAAAAGCAAAATGCCTCGAATGTCTGAAGTAGACAGGAGTAGGGCTATTGCTCTAATTATGCAGGGCCAATCGCCCAGCAATTGGGGGTCCATGAATCAACGATAGCTCGTTTAGTTGGACGTCTGAAGAGTTTATACAGACAAGTTATTGCTTTCACTTTATCCTTGCGTGATTGTTGGAATAAGTCGTCAATGATAGACGGGTTACAGCCGTTAACCTGGACAGGGCTGAAAATAAGCAGTCTAACATTTGCAGAATGAGGTCCCCAGAGGGTGAATGTGATGATGCTATCCCATTCAGTGGGCCAGTGTATCCTCTGGGTACCTCTTTCTGTTTAGTTTTGAGACCCTGATTCAGATTGAGGTTCACATAAGGTAAATTTAGTGATGCTACCCTGCTGTGCAAGGTAGCATCACTACATTCACCCTCTGGGGACCTCATTTTACAGATGACAGTCTGCTTATTTTCTGCCTTGAACCTGAATGAAGTTCTTTTCTGTTGGAATTGTCATCAGATTATTCTCAGTCTTGATTTCTTTGAAACCCAGGGATCGAGTGCTTCCGTCATTGATTATTACATTTTAGTTGACGTTTCCACCAATTATAATTTGGTGGGAGCTTTAAGATGTCTTCACTATTGCATCAAATTGGAATGTGTATTCTGAATCATTATCATTTATACCTTTGCACGACAGAAAGACGGATACAAGCAAGCAACGAGACACATGGCAAGGCTAAACACATTGATTATGTTGTTCCCCTCTTGGATGTCTGTTATCAGATGACTGAGAGATGTTTTCCAGAAGATCGTGACACCACTGTAACGTGTGAATGGTTCGTTACCCAAGTTTATACCCTGGGTTGGGCTTGAAGTAAGTGTACATGGTGAAATTTAACTAGAGGTAATGTACATTTATTTACAGTGTTTTTCTTGAACGTTTTTACAAAAGAAATAAATTGTGTGGGCCTACGTATTTATGAACTAGACAGAAACGCCCGGTCTCTCTACCAATATCACGATGTATTTCACTCAGTATTTATCTGACAACGTTAATGTCACACGCTGATGTTCTCGTCGACCTGATCGGGCCTTCCTATACCTAGCGTGGATTTATTATTTGCATCAGATATTTCTTATACTGGCACACAGAACTCCAATAATTCTTTTTATATACACCAGTATTCTCTTACCAACTGTAATATTCTTAATTTCTTCACGCTTATCTGCTTTCAACATCCAATACAAGATCTGACTAATGTGTCTGATTGCACTGCTCATATAGCCTGCGATGGGAAAGTCCATCAACGTGACAGGTAGTATAGCTTCGTCTACCTTTTCACGCATCTGATTGGTTGGGACAAAAATGAAACATGGATTTACTATAAACAAATTTCGGACGGCATGCTGTTTCCTCACAAACAAGTTTTTGAGGGTGGTTTTTTTCTATGTATAAATATTCTATTCTCGTTTCAACCACCATACCCCGATGCAGGTGAGCTGTCATGAAAGGATTTCCTGTATTGACAGATTATACAATAGCACATTAAGCACCTGGTACTCTTTGCAGTATGAGACGCCGACAGTCATACTGTGACTCATACAGCCAATGTTCCTGAATGAATGAGTATAATATCTGCGAGAGTAGTAGGAGAGCGATGAAACGTGCTCAGTTGGCCGGATCTCATGTGACGTCATAGTCACGTGACCTGGTGGCGCCATGTTTGGTTGTCATAGTAACCCGCCTGAGCGGCCATCTAGTGACGTCATCCCCATAGTGATACGTGATGTGAGTGCGCATGCGCAGCGCCTGTTGTTAGGGTGATATGCGTTTCCGTCGTCCATTTTGTATACTGGAGGCCACCATCTTGGTTTCTATGGTAGCACGTGGTTGCTATGTTACCCAAAGGCTTACAACAAGACAGGGACATGTTCGGAGGGTATGTTCGATTAAATCGGAGTATCATGAATTACCACAAACAACCCGACAATCTCCCCAAATCACCAAAAACGACTTTATTTACTACGGAGTCCCCATTTTATCAGCTTAGCACGCAGTGCTATAGTACCGAGGGGCCGCCGGGTGAGTTCGATTGAACTAGAGTAATTTTCTGGCTTGGATTTTCCCCAAACCCTCGTTTAATTCGTAGAATTATCACGAACGACCCGACAAGTTGTACTATTTCGATAACTTTTCAGAATTCTCTGCTTCTATCTATATATGCACTAGTTTTTCGTCTACCCGACCACGCTCCTTTGTCCTGGAGTATACTCCAGTAGCATAGAAGAGCCTATCAACTGGAACAGCTTTGCTTATTGTTACTATATTTATCTTTTCTGGTCTGTTCTTGTTAGTTCTGACCCTATTTCGAGTACTCTTGTTGTTTCATTTATCTGGATCACCCAAACAATTCACTTTACTGGCGCTAACTAACCAATCAGATTGCTTGATTTCCCATAATCTGTATGCAGAGTTATCTCCCTTGTGTATATCAAAAGCCTATCCCATTCCCAAAGCCAATAAGCTATCGAGCAGTTACTGATAAGTCATTGCTTGAACGACTCGAAACCCATCGAGCAAATGAGCTTTAGAGCAATTGCTCAATCGAGTGACTCGACATATTACTCGAACGACTCGAAGCCCATCAAGCAAATGAGCTATAGAGCAATTGCTCGTTCGAGTGACTCGCACATACTGCTCTTAGCCTCATTTCGGTATTTGAGGATACCTATGGCCTGGTATTGTATTAGTATTTGAGGATACCCTTTATAGGATACTTATCTAAGGATACTATTACTTGTTTGGTCCAGCCTTCTAGGCCACCCCAGGACATACCTATCCCAAATTCTCCCAATAAGCTATTGAACAGTTACTGATAAGTCATTGCTCGAACGACTCGAAGCCCATCAAGCAAATGAGCTTTAGAGTAATTGCTCGATCGAGTGACTCGACATATTGCTTGAATGACTCAAAGTCAACTGAGCAAATGAGCTATCGAGCAATTGCTCGATCGAGTGACTCGACATACTGCTCGTCGAATCATTTCGGTATTTGAGGATACCTATGGCCTGGTATTGTATTGGTATTTGAGGATACTTTTATAGGATACTTATCTAAGGATACTACTACTTGTTTGGACCAGCTTTCTAGGCCACCCCTGGAAATACCTACCCCAAGTTTTCCCAGTAAGCTTTTGAACAGTTACTGAAAAGTCATTGCTCGAACGACTCGAAATCCATCGTGTAAATTAGCTTTAGAGCAATTGCTCGCTCGAGAGACTCGCACATACTGCTCGAACGACTCAAAGTCTACCGAGCAAATGAGCTATCGAGCAATTGCTCGGTTGAGTGACTCGACATACTGCTCGTCGACTCATTTCGTTATTTGAGGATATCTATGGCCTGGTAATGTATTAGTATTTGAGGATACTTTTTATAGGATACTTATCTAAGTATACGAATACGTGTTTGGCCCAGCCTTCTAGGCCACCCCAGGACATACCTATCCCAAATTCTCCCAATAAGCTGTTGAACAGTTACGATACCATGACAACCAAACATTGCGCCACGAGGTCATGTGACTATGGCGTCACATGAGATCTGGCCAACCGGGCACGTTTCATCGCTCTCTTACTACTTGCGAGGCTGTAAAAATCTTTGAAGATCAATTCAAATGTCTGCATGTGTGTCCTTACAGTTGAATGATTTGAGGAAAACTTCACTTAAAAAAGTTCCTTTCTGTGTTATCTTGGGAGTCGTTTTCGCTGGCGACGCGATAAAAATGATCTGAGTTTTCGAGTACTTCATCAGAGTTAAGTTTAATGACAGCACAGGAGCACAGTGGCTCAGTAGGTAGAGATGCAGCCTAGATGTCCTCGGTTCGAATCCTACCTGCGGCAACCGCAATGTGTCCTAGGGCAAGACACCTCACCCCAATTGCCCACGTGGGGGCATGGTGGCGCTGTGTACTAAGGCGTCCTACACGTCGATGGTGCACTTGTCTTCAACTGATGCTAACCCTGCTTGTGTGGAGTTAGTACGTTTGGGAGTCTGACATTTGCTCGCCGTTGCTCGGTGGATCTCTCCGGGTACTCCGGCTTCCTCCATCCGTAAAATTGTCCGACAGGAGGTAACCCTTGCTGTCGAAAGTGTCGTTAAACTCCTATAAATAAATGGCAGCACAGTATTTATGTCTTTTGCAGTTGTCAGGTTCACAACTAGAGCTACTCGTTGGTGTGGCCGCTCAAATTCCCATCTGGAAGTGTTAGCGACATGGCGGCAGGAGGGTGTGGAAGTGTCACCTCTCCAATCCTGGCAAAAATTTTCTATAGTTGGAAATTCGAAGGGCAAGTCATGAGTAGTTGGAAATTCCATCTATCTGGATTTTAGGGCTTCTTTGGTGATGCTGATGTCTCTTTTACTTCCCAAAATTCCAATTCGGTTTCAAATCGGCAAAAAGTCCAACTGTTACTACTTACAACTACAGTGTACGCATTATCGAGCTTCATAAGTATGCATGCTGTCAATCGGTACGAGATTTCTAAAGTACGTTATTTATTGTAATAAAAAAAATCCTCGAAATGCACTTGAAGAAAATCACATCATGTAAAATCGTTATCCCGAGTTAATTCCATCATTCACAGTTACAAAATGATGAAACATCGAAATTTGATCATTACTGCATAAGATCCTATTTAATGCTAGGACAGTGTGAATTGCTCAAAGTTCTCAGCTTGAGCGTTTGTTTAGCACATATTCAATTCCCAGAATAATAGCAAATAATAATAACCTAATAATTCTATCATATTTGTTTTGACATTTCAGTCACTAGAGTCAATTTTATGCCCCCTTTCATGGCTTCATTTTCAAAATGTTTCTCGGTAGTGAATTTCCAACTAGAGGGAGGGGCCGGGAGGGGGTTTCTCCCCCCCCCCCCAGTCCCTCCCCATAGTTGGAAATTCACTACCCTACACCCCTCATTCGGAAACCTCTAGCCACGTCCCTGTGGAATGTGTGAACTTAATGATAGTTGGGACCTTTGTGAGGCATCTCTTTCAAAGTAGCAATTACTACATGTTCTGTATACCCTGTTCCTGTGTATAGGGACATTTCATTATTGAGGTTGGTAGAGGTGGTTGTTGACGTAGAATGTTTCATACTATCATTCATTTGAGTAGAATTGGAGAATTCCATTATGGATTGTTCTAGTTTGTTGTTCATCAGTTTATCAAGTTCAACATCGAATCTTTGTGGGATATACGATGTGATTTTATTGTAAACTTTTTTCTTCAATTCATCGATACCATTTGTATTAGTCATTTCTTTTGCTTTATCCTCACTTGATTTTAGTATGTTTTCAGACTGGTTGATCTTCTGTTCCAGTTCTCTATTCCAAGCCTCTAGAGCTTCCACCCTTGCTTCAAAGCGTTTTTTTATGTCTTTCTTGCAATTCGTGGATTTTATCTCATGTTTATTGGCCACCTCTTAATGTTTTTTTCTGAATTGTTTTTTTGTGCATTGACAAGAGAATCAAATAGATTAACCCTTTACCTAACATGAAAAGCAGACGACACTTGCAAAAAAAATTCTTGAATAACTAAATTTTTTCATTTTTTGTCTCAAAAACATAGGTTATGACCCCTCGTTGGAACGAGCTCGACGAGCTCGTTCCAACGAGGGGTCATAACCTATGTTTTTGAGACAAAAAATGAAAATATTTTGAAAATTAATTGGCGATTTTTGAGAATAGCGCTGGCCGGTTTTGGCCGTTACGTTGGGTAAAGGGTTAACATATGCTCTTTCCTTCCAACGGTAGGTGCTAGTACACGGGTGGACAATATTTCCACGGTCGCAATTATGTTAGATTCGAAACACTAATTGTACGAATAATCATCAAAAATATAATTAATGAAGCACTGGTTACAATTCGGTACTTCGTTAATTAATTTTTTTCAGACGGGGAGTTTATTACCTGGTAAACGCATGCGTGGACATCATTGCCCACACATGGATTACGACCAGTCCACGGCGACTGTACTGGACAGTTGTCCGAACATGATTGCTCTCTGGTGGTTTACTGTGTCCATTACTGTCATTGTAAGAACTTTTGTTTGAAGGGGTTTTGTGGTTAGTTTTTTCACCTTTTGCATCGAACAAATTATCGAATGTTGTTCGAATGTGTTCTTCCATGGAAACGCGGATATTATCATCATTATCCCCGCATTTTAAAAAATGCGGGGATATTGTCGTGATCTCCGTCTGTACGTCCGTACATACGGTTTTGTAATTCGAAACGCTGTAACTTTCTACCGTTGTTCAATAGGGTCTGTGCAATCCAAAAATACCACTTTTAAAGTTTTGTGCCAACAGGTGGCTTCTGTGGAGCCCCTTGAAAAATGCGCTAATTTTTCACTTTTCTTTCGAATAATCCCAACCTATGTAATTCAGAGTTCTATAACTGCATTAGGGTGTTGCTAAATGATCTGTAGATGTGCACGAAGGTTTCAGATTTTTCAGGTGCCAAGTGGCTGTGCCACCGTTGCCACTTTCGTGTTTTCTTAGACCGTTTCCGGCGAAAGGCTCCTAGGGTATGTAATTCGAAACGCTAAAACCATGCTCAAATGTTGCAGTGGGGTCTGTAGATGCGCACGAAGGTTTCGGATTTTTCAGTTGCCAAGTGGCTGCACCACCGTTGCCACTTTCGCGTTTTCTTAGACCGTTTCCGGCGAAAGGCTCCTAGGGTATGTAATTCGAAATCCTAAAACCATGCTCAAATGTTGCAGTAGGGTCTGTAGATGCGCACGGTTTCGGATTTTTGGGTTGCCACGTGGTTGTGCCACCGTTGCCACTTTCGTGTTTTCTTAGACAGTTTCCGGCGAAAGGCTCCTAGGGTATGTAATTCGAAACGCTAAAACCATGCTCAAATGTTGCAGTGGGGTCTGTAGATGCGCACGAAGGTTTCGGATTTTTCAGGTGCCACGTGGCTGTGCCACTGTTGCCACTTTCATGTTTTCTTAGACCGTTTCCGACGAAAAGCTCCTAGAGTATGTAATTCGAAATGCTAAAAGCATGCTCAGATGTTGCAGAAGGGCCTGTAGATGCGCACGAAGGTTTCGTATTTTCGGGGTGCCACGTGGCTGTGCTACTGTTGCCACTTTTCTTAGACCGTTTCCAGCGAAAGGCTCCTCGGGTATGTAATTCGAAACGCTAAAACCATGCTTAAATGTTGCAATGGGGTCTGTAGATGCGCACGAAGGTTTCGGATTTTTCAGGTGCCACTTGGCTGTGCCACCGTTGCCACTTCATATTTTCTTAGACCGTTTCCGGCGAAAGGCTCCGAGAGTATGTAATTCGAAACGCTAAAACTATGCTTAAATGTTGCAATGGAGTCTGTAGATGCACAGGAAGGTTTCGGATTTCGGGTGCCACCGTTGTCACTTTCGTGTTTTCTTAGACCGTTTTCGGCGAAAGGCTCCGAAAGTATGTAATTCGAAACGCTAAAACCATGCTTAAATGTTGCAATGGTGTCTGTAGATGCACAGGAAGGATTCAGATTTCGGGTACCACGTGGCTGTGCCACCGGTGCCACTTTGGTGTTTTCTTAGACCCTTTCCGGCAAAAAGCTCCTAGAGTATGTAATTCGAAACGCTAAGACCATGCTCAAATGTTGCAGTAGGGTCTGTAGATGCGCACGAAGGTTTCAGATTTTTCAGGTACCACGTGGCTATGCCACCGTTGCCTCTTTCATGTTTTCTTAGATCGTTTCCGGCGAAAGGCTCCTACAGTATGTATTTCGAAATGGTAAAACCATGCTCAAATGTTGCAGTCGGGTCTGCAGATGTGCACGAAGATTTCGGATTTTTCAGGTGCCACGTGGCTGTGCCACCATTGCCACTTTCGTGTTTTCATACACCGTTTCCGGCGAAAGGCTCCTAGAGTATGTAATTCGAAACGCTAAAACCATGCTGAGATGTTGAAGTGGGGTCTGTAAATGCGTAGGAAGGTTTCGGATTTTTTTAGTGCTACGTGGCTGTGCCACCGTTGCTACTTTCGTGTTTTCTTAGACCGTTTCCGTCGAAAGGTTCCTAGGGTATGTAATTCGAAACGATAAAACCATGCTCAGGTGTTGCCGTAGGGTCTGTAGATGCACACAAAGGTTTCGGATTTTCGGGTGCCACGTGGCTGTGCCACCGTTGCCACTTTCGTGTTTTCTTAGACCGTTTCCGGCGAAAGGCTCCTAGGGTATGTAATTCGAAATGCTAAAACCATGCTCAAATGTTGCAGTAGGGTCTGTAGATGCGCACGGAGGTTTCGAATTTTTTAGGTGCCACGAGGCTGTGCCACCGTTGCCACTTTCGTGTACTATTACACCGTTTCCAGCGAAAGGCTCGTAGAGTATGTATTTCGAAATGCTAAAACCATTCTCAAATGTTGCAGTAGGGTCTGTTGATACGCACAAAGGTTTAGGATTTTTCAGGTGGCACGTGGCTGTGCCACCGTTGCCACTTTTGTGTTCTATTAGACCGTTTCCGGCGAAAGGCTCCTAGGGTATGTAATTCGAAATTCTAAAACCATGCTCAAATGTTGCAGTAGAGTCTGTAGATATGCACAAAGGATTAGGATTTTTCAGCTGCCACGTGGCTGTGCCACCGTTGCCACTATTGTGTTCTATTATACCGTTTTCGGCGAAAGGCTTCTAGGGTAATTCAAATCCTAAAACCGTGCTCAAATGTTGCAGTAGGGTCTGTAGATGCGCACAAAGGTTTCGGATTTTGCAGGTGCCACGTGGCTGTGTCACCGTAACCACTTTCGTGTTTTCTTTGATTATTTCCGGCGAAAGGCTCCTGGGTATGTAATTCGAAATGCTAAAACCATGCTCAAATGTTGCAGTAGGGTCTGTAGATGCGCACGAAGGTTTAGGGTTTTTCAGGTGCCACGTGGCTGTGCCTCCATTGCCACTTTCATGTTTTCTTAGATCATTTCCGGAGAAAAGCTCCTAGGGTATGTAATTCGAAATGCTAAACGCATGCTCAAATGTTGCAGTAGGGTCTGTAGATGCGTAGGAAGGTTTCAGATTTTTCAGGTGCCGGCGTTTTGCTTTCGCGTTTTCGTAGACCGTTTCCGGCGAAATGCTCCTAGAGTATGTAGTTTGAAATGCTAAAACTATGCTCAGATGTTGCAGTAGGGTCTGTAGATGTGCACGAAAGTTTCGGATTTTTCGGGTGCCACGTGGCTGTGCCACCGTTGCCACTTTCGTGTTTTCTTAGACCGTTTCCGGCGAAAGGCTCCCAGGGTACATGTATGTAATTCGAAACGCTAAACCCATGCTCAAATGTTGCAGTGAAGTCTGCAGATGCGCACGAAGTTGTGTCACCTGTGCCACTCAATATGATTTTAGTGTGTCATATAATACATTTCATATTTGTATCAAGCATTCATACAAAGTCAAGGATGCAAATGCGGAGATACCCCATAGTGTGTTTTGCACACAAGTAACACCATCTAGTTTTTATCTTCCGACATTCTGCGTGGAGAATAGTGTCGCATTTTATGCTTGCATCATTCTGTGATGTCGAAAAAATTGTCTTCTAACAGTGCTGAAAAATGTTACTTGTATCATCAGCTGTTACAGTCTAATCCTTATAAGCAGTTGTATTTTTACATGCCCTTTTCATGTATACAAAAGGCTTGTATCAGTATTCAAGATCTGAACGATTCACTTGGAAGTTTATCATATCTGTAATGGATCATATGACCACCACTACATGCAAGGGCTTACGTCGAACTTTTTTCTTATTGGAGCAATTACCAAGGTTTGCACCCTTTTTTGTATCTTTTCCCCTTGGAATGTCCAGATTGTTACGAGCAGTTGATTGGTGGCATTTGTCGGTCTATCAGGTAAAACGATGACGATTGATTTGATGTTGTCCGAAGGCGATCTCAGAAGAGTCGTGGAAGAAGAATCCCTCTGAAGATTGTTGCCACCAATAAAATCAAATAGCATCAGTTCAAGCTGTTTTTTTTATTCAGATTTCCAATATTAATCCTCCCGCATTCACAGTAAGGCATTTCATTGTCAGTGTTTCTTTGCGAGCATTGTCGATTGATGGGCATTTTGTTGGAGTTTGAGTATATGCGTAGCCGGATTTATCCCCGACAATCGCTGTATTTCTGACTGTCGGTGCAATCAAATGTCATCGTCTTAGGATTGCCCAGTTTGGAAGAAGGAAAAATTGATACGAAAAGTCAAATGTGAAAAACAGATTAGTTTTAAAGAAGCCAGAGACATCGTACATCAATGCCTGGCAGGAATGCATCAATACCATCTCATGCCTCAAGACTGAAACGACAGAAATCAGCTGAATCAATCAGTTACATGCCAAACTGTCAGTTTAATTGGGGGGGGGGGGGGGCACTCTATGATGAATCACCCCTCTCCAGCATAGTAGACAAATTTACCCTTATCCTAGAAACATTAGCCTTGAAATTCATCCCAAACAAAAATATTAGATCCCGTTCGAATCAACCCAAATGATTTCATAATTCTATTAGACTCTTAATGCGACAAAGACGTCGTCTCTACCGTAAAGCTAAGTTGAAAAATTTCCCGGAAGCATGGACCGCTTACCGTAAAAAGAGAAACCAGACCAATTCCGAAATACGCAAATCTAAAGAACATTTTTTGGCAAAAATGGATCACAAACTAAGCACCCCCGAAACATGTACCTCCGAGTGGAGAAAACCTTCAAGATCCTACCTGACAGTAAACATTCGTCCATTCCTAATCTAGAATACAACCAACAAGTCCTTTAAAAAGTGAGGAGAAAGCTGGATGCCTTAATACATATTTTACCAGTATCTCATCGGTTGATGATTCTAACCATACCCTTCCAGTAATCAATCTGATCGCCCTGCACAAAGTAATATTACTCGTAATACCAGTGATATATCAGCAGCCCTTCTCTCTCTTGATGTCTCCAAGGCAAGTGGTCCAGACAAAATAAGCCCATGCCTCCCTAAGAAAGTGTTCCCCCAGTCTATATACACCGCTAACTGATTTGTTCAACCATATGTTAGGTCAAGCGATTTTTCCCGCCCAGTGGAAGCGAGGCAATGTCACACCAGTGTACAAAAAGGAGATGGATATCTTGTAGAAAATTACCGACCTATTGCCTTGCTGAGCTGTCTTAGTAAAGTATTTGAGAAATGTATACATAAAAAAGTGTTTGCATTTCTAAACGACAACAGGCTCCTAACACCACTCCAATCAGGATTCCCGCCGACCGACTCCACTATGCTTCAACTGACTGACATCTACCACACGTTCAGTTCAGCACTTGATGCAGGAAAGGAACTCCGAACTGTCTTTTGCGTGGTAATAAGGTTTGGCACAAGACACTTCTTTCCCTAACTTGAAAATATTGGAATCACCGGTAACTTCCTGAGATGGTCCGGGTCTTACCTGAATCATAGACAGCAACGCGTTGTTGTAGATTCTGTATCCTCAACCTGGACGAACTTGATTGCCGGAGTTTCTCAATATTCTATACTCTGACTCCCTTCTCTTTTTTGGTTTATATAAATGATATAGTTGATGGTATCACTAGCAACATTCGTCTTTTTGCTGACGACACTACCCTGTACTTGATTGCTGAGAACCCTACCATGGCAGCTAATATAATTAGTAATGACATTAAGATAATAGAAAATTGGTCAAAGTCTTAGTTAATTTCAATCCTAATAAAACTGAAAAAATGATCATTTCACGAAAAACGCTCCACTGTCAAAGTTCTCAACAAACATTACAGAGGTTACAACAAAAACACGTGGGAGTAGTGCTCAACAATAAGGGGACATGGAGAACCCATATCGATGGAATAGCCGAGAAAGCTTGGCGGCGTATCAACCTGATAAGACGCATCAAGTATAGGGTTGATCGCAAATCTCTAGAGAAAATCAACTTCGCATATGTCCGCCCAATCCTTGAATACGCCGATACCGTTTGGGATAACTGTAGAGCCGGGGAAGCCGATGAACTGGAGAAAATCCAAATTGAAGCGGCGAGAATTATTACTGGCGGTACCATGACCGCTTATAAGCATCGCCTGTATGTCGAGCTAGGATGGGCATGCTCGGAGCGAGGCGTAAAATCATAAGTTAATACACTTTTTAAAGATGTATCACAGCCTTGTCCCCGCGTATTCATCTAACCCAATACCTCCATCCAGTTCTGAAACCCAAGATTACAATCTAAGGAACAATTTGAATCTCATCACACCTTTGTGTTGCACCCAATCATATCATACTTCCGTCCTCCCCTCTGTGGGGTGAGATTCCATCCGAAATTAGGCAAAATAATTCACTTCCACAATTCAAAGGTTACCTATACAGAAATATGAATATTGCACCTAACCACTTTTACTTTCATAAATCGCGCCGGGCCCAAAAAATTCACTGTCGCCTACGTCTTAACTATAATAATCTCAACAATGACTTGTACAACAACTTTCTGTCAGACACATGCCTTTGCCGATGCGGTGAACGTGAAACTGCTGATCACTTTTTTTTCACTGCCCCCTTTACTCTCAACAAAGGCATCAGAAACTAGGCACTCTCCAATGTAATGTTACAACTGACATCTTAATGATCGTACCTAAACACTATAATCTCGGAATGAACAGACTAATCTTCGAGAAGGCCCACGAGTTTATCCTATTATCAAAAGGCTTTTGCTGATGTATATTATGGTCCACAAGTTAGTAACGTCTCTTCAACTTTGTGTTGCGATGCATTCATCGACCAAAAGCAGACCAGTCACTACCTCGCTGGGTCTCTCTTTCCTGCTCTCCCTCCTCCCTCTCTCTCTCCTTTTCTTCCACTTTTATCTCTTCTCCCTACCCCCCCCCGCCCCACCTCTACTACTCACATATTATTGCATTTTCATGAGTATGTTTATTTTCTTGTACAGACCAAATAATCTCTGTACCAGCCATAATAACTGTAACATACAACTACCAGGAGACGGCCTCGAATAAGCACTTAGCTTACTGCTGAATCCTCTTTCCATGTTCAAGATATTTTTGTTCTGAATGCTAATCAGTTATTGTCTGTCTTTTTTTGGCTGTCTCTTTTTTGGAAATAAAATGTTATTTAAAATAAACTGAATTTACTTGGCTGAAGGGCACAGTTCTAACCTTGTTACAAACTTTTACCATAGGAAATAACAATTTAACCCGGGGAAGAACACAAACTAATTCAACTATCCAAGAAACGCTTGAGTCTGAACACAAACAAGGAACGTGAACAACAAAACTCTACACCAGAGGAGGCATAAAAAAGAAAAAAAAGAAAACATTAAATTAGACCAGCAAACAAGAAAAGACAACACAGAACCCAAACCAGAGCATACACAGAAATTGCAGCAGCAAAATCTGAGTCAGAGAAGAAAACACGAAACATTAGGTGTACCTCTCATTTAAAACTGACACCAGTATTGCTGATTGCTGTTATGAAACAGTTGTTCTAAAATAGACTAATCAGCCCGATTGACTGCGCTGAAACATTTTCTGGGTCACCACGGTGATCCCTTAAACAAACACAAATCAGCTATAAACTTAATTACAATCTTCCTTCTCTCTGGTAACAAATCATTTAATTGAATTGTTAGGTTGTAGGGCTATGCAGTTAAACTAGTAATGATTGAAGGGATTAATTAAAGTGCATGTAGACTGAATTAATAACTACTTGCACAAGGTGTGAAGTAGCATTTGAGTGGCGTGACAAAGCAACAGAAGTTTTTCTCCCCCAAACAGACATCTGTTTTGACACTTCTGCACATGACATTGTTGAGGAAAAACAAGATACTGGAATCAACATTTTCAATTATTATTTTAGCCTCATCATAATTATAACCACATGTAGATTTCAATTTCAACAGAAAACAATTATGTTTTTCTTATTCGATTTGCCTGCAGG
This sequence comes from Pictodentalium vernedei, assembly GCA_031216915.1. Lineage (NCBI taxonomy): Eukaryota > Metazoa > Mollusca > Scaphopoda > Dentaliida > Dentaliidae > Pictodentalium > Pictodentalium vernedei. The sequence continues at coordinate 225,903,251 of CM062297.1, read as the reverse complement.
AAATTCTTGAAGCAACCTGAATCTCAAGATCATTAAGCTCTTAAGCATCACACTTCGTGTCATGTCTGGGCAGATAACAATGATCTTCATGTTCGTGAAACGTCTGTCTTAGTTGGAAAGAACATTATTCACAGTTCTGTAACTTTGCAAACTAATTTACAAAGTTTAGATACACGACTAACTTGAGATAAAACAGTTATATTATGCTCTATTTACGTTTCACCAAGTAGTTCCTGTAGTCAAGAAGATGTAAAGGGTGAAACAATGGAAGACTTTATTACAAAATATGACTTGTGTTTGCACAATGACGGATCAGGTATCAGGTTCGAACACATCTATTGGGCCTACAATTGCATGTTTTTCTGTCTTCCTCGATTTTTCTTGGAAGGTCGAAGATGCCTTGTGCGGGAGTGACCACTTTCCAATTGTGTTGAAGAATGTGAATCTAGCGAATGATGAGAGGATGGCTCGGTGGAATTTAAAAAAAGGCAAATTGAGGGATTTTCTCATCACTTTGTTCTGAACGACTCACACGGGATAAATTTGAAGCAAGTGCTGATCAAGTCGACCAGCTTACTGAAGGATTGCAGGCCATTGCAAACACAGCCATTCCAAAAACCTCACCAAATCCAAAACGTTTCATCAAACCACATGGTTTGACGATGATTTCAAACAGGCTATGAATGATCGCAAGAAAACTGAATGGGAATTTAATTTATTACATGCCTGTTTCATGAAATCCCCATCTACAGCAACGCTAAACCATGTGCAAAATAAAAATCTGTTCCGCCCACATGTGCGGAACAGAAATAGTCGACGAACTATTTTTAAATAGAAGCAAAATTCACTGCAATTTTCTACAAATCGTGCATCCCAATTGCAATTTGAATTACTAGCGATAGCTAAAAATCGTCCCCCGAGTTCCATATAGTGTTCTATGTACCAGTAGACACATAGAACATATTGGAACTCAGGGAACCAAATAGTTACACGTGTTCCCCTCGCAAATTTAGTTGGCGATAAAATATGTTCTTAGTAGGTAATAAAGGCGGATTCACAATCACTTTGTACATGTACGTGTACGGTATACGTACACGATGCATTTACCAACGTGGGATTCAGTGTTAAATCGCACGCTTGTTCACAAAAATGTTCAGTGATCTTGAATCTCCCATGTTTTTTGTGACTCCTAGATCGCACTTTTAACGTTCAAACTCTCGTGGTGAACGTTGAATGTCACGCATTTTTAAAAAAAAGGTGAAATTGTACATTTTCACTTTTTTTTACTTTAAAAATTTTTTGTCAACGTTCCCATCGCAGATCAGACCATCGATCCATCGTTGGTGAACGCGAGCAAAATTCTGGGCTAGCATAAAAAAAAAACGGTTTGCGGATTCTGGATCAGTGATCCAGAATCCGCAATTGTTTTGAGGCGGTGGGTTTTTCCCCCCAAAAACTTAACAGACTACTATTGGACGCTTCCTTTTCTGACATAAGTGGGGGGAATACCCGGATTTTTTCCTCCAAAAAACTTGACAGACAACTGTCGAACGCTTCCATTTCTGACGTGAGTGGGGGAAATGCCCGAGGAAATAAATAAAAAAAAGTGATCGATATATATAGGAGAGAAAAAAAAATATATAAATAATAGTTATTTAGAAAATTAAATATATCAAATCGAATAGATAATAAAAAAATACGTAAATCATGTGCGCTTCCCAGACTATTAGAGCGAGGTTTCTTTTAAAAATGCTGATGAGAGCCTACGCATTCTGCGTGAATGAACAACTAGGTCGTCTCTTGTTAGAACGATGCGTGAGATGTCGGGATCATCTAGACTTCGATTGCGAGAATCATTCATGTCTGTGGATGGAAAGGGAAGATATGGTCAACAAGTATTTCGAACCGGCGTTCAAACGCGTTCAAATCAATGAAGTGATCGCGTTTTGGAAGAGATTACTCTTCTGTAAGGATCAAAGCAAGCCTACAGTTTCGGAAGAACAGAAATTGGCACGTAAAAGTCTGACTTTAAAAGATAAGGGATGCGTCAAGAAATTATTATTCAATTAAGCATACATCTAAGTTTTCTCGTTGATATAAAATAAGGGAGAGTAGAAAATAAAAATAAATACATACATAAAATTTTTTATCTAATATTAGAAGGAAAAAAAAAATACAAAAATGAAAACCAGAAATAAATTGTATCCGACGTTAGTGGACGACGAGGATGAGAAGCCGATCGACGTTTTGCCGACGGCACCGTCGCTAGAAGAAAGAGAAAGAGGAGAGAGGTATCGCATCGATCAAATCAGTAGAATCCAAGAGTATCTAACTCGAGAGAGGGATTCTCGTCGTTCCCTCAAGAAGAAGTATTCGCGTTTCGTGAAATTCGTCAATGCGATCGACACGACACTCATCACGATTTCCATGGGTTTACACGTGGCGGGCATTGGATTGTTGTTCACCGCGGTTGGCATTCCAATCGTGTTGACCGTAGAAGGAGTGGCTCTCGCCACCGGATTGTTTAGCACGCTCGGAAACTTTTTGAGTAGGAAATTATATCTGAAGGCGAGGAAACACGATAAGATTCGTGTCTTGGCCGATTCCAAGATCGACACGATATCTGAAATGATCTCTATGGCATTGAAAGATGGTAGGATATCGGACGGTGAATACTTCACGATATTGAGCGAGAAAACGAAATACGATGCCATGAAAGAAGCCGTGAGAATCAAGACTCGTCAGATCATCAAGGAAGAGATGAAGGATTCTCTTGTGGAAAAGGGGAGGAAAGAGGCCAGAGAGGAATTCAGTAAGATGATAGAACTCAAGAGCAGCGATTGAAAAAAAATATATATATAATAAGAACAGAATTAATTATTAAATTGATATATAAAATAAAAAACGAAATTAATTTAAATAACTCTTAAAAATGTATTGCGTAAAGTGTAAGAGAGTTACCGAGACGAGTAATTCTCGAGAAGTGCGAACTAAAAATGACAGACAGATGCTTCGCGGAATTTGCGACGTGTGAGGTTCTGTCAAGACACAGTTCGTCAAAAAAAAGAATGCGAGCAAAGGTAAAGGCATCGTGAATAAAATGATCAATAATCTACCTTTCGAAATGCATCTGCCCGGTCACAGTTTCACGGGACCCGGAACGAAATTGAACAAGAGACTCAATGCCGATCTGACACCCAAATCTTGGAGCAAACCTGTGAATAGGGTGGACGCGGATGCGTATGATCACGATCTGTGCTACGCCGGACATCCCGACACCAAGACTCGCAATGACGTCTGCGATAAAAACATGTTGGGGAAATTGAGATTCATATCGAATCTGACCAGGAGAGAGAAGATGGAACGTTCGCTGGTCGGCAATCTGATCGGTCCGAAATGTCGATTCGGATGGGGCGTTCAAAAAAAAAAAGCGCATCGGAAAAGAAGAAGAAACGATTATTGACGAGCGAATTGGCCGAGGAGTTACACAAACCCATAGTATGTAAATTTCGAAAGAGAAGGGTGTTCGTGAAGGGTCTGGATGATATTTGGTCTGCCGACTTGGTCGACATGAGATCGTTTTCGAGGTGGAACGAGGGTGTCAAATATCTATTGACGGTCATCGACGTGTTTTTCAAATACAGTTGGATCAGAGCTTTGAAGAATAAATCGGGACCTTGCGTCGCCGAGGCTCTGAAGAGCGTGTTCGACTCGTCTTCTCGAAAACCGAGTAAATTGTGGGTGGATAAGGGAAAGGAATTCTACAACAAGCACGTTCATCGATTGGTCGACCTCTACTCGATCGAAAACGAAGAGAAAGCCAGCGTGGTGGAATGTTGGAATCGAACGATGAAGGAAAAGATGCACAGATACTTCACGGCGAATTCGACCAAGAAATACATATACGCTCTGAACGGTCTGGTCAAAGATTACAACAAAACGTGACACAGATCGATCAAGATGACTCCCGCGGAAGCTAGCGATCCTCGAAATGAAAAACGGGTCTACGTGAATCTATATCCTGAGAGATCTAAGATCAGGAAGAAGTCTAGAACGCCGAAATTTGCGGTCGGTGATCGAGTGAGAATCTACGCTTATAAGAAGCACTTCAAAAAGGGTTATACTCCTCGATGGACCTCGGAAATCTTCGTGATAATCAAAATATTTCACACCGATCCGGTGACTTACGAAATCGAAGCTTTGGATGGAGAAGAGATCATCGGAAAGTTTTACGAACAACAATTACAGAAGACAAAGTTTTGATAAAGAAAAACAAATTTTTTTTTATTTACTCTCTTTAACATTTTCTTGTTTACACACATATATATAAGAGAGAAAAAAAATAATAAAAAATAATTAAAAACTATTTTTAGATAAAGAAAGCAAGTTAATTAATAAACAAAAAACTAAAAATCCTTTAAAATGACATATATACTAGATATAGCACAAAGCATAGTGAAAGATGAAATTATTCAAGAATATGAGGTTCACAAATACGAACCGGTGACCGGAACGAGTTTGAACAATGCGGGAGAGATAAGAATCAACGTCGAAATTCAAGATCTATTCGTACATCCTAGCGAGAGTTACATAGTGGTGCAGGGACGTCTCACGAAGGAAGATGGGAGCGACTACGCCAACGATGACACGATTACTCTAGCCAATAATGGCATCATGCATCTATTCAGTAATATAAAATACATGCTATCCGGACAAGAGATAGAATCTGTGTTTCATCCCGGTCAGGCCACCGCGATGTTCGGACTCTTGACGTATCCTGATGATTTTTCGAAATCTAGAGGACTTAATCAGTTGTGGGTGAAAGACACCATCGGCCCTGCTAGCGCCGGCGCCGCCTTGATATTCGACTACATCGTCAAGACGTCCAGACCTAAAGGAACGTTTTCGTTCAGGATACCTTTGAAACACATCTTCGGATTTGCGGACGATTACAACAAGATCATGTAAGGATTCAAACACAATCTGATGTTGATTCGAAAAGGAAACGACGACGCAATAGTGAGACTCACTGCAACCGATGTGGGTAAGATAACTCTACACAAGATATCGTGGTTCGTTTGCACGTGGAGCCTTCGATCGTGGAGAAAGCGCGTCTCTACAAGATCATAGAATCCAAGAGTAAATTACCCGTGGGATTTAGAATGAGACAGTGCGACACGGCTAGCATTCCTCCCTCCACGAATCACTTCGATTGGAGATTGACGGTGAAATCCGCTTCCGAGAGACCGCGTTCATCGTGGTTGCGTTTCAGACCGATAGGGACAGATCTCAGGAAAAGAATGTGTCACTGTTCGATCACTGCCATTTGAGAAACATGCAAGTGTTTCTGAATGCCACGAGATATGCAGCAATCGATTACAACGCGTCGTTCGACAAGAACGATTTCTGCAGATTGTACGGCAACGCCGCTGATTTTAGAAAGAAGTATCACGGTCTAGACGAATTGATGAGCAACCCTAACATGTCTCCTGTCGAATACAAGTCGATGTATCCCATGTTCGTATTCGACGTCAGTAAACAGAGTGAACGACTCAAGAGTAGCGTCTTAGACATTCAGATCAAGATGCAATTCGATAGGAACGTGCCGAGAAAAACCGAAGCCTTCACCCTGGTCCTGTCAGACAGAGAATTACAATTCGAATCGGACGGAAATAAGATGTCGATCACCCGATGAGAGACGAGTGTGAAAAAAAATAAAAAACAAAAAAAAAAAATAAAAAGTAATGAGTAATTATTAAAAACAAAAAAAACAAAAAAAAAGTAATGTGATCTAGAGAGATTGAACATCTTTCTAAATCTGATTACTTTTTTTTTTGTTTATTTTGTTTTTAATAATCACACATTATTTTTTTAATTCACTATTTTCGCGCATTCACTGTTTGTTCAAAGGAACTAGTTCGATCAGTAGACTCACCACGGAAGTGGCGGCTTTGGGATTATTGGTTTTCATAACGAAATTAATCCTGTCTTCGGCGTTCACTTTGAGAGGCGTGCCAAACATGCTAACATTCGCGTGTTGATTCTCAGTCTTTTCGACGCTGTATCTCTTATTGCTCTCTACACCATTCACCATGAGATTGACGACCGCTCTGTTATTCAAATCCGAGGAAGCCAGACTCATTTGAAGGATTTCACTTCCCAGCGGCATGGGATATCCCACCTGACCATGTTTCGATCCGCTACCACCATTTCCGAAAGACCACTCAGCTTTTCCCTCATCTAAGGTGCCGGCCTCTTCGGCCCACGCAGTGATCAATAGTCTAGCATATTTGACTTTCTCCACCACCGAAATCAGGGTGCAGGCATCCGTCATGTTCACGGGATCCGGTAGATTCGTGAGCGCGTGTCCACCCATGTCTAGTTTACCTTCCATGATGTCACCCTTTCTCCAGACCGAGTTGTCGTACACGTACTTTCTGCTGACCGTGCTGGAGTCGAATTCGGGATCGTGATCGAGATCGAATAAATTGTAACCGTTAATGTTGATGCCACTCTCCATGGTTCTGCCAGATTGTTTGTTCAGGTAGAGATCGTCCACTTGCAATTCTAGGTATTCTTGTGATTGTATCACGGCAGAATCTACGTAGCCCTTGTTGACCACGGTTGAGTCTGCATCCATGTCGTTGATCTCCGACAGATTCAATATCTTGTTGAATCCCGCATTCAGATCCGATTTCATTTCTCGTCCGTCAGACTTTCTCTGTTCCAGATCTACGTAGTGTTTGGTCATCACGTCCTTGGGATTCGTGGGAGTGGCCACGTTCGTTATCTTATAATTGGCGTTCAATTCCGAGTGCATCATTTTCTGAACATATGTATTTATCAGGTGTTCGCTGAATCTCGCGTGAGAGTCGTCCGCGTATTTCTTGGTCGCGGCATCAGTGGGATCTATGGGATTTGCGACGTTCACCAAACGTTTGGATTTCAGATCGAGATTGTCGGTCATGGTTTTATCCACGTAATTATCTAGCAGGATTCGTTCGAAATCGACGTTCCCCCTGTCAGCATATTTTTTAGTCGCAGCATCTGCAAGATCTATCGGCTCGGGAAGATTGTAGAGCTTCTTATCGTTCATGTTCAAAGGTTCTTCTCGAGGTTCATATCTCCGAACATAACGTTCGTCCAAGTTGGCAACGTCGTAACCATCGTCGACTTCGAACGTCTTCCTCTTCTTTCTTGGGTTGACTTTTTCGTCGTCACTTCTACCAAATTTATCGACTGGCATGTTGTTGTGAGGATTTTTTGTTTTTAGAAAAAGTATATTCAAAACGCAGTTTATTAAAAATGAACTATGTTATTTTATTTTTCGTTTTTATTCGATTAAAATTTTTTTCAAATAATTTTTTATCTTTATATATACTATAAAAAAAATCTCTCTCTAATGTAAATCATTGAGAATGTCTTGAAATCGATCTCCTTCAGACCATCTCTTGAGAATGTAGAGACACAGGTGACCGCAAAACACTTGATCTGGTGATTGCACTTGTTCCGTGTTGTAACAAACCATCGATTTGTTGAAATAGTTCTTTATTTCTTTTGGCGGCGAGATTCCGTAGCTGTCGAAATAATAATTTTTCTTCTTCCCGTTCTTGATCCACACCACCCAGTGAGTGCCTTCACCCGATGAATCGTCTAGATTTAAAATTCTGCATTCCGATTGTCGAGATCTTCTCTTCGGCAAGGCATCTCTGGAAAACACGCCTAGAAAATCTTTGATTTTCAAATCTTTTGCTGCATTCAAAAGATCGATGTTGGATAGGGGTTCGTTAGGTAAGACGACACCTTTTACGGATATCTTTATTTTCTTATTGATAAATGCGTATATATTTTTTTTATTTATTTTATTATAATTCACTAAAATGACGTTATTTTTTTTTTATTTATTTTTTTCTTTTTAAACTAACATTCTCGATGTCTCTATCGATTTCCATAATCTTGAATCCATCTAATTCCTCTTGATTTTCTGGAATCCTGATATTACCATCTTTTAGTAGAACAGATTCGATCGTTTTGTGGTGATTTAATGAATGAAATTTTTTAGATACCATGTCATAAATGTATTTCTCTTCATCTTTTGACAATTTTTTGAACAGGAATAACAACTGCAAATATCTATTATATTCAAATACGTCTTTTTCGCTACCTGCAAAAAAAGATGACGCAAAAAGAGATATCAAACGTAGTTTGTCTCTCTTAGCTCGAACGTTTTTCAGAATTTAAGAATTGGAGTTCGTTAGGGTTTTTTTTTCTTTTTTTCTTTTTCTTTTTAAACTAACTCTCTCGATGTCACTATCGATTTCTATAATTTTGAGTTCATCTAATTCTTCTTGATTTTCTGGAATCCTATCATCCACAATCATATCTGGAATCTTATCATCCACAATCGTATCTGGAATCCAATCATCCACATTCATATCATCTCTAATTAGATCCACAGTCCAATGTCCGAGTGCCAAAGTGCTTATTTTATCGTCTAACACGAATCTCTTATCGTCGTCGGGCGTCAGCGAAATCTTGTTGACTATTTCGGTATACAAGTCGTGATTTTCGCTTCGAATCGATTTCATAATCTTATACACCAGCCCACTTCCTAACAGACAATCTTTATACTCTTGGAAAGAGATGTTTTTCTTCACCACGCACGCTTTAACTCCTTTGCACTTCTTGATCTCTTCATCATCTTCTAGACGATAAGCATACAGTTTGGGTCTCAAGCTTACGAATTCAATGATTTGTTTACCACTGCTCTCGTCCTTAAATTTACCCAACACCTTCTTGTTGTCGTTCGATTGATTGTTGGACGGGTGATCGACGGGATAATTGCTCATGTCGAACCACTCAGCCACGTCTGGAGATATGGTAGACGTCTTTCATCTCAATCTCGTAAACTAAACTGTCCGTGTCGGTGAACAGTAGTTTGGCTTTATCACCAAATTTTTGCTTGACGTAATCATAGTGAAACTCGTACATCAATCGCTTGCTGACATCTAAGATGATCGGTCCGAGATAATACGGTTTGTCGAACTTCAGGTGCGTCTTTTGCATGTGAACGGCCACTAAATTTTCGTCGAATATGGTTCGGTGTTTGTAATTGGGTTTCGCCACTAATGTTTTAGCTGTTTTCTCAGATGTGACGAGTCGAACGTCGGTTCTCTTCCTGATGTTTTCCATCGATTTACCGTACACGCAGTTGTTCATGAGTTTGAAGAAATCTTTTTCGAAATCATTCTCGGCTCGAATTCTAAGATTCGTGTTGAGATCGATGTATTTTTTCATCCAAGGCTCTTCGTCGAATCGAATGATGCGATGTATGTCGACTAATTTCATCCCGTAATCGACGTACTGTTTCAAATTCTCGCTGTAGACGACGTAGTTACGTTTGTTAAATAAATTCGGAATGAGTTTGTCCTCATCTCCTTCGTTCGGTTCCATTCGTTCGGGAGCCAGCGGATAATCGTTCTGTGGATCGTGTAATTCTTCCGGATAGTTCAAATCGGCTTCTAAAATGCAAGGATAGTCTCTCCATTTTTGCATCTCTTCCGGTTCCGTCACCCATTTGAAATTTCCAATGGGTAAAGGATGACTCATAGCCCAACCGTACAGGTTATTAGCGTCCCAATACTGTATGTATTTAGTCAACCGTTTCGAATCGAAACCTTCTTTCATGTAGGGATTGTTAGCCTCAGAATATCTGTGGGAGATCATCGAGACGCCACCTCTCGCAGCCCTTTCGAACATGAGCAACATGTCCACGTCGGATAATAATTCCAATTGGACTTCGGTGGTCTTCAACAGAGCGTCCCATGCCAGACCGGGTGCGGTGAAATACCAAGCGGGATCCAGATCGTAATTTCGACGACAGACGTCTCGAAAATTTTCGAACACGTCTGCCAAGAGCAGAACGTTGGTCTTCAGATAGAGATTGTGATAATCTCTCATGGTTTTCATATCGAATGATTTCCAAACGTTTTTGGCATGTTCATAATTCTCGTCGGAAATGTTGGATTCGTATAATTTCGAATAAAAATCTTCTTTCGAAGGTAGTGCGGTGTCTTCGAATCTCTTGAGATCATTCATGTAATCGTAAGGATAGACTCCTTTCCTCAACATGCCATCTACTCCTTCTCCGAAATGTTTGCTCGTGATTTTAAATTTATCCTTGCTCATGTTATCGACTAATTTTTCCACAGCGGTCGACATGAATTTAAAACTGTCGATGAAACGTATGGCTCTATGAATGAATTTCGTTTTTTCTTTCATCGTCTCTCCGTCGATTATTCTTTTCTTCTCCATGAGCTTCCATTTCGTGAAGGAAATGTATCTTTCTTCGCTGTTCGCGATGGAATTTAATTCTTCGTGTGAGGTGCCGAGATTTTTCACGAACAGATGACTGTCGTAACCTGATAGATTGTGAAACATTACCGGATAGAAAACGGCGTCTCGATATTTTAAATTACATTTGCTGTGAGCCGGACCGCGATACAGACCCGTGTAATGATCGTGGTCTCTGACCTTCTTATTTTCCTCCGAATTCTTGTCGAATGATTGTCTGCATATGTGACATTCGGTGGCTCTGTTATTTTCGTCCTGCTGTTCTCGCGTGATGATCATTTTTACCGGAGTCTTAAATTTGTCGTATAACATTTGAATTTTCGATTCTAACTCTTCCACGAACCTTTGAGCCACGTCGTCGTCTTCATACTGTTTCGTGTAGGTGAAGGGACCCATGTCGAGTTGTGAGTCAAAAGCGCATTTCACGTAAATGCAATAGCCTGATGGTGTGTGGTTTTGATATCTTTCGACGTAACTTTGAAGAGCGTTGGGTTGACAGGAACTCATTTTCGCGGTGAAACATTGGCGTACACGACGAATGGTACTTTTAACCTTCTATTGTGATTTTCAAACTTCACGATGGTGTTGGGTTTGGGCATTTCAACGGCGACACCTTGATTTTCGTTGCAATATTCCTGATGTTTCGCTAATGATTTTTTGGTCTTAAATATGTTCATGCAATTGTAACATAAAGATATCTTTCCTTTATGATTATTATTTTGTTTCGACAGTAATCGGGTCAGATGTTTAACCCAACAATAATGACGATTGTCACCATTCGAAATCAATAATAAAATAATCGTCTTTTCTCTTCCGCGATACGAAGTCTGTCTGAGAGGATAGATCTTTTGTTTTTCGTCGTCGTATCCAAAGACGTTCACCGCTACGGTGGGATTTTGAGCCTCGAAACGTTCGATATGTTTTAACTCTGTTGGAAAAGTCACTCCGGTCCAATCCAGATTTTTAGAAGTTTCCACGTAACAAGAAACTCTATCGGAGTTTATTTCGACAGGGTATAAAGCGGAGGTGACTGCCCATTTAAAACACTGATCATCTTTATTTCTCATGTTGACCGCGGCGTGTTTCTTAGCCAAGAAATACGGTAATTCCAAGTAGGAAGATCCTTTCAACGGATCGTTTTTATTTATGTGAATTTCGAGTTTCAACACCTCATTGAATGTCCAATTACTACCTTCATGTTGATAATTCGCGAGAGACGTCAACATCTTGTCTTTCATCTTTTTGAAAACGTCCGATAAATCTGAACCTTGAAATACGGGTTCGACGTTAGATCTGAAATATGCATTTTTCACGATGCTCTCGCCGGACTACACGTCGATTTTATTCATCATGCAATGCAGTATCATCTTAATTTTTTGTCCCACATTCATGTATTCGCAAAACAAATCCAATACTTTTTTCTTCACCCGTTCCATGAATAATTTCGGATCGATTTTCTTGAACGAGGGAACCACGTCGAAAATTTTAAAAACGCCTTTAATCGCACTCTCCCATTCTAAGGTTTCGATTGGAATAGTTCCGCAACGAGTTGTGTTACATATTCTTCTCCTTTCCCTTTGTCGATTGCTCATTGAATTTCGCTTGATATATCTCGTTTGTCTAGAATCTGAAGTGCATCACTCGTTTTCGTTTTAGTTTTTCTTTTCTTTTCTTTGGAAACTTGATGTTCTTCAACGGCTTTTCGTTTAGTCGTCTTCTTATTTTTCACAATCGAAACGTTTTTGGTTTTTTTCGACGTCAGCATTTCGATTCCTTTTACTATCTTCTCATTTTTCACAACCGATGCATCTTTTGACGTCGTTGCTATCGACATTTCGTTTGCCTTTCTAGCGTTTTGCAAATATTCTTGTATGACTTCAATTTTTTTTGATTTAGTTCTATGATTTCTGAAATGTGAAATTTTTAATAGTTTACAAGTCTCGTTTAACTGAGGTATGGTTTTCTCATTTAAATTTACCATTGTTTTATCTGTTTGCTTCATTTGTAAGAATATTTTTTTTTAATTTTGTATTAAATAATTTGTTAAAAAAGTTTTGCTTTTTTTTTAATGTGAAAAAAAATAAATATTTTTTTTGATGAAATTAATCAATTTTTTATGTTCCTTAACGTTAAAAAAATAATTGAATTAATACAAGAAAAAAGGATGTTAAAATTTAACTTTTATATATAAAGAGAAAAAAACAAAACTTTTTAAACAAATTATTAAAATACAAAATTTAAAATATACATTATTTGCAAGAATTCGTAAAACAAAAAAACTAAATAATCGATCATGACGACAACATCCACGACGGAATCTCGACATAAACGTCAGCGTTGTTTAATAAATCGTTATTCTCCAAAAAACCAAGAAGAAAAAAATTGTAATTTATATTTACGCGTTTTGAAAGAAAATGATACGATTTGCGATACAAAATCGAATCGTAATACTATTAGCGAACAAAAATTAATCGACAATGTCGTTTGAACTATTAAAAAAGAAGAAGAAGGTTCAAGACAAATAGAACTCTTACGACTTTTACGCGAAGTCTCGCACGAGGTTCAAAACAAATTTCTGCGAAGCAGACGCGTGTTCATGTCACTCGATTCCTTCTCAATAGATGATGATAAATGCAAGATGCGAAGGTCAATTTTTAAACGTTCGAAGTCTTGCCCATTCTAAAACTCGTCTGCTTCTTTCATGAATTGAATCAAATCTTCTGAAGTCAAGAATTGAAAGAGAAAAAAAACTTTTACAAAAAAATTTTTCACATTAAAGAAATTAAAATTAAAAAAACAACTTTTTTTTCTTATATATATAAGAAGAAAAAAAAACAAAACTTTTTTTTAAACAAATTTTTCAATTTAAAGAAATTAAAATTGAAATAACAACTTTTTTTATATATATATATATAAGAAGCAAAAAAAAAAAACAAAACTTTTTTTAAACAAATTTTTCACATTAAAGAAATTAAAATTAAAAAAACAACTTTTTTTTATATATATATAAGAAGCAAAAACAAAAAACAAAACTTTTTTTTAAACAAATTATTAAAATACAAAATTTAAAATATACATTATTTGCAAGAATTCGTAAAACAAAAAAACTAAATAATCGATCATGAAGACAGCAACCCCTAAAAGATGCGAATTGAAATTGAAACGAGTCGAAACGTATAAGAAATTCGGTCATAAAATCTATAGATTACAACGACACGATCCCATCGAATTGAACGAGGTCAAGATGCAGGGCTTAGAGCACAAATACGACAAATATCGCATGCCTTTGAAATTGGATGAAGCCGTGCTCAATTTGATTTACGAGTACCAAAGCGATCTGCAGAACATCGTCATCACCAAAGATAGAGAATTCGACAAGGACGATTTGTCGTTGCCCTATGGAAATTACATATATCCAAACATCTCATTCAAACTCGTGGAGTAATTGGGTGGTGAGAGCAAGTTGACCGATGTAAAAAAACTCAAAAGAGTAAAGATAAACATTCAACACGTTTTCGAAAAAGGAGAAGACTCGAGTGTCAACATGCTAATAACGGACTTGGAAATATAAACAATAGAGTGATCGATTTTTTGCGAAGAAGGAAGAAAAAAACGTTTAGATCTCATTACTTTTTTTTTATTTTCCTTCTTCACTATTACCATATATTATAATAACGTTTCCTTTTTTTTTCAATTTTCAGCGTTGATTCTTCTTTTTCTTTTTTTCTTTTTTTTTGTGATATGATACGTTTATACCAACATTTTTGTTTATCCGAATCATAATTATGAACGAATGTTGTGCATCTCTTGGTAACACTTGCATCATTACCATTCTTTTTAGAAGGTAGTTGTGACGGTGGAAAGCGTCTCATTCTCAACCGTCTATCCCGCGCTTTATCTATCTCTTTCATCAGTTCTTTCCTCATATATCCATCATTAGCGTCTAACCATTTTTCCATTTTTTTTTTGTTTCTTCGCACTCTGTCTCGCGATATTCGTCATTATCGTCTAATTGTTTCTCCACCTTTTTATTCATTTTAAATATATTATTTTATACTTTCTATGATTTATATTTTATATAATTATATATTATAATAACATATTCAAAATCGGTATATTCTTAAATGGCGAATTCTCACCGAGCAACAAACCCTTGCCGAGTCGCTCAACGTTCTGTCCACTCTTCAGATAGAGACCGTTTCCTCTCAGAGAGTTGCCACCTCTAACGGGTTCTAGATACAATCCTTTACCGCTGTCGTCTATGTGAATGCGACACACGGCTCCTCCCTTCTTCAAAAACAGTCCGCTGCCACCCATTAATTTCTCAACTGTCGAACTAGCGAGTCCCGTGAGAGCACCCACGCCGAGAGTCTTTCCGAGAAAGGGTAGTGCCTTTGCGGCAAAGGGTAATGCTTTTGCGGCGATTCCTGCCAATAGCGGTAGGAAACCACCTTTCATTCTCAAATTGTATCTCAATTGAGCGGGACTCAATCTCACCGTCAACCCTCTTCCACCGCGAATCGCTTTCTCCATCCTTTTGATTTGACTTCTGGTCCAGGCGATCGAATCCTGACCGCCTCTCGTCAGATCTTCGTGAGTGAATTTGAATCTCACCGCCTCGCCTCGTGTTGTTAACGCTCTCTTAAGTTTCTTCCTCTGTCCTGCAGATATGTTCACGTTTTTAATCACGTATCCTGTCATAATTCTGTTTTTAAAATCTATTTACTTCAATTGTTACTTGTTTAATAATTATATTAAAATAATTTTGTAAAATTAATATTGCGTTTATTTTATTTTTGTTATCTATATATATACACAATATTTTTTTTTTTTTTGCTTTTATATTTCTCTTATGTGAAATCGTATCGTCACCCTCTCTCCGCGAAGATCTAACAGTTCACCATTTTGATCCGTCAACGTGGTTTTGAGACTATACAACGTGTCTAAAATCACTGGTAGATAAACTAAATTTCGAGGTCGCTCCCCGATCTTATAACCCGGCGACACGTTTGGAAAGAAGGAATAGATTGTCGGTTGAGCGCTACCATTCACGTAGCTTCCAGCTATTATGTCCACGTTCACCAGAATGCTATTGACTGCGAGAATGTCGACCGTATTTTCAGATGCCGCATGGCCTCGATACATCTTTCGATCGAATCCCAACATCTTGCCTATAGAATCGTCCGTGTTGAAATCCACTCGAAAATTATCTTCCAAATCCAACATCGTCTGCAAGGTATTAGGATTGGGAGTGAGTCTGATCTTGTTGCTTCCCTTTCCATCCGTCTTCATTCGCTTCTGAATGTAAGTGTTCAAATCGTCTATGTCGTAACTCCCTTTGGGAATTCGAATCTCCAACCAATCCACTCTGTCGGAATACTTGAACGAGTTATTCTTTTCGGTGACGTTGGGAAAGGAATAATAAGTCTCCAGATTCACCAACGCCATCTCGTATCTTTTCTCTCTATTCAATTCGATGGAAGGTTCGAATTTCGTAGCGAATCGAGTCGAATCATCACTCACCATGATTTGAATGGATTGTTTTGCAGCCGTATTCTCGGCTATCCATCCTAACAATTCTCCATGTTCAAACATTATATTTAATTTTATTTTTTTTTATTCAAAACTAATTATTTGAAGATTTATTATTTTCTAAATTTTATTTTCACGCTCTATCTTATTATTATCATCAGAAACATAAAACTTGTCGAATCCGCACCAATATTTTCCGCGATTAAATTCGCTTGTCAAATCGATCACGACGAAATTGTAAAGTCCACCATCCCAAACCCTCTTGCAGAATCTCCTGAATTCCGCCACGCTCATGTCGTTTGCGACGTGATCGCCATAGATGTGATTGAGATTCTTGAGATCTTGGCGAAAGAGACATAGAAAATTAGCAATCTCCCTTATCATCTGTCTGGGCAATCGAAAATAATTCCGCGACAGGTAGAAACAGTCCACGTTGCTGTGTAGACCCCTAACGTAATATGATTCGCATCAGTTCTGTCTCTCCAAAAGCAGATCGTCGAAAATCATGACATTCTTATCTTCCGATTTCAGTTCTCTAGGATCCGGAACATCGCTAGCGTTCTCATAAAATCGACACTCAACGTTCGAAGTTGCATTTCTCTTCATCAGCTCCGTCGCCGCACCGTCCAAAATGGTCGAAAGTGGAGCTTCACTCTTGTCGAATTCCTCCCTACTGTCAAAGATTCTGGCTATGACGTCCTTGGGCAATCTACGATCCATGCACTCTCGAAGCAATCTGTATTCGGGTTGAAACAAGCTCTTGCCAAACACGAACAATCTGTCGTAATCCATCCAGTCGGGTCGGGACGACAGATTCATCAACAGATTGGTCTTTCCACAATTCGATTTTCCCACTATCAAACCTCTTATGCTTTTGGGAAAGAACTCGTTATTCGACCTCTTGGTCGCGGCGTCGTTCCAAGACATATCTTTAATGTTCATCTTTGTTTTATTTTTGTTTGTTTGTTATTTTAGATTCTTTTCAATCGCAAATTTTTTATGTTTTTCAAACTCAGTTTTTAATATCATTATTTATTTATATCACACCGTCGCGAGTTCTCTTCAATCCGGATCCACTCGTCATCCGTCACTCGTCATTTTGGCTAAATCTTGTATGGGTACCACAGCATCCTTAAAATCTTTCCAACTTTTCGGCGTTCGCTCTAACGCAGCTCGCTTTGCCGGCGGACTGATCAACTTGTCGATCAACGCGTCAGCTGTCCTCTTGCCAGCCACAGAAGCTATCCTACCACTGGCTTCAGAAGCGGCTTTCTTACCAGCATCCAAAGCCGTCTTCTTTCCAACCTCAAACGTGGTCAATGCGAGTTTTCTTTTTATTTTTATAATATATTTTGTTTTTTCACTGGTAAATCGTTTTGCTGTTTAAATACTTTTATTATTCTAGTGTAAAAATTTACTGTTTTATTTTTGTTTGTTTGTTTGTTTCTCTCTATTTATTATATACACATCAATCCTTCAATTCGTTCATCAGCCTTTTATAATGGTTTTTATTCAAAACCTTCTGTCTTAACAATTCGTCAGATATAGTAACTATCTGATTATCTAATCCTGTGTTACCAGCCCGTCTGCTCGCCATCAACAAACTCAATCTATGAGACAGAGCGTCAGAATCGCTCAGAAGAAAAGTGGTTTTCACCCCTTTGCCAGTCACCGATTCGATGAACTTCTTGTTCATATCCCATATGGGTTTCACCACTTTCGTCCACTTCTAACCTCTGTTGGCTTTGGGTCTCGTCTCTCTGGCATCGTTATTTCTCTTCATGGCGTGGGTCTGAACCAGAATGTCGCCGTAATTGTCGAAATCCTGATCCGTGTAATTGCTAAGCTTGTCGTAAAGGAGCAATCTGCGCAGTCCATCAGTCAATTCGTATCTGTTCGAACCCACGATCAATTCATCATCGCCAATATCTACTTCTGTGTCTCCTACAAAAATTCTTCCCTCCAAATCCTTATAAAATCTATACGACAGATTTCTCTTACCGCCATCATCGGACGATGCGATGCTATCAGTGGTGATAGTCGAAGCTGTATCGTCAGTCTCGCTCAAATCTGTTTGAATTCCCGTGGGAACGTAATCCGGTGTAGATTGAACGGAATACCGATTTCCAAAACTAAGAGGCAACGAACCCATTCTCAAAGAACTCTACTTTATGGGTCTCAATTCTTCGACTATCTCCTTCCTGCTTTGCTCTTGACCCTCCGTCACGAGTTTAAATATTTTTGTGGCTTCGCATTTGAGTTCCATCTCACCAAGACGTCTGCTTCTATCAGCTGACTGAATGCCCTTCTTGGCACGTTCATACTCGCCTAAAATTTGATCCCGGCTTCTAGAATCCATCTGTAAAAACATTTTTCGTTTTTAATTGTTAATGTTCCTTTGAGTATGCTAATATGAGTTATTTATTATTTTCAAAATTAAATGTATAATTATTTTTATGTTTTAAGTAAATAAAAATCTTCTGTCTTTAATATAATAACTAAAAACCAGTTAAGGAAAAACATTTATAAAATAAACTTCTTTAAATGCGTTTTGCCCTCGAACGTGTTAAAGATCACATCAACAGTTATTTCCGACAATGAGAAACTTAGAGTTTAGTCTCAAATAAACATCTATAAATACAACGTTTTAAAGTGTTAAATCATACAGGTAGTTATTTCCTCACACTTGAAGTCATTCTCAAAATAATTACTTCATGAATATCTTGTAATATTTTGGGTTAAAACCGCGTTAGTACTCGCACGTTGAACAACGCTATTTTCTCTAAAATTTTTACATGGTAATCGCTCAGTCAAAAAAACAAGAGTTGAAAAATATTTTAAAAAAATATATGGAAAAAATAATACTCCATGAATATCTTGTAATATTTTGGGTTAAAACTGCGTTAGTACTCGCACGTTGAACAACGCTCTTTTCTCTAAAATTTTTACATGGTAATCGCTCAGTCAAAAAAACAAGAGTTGAAAAATATTTTGAAAAAAGATATATTTGATTTTCTAAATAACTATTATTTATATATTTTTTTTCTCTCCTATATATATCGATCACTTTTTTTTATTTATTTCCTCGGGCATTTCCCCCGCTCACGTCAGAAATGGAAGCGTTCGACAGTTGTCTGTCTAGTTTTTTGGAGGAAAAAATCCGGGTATTTCCCCCACTTATGTCAGAAAGGGAAGCGTCCAATAGTAGTCTGTTAAGTTTTTTTGGGGAAAAACCCACCGCCTCAAAACAATTGCGGATTCTGGATCACTGATCCAGAATCCGCAAACCGTTTCTTTTATGCTAGCCCAGAATTTTGCTCGCGTTCACCAACGATGGATCGATGGTCTGATCTGCGATGGGAACGTTGACAAAAAATTTTTAAAGTAAAAAAAAAAGTGAAAATGTACAATTTCACCTTTTTTTAAAAAACGCGTGATATTCAACGTTCACCACGAGTATTTGAATGTTAAAAGTGCGATCTAGGAGTCACAAAAAACATGGGAGATTCAAGATCACTGAACATTTTTGTGAACAAGCGTGCGATTTAACACTGAATCCCACGTTGGTAAACGCATCGTGTACGTATACCGTACACGTACATGTACAAAGTGATCATGAATCCGCCTTTATTACCTACTGTTCTTTTTGTTGGGAGTGGTCAGATGAATTGCTGAGTGTCTTTCTAATAATGTTTTTTTATAGACGAGAAGGCGTGTTATGAACACTTAACGACACGCGCGTGTGAATGGGTTAATCGATATGGCGGCACTGGTTCCATTGCGGAAAGATAAAACTCGAGGCCTGTGACCTCTCGTTTCATCCTTCCGCGTTGGCACTCGTGCCATATCGATTAACCCATTCACACAGGTGTGTCGTTCTGTTTACAAGTCACCTAATACCCATAATATGGACAAACTACGTTATAATCGGGCAAAGTATTTAGTATTTATTGGCGTTTAACGACACTTTCGACAGCCAGGGTCACCTCGTGTCGGACAGTTTTACGGGTGGAGGAAGCCGGAGTGACTGGAAAGAACCACCGAGCAACGGCGAGCAACTGCCAGGCTCCCAAAATACTAACTCCACACATGCAGGGTTAGAATTGGTTGAAGACAAGTGCACCATCGACGTGCAGTGCGCCTTGGTGCACAACGCCATCGTGCCCCCACGTGGGCAATGGGGGTGAAGTGTATAATCGGGAAAAGACCAGGCGATTTGTAAAACAAAACTGACATGAAAACGTCTTGGGGAAACTTATGTTTCTAGACTTAACCAACACACACCCATCAATGAAATTTGAAAAATGATTAAAAAATAAAGGTAAAGAAACAAAATCAACTGTACAACAATTGGAAGATAATAACACACTAATTACGTCAAAGGAGACGACTAACATAAGCTATAAGCTTTCTGTCGAATCCCTACCTTACATAGCAACCCATATCTATGTGTATATCTTTGTTATTTTGTGTTCTGTTGTATTTTGTGTTGTATACATCGTTTAGCTTAATGTACACAAATAACAAATTCTTGAATAAATATTGTTTAAACTAATTACGTCAAAAACAGAAATATCAATCAAATTGGCCTCCACTGTTTCTAAACATTCGTCGTCGGAAAATTGTAACTCCGAAATCGTTAAGATGAAAAAACAACAGGAAAAACAAAAGATGAAATTTATCTCGGACTATGTAGTGGATTACAATGATGCCTCTTCTATGGAAGAATTAAATACCTCTTTGCATAAAGAAAAATTTACTGCCACTGGACCCGATGAAATACATTACCGGTACCAAATTTTAAAACAACTGCGACAATCATCACCTGAACTTTTATTATCAATTTTCAATGAAGTATCGGTGATGGGCCAGTTTCCACCTTCCTGATGAAAAGTAATAATTTCCTTTCCAAAGCCATATAAAGATCACAGCAATCCAAGTAAATACAGACCTATTACATTAACAAGTTGCCTGTGTAAAACCGTGGAAACGATGATCAATGATCAACTTGTGTGGTTTCTGGAATCGAACAATCTACTTGCGCATGTTCAGAAGCCAGAGAAGCACAGTGGATCATTTGGTTAGACTTGAAACGTTTATAAGAAATGCCTTTGTCAGAAAAAGAGCATGTGGTCGCCACCATGTTTGACCTGGAAAAGGCATATGATACAACATCGAAGTTTGGGATTTTAAAAGCTCTTTTAACATGGGGTTGAGAGGGCTTATGCCTCTTTTTATTGAAATTGTTTTAAAGAACAGTATATTTCAAGTTCGTTTTAGGTCTACATTATCCAATCCACACGAGCAAGGATTGGGCGTACCTTAGTTCCGTGATCTGAACGTAGTGGCTACCCCTCTACTTTCAGATTCTTCCCATTCAATTGTGTAGAAAAAGTTCCCACCAAGTTTTTATGGGAACTCAAAACTCGAAAATAGGAATATATATATCAAGCTTTCGCCCTTATTACCGACTGCAATCGATAGTACACGTATATTCTTACATTTGGGCAGAGTTTATTGATCCAAGCTATGTTTTATCCTTTAATTATCGTTATTTGAATACTCGCGAAGCGTCAACAAATGTTTCGAAATCGTCTATGTTTTTGTATAAATATAAAACAGTAAAAACAATAACCCGATAATGGCGCCGAAACGAACAGACCTTTTCATCGATGCGGAATCGGAAATTCGATCGCATTTGCGCAGAGGAGGTTATCAAACTCGATTGCATTCGTACAGAGGAGGTTATCAGCAAAATGCATAAATATCTTTATTATTTAATACATAGAGGATATGGAATGAGTGTTTTTCTCATATAATATTTATGAAACGAGTCTAAGAATTTTCCGTTTGGGCTCGCCAGAGGCTCGCCCAAACGGAATATTCGGACGAGTTTCATAAATATTATATGAGAAAAACACTCATTTCATATTCTATTTATCATATGACACACACACGCACAAATTATTCACTTAGTATGACTTTTTAACCCATCACCTAACTTGAGTTGCAGACGGCACTTGGAAAAAACATCCTCATGTCACTAAACTAAAAATTTTAATTTTTTGCTTCCAAAACATGGGTTATGACCCCTCATTGGAACGAGAACGACACGCTAGTTCCAATGAGGGGTCATAACCTATGTTTTGGAAGCAAAAAGTGAAAACATAAAAAAAAAAATTAATGGCGTTTTTCTTGTATTGCGCGAGACGGTTTTTGCCGTTACGTTAGGTAAAAGATTAATACATAGAGGATCTGTAATGAGTTTCTCTTTGATATAAGATTTATGAAACGAGTGTAGACAATTTTATTTTAGCGAGCCTCTGGCGAGCAAAAATAAAATTGTCGAAACGAGTTTCATAAATCTTATGTCAAAGAGAAACGAATTTCAGATTCTTTTTATCACATGACACACACAAACGAACTTGAACCGATTTATTTTTAACGAGTCTGTGTTCCCGTACATGGAAAAAGAAAATTAACCTACTTTCGCCATGTTGACTGAATGCGTTCAGTACTTCCGCTTTACAAAATAGTTCTCAAAACAAACGGTCTTATTGACATTTAATAAACAGACTGCAACAAAACCCCCATTAGTAATTCAATTGTCAACAATAAGAGAAGCAAATCCAAAGAAGGGATTTGCAATTTCTATATTTTATATACTTTAATCCGAGTCGCTGTCGGACACAATGATGCGCCTACGTTTCTGAGCGGGTTGGGCTGATGATGTTTCTGGGTTATGAATGTGTATTTCAAAGTGCCCACCATAAATGTTGCCTGTGAACATATTCTGTAGTCTACCCGCAAATTGTGTGTTTCGATCAGTGGAATTTGTGTTAGAAATTGACTGGTTTTGAAAAACTACATCTGTGTCCATGGATTTAGGATATTGAGACCTATTTTCAGTTTGAAGATTGGAGTTAGATAACACACGAGAAATTTGTTTATGTTGTTGTTCATTGATATGGCTGTAATTGTTAATTGACTGGATATTCTTGTGTCCTGTGATTTGCATAATCTGGTAAGCAGGGATGTTATTTTCACTAAGTTTCTGAACAAGATGTTTGCGAGCACTGTGATTTGTAAGTTTCTTTTCCGGCGAGAGACCAGCTGCTTTTGCCATGCGCTTCATGATGGAGGTAAGTTTATTTATTCCAATCGGCTGTCTTTTAAACCACTGATCGCCGACATTCATAATATCTTGTTTAGTATGTGTTGCTATATAAAAAGGGTCACTTTCGTCACTGTAACCAGAGGGCCTTAAAAGAGAGTACTTTTTATAAATATTCACAGGACACCTTTCTGGTAAATCAAAGTTACACCACATTCTGGGTGGCACACTTCGAACATCTCTCACATTGTCACCAGGGTGAGTTTTTGTTTGTCTTTCTATAAACTGTAAATATTCCTGGCCATTTGGGTCCTTGTGCAAACTAACATCCCCCAACACATTTTACGGTGCTCATCTGAGCCCCGTAAACCAAAGTGAATAGTGTTTAAAAACCACAAGGAGTTTATTATAGATTCGGGTGTCGAAGAACCCAGTTGACCGCTTTGCCACAAAATGTCAATTTCATTGTCACTTATTGGCTCCGCCTTCTTTTCCCGATTGCCCAAGCCACTTCGTTTCAGTTGTCGTTGTTTGGCCTTCAATATGTCTCCCACTTTCACAAATTCTACACTGCTAACTATTGTGTGGCCATAATTAAAACGTTTTAAATTTCTGTCAATACTGGAAATAAATCCACGTAACGAGCTTGGTTCATATTCAGAGCCGTCAGATTTTCTGACTGACAGGATAAATTTGCATAAAATAACACACAGTTCACTGGGCGGTATGTTGTGAATTTCACGATGCTCATTTATATTATTGCTTTGAAGAAAATTTCTTACTAACTTCATATCATAAAAGGTCTTGCTTAAAGTGTTTTTATTTGTTTCTTTTTCAACAAATCCATCTATATCTGCACCGCTGATATTAACAAAACGACGCTGTTGAGTAGGGCCGTTTGCTTGGCAACGCCAACAGTTTCTTGGCAATCTAGCGTCTCGTGGCGTTCATCATGTAATGGGCTCAAACGTTCTGCCGACAGAGTCACTTCAAAGTCGATACCTAATATTTTCACAGTGTATAACAAGCCTTTTGTGGAATCAATGATCTTAACAATTTCCCCTTCTCCTTTTCCATCTATTTTCACAATTTCGTTCACTCGATAGTTAAGTACACGCGACATGTTTTGTTTGTAAACAATGGAGTGGTACAATATGAATATTAATTAAGTGATGAGGCTTAAAATTCAGCCAATGAAAATCCTTGCAGGTCATATTACACGTGTTCTCATATAGAAGAATATCAGATGGACTTTTTCATTGAACTTTACAATAGTCATGTGATAAAATATAACCCACCCTAAATAGGACAGATAACGTAAATTCTCCCTACTGAAATTATGCAAATTTGACCCAGTCGTATTTTGTTTAGCCAATCAAATTGTCCAGTTTTGAAATTGACCAATGAAAGCTCCCAACTCTAATTATGCAAATTATGAAAATGTGGCCCAGTTGTATTTTGTTCATCCAATCAAATTGTCTAGTTTTGAAATTGGCCAATGAAATTGACGGAAGGCTTTATTTATCACTGATTAATATGAAAACAAAGTATCAAATGTTTTAAAGTGAACAAAACGGACGAGTCATATGATAAAACAATTTATTACATGCCCATGCAGTCTCTCTTATGCAATACGGCGTGCAATACGGATGTGCAATACGGAATTCCGTATTGCACACCAACCTGTTCCAACCGGGACTTTTTTTATGCAATGCGACTGCATAAAGTGCATGGTGTTTACCACCGTTGATAGAAAAGAAAATTAGGTCAGTAGGTGCTTGGGTCATGTAATAAATACAAAACCACATGTATGTTTCAATGAGTCGTTTTGTATTCAATTCGTCAGATGTGCGTAGAAAGAAAACGTCTCGACCTTCGGTCTCGACGTTTTCTTCCTACGCACATCTGACTCATTGAATACAAAACGACTCATTGAAACATACATGTAGTTTTGTCTATTTATTTAATGGAGATTACAAAGACTAATCATTATTTCATGCGACTGTTTGTTATAAAACTTACTACATTCGCTATACATATAGTAGCTTCTGTATTGTTCTCAGCTGAATATGAAAGTAACATTTCTTATTCTTTGTGTGTTTCTTCTTTCAATCAAAATTCCAATTGGTGCCTTCATGGCACGAATTTTCCCAAAGAGGGCAGAAGAGCCCCTGCTTGTAGTGCTGCCCCATGCCGACTAAAGCTAGACTGAATCACTACTGTTAATACTGCTAGGTTCTACCTCTACTGTCGACCTCAAGCTTTTGCCATTACTGTGTAATCACTACTCTACTAACCATTCTTGGGGGCGGGGGACAAATCCGTAGAAAGCTACGGCTCCAACTCTTTCGTCGTCTGAAGATGTGACGACAGAGGAAAATCCTCAAAAATGATTTTGCTCACGCCCCCCCCCCCCCCTCCCCGCCTCAAACAACGAAGTCGTGCACTATAAAATCAGCTGGGTTACAAATTAACGCAAATCAACTAGGTTGAATGAATATGAACTCCATGGGTTATTTTTAATGGAATCTCGACTTCCCGTTTGGGTTCATATTCACACAATTCAGTTGATTTGGATGGATTTTTAACCCAATTGATTTTAGACTGCAAGTGCCACACCTTTCTCTGATAATAAGCCATTTTTTCAAAGAATCCACCAACTTTCAGATGAGGTAATGACAGTCCACACTTCCCATCCTTGTTATAAAATGTTGATCTGCCCTTCTTTCACAATTCTGTATCGGCCATTGTTGCCTATGTCACTTCATTAATGCGTTCCTATACCGTCTTTGTCTTTGGGTTCTGTGAACCTTGTTGTATTTTAGTATTCTGTAATATAAAGCATCTTTACAAATGAGCGACTCCGAACATGGGCATCATGACGACAGCTTTGAAAATGACTTGCGCACAGGAATGCTTTGGGTGATGATCCCAGGTGAATCCGGTACAAATGCTGAAATTTTAATGGTGGGCTGGAGGACGCTAAAAATAATGGCACGCAATCGTCTGGACTGTTTGAAATTGAATGTATGCGCTGTAAGCAGCCTATGGGAGCTTTTTAAAAGTGGTTTCTCCTGTCCTGTGTTTCAGTCTTACCAGGAGAGACTATTCTCTTTGTCTCAGGATGAATAGACCAGAAAAATATATCCAGTTACGCTACTGACACTACTAAAATTTGTTTTGAAAATTCCCTTCTTCTATGTGGATCCTGCTTTGATAATGCGATGGTGGGTTTTCTGTTAGGGCTTTGCGAATCGCACATTTTCTATTCGAATCAAATTTCAAATCGAATCGAGTCTATTGTTCGAAATCGAATTCAACCTACCATCAAATCAGGGGCGTCTTGAAGATGACCGATTTGGGTGAGGGCTGCAAACCTGATTTGTTCCGACTGTGATGGCGCAAGTCCCGACTGATAAAATATTCCAGCTACATCATCAAAGCACGCCTCAGTAAGGATTATGGTTCAAGAACAACTGATCGTAGCCATTTTTTTTATAAACTCTAAATTTGATTCCAATAGTAGTAGTGACAAGTGAGACTGGAAATAGCATGGATGGTGGCATGAGTGTAGTTGTCATTTGTGTTAATACATGTATATTGGAAATTACACTCAGTTTTTATTTATGTAAGTTTAAGTTTAACGTCGCATATTTCTGTAGAATGGCTAACTGTGACCGCAACATGGACACAAAGTCAAGTTTAATCAATCATATATACCAACGTGGCCCATTTTAGACGATTTCCACCACAGGCATTGGTGACTGGGACCTATTCCACAAGTAAAACAGTTCAGATCCAGTTTTTGCGGCAAACTGGAAAACCGAACTGCAAGACCCAGCAAAAAAACGGCACTATGGACTGTCGTACTTGGTCTATCCGGCAAAGTGGTGAATGCGTCGGGTTGTAATTGTCACAGTTTCTCCCATATTGATTCGTCCACCGTACGAGTCAGTAAGGGAGAAATGTGACAACGAGAACACAACAGAGATTAGATAAACTTTATTCATTTGTTACCCTAATTTATGCGTTTTTTTTCTAACTGAATTGGCTTAGCATGTGATTCCCCAGAACCTCAAAGGAGAAATGATCAAAGGGGAGTTAGGCTGAACCCAATGGCGATGCTTACAAACAGGGTTTTTGTGGTGAGTAGTGTCGTACAACCTAATGCGGATATTTTTCCAAGTTACGGGGCCTGTTCTTAACACATAGAAACACTGATCCGAAACTGAGGTTTTTTTCATGTAACCGAACCGGAACCGAATCTGAAAACTCAAAACCTCCCAGTTCTAAACGACAATCGGCAATATCGTGCTGATCCCTTTAAGACTGGGAGCCTGGGATGGCCTATACCTCGGCTTTGCCATGGATAATTTATTGGGTTAGTCCGACTCATATGTCACGGCGGCTTCTTGCTTAGAGCATTGGACTTCAGATCTAAGTGTCACACGTCCGATCCTATCTCACGTCACCTGCGTTGTGTCTTTGGACAAGGCATTTAAGAATGTACAAGTGAGAGCACGATTGCACTGTGTAATAAACCGTACAGACGTAGGCTGTTCACGGGGTTAGTATGTTGGAGTCCGACAGTTACTCGCCGTTGCTCGGTGGTTATTTCCGGACACTACGGCTTCCTCCACCCTCAAAACCTGTTCGACACATGGCTGTTGAAAGTGCCCGTTTAAACGTGAAGGATCAAACCCACATCAACAAATTTGCAACCACCTGTGAAAGTTTCATGTCTGTGTGGAGGTCTTTGAACATACCACTTATCTGGCAATAGCACTCTACCCTACTCTACAGTATGTTGAGAGTGGATTGTAACTAACTCACCGGCGGAGTGGAGTTATCACTCAAAGTATCACTTTCAAATTCTGTAAATATGGACAAAAAACACAAGCAATGTTTCAGCCAACGGACCTCTGGGCTTAACCCGGAGGTCCATTGGCTAGATCTTTGCTTGTGCTTGTTATGCTCTGCAACAAATTTGCAATTGCTGCTTGGATGGAATCTCCACTCTATAGGTAATGTAGTGATAATACACTATACCCTACTCTATACTGCCTGGCGAGACAGCGAATTGGGAGTGGAGCATCCACCACATACCCCCAGCAGTTACGTTCCTAACCATCTACTAGTTTACAAATACCCCTGCTCACGAGTTCCAGTTCTATCTCCTCTTTGTAATGTTCCTACGTTTCGCTAATGAAGTTGCTCGCCCAGAACAGAAAATTTAGTCTCTGATGTTGAAACCACAGGATGTTTTTACCGAACGCCATTGTGCTTTCGATGAGACCTCGTTCAGAACGAATGCAATTTCACTGACGCACTAGTCAGTTATTTGTAATGTTTCTACTTTTTCGCTAATGAAGTTGCTTGGCTGGAACAGAAAATTATGCTTTAGGTGTTGAAACAACAGGATGTTTTTACCGAACGCCATTGTTCTTTCGATGAGACCTCGTTCAGCACGAATGCAATTTCACTGACGCAGTAGTCAATAATTTTTCAAGATCATTCGGGACTGGAGTGGAATAAGTGTTTTCATGTAAACTTGATCGGTTGATATGATCATGCTTATGGAATTTATAATTCTCATATTATTTCAAGCACAAGAGAGCAAAACTCCACCAAAAATAAACTTACATTGTTTTGAGAGAAAGGCACTGTGTTGGACTTCTAGTGGAAGGATGCCATCGGAGGCAACAGCTTGAGAGAAGAAGGACGAAGAATTTAAGAGGAAAGAATCAAACAAAGTTCTGCGGAAATAATCGATGTAATTTGCGCGACTTTATTGTTAAACTTCTGACGTTTTCTCACCAATTATGCTACGAGAGGAAGGATTTGTGAACTCTCTGTACCTAAGAAGAAAGTCTATCGTCTATCTAGGGGGCGCGGTGGATCAGTAGGTAGAGGTGCAGGCTGCTAGCCGAGAGGTCCTCGGTTCGAATCCCACCTGCGGCAACCGCGTTGTGTCCTTGGGCAAGACACTTCTCCCCCATTGCCCACGTGGGGGCACGGTGACGTTGTGTACTAAGGCGTAGTGCACGTCGATGGTGCACTGTCTTCAGCCAATGCTAACTCTGCTTGTGTGGAGTTAGTATGTTGGGGAGCTGACAGTTGCTCGCCGTTGCTCGATGGTTCTCTCCCGGTACTCCGGCTTCCTCCACCCGTAAAACTGTCGAGGTCATGATTAGCCATTGTGCAGAAATATGTGACCTTAAACACCAATAAATAAATAAATATATATATCGTCTATGTCGTACTGTCTATTTCTACGACAATCAAGTTACCGTTTCAGCGGGTGTTTTCTGAATAGGTTCATACTCTAAAGCGCCCGTTTTCGAGGAACCGAGCGAATCTAGGTAGGACCAGACATAAATTAATCTTTCAGCCAAATAAGCCCCCAAATGCTGTGGAATTAAAGGACAAGCACTAGCTCGTTGTGTAAATAGTCTACAAGACTTTGTCGTAGTCAGAGGTCGGGACAGCGTCTGAGATAGCTAAGAGTAGCTAGGACTAGATTAAATGCTAGTGTGAGGGTATCCATGCACAGCCAGGGATAAGGAGTCTATGTTAACAATGGGAGGTAGAATGGTCAGAGGTAGGCGGTAATGAGGACTCGGGGAGAATCCAAACCCGTTAAACAACCTTTAGGATCGTTGTCGGGTTCGTTTCAGTACTTTTAGGGTTTGTCGGCTCTATTTCGGTAATTAGTTATACTCTCATACAGCCTATCAATTTATTTATTGGTGTTTGAGGTCACAGTCGGTATCTTTGGCTATATCATGACCATAACACCAATATGTGGTCAAGTTTAGTCTGTCGTCTATACCTATGTTGCCCACTTTAGAGAACTTCCTCCCTATGCGTTAGTTACGGTACCCTGGTAGGCCTATACTAGTAACGCCTGACCTGATTATCACAGTAACAAGCACCAGTATGGTATAAAAGGGTCTTTGAGCACAGTAAAATCCGGTTTTTTGACTCAGGTAATTTCTCGCGATTTTCGAGCTTGTTTTCTCGAGAAATCGACTGTGTCTGATACAAGCACACTTTAGACTTCACACCGTCGTTTCACCCAATTATACCCAATTATCACTCAGTTACACCCAATTAAACCCAATTAACACCCAATTAATACCCAATTAATAAAAACGTCAAAAAAATTATTTTTTGGGGTGAATTCTAGGAACAAGACTATAGTGTGCCGATCGAACCCGTTACTTCGTCGGATAGTTTGAGATCGTTCAGTGTCTGAGTGAAGAATGTCTATATTGTAGCATTATTTAGGAAGAGACTATAATGTCATATTATTTTGAAATAAAGGATACCACGTGACATCAGGGAGTGCCTCTCGACGTCACGCGGCAGTCCAGGAAAAACGATCTAGAACTGTAGTCGCATGCCTAGGAGCTCTGGTGCCCGAATTTCATGTGTAGTTTTGATGATCCATTATATAAAGAATTCAAGGTTATATGTTCGTTGTCCCTCTTTCCAGGAATACAGATAAAGAATCCATAAATAATTATTGTAGCACTCACTCTACCAAGGAAACGATACAGTTGGTGGCAGAGGTCGGACTTATTCGTGTTTTTGTGTTGGGAAAAACTGTACAATTGTTTCAATTCTTATACCACAGCCAGTGATAGATAAACGATGGAACAGACTCAACCTAAGAAGGACTTAGAAGAATTCCTTGTGAGTGGAAATCAAAAGACTAATGCAGGCTATAAGTGCGATTTCACAGGATACACAGGAGACAGGAAGTGCGATTCGACAGGAGATGCAGGAGTTACCGGGCGCAAAATAGCCAGTGGAGACACTGCTATTCAGAGGAGCATTGGAGCCACCAGAGAGGTTGAGCTTGACAGAACGTATGGTCCAGCAGCAAATGGCTGGAACCATTTTGATGCTATCACTCCTTCAGGTAAGGTTCGTTATGATTATAACATGTCTACACCTGTGAGCTCTGACTCCACAGTGGAGAGGTATGAACGACAGGAACCTTATACGGGCATGCGCAATCCAGCAAGACGTCTGGAAGTTCCTACTCCAGTTCGAAGCATGGATATGCCCCACAGAGAAGAAAACGTGAGTCCTCTGACACAGGAGACAGACACCTGAAACTATCGCATGTCAACATGGACTACAGTTTGGCGCCTGCTATGAACTGTGACCATCACGGGCGCCAACGAAGCGAACTGAGGAAAGGTTTGCGTCATCAAAGCACCTTGTCAGACTATGACCAATTAAATTGGGATAACTCTGCTAGAGGTTCTTTGGCTGAAACACGACAGTTTGGAAAAGATTTAACATCCCGCACCATACCAGCAATACCAGATCAGTGGTCTCCAAAGTTCTGTGAAAGTTCACGTGGATATTCAAATCAGCGTGTTACTGGAGACCCTCAACACGGAACAGAAAACAAAAAGTGGTTGATATTTAGCATTACGTGGCTGGGATTGTTACTTTTGTGTGCTTTCTTGGTAGAAGGAATGTGGTATATGTATCCCGACTGCGCAGCTGTGAAGATTCACAACAATACACCATGACAGGCCTTATGGGGATAATAACCAGCATCCTGATATCGGCAATAATTAAACTGGTCAAGAATATACCCAACGAGCCTGGTCCAGTGAGTAATAACCAGAGTAAACAGCCTTATTGGGCACATACGGAACATTATCCTCGCGTTTCCGGAACACATGAAAATCTACATGCTACAGATCATGAACTCTCGATGAATCTGAACTTTTCTGGTGATCATTGTCGTCACACATGTTCAGACCACAGGAAATACGCTGGACGAGATGTCAAGAGGATGGAGGTGCCTGTGACACGAACATTTCAGGGCGCCAATGGTGATATCTGGTCTGAGTTCATTATTCACTTCGATAATGTTTCCAAAATAAATGACTGGGATGACGAGAGGAAAAGAATTATGTTCTTTCTTACCCTAAGAGGTCAGGCAGAATCATATGCGAATGGACTTCCGGTGGTGATGAGGAATAATTGGGATAAATTCATAAAAAGTATGGAGGAATGATTCGGCCATTCAGCTTTGAAGGAAGCGTACGAAACAGAAGTAAGATCAAGTTTCGAAAATCAGGTGAGAGTCTGAGAGATTTGGGGCAGGCCATTGCCGATTTATACAGGAGAGCATATCCACGAAATCCGGATATAGTAGAAGGGAAGTCTCTCAAAGCTTTCCTTAACAAGTGTGGAGACGAGTCTTTCCGGCTGATGGTAAAAAGGACGAGGCCGCAGACACTTCGTGATGCTATACAAAATGCTATAGAAGAGGAAGCATTTATTGCTAGTGAGCAAGATTATAGATCGCAGGCATCTGGTAGGAACCGAGTTCACATAATTGAACAGGATGAAGAGAAGCGTGTGGACTGGCCAAAAGTAGGAACTAATCGACGGAGAAGATTCCGCCGTAGACGAGAAAGGGGCAATATCGGCGGCAAGAGTGAGAACGCATATCGATCAAAGAGCCAATGTGGTTATGGACAGAAGTTATCGGAGTTACCAGAACAAGGAGACAAAAATGCTTTAAATGGACAAGGACAACCCCTGTAGGCCGAGTAGGTGTCCAGGCAGGAGTAAGGCCTGAGACTGGAGATTCAGCGGGAAGACAGTGCAGAACCTGTGACGCTAGTAAAAGCGAACATGTTGATTTGGCGAGTAGCGCCTCACAGAGGGCTGCAGTAGAAATTCGCCATTGTGACGAAAAGCAATGGATTGGGCGGAATGTTTGTTCGTGGCCACGTTGAGGGAACTCCTGTGGTTTGGCTCATAGACACCGGAGCTAGGAGAACATTCTTAACCGAAGATACTTTCTACAAGATTCCAGCTGGAGAAAGGTCTCCTTTAACAGCATTGAAAAAGTCAATTTGAGTGGCGGATGGTAGACCTATGGATGTTTTGGGAGTTGCACGATTGAATATTGTGTTTGGCAACATAGTGACTATCATGGACGTAGTTATTGGTGGAGTCAGGACAAATTTGCTTGGCCAAGATTTCTTGGAGGAAAATAGCTGCAAATGGGACATGGATGAAAGGACATTGACTATTTGCGCTACTAAATGTCCCTTGCAAAAAGATGACGGAGTACCAAAGTCAAGTAGGCTGGTATGTTTGGAGACTGTCACTATCCCTTCAAAGCACGAAGCTGTCCTCAAATGCGGTATAACCAGGAAAGGAAATGATGTTGTCACATAGGGTGTGGTGAGTCCCGAAATTAAATTTATGGAAAGATACCACCTTGGACTTGCACGAACTATTGGTAGTTCAGAATCTGGCACAGTATTCGCTCGTGTTTGCAACCCTAATGAGGAGGATGTTGTTGTATACAGGCATTCACATGTTGCCCTGTTCACTCCAATATATAGTGTTAGGGAGTTGTTTGATCCGAGGGACTACAGTGGGGTGAACCATGTCAAAGAAAATGTGTCTGAATCGACTGAGGTGCCGATACATTTGCAACAGGTATATCAAGACGGATGTGAACACCTGACAAAAGAACAACAACATAAGTTGAAGGACTTTCTGATAAGAAGATCAAAGAGTTTTTTGACAGGGCCATGTGACCTAGGACGAACGAAGATTAGGCGTCATGAGATCAGATTGACTGATCCGACCCCTATTCGAGAACCACCAAGGAGAATACCAATTTCAAGAAGGGAAATTCTGGATGAAGAGATTAGGAAACTGGAAACAGCTGGGGTGATTGAAAAATCAATTAGTCCCTGGTCCGCACAATGTGTCTTGGTAAAGAAGAAAGATGCGTCTTGGCGACTATGTGTGGACTACAGGAAGCTTAATGAGAAAACAATAAAAGATAGCTACCCTATTCCTAGAGTGGATGATAATCTGGACACTTTGAGCGAAGCCGAGTGGTTTTCATCGTTAGACTTGGCTATGGGATATTATCAGATTCCCATGGCTGAAGAGGATAAAGAGAAAACCGCGTTTGCAACACCTCGCGGAGGTCTTTATCAGTATGTGACCATGGCAATGGGCCTCTGCAATTCTCCGCCAACGTTCGAGCGCATTATGGAAAGGGTCCTTCAAGGACTTCAGTGGCATATAGCTGTTCTGTACCTGGACGACATCATTGTGTATGGTAAAGACGTGGATGACCATCTTCAAAACTTGGACCGCCTTTTGGATCGACTGGACGCGGCGGGGTTGAAGTTAAAACCCAAAAAGTATCGTTCCTATGACATGTAGTGTCCCGTAGCGGTGTGGCGGCCGATCCGGAAAAGATCAAAGCTATAAAAGACATCCCTAAGCCCTCTACCGTCCGTGACGTGAGGATTTTCCTGGGCTTGACTGCATATTACCGGAAGTATGTGAAAGATCGACTGGACGCGGCGGGGTTGAAGTTAAAACCCAAAAAGTATCGTTCCTATGACATGTAGTGTCCCGTAGCGGTGTAGCGGCCGATCCGGAAAAGATCAAAGCTATAAAAGACATCCCTAAGCCCTCTACCGTCCGTGACGTGAGGATTTTCCTGGACTTGACTGCATATTACCGGAAGTATGTGAAAGATTACGCAAAGATAGCTAAAACGCTATATGAGCTTACTGGGAAAGGAAAAACTTTCAAGTGGAGTCAGGATTGTGACAGTGCATTTCTGAAGCTAAAACGGTGTCTGGCGGAGCCTCCGTTGCTTGGGTATCCCTCCGTGGAACCTTCATCCTGGACACTGACACAAGCGAATTCGCATTTGGAGCAGTTTTATCTCAGGTACAGGGCGATGTTGAAACTGTTATTTCATATATCGAAACCGGAACGTAACTACTGTGTGACAAGGAAAGAAATGTTGTCGATACTATATTTTGTGCAGCACTTCAGACATTACCTCTTAGGAAGGCAGTTCCTGTTGAGAACGGATCACGGATCACTAACCTGGCTTCACCGGTTTAAAGAATCTGAAAGTCAAATGTGTAGATGGTTGCAGACTCTTAGTCAGTTTGACTTCAGGATAAAGCACCGGCCGGGTAGACGACATACTAACGCCGATGCCATGTCCAGGTTAGGTGTTCATGACAAAGTAATATGTGGGCAGTGTCATCTATTTTCTAACTTTCAATATGATGGCCCTAGTGAAACTGATGTAACTGAATTGAGGAAGAGTCCGAGTACTGAAGACAGATCTCCAGTACACTGGAGTTCACCTGACCGGAGTCTGATAGACCGGAGTCCAGGAGACGAATTTCCAGTGGACCAGGGTCCAGTTGATCGAAGTTCTGAGGACCGTAGTCCCATTAGAAGTCAACGAATGGAACAGCGCTCTGTGGAATATCTTGGGTGTGATAACGCTAATGCCGTTGGAGCAACTCCTGTTCGTATACAAAGTGGTACCAGAAGTAACGAAGAGAGTGATGAAAGACCACTGGATAGGAGTGTAACCCATGATAGTATTTCTCTGGAAGGCAACAAGACAAGAGGGAGTAAGGCCAACCGACCACGACTGAGCAAGCCTAACAAGCAGCCGGTTACAGGATGTGAGAACTGGACCGAAGTCTTCATAAGACGTGAACAGATGGCTGATGCTCACATAGGTCCAATGTTATCTTGGATTGAAGAAGGCCGACAGAAGCCAGAGTGGACAGAAATATCGCATATGAGCCCCCCCCCCCCCCCCCCCAAGTTAAATTTTGGGTAGCGAGATGGGAGTTGCTTAAAGTGAGAAAGATTGTTTTATGTTGTTTATGGAAAGATAAAGAATCATCTAGGTGGCGGATAGTAACTCCGGGTTCCCTTCGGACAACAGTGTTGTGGCAATTGCATAGTGCATCGGTGTCTGGACACCAAGGAATACAAAGGACTTGGTCCCGAGCGCGAATGTGCGTTTATTATTGGGAGAATATGCACTCTTCAGTTGTGGAGTATGTGCAGTATTGTGATATCTGTAAAGAGAGGAAGGATCCTCAGGTGAAAAAGAGACATGAGATGTGTTCTTATAAGGTCGGGGTCGTTTTGAACGAGTAGCGATGGACATTGCAGGACCTTTCCCAAAGACAGACTGTGACAACCAATACATTTTAGTTGTGCAGGACTACTTTTCTAAGATTGTGAAAATAATTCCCATGAGTGACATGAAAGCTGAAACAGTGGCAGAATTCATTTTCCGTAGGTGGATACGTCATTACGGTTGCCCTATGGAGGTGTTTTCTGATCAGGGCACACAGTATGAGAGTGCAGTATTCAGAGGATTGTGCGAATTACTTGAAATTGACAAGTGCCGAACTACACCTCTCCATCCTCGTTCAGATGGTATGGTTGAACGAATGAACAGGACAATACAAGCAATGCTAGCCAAGCTAGTAAAAGAGAATCAACGAGACTGGGACTTAAAATTGGACTATATCTTGATGGCTTACAATAGTACGCCACATGATAGTACAGGCTTTACACCGTTCAAAATGGTATACGGAAGTGAAATGAGCGTTCCAATGGATATTTTCAGTAAGAAGATAGTGGAGGAAGATAGTGGCAGTGTGTCCGGTCTGGTGAAACGAATACAGGACGATTTAGAATTTGCATATGCTTTAGCTCGCGAGAAGACGGCAAAGACCGCGATGAGACAAAAGAAGCATTATGACTGAGGGGTTAAGAATATTATTTTCAAAGAAGGCGACATTGTGCGTGTGAACCAGTATAGGAAATGTAAGAGTCGGTCAGCAAAGCTTGACCGATTTTGGACGGGCCCATGGGTTGTGGTGCACAAACTTTCTGATGTGATTTACCAAGTCCAGCATTCTGCTAAAAGTGCCCCACTTGTTGTTCATGGAGATAGACTGAAACCTTACAATGGGACTAAGAAGGTAACTTGGTTCAAGAAGAATGGACAGTCGGCTAGTGGCGTTCCTGCAACTCCTACAGTTGAATTAACACTCCGTGATATACAGTTCAGGAGTCTTTCCGATGAGGGTCCAAGCTGACGGGAGTCTCGCTGATCAGAGACCGGGCGACAGGAGTCTGATGGGCCGGAATCCAGGAGACAAGTCTCCAGTGGACCAGAGTCCAGTCAATAAATGTCCGGTGGCCCACGATCCCGTGGATAGGTGTCCAGTGGACCCGTGTTCACATGAAATGAGCCAAATGGACCGGAGTCCGGGAGACGAGTCTCCAGTTGACCGGAGATGGATAGGTGAATCCCCAGCTTACCAGAGGTATTTCGGTGACAGACAAAGCCAGAGACGTCGTCCAGGCCGCAGGAGATCAAAGGGGGAGCAAGAACTACTATCAGAGCATGACACAACGTCGGAAAGAGCAAGTGGTGTAGAACGGGCGCAGATGGGCGTGAAATCAAGAAGCGGCAGCCATTCTCTCCATGTGTGGGTAGAACTAATCGAGTGGATGCCGAAGAGGGAAACGTCACGTTCAGTGATCAGCGAAGCGATAAGGTTTCCATGGAAACGGTGCCTTCTACACTCAGCGGTGTGTCCGGAATCTCCAGTCAGACTGTTTGTAGGAATCGAAAGTGTGAGGAAGGAAATTTGTCATTTAGAATGCCGTTTGTTTGTGAAGTTTGTGGAAAGGATTTTGTAAACCGTCGAAACAGACAGAGACATTGTTATGCAAAACATTCATCCAGAGTGAAATATGTACAGTGTTCGGAATGTGGTGAACGTTTTATGAGGAAACATTTTTATTAAGAACATTTGATTCGAAAGCACAAATGGGACTTGGATCTAGCTCGGAGGGAAGTGCTAGGAGGTATATGGAGAGAAACTGATAGGGAGTAGTATACCAGTTTTCGTCGCGGCCACGTGTCCACTCCTAGAGAGCAAGTGCGTGTTCAAAGTTACCGGAGTCCAGGTGTTAGTAGTCCAAACAGGGACGATCGTGAGCATCAGAAAAAGCGTTGCAGGAGAGAGACCGGAGCAGGTGATAGGCGAGGCAGGGGGACTACTGGACGAGACCACTGGAGAGTGCGTGAAACAACACCGGACACGAGTCGAGAAAACTCCTGTCGAGTGGACGATGAGTGCAACATGTTTACCGGAGAAAGCGACACATCCTCTGGGGACAGCAGGTTGATTACTGAACCAGACTTCCCTTTATCGTCTGGAGAAGTGGATGCTGTGTTTAATGTTTTGGACATTGGCAGTGATGACCTTTGCAGAGGAGAAGACGAAGAGCCCACTGAGTGTGTTTCACTGGAGTCATCGAGGACTCCACCAGTTGTTGAAAGTTCGGGACAAGAAGGAACAAAAGTTGAGCAATCGACAGCGCATATTGGAATCAGTATTGCAATAAAGACAATCACTAACCCCGATGGCAATAAAGAGGTTACTAAGGCGTATGCAGTGAACTATTCTGAAGGCACAGACTTAGAGAGAGTTGACTTTTGTGGAATTGCCCGCCATATTATTAAAGAGATGATGGAAGCTACTAGGTGTAAGCAGGAGGCACAGGGACACGGGACGATGGTGAAGTGTAAGAACTGTGCGAGACATTCCATTTTTTTAATATTTTCATAAATACTTGTGACATCCATTCATTTATTTTCTGTTTTTCATGAACAAGGGGCGTTCATTCTTATAGGGAGGGGGGATATTGTAGCATTATTTAGGAAGAGACTATAATGTCATATTATTTTGAAATAAAGGATACCACGTGACATCAGGGAGCGCCTCTCGACGTCACGCGGCAGTCCAGGAAAAACGATCTAGAACTGTAGTCGCATGCCCAGGAGCTCTGGTGCCCGAATTTAATGTGTAGTTTTGATGATCCATTATATAAAGAATTCAAGGTTATATGTTCGTTGTCTTTCTTTCCTGGAATACAGATAAAGAATCCATAAATAATTATTGTAGCACTCACTCTACCAAGGAAACGCTACAATATTGATATATTTAGTGTGACTAGTCAGAGAACAGTCAGTTAATATGGGAGACATCGAATCAGTGTACATGCATTTGACATTCCAATGCCCCTGCAGTGAAGACGTACAAAATTTGGTATATCCACTGCCCTTCCTGAATGTTGTAAACCTTTTTGTCGGCGCTGTTGAAGGTCCACAGCTTGCATGTTTCTACAACTATGAGCAGAACGTGTTGTTACACTGTAAACACACGCTGTAATAAGTAGTCTGGTCGCCGTGTTTCATGTGTTTGAAGGTTCAGCTTGCAAAGGACCGAACACGTGCATCATGTTTTTAAATAAACTTTGTTTTCATAATTTGAGTTGCTCTTATTGTTAGATGACAAACGCTACTTACTATAAATTCCAATCAAACTTTGGATTCATCATCACCTGCGATCTCGAGCAAGCATCTAACAATCTCAGTGAAGTCATTAACAACACTCTTGATGAGATTTGTCCCAAACAGACGGTTAAACAGCGGGCCAACAGAATAACTGAAACCACACTCCAAATAATAAAACAAAAAAGAAAGGCCTTCCGTGCATACAAATCAGAAAAAAACTTCCAACTAAAAAGGTCGAACTTAAAGCTGTGTATAATCGCCTCCACGGCGAAGTTAAAAAAGCAATAGCAAACGACAATCGCGTGAAATGGGAAAAAGCAACGGAAAATCTAAATGGACCCAGGGAGCCTAAAAAGTTTTGGGATACTTTTAAAACCCTTACTGGACAAAAACATAAAGACGCCAACAGTAAGATCAGCGATGGAACTATGGCCCTGGATGACAAGTCGAAGGCTGGCGCCTTCGCTGAGCTCCTTAAGAAATATCATCGCCCTCATGAGGGCGACAGGTTTGATGACGAGTTCAAAGAAAAAGTAAACAAATATGTTCAAGACAACAAGACAACGTTTAACGACGCCAACTTCAGCCAAACGCCCGAGGAGGAGATGGTCATGAACTCACGGAACCGATAAGCCAAGAAGAAGTGGCTAGCACAATTAAAAAATGTAAGTATTCTTCTTCCCCAGGAGGGAACTAGGTCTCATACAAAATCCTGAAACAATGTCCCAATACTTTTTTCGGTAGACTCACTAACCTCCTGAACTGCTGTCTCTCTTGTGGATACTTCCCAAAATGTTGGAAAGTAGCTACAGGAGTCATGATACCTAAACCCGACAAAGACCTTACCAACCCTTCTAACTACCGCCCAATCAGCTTGCTTAGCTGTGTTGAAAAAATATTTGAGCGGATTCTCACTACGATGCTTCGCAGTTATCTCGAATCAATCAGCTTTTTCAACAAATGTCAAAGAGCGTATAGGAGTCAGAAAGGGGGAATCTATAGACATATATAGACTGGTCGATTATATGACAACAGCATTTTATCAAAACGAAATCGGAACAGCGCTTTTCTTGGATGTAGAAAAAGCGTTCGACTCGGTATGGCACAATGGCGTGAGATATAAACTAGCGAAAATGGGATTACCCACTAAAATTCTGAGGATCATATCATCATTTCTAACTGACGGAAAAATCAAGGTGAGGGTTAATCGCGAGGTGTCAGAGGAAGTAATACTCGAAGCGGGAACACCACAAGGGGCGGTTTTAAGTCCGCTTCTTTTCATAATATATGTGAATGACATAGAAAAAACAGGGAAAAACTGTGTTGAACTATCGCAGTTCTCAGACGACAAAGGCATTCGGACGGCCAGCAGGTCCCGAAACATAATTTAAAATCGTCTACAGGATACCATTCGCGATCTTGAGAGCTGGTGCGCCCTGTGACGCATCAAACTCAATGCCGCCAAAACTCAAAAAGTTACGTTCTTCAAGAAGCAAAGGAAAAAAACCAGTCCCCAGTATCGATCTCCAGTTATACGATCACAAATTAGAAGCAAGCAAAGAGGCCAAATTTTTGGGATTTATCCTTGATAGCAATCTCAGTCTAAACAGTAACGTAAACTCCATTACGGTTAAAGCTACTAAACGTATCAATTTTCTGAAGATGATCAGAGGTAGAAAGTGGGGAGCAAACAAAGATGTGCTTCTCAAACTCTACAAAACATTTATACGTCCGGTACTAGAATACGGTGCCATAATAACAAGTGACCCGAGCAAAACCAACATTCAGAAGCTACAGAGGGTTCAAAATTATGCCCTTCGTGTGGCACCATGCAAACCAAAATGGACACCGATAAAAGAACTTCACGAGCTAGCAGAAATAGAAACAATTGATACGCGATTAAAAGACCTACAAAACAAAACCCCCAACAGACTCTATGATAGTGAATTAATGGTTGAGCTGAACGAATACTGATCCCTTAACAGAAAAACAAAATAAGTTTCCAGAAAATAAAAAAAAATAAATAAAAACAAAATTAAACAATATAACTAAATTGCGTGGTGTCAGTGAGGATTGCCTCGCTACTCATTGAGAACTTTAGGATAGAGTCTGTGAGTACTGCCTCGCAACTCTGCTGAAGCGCGATTGAAATGCGTTTAATAAGCTCTATATAACAAAACCCTCCACATACTCCAGGATACTGAATCAATGGTGAAGCTGAACGAACACCGAACCCTTAACAGAAAAACAAAATAAGCCACAGTAATTTAAAATTACTCAATAGAATTAAACTGCGTGGAGTCAGTGAGGATTGCCTCGCTACTCATTGAGATCTGTAGGATTGAGTCTGCGAGGATTTTCTCGCAACTCTGCGTATGGAGAGTTGGCTCCGAAGAAACACACCCCTTACCCCATCCATAGCAACAATCACACAACAGTCAGAATATACAATAGCGGATACCTATCTTTCTCTCTACCTATAACTTTTCTAATTGAACATTCTCAAATTTTCTTGCAACATTCTTATCAAGAAGACGCATGGAAATGGTAGACAAAGCGTAGGAGGAATTGGTGCAACCTACCTTTCTGCAACATACACAAGAAACCACCAAACACCAGGCAAGGATTGAAACAAGCTTGTCTGGCTGGGAACGAGTGTACATTCTATATAAATAAACATTTGAATAAAGATTTAACAGCCCTTTTAAGGGCTTGAGGGTGTGTGTCTGTGAGAGGGTGTGTTTTTTTTTTGGGGGGGGGGGGGGTTGTTTTGTTGTTTTTTTTGTTTTGTTTTGTTTTGTTGGGGTTTTTTGGTGGGCGGGGGGGGGGGGGGTGGGCGGGGAGGGGAGGTCATTTGGAATTCCCGAAGGATAACCAGATACCTCATAATCACATACGGCATCCTATCTCCCAGAAGGCTTGATGGATGACTCCCGGTTTTTCAAACTAAACTGTTGGAGCTTTCTCCACTCCTTTTTTGTAACCGCTATGGTCATATACTGGGGCCGCCACCAAACCGGCGTTGCTGTTTGGTTTTCTTTTCTCTTCTTCCCTTAAATTTGCCATCGCACAACATTATATTCTGGATCGCCACCATGGTGGGACTCAAACCTCTACCATCGCCGAGCTGGAACTGAATAGAGCCCACTCTCTAATAGTCTTAATGGCGTTGAGGGATTGACTATTGACAATCTATCACTCCAACGTAAACTGCCGGGAATTCTAACCGCGCGCATACCCCCTCAGACCCATTTGAGGCAATAGGAAAGCTAGGGCTGTGTGATCCAAGCAAAATAAAATAAGGTTAACAGGGTCGCAAGGGATTTGTAAATCCCACATCGTCCCTGCGCGCCTGCGGCGCGCTAAAACCTTTCATTCATTCATCATCACTTGACAAATCTAGTGCTACTTGTCACATATGCCAATAAGTATAAAACATGTCCAAACGAGCTACAGTAAAGTACCCATGTGGTGAATGTGGACAGAGTTGCCATCTCACAAACTGTTTGTTTTGTGGAATGATTTTGAGGCAGGACTTGCGAGAATGGAACAGGTAAGCTGCTATAGAAAATTTAAACAACATTATAATATTGAAACATGAACCTGAAACTAAGAAAATACTCCCCCTAACGTAACCCTTTAGTAAGTTTACCCAACGCTGATAGCAGATGACACTTGCAACAAAAATTCTTGCAGAATTAAAATTTTCCATGTTTGGTCTCACAAGCATAGCTGCTGACCCTTCATTGGAACGAACAAAAGAGGCTTGTTACAATGAGGCGGCCATAAGCTGTTTTAATATAATGCAGCAAAATTGTGAAAGTGTGTGTGTGTGTGTGTGTGGGGGGGGGGGGCTCCATTTTTTCCAGGTAACCACGGAGGTGTAGGATGGAAAATATGCTTTTAAGGGTACGATGGTGGGGGTTGACCATATTGGAGGGAGGGGGTATTCTGTCATCGCGTATGTCATGAATACAGAATATCTCAATATATAAAGTGTGCAGCGACGCTGGCAGCATTATGTTGCTAACTTTGTTAGAACCAATTCTATCTCACACAGTCAATATGATCATATTGGGGGGAGGGGGGGGGGGTGGTATTCTGTCATGAATACAGAATATCTCAATATATAAAATGTACAGCGACGCTGGTAGCATTATGTTGCTAATTTTGTTAGGACCAATTCTATCTCCTACAGTCAATATGACCATATTGGAGGGAGGGGGGTATTCTGTCATCGCGTATGTCATGAATACACAATATCTCAATACATAAAGTGTGCAGCGACGCTGGCAGCATTATGTTGCTAATTTTGTTAGAACCAATTCTATCTCACACAGCTAATGTACACTCTTAAAAAATTTGGTTCTATCGTGGGTTTGATCAAATCCACATAAATTAGATTAGAACCATATGGATCCGAACGTCATCGATTGACCACATGTATTCGTAGCCCAGACAAGTTCTGAGTAATGAAATTACGAGTTTTCGACCTTGCGACGTGGGGGCAACAATAATTATAATGGAAGATGCCATTAAATACACCTTTGGCCTCATTATTCTAGGGCGTTTGTTCTGCTCAAATCCAAACTTGATTACATATCTGTGACAATCACAGATATGTAACCAATTTTGGATTTGAGCAGAATCAAAGCAAGGAAAAATGAGTCCGAAAGTGTATTTAATAGCGCCCAAAATTATAATTTTTCTCGTTTCACGTCGTAGGGTCGAAAACTCTTAATTATATTACTCAGAACCAGCCTGGTCTATGAGGACAAGGACATGTGGTCAACCGATATCGCTCGGATCCATATGGATCCAATCTAATTCATGCGGATCTGATCAAACCTACATCAGAACCAAAATTTTAAAGCGTGTATGTCACGAATACGGATTTCGGCTCTTTCCAATTTTCTGTCTGCGCATAAGTAGTAGGCAACTATGTTACTTTAACAACCTAGAGTAAATGTTTGGTCTTGACTGGATGATTCACTGCCATAAAATCATTTTACTGCAGGGTATTATCAATGTGTTTTCTATCTTTTTGTGTGTGGGTGAGGGGTGGGGGGGGGGGGGGTTAAAGGGTGTTCGGGAAGTCCACACAAAAAATGAAGAAGTTGTAAGACGTGTTACAACGGGAAACATTACTTCTGAGAGATCGGCATGTTACTGTTGGTTCACGTAAAATGGGTAATTTGTGGAGGATCTAGT
Source organism: Pictodentalium vernedei (assembly GCA_031216915.1). NCBI lineage: Eukaryota > Metazoa > Mollusca > Scaphopoda > Dentaliida > Dentaliidae > Pictodentalium > Pictodentalium vernedei. The sequence goes on along the minus strand of CM062297.1, from coordinate 225,858,813 downwards.
GTCTAAGCACATATTAGAACAATGCCCATTTGAAAAAAATGTGAAGCCCGTTAAAACTACAGCAGATGGTAACTGCTTGTTTAATGCAGCGTCTTTACTGATAAGTGGAAATGAAATGTTAGCAAGCGAGCTGAGATACAAAACAACCCTAGAAATGTTTATAAATAAGAAAGAAATAATGAACACCCAGATGTTCAGATTCAGAATTTTATTAACCTTAGTCCCCCCCCCCCCCCCCCCCCTACGAGGAGTCGTTGGGTGACTGTTCCAATAATGGAGAATATTCCTCAATCTGGACAATGATTGCTCTATGTAATGTTTTGAACTGTTGCATTCAATCAGTGTATCCTGCAACAAATGGCTGTGATCTTGCTTTTAAAACATTAAATGTAACACTTACTGCAAACAAACACAAACATGGAGCACCATGTTTTAAAATAATGTGGACATCAACAAAGTCCTATTCTGGCAGCGTTTGGTTTCCCAATCATTTTGTGCCTTTAGTTGATGCAAATAATGTACATTCTCCTACAGTGCCTGTATGGTGCACAGTTAAACATTCCACCCCAGTGCAAAATTCTAAAGTTAAACCCACTGTCAATAAAACTGTGTCAGATGATTCTAAAAAAGCCAGAGGAAGTAAAAATTGACGCTCAAAGCAGTGCATATCAGGCAAATTCAATTTCACCCAACCTTCCTTCTGCACCTCAATTGAAGTCTAAAGTTAAGTCTACAATACATGTATGGTGCACAGTGAAACATTCTTAAGTTAAGCAAAGTGTCAATAAAACAGTGTCTGCTGCTTCCGGGAAGCCAAAGGTAACAACAATTGAAGCTCTAAACAATGCATATCAGGCAGCTCCTATTTCACCCAAAGTTCCTTCTGTATCAAAATTGAAGTTGCCAGCGAAATTTAAAACTGTGCATTGTGGAACAAAAGATACCAAAGTACCAAAGGTTATTAAATTAAATGCAGATAAACGTTTTACTGATGTACATTCAGTAACAAGCGGAGAAACAAAGTATAGTGACCTGTCAAGTTTACCAAGTTTATCAAATGCATGCAAAAAACCAAAGATGAGTGATAGTCATAGTCATTTAGATAACCAAACTCCCAGTGAAATATCCGAAAATATTTCAAACTTGAATGACTATATTTCTGTTTCGGATGACGTTCCAGCTTTCCTGAAGAAATCATCCCCCATTCGCTCAAGTTTCAGCAGTTCTGACAAAAAAGCATCTAACAATCAAAATAGCTTTTCCAATCTCCAGAAGTTATCACACCCTGGCAGTTTGGATGATGCATTCGGAAAATATCCTAGGTTTGCGACATTCTTCGAGAGCAGACTCAGAGAGTTGTTGTGGAACAATGTATGCATGCCTAATCAAAAAGGAATTACGGAAACGCTCTGGACAAATAATAATTGTGAGAGCATCAATCGTGTCTTTAAGCAAGTCGTAGAATTGAAACCACAAAAGCTTTCACAGTTAATTCCAAAGCTGATCTCTGTGACAAGGTTGCAGATGATAGATTTACGGCATGCATTATATGGATCTGGCAATTATATACTTTGCCCCACTGTAAAATATTACAAAATTAAAAGAAATATTTGGGTATCGAAAACAGAAAAGGAGAAAGATGAGTTAGTGAGGGGGTGGGGTGGGGAGTGAGCTATCACTAATTCCACGAAGGTCCCGAAAGTTGAGAGAAAGAGTGGTTATGGGTGGCACCATTTTGATTTCATATAAACTGGTCCAAACTTGACATCACAGGCCGTAATATAATATTTGGTTTGATACATCCTGTGGACGTAAACTTATATTAGGCCTACGCCACGGCCCATGAGGTTTGGACTAACTGAACGATCTCTACCTGTCCCGACTTAGTTAGTACTAATGGGTCAAGTTCGACTGGCGCGCTGTAGTCTTGCTTCGAGAATTTGTCCCAAGAAACAATAACTTCGTAAGGGGGTGGGGGTGGGAAGTGAGCTATCACTAATTCTACGAAGATCCCGAAAGTTGAGAGAAAGAGTGGTTATGGGTGGCACCATTTTGATTTCATATAAACTGGTCCAAACTTGACATCACAGGCCGTAATATAATATTTGGTTTGATACATCCTGTGGACTTAAACTTATATTACACCTACGCCACGGCCCATGAGGTTTGGACTAACTGAACGATCTCTACGTCCCGGCTTAGGTAGTACTAATGGGCCAAGTTCGACTGGCGCGCCGTAGTCTTGCTTCTAGAATTTGTCCCAAGAAACAATAACTTCGCAATTCAGTGGACATGTTTATTAAATGGGTGTTAATTGGGTGTTAATTGGGTGTAATTGGTTGTTAATTGGGTGTAATTGGGTTTAATTGTTTGTAATTGGGTGTTAATGGGGTGTAATTGGGTGAAGCGACGGACCCTGTATACCACGAGACGGCACGCGAGCTTTCTGAGTCAGAAATTAGATGGGAAATCGAATCGCCGAGAGAGACACTACAAGGATCTGTTCCGTCTTGTCGATCGAATCTCGGAGATCGAGCAAAAATAAAATCATGGAAAACCTTAGAAAATTTCGAGATCATCAAGTTCGAGCCCAGTCTGAGAATTGATTGCATTTTTTCACTAGATGACAGTGATGACAGTGAAGATACCGCAAACCCGAGATGAGAAATCCTAAGTTGATGACAAACAACAAACCATGTATTTTTTATTCGGCTTTTTAAGTGTTCACACGATTGATTTCATCGATTTCGCCGAGATCTCTCTGATGTGAAATTACAAATCGCGAGTCAAAATGTCAAAACGTGTAATTTTTTGTAGGTTTTCTCAAGTGTATCATCAGCGGATTTCGTCGATTCGGCGATGAGCTCTCGTATGTGAAAGATTTCCAATCGTCAAAATTGCAAAAAACATGTAATTTTCCGTCTGTGTTTTGCAACTCAAATCAATGTGTTGCCGTCAACATGCTCAAACCTCACACTTACATTAAATTCATGCATCACAACAGAAGTCTGAGAGTGCTTTTTTGTGCCGTGAGACTACTTACCGAGAACAACCGAAAACAAAAAAAAAATAAATAAATAAAGGCAAAAATAAATATTAATTGTTGGCATATAGGTACTCTATTTATGTAAAAGCTAGAAAAAAAACAACAACAACTTTAGACCGACCAAGTCTATGGTGAAGGGGGTTATTTATTAATCCTTTGCCTTCGGCGCCGAACCGAGAAGAGACTACTTGCCGAGAACAAAACAAAATAATATATAAAGATCGAAATAAAAGTTTTTTGTTAGCGTATAAAGAATGTAAGACATCTATATTATGTACAAATTAGTAACCAAACATTTTTAAACCAGCCAGGTCTATGGTGAATGGGATTATTTATTAATTCCCACATTCGGTTCCGAACCGAGAAGAGGCTACTTGCCGAGAACAAAACAAAATAATATTTCAAAATGATTTGTTGTGTAATAGCACTTGATGGGATGAATTGATATCCAGATGTAGAACAAACCTTTGTTTAACCAATAGGGTACGCTACTACGTTTTGATTCTAAATATTATTCTCATTCCATTGAAAACCGCTTGTTAACTTGAAAGTTGAAATATTCGTCAAGTAGTATACTATACACCACCAGTAGGCATACATGTAGTCCAGCTGTTTTATTTGTTACTGTGTCACAAACATATTATTGGAGGTTGACATTTCATTGTCCATAATAGAACACTTCAGGAAAACCTGATTAGTGCTTATCTACTTTTGTAGAGCAGTTTCCATGTTAATTCATTGGTCAAGTGGTTAAAGCCCTATGTACACAAAGATGGATTATATAGAAGCAAACAATTGACTGAATACTGATTTGTTGGTATGTAAGCTATCTTTGTGAGAACGGTTCTGAGAAAGTGACACTAAACTCTAACTTATTGCGTCAATACAGTTTTCTGATGTGGATCTCACTTAAATAGTTTATAATACTGGAACTATAGAATAGAATACTATTCATTGATGGTCTTGTTATTTAACAGTTACTTATATGTAGAATCCTAGTATAAAGGAAATATTTTCTTCACATTGATGAAATGCCAGTCTAGAATATATTTTATGTAAATATTTACATATGTGTATAAAAATAGTGTATCCATTATGTATACACTATGGGGCAGTGATGGATCAATATGATTCAATAATCATGAATCATACAGTTGATTTTAATATTTTATCATGTGCAACAGATGTTAGATGTAAGACCTATATTACCTAATGTATATTTTCAGGGTTTTATTGGTTACAATTTATTGTTTGTAATAAATTATTGATGGAAGAAATCAATTGTTCTGATTGGTAATCGAACCCCAAAAGATGCCCGGTAACATTTCTTGAGGTGATGTCCTGTTTTCATATGCACTAACTTCAAAGGCAAATCACCCCGCCGGTAATGAATACACACACCTACCGCAAAGGAGATACCTGAGTTAATGCTGTCAATGTGTATTGTTTAAATATGGCAGTCAAACTGAAATCCGCATTCAGATCATCGATCCAATTATTAGAAGCATTCAAACCTGATAATTTCACATTTTCTTCATTTTAAATTCTCTTTATTTCCAATGGCGTTTTCCAAACCGCTGTATCCATGTGGAGTTTGTGGTGAAGAGTGCCACAAAATCAGAAGCATAGCTTGTGATATTTGTGACTGTTGGTATCACTTGGAGTGTGAGAAACTGAAAGTTAAGGAATTTTCTCATTTGTCTAAATCTTCCCTGAGTCACACTTCTCCGATTTGCTTGTACAAGTCTGGTCCTTTTGACTGGGAAGATTCTCACTTGAGGCTCATGGCAGCGGCCAACAATGGGTCAGTTTTTGATGCTGCAAGGAGGGAGAAAATCGTCTTGCGCAATGAAAGTCCGACAATAAAGTTCACTGACATACATTACTACCATCCTATGAGGAGATATTACCAGGATAAATTTGCTCGCCAGCTTCTCGGTCCTCAGTGGAAAGACTCTGTTGCAATTTCGGTGACTGGGAATGGAAGCTGTCTATTTAATGAAAAGAAAGGTGATTTGTTTGATAAGAAAGGTAGGAAGGCTTTTGTACCATTTGACCCCCAACCTTATCGTTCATGGATTGTCGAAGTCACAAGAAAGTATGCTTCTCTCCTACGTCAGTCGGTGTACAAAAAACGAGTGGCTTGGTTTTCAGACTTGAGTACGGCAGTCGAGTATATTGGCCCGTATCATGAAGAGCCTGGGCAGTATGCACGGCAACGCCAAGCAGTCAGAATCCAATTACCAGAGGCTTACGTCTTCCCAAACACAAATTATAAAGGAAAGTATCCGCAATGGCAGTATAGGCAACAAAAGAACATACAATTTCAAACCAGCCAAGTCTATGACTTGCAGGTCTAAAGCCCTGGTAAATGGTGATGGGAATTGTGTTTCTATATTTAAAAAATACAAATTTAAAGTCTATGTGCTGGGAATTATTTATTAATTTTGTATTTACACCGAGAACAGACTACCTACCAAGAGCAAGTGAAACTACATGCAGTCAGTGTTAATTAACAGTCACGATCTTGTTCTCGGCGAGTAGTCTCTTCTCGGTTTGGCGGCGAAATTGATAAATAATCCCCATCACCACAGACTGAGTTGGTCTAAAAGCTCTAAATTTGACTTCTCTTATTTTTTATACAACATAGAGTACCTATATGCTAACAATAATATTTATTTTTGCATTTATTTATTAATTTAATTTGTTCTCGGTGGTTCTCGGTAAGTAGTCTTACCCTTTTTGTGGTGTATGCCGATTTTGAATGTTAGTAGGTAATAATTGAGAGTTTACTATCACTTGTACATGTACGTGTACAACATACGCACACGATGCGTTCACCAACGTGGAATTCAGTGTTAAATCACACGCTTGTTCACAAAACTGTACATGATCTTGAATCCCCCCCATGTACAGTTGTGACTCCTAGATCGCACTTTTAACGTTCAAATACTCGTGGTGAACGCGCGCTTTTAAAAAAAGGGTGAAATTGTACATCTTCGCTTGTATCTTGTACGTAATTTTTCGTCGACGTACCCATCGCAGTGACGCAGTCGTCCCGAAATTGGCGCCAATTATCATTCTCTGTTTGGCCCTTCATCAGTCAACATCTCACTGATCTTTGTGCTTGTAAATCTCAGTTTAAAGGATGCCAGACACGTAATTTTTGGAGAAAATGTGATTTTAAGGAGGATAGAAGGAGGAGAGGAAAAAAGAAGTGGCAAAAAATAAATATTATATATTAAGACGGAAAGAGTTTTTTATTACTTAAAACATGAAAAAAAAATATAATTAAACATTTAATTTTGAAAATAATAAAAACAATTAAAACGAAAGATGTTTTTACAGATAGATCCTAGACGCCGAGATTTAATTTTAGGCGAGTATGAAAGTGCTAAGAAGAGCATTCAGTCTGCTGACAGAAGCAGACGTCTTGGTGAGATGGAACTCAGACGCGAAGCCACAAAAATATTTAAACCCGTGACGGAGGGTCAAGAGCGAAGCAGGAAGGAGATAGTTGAAGAATTGAGACCCATAAAGGAGAGTTCTTTGAGAATGGGTTCGTTGCCTCCTAGTTTTGGAAATCGGTATTCCGTTCAATCTACATGGATTACGTTCCCACGGGAATTCAAACAGATTTGAGCGAGAGTGACGATACGGCTTCGACTATCACCACTAGTAGCGTCGCATCGTCCGATAATGATGGCGGTAAGAGAGATCAGTCGTATGGAATTTATAAGGATTCTGAGGGTAGAACTTCTGTAGGTGATACGGAAGTGGAAATGGATGATGATGAATTGATCGTGGGTTCGAATAAATATAAAGTAACTGATGGTCTGCGCAGATTGCTCCTTTACGACAAGCCCGGCGATTACATGGAACAGGATTTCGACAATTACGGAGACATTCTGGTCCAGACCCACGCCATGAAGAGAAATAACGATGCCAGAGAGACGAGACCCAAAGCCAACAGAGGTTACAAGTGGACGAAAGTGGTGAAACCCATATGGGACATGAACAAGAAGTTCGTCGAATCGGTGACTGGCAAAGGGGTGAAAACCACTTTTCTTCTGAGCGACTCCGACGCTCTGTCTCAGAGATTGAGTTTGTTGATGGCGAGCAGACGGGCTGGTAACACGGGATTAGATAATCAGATAGTTCCTATATCTGACGAATTGTTAAGACAGAAGGTTTTGAATAAAAACCAGTATAAAAGGCTGATGAACGAATTGAAGGATTGATGTGTATATAATAAGTAGAGAGAAACAAACAAACAAACAAACGAAAATAAAACAGTAAATTCTTACACTAGAATAATAAAAGTATTTAAAAACGACAAAACGATTTACCAGTGAAAAAAACAAAAATATATCATAAAAATAAAATATGTTGGTGATAAAGAACAGGGGATACGTCAGAACTTTCGTTCAAGGCGGTTCTGGCATCGTCGATTCTATAATGTGAGCATTCACGAGCAATGCGGGTAGAAAACTCGCATCGACCGCGTTTGAAGAAGACGGCTTTGGATGCTGGTAAGAAAGCCGCTTCCGAAGCCAGTGGTAGGATAGCTTCTGTGGCTGGCAAGAGGGCAGCCGACGCGTTGATCGACAAGTTGATCAGTCCGCCGGCGAAGCGAGCTGCGTTAGAGCGAACGCCGAAAAGTTGGAAAGATTTTAAGGATGCTGTGGTGCCCATACAAGATTTAGCCAAAATGACGAGTGGATCCGGATTGAAGAGAACTCGCGACGGTGCGATATAAATAAATAATAATAATAACATTAAAAAACAGAGTTTGAAAAACATAAAAAAAAATTTGTGTTTGAAAAAAATCTAAAATAACAAACAAAATAAAAAACAAAGATGAACATTAAAGATATGTCTTGGAACGACGCCGCGACCAAGAGGTCGAATAACAAGTTCTTTCCCAAGAGCATAAGAGGTTTGATAGTGGGAAAATCGAATTGTGGAAAGACCAATCTGTTGATGAATCTGTTGTCCCGACCCGACTGGTTGGATTACGACAGATTGTTCATGTTTGGCAAGAGCTTGTTTCAACCCGAATACAGATTGCTTCGAGAATGCATGGATCGCAGATTGCCCAAGGACGTCATAGCCAGAATCTTTGACAGTAGGGAGGAATTCGACAAGAGTGGAGCTCCACTCTCGACCATTTTGGACGGCGCGGCGACGGAGCTGATGAAGAGAAATGCATCTTCGAACGTCGAGTGTCGATTTTATGAGAACGCTAGCGACGTTCTGGATCCTAGAGAACTGAAATCAGAAGATAAGAATCTCATGATTTTCGACGATCTGCTTTTGGAGACACAGAACCGATGCGAATCGTATTACGTTAGGGGTCGACACAGCAACGTGGACTGTTTCTACCTGTCGCAGAATTATTTTTGATTGCCCAGACAGACGATAAGGGAGAACGCTAATTTTCTATGTCTCTTTCGCCAAGATCTCAAGAATCGCAATCACATCTACGGCGATCACGTCACAAACGACATGAGCGCTGCGGAAATCAGGAGATTCTGCAAGAGGGTTTGGGATGGTGGACTTTACAATTTCGTCGTGATCAATTTGACAAGCGAATTTAATCGTGGAAAATATCGGTGCAGATTCGACAAGTTTTATGTTTCCCATGGTAATAATAAGATAGAGCGTGAAAATAAAAAAAAATTAGAAAAATAATAAATCTTCAAATAATTAGTTTTGAATAAAAAAAAAAATAAAATTAAATATAATGTTCGAACATGGAGAATTGTTAGGACGGATAGCCGAGAATACGGCTGCGAAACAATCCATTCAAATCGTGGTGAGTGGCAATTCGACTCGATTCCCTACGAAATTCGAACCTTCCATCGAATTGAATAGAGAGAAAAGATACGAGATGGCGTTGGTGAATCTGGAGACTTATTATTCCTTTCCCAACGTCACCGAAAAGAATAACTTGTTCAAGTATTCCGACGGAACGGATTGGTTGGAGATTCGAATTCCCAAAGGGAGTTATGACATAGACGATTTGAACGATTACATTCAGACGCGAATGAAGACGGATGGAAAGGGAAGCAACAAGATCAGACTCGCTCCCAATCCTAATACCTTACAGACGATGTTGGATTTGGAAGATAATTTTCGAGTGGATTTCAACACGGACGATTCTATAGGCAAGATGTTGGGATTCGATCGAAAGATGTATCGAGGCCACGCGGCATCTGAAAATACGGTCGACATTCTCACTGTCAATAGCATTCTGGTGAACGTGGACATGATTGCTGGAAGCTACGTGAATGGTAGCGCTAAACCGATGATCTATTCCTTCTTTCCAAACGTGTCGCCGGGTTATAAGATCGTGGAGCGACCTCGAAATTTAGTTTATCTACCAGTGATTTTAGACATGTTGTATAGTCTCAAAACCACGTTGACGGATCAAAATGGTGAACTGTTAGATCTTCGCGGAGAGAGAGTGACGATACGATTTCACAGAATTATGACAGAATACGTGGTTAAAAACATGAACATATCCGCAGGACAGAGGAAGAAACTTAAGAGAGCGTTAACAACTCGAGGCGAGGCGGTGAGATTCAAATTCACTCACGAAGATCTGACGAGAGGCGGTCAGGATTCGATCGCCTGGACCAGAAGTCAAATCAAAAGGATGGAGAAAGCGATTCGCGATGGAAGAGGGTTGACGGTGAGAATGAGTCCCGCTCAATTGAGATACAATTTGAGAATGAAAGGTGGTTTCCTACCGCTATTGGCAGGAATAGCTGCAAAAGCATTACCCTTTGCCGCAAAGGCACTACCCTTTCTCGGAAAGACTCTCAGCGTGGGATCTCTCACGGGACTCGCTAGTTCGGCAGTTGAGAAATTAATGGGTGGCAGCGGACTGTTTTTGAAGAAGGGAGGAGCCGTGTGTCGCGTCCACGTAGACGACAGCGGTAAAGGATTGTATCTAGAACCCGTTAGAGGTGGCAACTCTCTGAGAGGAAACGGTCTCTATCTGAAGAGCGGACGGAACGTCGAGCGACTCGGCAAGGGTTTGTTGCTCGGTGAGAATTCGCCATTTAAGAACATACCGATTTTGAATATGTTATTATAATATAAAATTATATAAAATATAAAATTATAAAAAGTATAAAATAATATATTTAAAATGGATAAAAAGGTGGAGAAACAAATTTATCACCTGGATGAAAAGGTGGAGAAACAATTTGACGATAATGACGAACATCGCGAGCCAGAGAGCGAAAAAATAAAAAAATGGTTAGACGCTAATGATGGATATCTAAGGAAAGAACTAATGAAAGAGACAGATGAAGCGCGGGATAGACGGTTGAGAATGAGACGATGCTTTCCACGGTCACCACTACCTTCTGAAGAGAATGGTAATGATGCGAGTGTTACCAAGAGATGCACAACATTCGTTCATAATTATGATTCGGATAAACAAAAATGTTACCATAAACATATCACATCACAAAGAAAAAGAAAAAAAGAAAAAGAAGAATCAATGCTGAAATTTGAGAGAAAAGGAAACGTTATTATAATATATTATGATGATAGTGAAGAAGAAGGAAAACAAAAAAAAAAAAAAAGTAATGAGATCTAAAGATGATCTTATTACTTTTTTTTTTTTTCATTTTTCTTCGCTAAAAATCAATCACTCTATTGTTTATATTTCCAAGTCTGTTATTAGCATGTTGACACTCATGTCTTCTCCTTTTTCGAAAACGTGTTGAATGTTTATCTTTACTCTTTTGAGTTTTTTTACATTGGTCAACTCGCTCTCACCACCCAATTTCTTCACGAGTTCGAATGAGATGTTTGGAAATATGTAATTTCCATAGGGCAACGACAAATCATCCTTGTCGAAGTCTCTATCTTCAGCGATGACGATGTTCTGCAGATCGCTTTGGTACTCGTAAATCAAATCGAGCGCAGCTTCATCCAATTTCAAAGGCATCTTATATTTCTCATATTTGTGCTCTAAGCCCTTCATCTCGACCTCGTTCAATTCGATGGGATCGTGTCGTTGTAATCTATAGATTTTATGACCGAATTTCTTATACGTTTCGACTCGTTTCAATTTCAATTCGCATCTTTTAGGTGTTGTTGTATTCATGATCGATTATTTAGTATTTAAATAATAATTTGTTTAAAAAGTTTTTTTTTTTTACTCTTTATATATATAAAAAAGTTGTTTTTTTTCATTTTTAATTTTCTTTAATGTAAAATTTTTTTAGTAAAAGTTTTTTTTCTCTTTATATATATATAAAAAGTTAAATTTTTAATTTCAATCTCTCTATTGTTTATATTTCCAAGTCTGTTATTAGCAAGTTGACATTCGTCATTTTTCCACATACGAAAATGGTGTGAATGTTTATCTTTACTCTTTTGAGTTTTTTTCATAGGCGAATGTGCTCTCACCACCCGATTTCTTCACGAGTTCGGGTGAGATTATTGGATATATGTAACCTCCATAGGACAACAATAAATCACCCCTATCGAATTCTCTGTCTTCGGCAATGATGATATTAATCAGCAGTTCGCTTTGGTACTCGTAAAACAAATCGAGCGCGGCTTCATCCACTTTCAAACACATTCGATATTTGTGGTAGTAGCGCTCTAAGTCCACCATCTCAACCTCATTCAATTCGATGGGATCGTGTGGTTGTAATGTATAGATATTAAAACTGGATTTCTCATACTTTTCGTCTCGTTTCAATTTTAATTCGCATCTTTTAGGTTTTGTTGTCATGATCGATTATTTGGTTTTTATGAATTCTTGCAAATAATGTATATTTTAAATTTTGTATTTAAATAATAATTTGTTAAAATAAAAAAGTTTCTCTTTATTTCCCTTTATATATAAATAAAAGTTAAAAAAAAAATTCTTACAAACTCAATTTTGAGGTAAAAACAATGATCAAGTCCAAACATCCGAATTATAGTCTAGAATGTGCAAGACTTCAAACGTTTAAAAATTGGCCTTTGCATCTCGCTCAAAAACCTAAAGATTTAGCCGCTGCAGGTTTCGTTTACGTGGGTAGAGGCGACAAAGTCAAATGTTTTTGTTGTGACATACATTTGATGAATTGGGAACCTCACAACGTACCTTTACTAGAACACATAAGTAATATTGAAAAAGGTGAATGCGATTATTTGAACAAGATCCTAACATTGGGATTGATCAAAATCCAAGACGAAGAGAGAGATAGAGATAAAAACCAAAAATTATTGATGGATATGTTACAACTCGGATACATCAGAGAACAATTGTACAATGCGTTAAACAAAGTGGAACAGACCCTGTCTCAATTCATAACTTTAGAACATCTCATCAAATTCATGGCGGAAGCAGATGAGTTATTGTCACTCGTCAAAAACAAACCGAGTAAAACGTCCACCACCAAGTGTCTGGTCTGCGAAGGTGTCGCAAACGTCTTGTTTCTACCATGCGCACACCTGCGTTACTGTAGAGAATGTCATTCCGAAGACGGGAAAACATGTTCGGTTTGCGAGCGAGAAATAAAAGCGGTCTTAAATTGTTTTTGAATAAAAACACATTAAAGAAAAAAAAATTGAATTTAAAATTTAACTTTTTTTTTTTTTTCTATTATATATATATAAAAAGAGTAAAAAAGCAAAACTTTTTTAACAAATTATTTAATACAAAATTCAAAAAAAAAAAAAAAATATTCTTACAAATGAAGCAAACAGATAAAACAATGGTAAATTTAAATGAGAAAACCATACCTCAGTTAAACGAGATTTGTATACTATTACAAATTTCAGATTTCAAAAATCATAGAACTAAATCAAAAAAAATTGAAGTCATACAAGAATATTTGTGAAACGCTAGAAAGGCAAATGAAATGTCGATAGCAATGACGTCAAAAGATGCATCGGTTGTGAAAAATAAGAAGACGACTAAACGAAAAGCCGTTGAAGAACATCAAGTTTCCAAAGAAAAGAAAAGAAAAACTAAAACGAAAACGAGTGATGCACTTCAGATTCAAGACAAACGAGATATATCAAGCGAAATTCAATGAGCAATCGACGAAGAGAAAGGAGAAGAATATGTAACATGACTCGTTGCGGAACTATTCCAATCGAAACCCATAGAACGGGAGAGTGCGATCATCAGGCATTTTTAAAACTTTCGACGTGATTCCCTCGTTGAAGAAAGTCGATCCGAAATTGTTCATGGAACGGGTGAAGAAAGAAGTATTGGATTTGTTTCACGAATACATGAACGTGGGATTAAAAATTAAGATGATACTCCATTGCATAATGAATAAAATCGACGTGAAGTCCGGCGAGAGCATCGTGAAAAATGCATATTTCAGATCTAACGTCGAACCCGTATTTCGAGGTTCAGATCTATCGGACGTTTTCGAAAAGATGAAAGACAAGATGTTGACGTCTCTCGCGAATTATCAACATGAAGGTAGTAATTGGACGTTCGGTGAGGTGTTGAAACTCGAAATTCACATGAATAAAAATGAACCATTGAAAGGATCTTCCTACTTGGAATTACCATATTTCTTGACTAAGAAACACGCCATGGTCAGCGTGAGAAATAGAGATGATCAGTGTTTTAAATGGGCTGTCACCTCCGCTTTATACCCTGTCGAAATACACACCAAAAGAGTTTCTCGTTACGAGGAAACTTCTAAAAATCTCGATTGGACCGGAGTGACTTTTCCAACAGAGTTAAAACACATCGAACGTTTCGAGGTTCAAAATCCCACCATAGTGGTGAATGTCTTAGGATACGACGACGAAAATCGAATGATCTATCCTCTCAGGCAGACTTCATATCGCGGAAGAGAAAAGACGATTATTTTATTATTGATTTCGAATGGTGACAATCGTCATTATTGTTGGGTTAAACATCTGACCCGATTACTGTCGAAACAAAATAATAATCATAACGGAAAGATATCTTTATGTTACAATTGCATGAACGTGTTTCACAGCGAAGACTCATTGGCGAAACATCAGAAATATTGCAATGAAAATCAAGGTGTCGCCATCGAAATGCCCAAACCGAACACCATCGTGAGGTTTGAAAATCATAATAGAAGGTTAAAAGTACCATTCATCGTGTACGCCGATTTCGAATGTTTCACCACAAAAATGAGTTCCAGTCAACCCAACGCTCTTCAAAGTTACGTCGAAAGATATCAAAAACACATACCTTCAGGCTATTGCATTTACGTGAAATGCACTTTCGACTCGCAACACGACATGGGTCCCTTCACCTACACGAAACAGCGCGAAGACGACGACGTGGCTCAAAGGTTCGTGGAAGAGTTAGAATCGAAAATTCAAATGTTATACGACAAATTCAAAACTCCGGCGAAAATGATCATCACGCAAGAGCAGCAGGACGAAAATAACAGAGCCACCGAATGTCACATATGCAGACAATCGTTCGACGAGAATTTGGAGGAAAATAAGAAGGTCAGAGACCACGATCATTACACGGGTCTGTATCGTGGTCCGGCTCACAGCAAGTGTAATTTAAAATATCGAGATGCCACTTTCTATCCCGTGATGTTTCACAATCTCTCCGGTTATGACAGTCATCTGTTCGTGAAAAATCTCGGCACCTCACATGAAGAATTAAATTGCATCGCGAACAGCGAAGAAAGATACATTTCCTTCACGAAATGGAAGCTCATGGAGAGGAAAAGAGTAATCGACGGAAATACGTTGAAAGAAAAAACGAAATCCATTCGTAGATGCATACGTTTCATCGACAGTTTTAAATTCATGTTGACCGCTCTGGAAAAATTAGTCGATAACATGAGCAAGGATAAATTTAAAATCACGAGCGAACATTTCGGAGAACGAGTAGACGTCATGTTGAGGAAAGGAGTCTATCCTTACGATTACATGAACGATCTAAAGAGATTCGAAGACACCGCTCCACCTTCGAAAGAAGATTTTTATTCGAAATTATACGAATTTGACATTTCCGACGAGAATTACGAACACGCCAAAAACGTGTGGAAATCATTCGATATGAAAACCATGAGAGATTATCACGATCTCTATCTGAAGACCAACGTTCTGCTCTTGGCAGACGTGTTCGAAAATTTTCGAGACATCTGTCGTCGAAATTACGATCTGGATCCCGCTTGGTATTTCACTGCACCCGGTCTGGCGTGGGACGCTCTGTTGAAGACCACCGAAGTCCAATTGGAATTATTATCCGACGTGGACATGTTGCTCATGTTCGAAAGGGCTGCGAGAGGTGGCACCTCGATGATCTCTCACAGATATTCTGAAGCTAACAATCCTTACATGAAAGAAGGTTTCGATTCGAAACAGTCAAATAAATACATACAGTGTTGGGACGCCAATAATCTGTACGGTTGGGCTATGAGTCATCCTTTACCGATTAGAAATTTCGAATGGGTGAAGGAACCGGAAGAGATGCAAAAATGGAGAGACTATCCTTGCATTTTAGAAGTCGATTTGAACTATCCGGAAGAATTACATGGTCCACACAATGATTATCCGCTGGCTCCCGAACGAATGGAACCGAATGAAGGAGACGAGGAAAAACTCATTCCCAATTTATTTAACAAACGTAACTACGTCATCTACAGCGAGAATTTGAAACAGTACGTCAATTACGGGATGAAATTAGTCGACATACATCGCATCATTCGATTCGACGAAGAGCCTTGGATGAAAAAATACATCGATCTCAACACGAATCTCAGAACTCGAGCCGAGAACGATTTCGAAAAAGATTTCTTCAAACTCATGAACAACTGCGTGTATGGCAAATCGATGGAAAAAAACAGCAGGAAGAGAACCGACGTTCGACTCGTCACGTCTGAGAAAAGAGCTAAAAAATTAGTGGCGAAACCCAATTACAAACACTGAACCATATTCGATGAAAATCTAGTGGCCGTACACATGCAAAAGACGCATCTGAAGTTCGACAAACCATATTATCTCGGACCAATCATCTTAGATGTCAGCAAGCGATTGATGTACGAGTTTCACTACGATTACGTCAAACGAAAATTTGGTGACAAAGCCAAACTACTGTTCACCGACACAGACAGTTTAGTTTACGAGATAGAGACAAAAGACGTCTAACGAGATATATCTCCGGATGTGGCCCGTCCAACATTCAATCGAACGACAACAAGAAGGTGTTGGGTAAATTTAAGGACGAGAGCGGCGGTAAACAGATCGTCGAATTCGTGGGCTTGAGACCCAAACTCTATGCTTATCGTCTAGAAGATGATGAAGAGATCAAGAAGTGTAAAGGAGTTAAAGCGTGTGTGGTGAAGAAAAACATCTCTTTCCAAGAGTATAAAGATTGTCTGTTAGGAAGTGGTCCGGTGTATAAGACTATGAAATCGATTCGAAGCGAAAATCACGACTTGTATACCGAAATAGTCAACAAGATTTCGCTGACAGCCGACGACAAGAGATTCGTGTTAGACGATAAAATAAGCACTTTGGCACTCGGACATTGGACTTTGGATCTAATTTTAGACGATATGAATGGAGATGATTGGATTCTAGATGCGATTGTGGATGATAAGATTCCAGATACGATTGTGGATGATAGGATTCCAGAAAATCAAGAAGAATTAGATGAACACAAAATTATGGAAATCGATAGTGACATCGAGAAAGTTAGTTTAAAAAGAAAAAGAAAAAAATAGAAAAAAAAAATAACGTCATTTTTAGTAAATTATAATAAAATAAATTAAAAAAAATATATACTTATTTATGAATAAGAATATAAAGATATCCATAGAAGGTGTTGTCTTACCCAACGAACCCCTATCCAACATCGATCTGTTGAATGAGGCAAAAGATTTGAAAATCAAAGATTTTCTAGGAGTGTTTTCCAGAGATGCCTTGCCGAAGAGAAGACCTCGACAATCAGAATGCGGAATTTTAAATCTAGACGATTCATCAGGTGAAGGCACTCAGTGGGTGGCGTGGATGAAGAACGGGAAGAAGAAAAATTATTATTTCGACAGCTACGGAATCTCACCGCCAAAAGAAATAAAGAACTATGTCAACAAATTGATGGTTCATTACAACACGGAACAAGTGCAATCACCAGATCAAGTGTTTTGCGGCCACCTGTGTCTCTACGTTCTCAAGAGATGGTCTGAAGGAGATCGATTTTCATTCTCAATGATTTACATTAGAGAGAGATTTTTTTTTTTATAGTATATATAAAGATAAAAATTTATTTTAAAAAAATTTTAATCGAATAAAAACGAAAAATAAAATAACATAGTTCATTTTTTAATAAACTGCGTTTTGAATATATTTTTTCTAAAAACAAAAAAAATCCTTACAACAACATGCCAGTCGATAAATTTGGTAGAAGTGACGACGAAAAAGTCAACCCGAGAATGAAGAGGAAGACGTTCGAAGTCGACGATGGTTACGACATTGCCAACTTGGACGAACATTACGTTCGGATATACGAACCTCGAGAAGAACCTTTGAACATGAATGATAAGAAGCTCTACAATCTTCCCAAGCCAATAGATCTCGCAGATGCTGCGACTAAAAAATATGTCGACAGGGGGAACGCCGATTTTGAACGAATCCTGCTGGATAATTACGTGGATAAAACCATGACCGACGATCTCGATCTGAAATCCAAACGTTTGGTGAACGTCGTGAATCCCATAGATCCCACCGATGCCGCGACCAAGAAATACGCAGACGACTCTCACGCGAGATTCAGTGAACACCTGAGAAATAGATACGTTCTGAAAACGATGCACTCGGAATTGACCGCCAATTCTAACAAGATAACAAACGTGGCCACTCCCACGAATCCCAAGGACGTGGCGACCAAACACTACGTGGATCTGGAACAGAGAAAGTCTGACAAACGAGAAATGAAATCGGATTTGAATGCGGAATTCCACAAGATATTGAATCAGTCGAAGATCAACAACACGGATGCGGACTCAACCACGGTCAACAAGGGCTATGTAGATTCTGCCATGATACAATCGCAAGAATACCTAGAATCGCAAGTGGACGATCTCTACCTGAACAAAGAATCTGGCAGAACCATGGAGGGTGGCATCAGCATGAACGGTCACAATTTATTCAGTCTCGATCACGATCCCGAATTCGATTCCAGCGCGGTAAGCAGGAAGTACATGGACGACAACTCGGTCTGGAGAAAGGGCGACATCATGGAAGGTAAACTAGACATGGGTGGACACGCGCTCACGAATCTACCAGATCCCGTGAACATGACGGATGCCTGCACCCTGATTTCGGTGGTGGGGAAAGTCAAATATGCTAGACAATTGATCACTGTGTGGGCCGAAGAGGCCGGCGCCTTAGATGAGGGAAAAGCCGAGTGGTCTTTCGGAAATGGAGGTAGCGGATCGAAACATGGTCAGGTTGGATATCCCATGCCGTTGGGAGGTGAAATCCTTCGAATGAGTCTGGCTTCCTCGGATTTGAATAACAGAGCGGTCGTCAATCTCATGGTGAATGGTGTGGAGAGTGATAAGAGATACAACATCGAAAAGACTGAGAATCAACACGCGAATGTTAGCACGTTCGGCACGCCTCTCAAAGTGAACGCCGGAGACAGGATTAATTTCGTCACGAAAACCAATAATCCCGAAGCCGCCACTTCCGAGGTGAGTCTACTGATCGAACTAGATCCTTTGAACAAACAGTGAACGCGTGGAAAATAATGAATTAAAAAAAAAAAATAATGTGTGATTATTAAAAAACAAAAAAAAAAAAAGTAATGAGATATAGAGAGATGTTCAATCTCTCTAGATCACATTACTTTATTTATTTTTTTTTGTTTTTTTTGTTTTTAATAATAACTCATTACTTTTTTTTTTTTTTTTTTGATTTTGATTTTTTTTTTTTTCACACACTCGTCTCTCATTGAATGATCGACATCTTATTTCCATCCGATTCGAATTGTAATTATCTGTCCGACAGGACCAGGGCGAAGGCTTCGGTTTTTCTCGGCACGTTCCTATCGAATTGCATCTTGATCTGAATGTCTAACACGCTACTCTTGAGTCGTTCACTCTGTTTACTGACGTCGAACACGAACATGGGATACATCGACTTGTATTCGCCGGGAGATATGTTAGGATTGCTCATCAATTTGTCTAGACCGTGATACTTCTTTCTAAAATCAGCGGCGTCGCCGTACAGTCTGGAGAAATCGTTCTTGTCAAACGACACATTGTAATCGATTGCTGGATATCTCGTGGCGTTCAGAAACACTTGCATGTTTCTCAAATGGCAGTGATCGAACAGCGACGTATTCTTTTCCTGAGACCCGTCCCTATCGGTCTGAAACGCAACCACGATGAAATGCGAGCTCTCGGAAGCGGATTTCACCGTCAATCTCCAATCGAAGTGATTCGTGGAGAGAGGAATGCTAGCCGTGTTGCACTGTCTCATTCTAAATCCCATGGGTAATTTACTCTTGGATTCTATGATCTTGTAGAGACGCACTTTCTCCATGATTGAAGGCTCCACGTGCGGAACGAACCACAATATCTTGTGTAGAGTTATCTTACCCGCATCGGTCGTGGTGAGTTTTACTATTGCGTCATCGTTTCCTTTTCGAATCAACGTCAGATTGTGTTTGAATCCGTACATGATCTTGTTGTAATCGTCTGCGAATCCGAAGATGTGTTTCAAAGGTATCCTGAACGAAAACGTTCCTTTAGGTCTGGACGTCTTGACGATGTAGTCGAATATCGTGGCGGCGCCTGCGCTAGCAGGGCCTACAGTGTCTTTCACCCACAACTGATTAAGTCCTCTGGATTTCGAAAAATCATCAGGATACGTCAAGAGTCCGAACATCGTGGTGGCCTGACCGAGATGAAAAACAGATTCTATCTCTTGTCCAGATAGCATGTATTTTATGTTCCTGAATAGATGCATGATGCCATTATTGGCAAGAGTAACCATGTCGTCGTCGGCGTAGTCACTCCCATCTTCCTTGGTGAGACGTCCCTGCACCACCATGTAACTCTCGCTAGGATGTACGAATAGATCTTGAGTTTCGACATTGATTCTTATCTCTCCCGCATTGTTCAAACTCGTCCCGGTTACCGGTTCGTATTCGTGAACCTCATATTCTTGAATACTTTCATCTTTCACTATGCTTTGTGCTATATCTAGAATATTTGTCATTTTAAAGGATTTTTAGTTTTTTTTTTTGTTTATTAATTCACTTGCTTTCTTTATCTAAAAAAATAGTTTTTAATTATTTTTTATTATTATTTTTTTTCTCTCTTATATATATATGTGTGTAAACAAGAAAATGTCAAAGAGAGTAAATAAAAAAAAAAAATTTGTGTTCTTCATCAAAACTTCGTCTTCTGTAATTGTTGTTCGTAAAACTTTCTGATGATCTCTTCTCCATCCAAAGCTTCGATTTCGTAAGTCACCGGATCGGTGTGAAATATTTTGATGATCATGAAAATTTCCGAGGTCCATCGAGGAGTATAACCCTTTTCGAAGTGCTTCTTATAAGCGTAGATTCTCACTCGATCGCCGACCGCAAATTTCGGCGTCCTAGACTTCTTCCTGATCTTAGATCTCTCGGGATATAGATTCCCGTAGACCCGTTTTTCGTTTCGAGGATTGCTAGCTTCCGCGGGAGTCATCTTGATCGATCTGTGTCGTGTGTTGTTGTAATCTTTGACCAGACCGTTCAGAGCATATATGTATTTCTTGGTCGAATTCGCCGTGAAGTATCTGTACGTCTTCTCCTTCATCGTTCGATTCCAACATTCCACCACGCTGGCTTTCTCTTCATTTTCGATCGAGTAGAGGTCTACCAATCGACGAACGTCCTTGTTGTAGAATTCCTTTCCCTTATCCACCCACAATTTACTCGGTTTTAGAGAAGACGAGTCGAACACGCTCTTCAGAGCCTCGGCGATGCAAGGTCCCGATTTATCCTTCAAAGCTCTGATCCAACCGTATTTGGAAAACACGTCGATGACCGTCAATAGATATTTGACGCCCTCGTTCCACCTCGAAAACGATCTCATGTCGACCAAGTCGGCAGACCAAATGTCATCCAGACCCTTCACGAACACCCTTCTCTTTCGAAATTTACGCACTATGGGTTTGTGTAACTCCTCAGCCAATTCGCTCGTCAATAATCATTTCTTCTTCTTTTCAGATGCGCTTTTTTTTTTGAACACCCCATCTGAATCGACGTTTTGCACCGATCAGATTGCCGACCAGCGAACGTTCCATCTTCTCTCTCCTGGTCGGATTCGATATGCCTCTCAATCTCCCCAACATGTTTTTGTCGCAGACATCATTGCGAGTCTTGGTGTCGGGATGTCCGGCGTAGCACAGATCGTGATCGTACACGTCCGCGTCCACCCTATTCACGGGTTTGCTCCAAGATTTGGGAGTCAGATCTGCGTTGAGTCTCTTGTTCAATTTCGTTCCGGGTCCCGTGAAATTGTGACCTGGCAGATGCATTTCGAAAGGTAGATTGTTGATCATTTTATTCACGATGCCTTTACCTTTGCTCGCGTTCTTTTGTTTGACGAATTGAGTCTTGACAGAACCACACACGTCGCAAATTCCGCGAAGCATCCATCTGTCGTTTTTAGTTTGCACTTCTCTAGAATTACTCGTCTCGGTAACTCTCTTACACTTTATGCAATACATTTTTTTTAAGAGTTATTTAAATTAATTTCGTTTTTTTTATTTTATATATAAATTTAATATTTTTTTTTTTTTTAAATTCTGTTCTTATTATATATATATATTGTTTTTCAATCGCTGCTCTTGAGTTCTATCATCTTACTGAATTCCTCCCTGGCCTCTTTCCTCCCCTTTTCCACGAGAGAATCCTTCATCTCTTCCTTGATGATCTGATGAGTCTTGATTCTCACGGCTTCTTTCATGGCATCGTATTTTGTTTTCTCGCTCAATATCGCGAAGTATTCTCCGTCCAATATCCTACCGTCTTTCAACGCCATAGAGATCATTTCGGATATCGTGTCGATCTTGGAGTCGGCCAAGACGTGAATCTTGTCGTGTTTCCTCGCCTTCAGATATAATTTCCTACTCAAAAAGTTTCCGAGCGTGCTAAACAATCTGGCGACGAGGGCCACTCCTTCTACGGTCAACACGATCGGAATGCCGCCCGCGGTTGACAACAATCCGATGCTGGCCGCGTGTAAACCCATGGAAATCATGATGAGTGTCGTGTTGATCGCGTTGACAAATTTCACAAAACGCAAATACTTCTTCTTGAGGGAACGACGAGAATCTCTCTCTCGAGTCAGATACAATTGGATTCTACTGATTTGATCGATGCGATACCTCTCTCCTCTTTCTCTTTCTTCTAGCGACGGCGCCATTTGCAAAACGCCGTTCGGCTTCTCGTCCTCGTCGTCCACTAACGTCGGATACAATTTATTTCTGGTTCTCATTTTGTGTTTTTTTTTCTTTCTTTCTAATATTAGATAAAAAAAATTTATGTGTGTATTTATTTTTTTTTTTATTTTCTACTCTCCCTTATTTTTATATCAACGAAAAACAACTTAGACGTATGCTTCGTTCAGCAATAATTTCTTGATGCATCCCTTGTCTTCTAAAGTCAAACTTCTACGTGCTAATTTCAGTTCTTCCGAATCTGTGGGCCTGTCTCGATTCTTACAGAAGACTAATCTCTTCCAAAACGTGATCACATCGTTGAATTTAACGCGTTCGAACCGCGGTTCAAAATACATGACGACCATATCTTCCCTTTCCATCGTTAGACACGAATGATTCTCGTGATCGAAGTCTAGATAATCCCGACATCCGACGCATCGTTCTAACAAGATGGGACGTAGTTGTTTGTTCACGCAGATTGCGTATGCTCTCATCAGCATGTTTAAAAGAAACCTCGCTCTAATAGTCTCAGAATCGCTCATGATTTACGTATTTTTTTTTTATTATCTATTCAATTTGATATATTTAATTTTCTAAATAACTATTTATTTATATATTTTTTTTTTCTCCCCTATATATATATCAATCAAAAACGTGACAGCGGGCTCACGAATTTCCAACCACACTGACGACGACACTCTTCGTTCAGATCGAGTTTTTACGAGAATCGAGTGATTCGATCGCTCGATCAGCTGAGTTTGGGAATTTTTCTCATAGTGGGGGAATTCCCCTAATAATGTCATAAATGGGAAAAACCCACCACCTCAAAACAATTGCAGGTTCTGGATCATCTGTCTCAACACAATTGCGGGTTCTGAATCGCTGATCTAGAGTCCCCAAAACTGTTTTTTGATGATGACCCAGAATTTTTTGCTTTTGATCGCGTTCGCCAACGATGGATCGATGGTCTGATCTGTGATGGGAACGTCGACGAAAAATTACGTACAAGATACAAGCGAAGATGTACAATTTCACCCTTTTTTTAAAAACGCGCATTCACCACGAGTATTTGAACGTTAAAAGTGCGATCTAGGAGTCACAACTGTACATGGGGGGGGGGGGGATTCAAGATCATGTACAGTTTTGTGAACAAGCGTGTGATTTAACACTGAATTCCACGTTGGTGAACGCATCGTGTGCGTATGTTGTACACGTACATGTACAAGTGATAGTAAACTCTCAATTATTACCTACTAATGTTTTATGGTGAAGATGAGTTCGTGTCAGCCTGACGATTGCAGAGTTACACCGAAAAATATCCGAAACACATAGCATCTGGTTATTATTTCTACATAAAATGTTCTTTCGACGATCGACATTCTTCGGGCCCATACACCTACATGAAACAGATGGATGATGACAACGTGGCCCAAAAGTTCATGGAAGATTTGGAATCTCAAATCAACAAAATTATCCAAGCAATTCAAAAATCCTGTGAAGATGATCACCAGACAAGAAAATGAAAGACTATAAGAGAGCCACCAAATGTCACAACTGTAGACTACCATTCATCAAAACTTCCGCACCCGAATACAAAACAAATGAGAGATCAAAATCACTACACAGGTAAATTTAGAGGTGCCGCCCACAGTAATTGCAATCTAAAATACTGAGATGCTAAGTTGTTTCATTGATATTTCACAATCTATTGGGTTACGGCTGTCATCTGTTCATGAAGAACATCGGTAAAGTCAGCAAAGGATATGTAAACTGCATCACAAAGAGTGGGGAGCAATACATATCTTTCGCAAAATGGATGGTTGTAGACAAAAAGAAGAATATAGTAGACGGAGAAATGGCAGCCTTTGATATCAAGAGAGAAATACGTTTCATGGATGGTTTTACATTCATGTCGACCAGTCTTGAGAAACTAATCGGAAATTTAGGGAAGAAGAAATTCGAGATCATGACTGAACACTTTTGAGACGAGCACCAATTAGAGAGCATATTGAGAAAAGGAATCTATCCCTATGATTACGTGGATGGTTTGCATAGATTTGATGAGTCAAAGCTACCTTCCAAAGATTTTTATTCAAAATTATATGATTCTGACATTTCCAATGTCAACTATGAACACGCTCAAAAAGTGTGGAAAATATTCGACATGAAATCCATGAGAGATTATCACGATCTGTATTTGAAAACAGATGTCCTTCTCTTGACAGATGTGTTCAAAAATTTTAGAGACATCTGTTGGAGACATTACAATCTAGATCCAGCTTGGTATTACACGGCTCCCGGCTTGGTCTGGGACGCGCTGTTGAAGACAACTGAAATCCACTTGAAATTTTTATCCAACGTGGACATGTTGCTCATGTTTGAAAAGGGGGTGAGAGATGGAGTTTCGATGATATTGCACAGATATGCAAAATCGAACAATTGCTACATGGAAGGATTCGATGCACGAGAGCCGAGTAAATACATAACATATCTAGATGATAATAATTTATACAGTTCGCCTATGAGTCATCCATTACCAACAGGAAATTTCTAATGGGTTGAGAATTATGACGAGATGGAAAATTGGAGACATTATCCCTGTCTTCTTGATGTGGATCTAGAATATCCCTAAATGTTACATGATCCGCACAGCGATTATCCTTTGGCACGCGAACAAATGAAAGTGAATAAAGTCAACAAACTGTTTCCAAATTTAAATGACAAACGTAAATTCGTAGTCTACTATAAAAATCTGAAATTCTGCATAGATTATGACATGAAATTAGGCAACATACATCGCATCATCTGATTTGACAAAGATCCTTGCATGAAGAAGTACATAGATCTTAACATGAATTTGAGAATGCAGGCTGTGACCGAATTCGAGAAAGTTTTTTCAAACTCATGGACAATTCTGTGTATGGAAAATCGATGGAAAACATCAGAAAAAGACATCCGTCTCATTATGACAAAGAGTCAGGCTGGAAACACATTTAAAAAAAACAAACTATAAACATCAAACCCTCTTTGATGAAGATGTAGTTGCCGTTCACATGAAAGAGTCGCATCTAACATTTGACACACTGATTTATTTGGGAACGTGAATCTTAGACATCAGCAAACAATTGATTATCCATTTCACTGTGAATACATAAAATAGAAATACCACTCGAAAACCAAACTGTTGTTTACCGACATGGATAGTCTGGTTTAGGAGATAGAGACAAAATATATTTACCAAGATATATCTCCAGATGTAGATGTGTGGTTCGACATGAGCAATTATCCAAGCATCATAAATCTATTATTCCGTCGGGTGTGAATAAGAAGGTGGTGGGAAAATTCAAAGACGATAAGGGAGGAAGACAGATCACAGAGTTGGTGGGTTTCAAGTCGAAACTGTATGCTTACCACATAGATGGGAAGGTCATTGAGAAATATAAAAAACATTGCAAATAATGACAACACTTTCGAAGAGTATAAAAATGTCTGTTCGAAAATTGAGAAGTGTACAAATCGATGAACACGATTCAAAGCGACAAGCTTAATCTCTACATGGAAATAATCAATAAAATTGCTTGGTCTGCTGATGATAATAAAAGAATCGTGCAATTAGATAGAATAAACACATTAGCTTGCGGTCATTATTCCACATAGTCGATAATTAGCAAAAAAACAATTAAATAAATTCTTAAAAAATTAAAAAAAAAAAAAAATGGAACAAAAAATAAAATGTGTAGTTGGTTTTGACGAAACGAAAAATAATATATTTCCATTGTTCGTTTGGGATTTTGTATACAGAGAAGCCCGAAAAGCAACAAAATTACTTGGATTGCATGCGATTTAAGAGACGATGTGAAGAGATGAATGAAATGTTGAAGGACATAAGGAAAGGAAAAATGATTAAATTTCGATCTACAAATATCGAAGAGACAGAACTATGATGAAACAATTAAAATAATTTTTTTTTTAAGAAAATAAAATTTAACACAACACATAAAAAAATAAAACAAAAATAAAAAAAATAAATAAATATATTCAAAATAAATATAAAAACAAGGAAAAGAGGAACATAACGTAGAAGGTATCATCTTACATAACAAACCTCTGTCTAACATCGATCTGTTGAATGTGGTCAAAGCATTGAAAATAAAACATTTTTATGACGTCTTTTCGAGAGAAGCATTGCCCAGAAAACTACGAGATGGTGATGAATGCAGAATCTTGAATTTAGATGATTTCTCAGGCGACGGTGGTCATTGGGTAGCATGGTTCAAGAATGCAAGAAAAAAATATTGTTTCGAGAGTGACAGAATCTCACCACCTGAAGATTTTATGGATTCTTTAAAATTGTTGATTTATTACAACACGGAACAGGTGAAACCTCGCGATCAAGTGTTTTGTGGACACTTGTGTCTCTTCGTTCTCAAAAGATGATCTTCGAAACATCATTTTCAAGACATTCTCAATGATTTACACTGAGAGAGAGAAAAAAATATTCATATAAATAACAGGAAATTAAAAACAAATAAAATAAATAATAAAAAAATGAATTAGCAAAAAATGACAATCAATAAATTTGGAAGAACTGATGAAATTGTGAAAAAAAGATCGCCATTGAAGGCAATGGCGGAATGTCTGTTACACATTTGAACGATATTTTGTGAGGAGATATGACCTCAAAAGGAACCGTTAAACAAGAATAATCACAAGGTTTATGACATTCCTGAACCGGTTGATATCTGTGACGCCATGACTAAAAAGTATGCGAATCAAACAGTTGCAGATTTCAAGAAGCACGTGAGCGATAATTACCTGGATAAAAACATGACTGACGATCTATACTTGAAATCTAAATGAGTGGTGAACGTGGCGAATCCTGTGGATTTGGGTGATGCAGTCACGAAAAATTATGCGGACGAATCGCACAGACGTTTCACTCAATATCTGAGAGAATGATACATTCCAAAAAATCATGAATTCTATAGTGGATGCGAATTCTCATGAGGTATCGAATCTAGGAGGACCAAATCATCCCAGAGATAATGCCACCCAACAATACGTGGACGTTGCGAAACGAACGAAAATCGCCGATGCTTTGACTGAAGAGAAGATAAATGAAATGAAACCCGATCTGAACATCGGATTTAATTAGATCGTCAATCTGGCACAAATCAGCGATAACGATTCCGAATCGACCACAGTCAACGAAGGCCAATTTTATGACCCATTTTCAAATTCTTTGCATTCTATACCATTGTAACACGGGTGGGGTGAATAACTCCCCAGGGGCTAGAACCCTGGCCGAAATCTCCCTGTTGTTCTTCAGATTCGTGAGGATCTGGGTCAACTAGCAAACCATGGATAACATATAACTCAACTCTTGAGGTCGAATAATCATTAAGTTATGTATTGTGGTCTGGATGAATACACAATAAAATAGGAAAACAGTTTATACGTGGTTTATTAAGAAGCCAAGAAATGGCATGATATGAAATGGACATGAAAATGAATGACGGATCAAAAACCATAGGTCCACTACACTTCCACCCAAAAGAGGGTTAAAATTCCGCCCAACAGATGTTCAGTAAATGTGGATGCTTCCCACTGAACTCGGACCTGTAGAGAATCACTGTCAGAAACGTTGATTCTCACCAGGGCCGAGTTGAGTGGGAAGCATCCACATTTACTGAACATATGTTGGGTAGAATTTTAACCCTCTTTTGGGTGGAAGTGTAGTGGACCCGTGGTTTTCGATCCGTCATTCATTTTCATTTTCATGTCCATTTCATATCATACCATTTTTGGCTTCTTAATAAACCACGTATAAACTGTTTTCCTATTTTATTGTGTATTCATCTAGACCACAATACATAACTTAATGATTATTCGACCTCTAGAGTTGAGTTGTATTTTATCCATGGTTTGCTAGATGACCCAGATCCTCACGAATCTGAAGAACAACAGGGAAATTTCGGCTAGGGTTCTAGCCCCTGGGGAGTCGTTCACCCCACCCCTGTTATAAAATGGCGAGGCTACTTACATTATGGGTAACTTTTCTCAACAAGGGCTGCGTTCTTTGAACGACTGGGATGAAGTTAATTCATGGGTAAATTAGAATTCGATTGTTGGTATGCATAATTTCAGAATTTCAAATTTTGTTGTATTATTACAAATGCAAGGGCTTCTCCCCAGATAAGTGCAACTTAGTAGTTTTAGTTTGCAAGATGAGCCCAAGTATACCACTGCTGGTGAAGTGGAAGTTCATATGGTTGGTGTATTTAAGGTTTTAACACGGAGTCATTCTATGACTGAGTCGGTGATCTGAGCAATTTGAGCCAGAGAATTTGAGAGGGTCTGAGCTGATCAGTCAACTGGCCCAAACACTTATGATACGAATGTGAAAAATACCTGATCAAGGCTTTTTATCATCTTGTTATAGATGGATTTATTTTGAGCCTGGCAAAAGTATTGAAGGTTAAATGTTCAGCTATATTATTTGATATTTGAAAGTGCCAGTGTAACTCAAAAAGCTTGTTCATGAAAAGCTGTGAGCGGTATTGATGGAAAAAAATGTCTGCTGTTGAATTACAATTTTTTTCTGAAATACCTTCACTTTGTAGGTTCGTTATGAAGATGACTCATTTGGCGAATCAATCTATGGGTCATATGAGGCAACTAAACGATGGGTAAATAGGAGGGGAAATCGAGTTATATGCCCTTTAGTACAAAGTAATATTTAGTGTTTACTGGATTTAACCCCACAATTTTCCATTCAACTTCTTGAAATGTTTAGGGTCAAATTTAAATCAAATAAACATGGCCAAGATAGAGGTTCGTTAAGGTATTAGCTATTAAGTAAACTTGTTTCAAGGAAGAATATTTTAGTAAGTCGATAGGGAAAGGTAAAATGCTGGATTATTGCATTGCTCATTGGTTTGGATGTATTTTGAGTTACCGTAGGTAACGCTAGGTGGTGACCAAGGGGGGATGTTTTTTTCCTGGGAAGCTAAATAAGACATGGTAGTCTGCTTAAATAAAGTAGGTAGTACACAGTGTGTTGGTGTGTCAATTTCCTATTGGCAGTAGGCATTGATGTATGTGGAACCTTATTTATTAAACAGTAATCGCGACGTGTTGGAGTTTGTAAATATTTGTATATTTCTCTGTTAAGTTATGCTCCGGGCATCTTGGGTTCTGATAATAATAGGTGGTTTGTCTTCAGTAGTCTGGGTGCTATTTTAATATTACGTAAATAATATTTGTGGATGTCATTGCGATACGTCATTTATCTCTGGCGAAAACTGAAGCTGTTACTGATATTTCAATCTGAACTAACCTTAGAGGTGTACGTTTGGAGTGTCGTATATAGGGCAAGTAATTTACAATAGAGGAAATATTGCAATCCTGAGGCTTGTTGTTTTGTGGGTAGTGGCCAATCTCTCGTTCGTTTACTAAAATGTAAAAACTTTTCTTGAATGGTAGTGTAAAATAGTTGGTTGTTGAGAATTGTGTTCTCCATGGATAGCCTAAAATATAATTTCCAAATTGACCATTAAATTTAAAATGGGGCACAACTGTGAGCAGTCTATATATATCAAAAGGCTGAATACAGCTGCTTATTCTGCTCGAATATTGATATGTCCCATTGACAGTAATATACGGTTGATAGCGGAACAGCCGGGGAGCTATCACATGTGTTAGATTAATGGAAACCACGTGGCCATGTTGACCTTTAGAACGTTACAGTTAAATTTTGAATAGTTTTGGAATTATTGACGGAATTGTAAAATCCAGAGAAATAATTTTATCCAGAGTTTCATCTGCATTAATTGTATTCTGGATATTTCATCTATCTTATTGGGAAATTAACCAGTATATTTCGTATTTTGGAATTTCAGTAAATCATAAAGCATGGGAAGCAATTAGAATTGCTGTTACTGATGTAGATTTAATTTGTTTGCTCCTCCCTATAGAAGCTGAATGTCTGTTTAACATTAATGGAGTGTGCACCATCACAAGAAGCTGGCAACGGTTTAGGGCGATGTAGCATGTAATGTGTCAGAAAGTGGTTCTTGATTCTGTTGACGCACTTTTGCCATGCATATCAGTGCTAGCAAAGAGAGCGGAATCTGCTGAACGTGTTGTAGCAGATCCGAGATGAGTGGTGGTAATGTAAGAGAACTTCCCCAGAGCAGAGCGGCGTATGGTTTAGCATGTTGTGAAGAACAAGCGGATTATCTTGTTATCGAGTAGTGAAAAGAAATTGGAAACATTCCAGCAGTGAACACCAGAGGACTACTTCAGAAGAAGCAGAGAGACAAGATCAAGACTTTACAGAATTTCTGAAAAGAGACAATAACTTAAACTATATAATAGTCGGTAGGGGAATCATATGTAATTTTGTGGCACCTTGTTCATCTCCTTCATATCATTAGTTTACATTTTGCAAATTATGTTTTCATGGGAATTGGCTTGGTGAGCCGGGCCTCGTGCTTATGAAGGATTTTTTTTTAAATGGAACGTCACATTTTAAATGAAAATGCTAAAATTAAATTATAAAATATTAAAGATTTATTGGAAATCTATTTAACAACTGCTGTGTGGTTCTAAAACTGTTACCCATTTTCTTTTTAAGGAGGGGGAAGTACAACGGATTTGGTAACAGCAGTTGAAAAATAATATGCAACAAAAATTATAGATTACTCTGCTATAATTCGTCTGCTCATAACAGAGGTGTAATTCTATTTTTGTTGGCTTCAAGTCATTTCCATGTTTAAATTGAATCAGTGTACTTTATTGGTTCACGCCGTAGTGCATTGTGCTTTTATTTCATTCGTCGAGGTGAAAGTGAGGGATCAATCAGATTACAGTATTTGGATTCTTTCCCCTCGAAATTATCCTATACAAGAGCGATCTCGCTCATAATTCCTCGTCCACTTTATGTTTGGCAATAAAGCTTTGAACTTGCTGGCCAAACGTAAACCATACACTAGCTTAGTATGGGGACACTTTGTAACCTGTAAAAAGGTTAACCGCATTTGGTATCGTCATTTTGGGACCCGTTCAACTCGGCCCTGGTGAGAATCAACGTTTCTGACAGTGATTCTCTCCAGGTTCGAGTTCAGTGGGAAGCATCAGCATCCACATTTACTGAACATATGTTGGGTGGAATTTTAACCATTTTTGGGTGGAAGTGTAGTGGACCCGTGGTTTTTGATCCGTCATTCATTTTCATGTCCATTTCATATCATACCATTTTTGGCTTCTTAATAAACCATGTATAAACTGTTTTCCTATTTTATTGTGTATTCATCTAGACCACAACACTTAACTTAATGATTATTCGACCTCTAGAGTTGAGTTGTATTTTATCCATGGTTTGCTAGTTGACCCAGATCCTCACGAATCTGAAGAACAACAGGGAGATTTCGGCCAGGGTTCTAGCCTCTGGGGAGTCGTTCACCCCACCCCTGTTACACCATAAATAACATGCCAAGAGCTGGAAAGTTTTTTTTAATAATTTAAATATTCAATAAACTCACTTTCAAAGATCATTTTTTCCAGGCACTTATTCTCGTTGTTGTGAGGTCCAACCTCTACAAAATCAATGTCAACAGATCAGCATTTGTATGGTATATATGAGCTGAGACCTGGAAATTGGATATATCGTACCAAAAAGAAAAGTGTGAGCGTTTTGAAAATATGCAAATGAAGCTGATGAAAATAAAAAACTTCCTCGTTGATGTGTGAACAGATTTTCTCTCGAAAGTATGATGGGTCATTTCAGACATGTTTGATGAAAGTGTTTTTTTTTCAGTCCAGGTACCACTGTGTTGAAGACCACAGGATCCCAGGAACACTCAAATATAATCCTAGGGGATGTGATCTGAATACACTTGATTTGGCAATCAGTGTGACTCCGGTTTGTCCATCAATTGCATTTCGATTTCCCTAGTTGAATACAAAGATAAATGTTGCAAATAATGTAATATTTTTTTAGCTCACCAGAGAATAGCCCTGCCACTTTTGTTTCTAATCTGATCATAACTGTACAATTTGCATCATAATCAGTCAAGTGGAGCGTTGTCTGAAAATAATTACTGAGGTTTCTCTACAATACAGAGTCAGTCATCCATGACTTTGAATAGGCTTGCTATGAAACTACATCAGTTTTTACTGGATATCTGGGACAAATACACTCAAAAGAACATCACTGACTGGTGCAGCCTACCATACTTTTTGAAAAATTAACATGATCAAGATGGTTGGCACATGTATTTGTTTCCACCAGCTTCATTAGCATATTTACAGAAATTTTACTAATATTTCGTTAAAAATTCTATATCTCAATTCATATACACTTGCAAAAAGAGTACTTTTAGTACAATTTTTGCAAAGGCTGGATTGCACAAGAATAATATTAACTGCCTCGAAAAAATGCTCTTTAAAAGTGAGATTATCAAATATTACAATTAGAATATTTTGACGGTCTTGGCATACATTATTTATGGTACAGAATGCAAGTGCACTAACAGTGCATTCTAAACTGGGAATAAAAAGAAATTGCACACGATGATTTTCTCCAAATTGTTGCTATCTTAAAGCTCCATTCTCATGACGATCATTTGCATACGTGTGTATATTTGCATATGTGTAA
This sequence comes from Pictodentalium vernedei, assembly GCA_031216915.1. Classification (NCBI taxonomy): domain Eukaryota; kingdom Metazoa; phylum Mollusca; class Scaphopoda; order Dentaliida; family Dentaliidae; genus Pictodentalium; species Pictodentalium vernedei. The sequence goes on along the minus strand of CM062297.1, from coordinate 225,825,679 downwards.
AAATGCACACGGTGTGTAAAGCAAAATTTTCTAAGCATTCACACGTAGTTAAGCAAGTTGTGTATGTTTACTTAGATTGGTATATAATCGGTAGTTTTTGTTAAAATTCCTCACTCTCTGTTCAGCATTCACGATGGCCAGATTTTCTGTATTATACAGGATGAATAGAAGGAATCATTCCGTACCTTGTTAGTTCGGCATTGGTTGTAGGTTTATGCCAAGAGAAAAGAATGTGGTCAAGAGTTGGACTTCGGATTGTTGGACAAACGTTGTTCTCAAAACTTTTGAAAATGAACAGTGGCTTGAGAATTTCAGAATGAGAAAGCACACATTTCTGGTCTTGTGTTCAGAGCTAAAACCTTATGTTTCGGAAAATTCAACATATTGTTTGGGAAGCGGTATAAACCAAGAAAAGGGTGGCCATTGCTGTATATTGAATGGTCACATCAGCTGAGTACAGAACAATTGGTAATCTGTTCGGTGTTGAGAAAACCACAGTTGAGACCTACATTCATATTGTATGTGATGCATTAACAAACGAACCTATGGACAAATACGTGCAGTTCCCAGAGGGTAGAGAGATCGGTGGTAATCAGGTGTTGCGATGAGAGGTGTGAGTTTCCCAGTTGTGGTGGTGCAATAGACGGTTGCCACATCCTTGATATTTCCCCGACGGATTTGCATGGAGATTGCCTCAACCGGAAAGGATGGTATTTAATCATATTGCCAGGCCAAGTTCACGATGCGCGTATGTTTGCGAACTTAAAGGTAATGCAGTTGGGAGAATCGAGTGACCTGTTTGGAGATCGTGCAACGACCATGAATGTCTCGGACAACTCTTTCGTGTTGCCAGTGGTCGTATTAGCAGATGCGGCATATCCTCTGCAGAATTGGGTTCTAAAACCTTTTACAAACAGAAATGGATTATCTGATGATCAACAATATTTCAACTATCGCCTGAGTCGTGCTCGCATGACCATTGAAAATGCATTTATAGACTGAAGAGCCGGTGGAGATGTCTAATCAAAAGACGGGATGTTGACGTGGAATTTGCTACAAGTGTGGTCAGTGCATGCGTGGTACTGCATAATATATATGAACTAAATCAGAAATAATACAGGACATCGTGGGATGAACAGGAGAGCGAAGAGAGAGGGGATAACATGGATCTAAGTGATAAAGGGAGTGATCTCAGTGGGCAGGAGACATTTTATTTAGTTTATTTTGGAGTGAACAGATTGAAGAGAAGATCTACGTGATGACGTAATGACCGTGTCATTTTAGCATTATATCCGTGGCACGTGGACTCTTTTCCGTGATGTCATCTTTTGTATTCTTATTACAAATACTTTGGGATGTATGCAGGCGTACTTATGAATGTGTAAGTCGGTTACCGCGTCTGGTTTGTGTCATTCCTTGTAGAAAGGGCCTGTTTCTAGTGACTTCTATCTCTCTCGATAGGTCATTCTTACCTGGATGGACCTTATCCTGGGCGTAACCGATACTTGACGATATTATCAATCTCCACCAATAGATGTTAGGTGGTATGTATTTGATATTGGGACTGGTTCAGCCAGGGAGTTTCACCACTCCACAGAAAATAGGACGATCAATCATTAGATGTCATCCGAACCACATTTAAAATGGTGTAACCTCATGCGAGAAAGATTTTCATGATTCAGATTTGAATCTCTATAGTACTGTTTTGGATCCATGCAAACAAAACGAAATAGTGCTCTAAATATAATTCACAATTCGCAAACTCACAAAGACACTTTCTCTCAGAATATGTTATTCTTGAATAAGGTTACACCAGGGCGACCTCTCACAGTTGTAAAATGGCTTCGCATGTTATTAGAATTGTTTATTTGACGTACAAGAAGGTGTGTAATAAATATAGAACAGTATGCATATATATGGACGTGATGATGAATATTGCACTCATTCGTTTCCATGCAACATACAGTTGGAACCTACGGCTCCCGTTATAATCCTGCGCCAAAACTAACTCGTGCAATAATTTTCAGCTCCATCATACACGCGTGATGTTCTATTTATCTATTCTATGGTGCAAATAGCGTATATGCTGATTCGAAGATTGAATGAAATTGCGACATAACGCCGTTTCGTTGACGAAAAAAAGATGGTAGATAGATAGTTTAATGACAATAACCTCCAAAGATGACAGATGCCAGTATATGATAACAATAAACAATATAAGATAACCATACATTTCAGTATCTATTACTCTATACATGTATAAAATTAACACTTCTTTGGTGAATCATTTTTTTGAACAAATGCTCTAACCATGTTGCAGATGATGTTGCATGTATCACTTCTTTTGTCACTCATTATACATATGAATTTTTGTTTGTCGCTCATGTTTGTAACGTTTTGATTTAGTTTCGAAATTTCAGTGAAATATTGTTTTCTGAGTTCAGAAAACATTGGGCATCTCATGATGAAATGTTCTTCTGTTTCGATTTCTGAATTACACTTTTTGAAGATCCTTTCATTAAGAGGTGCTTTGCGTTGCTTGCGTTGCCCTTTCTCAATTTCCAATAAATGGCTACTAATTCGTAATTCACAGAAGAGTTTTCTCAAGTCCTTATCTTTAACATTTTTCAAATATGATTCTAATTCATAATCAGATTTAAATTCTCTGTGTGTTCTTATTTTGTTCTTTCCACTTGGTCTATCATCATCAAACATGTCTGCCATGAAATTAGAATTATATTTATTCTCCAGTTTAGTGATGATGTTATCCACCATAAAAGAGTGTGTATTATTATCGTTATCTCGCTTATCATTGGTATATCCGAATTTATTTGACAATTTCTACGCAGCCTTGAATGTTAGTGATTCTTTATTAGTTGCATGAAGCTTTGAAGTGTATTTAACAGCGCGAGTCAATGATTCAATTACAACTGGATATCTACCACGCATGAATCGACGACCTTCCATTTACACCAAATGCATACTTACAAAATTTAAGGTGTACCATTCCTCATGGTACGCTATCAATTCTGTTTATGTTCATCGACGAAGCCCATATTTCGCTATCATATAACACGATAGGTTTGATTAGTTTATCAAATAATTTTTTTCACGTTTAAATCGATGATATATAATGTTCCTGTAAAGATTTTACCAAAGAAAATAATGCTTTCATGCCTTTACAGACCATTTCCATTTGGGCCTTTTTGAACGACCCATTCGCGGAAAGCATTATATTCAAGTAAGAATATTCATTGACGACACCAACACCGGTACCGCCTATTGTGAATGATGGTGTTGCTTTGGGACATCCTTTGTGGAAAACCATGCATTTAGTTTTATCTGTGTTTATAGCCAGTTTATTTTTCTGCGAATATGTGTGTACCACATATTAGGCAGTTCTGCAAACCATCTTTTGTTTGAGATACCATGACCAAATAATCTGCAAACAGAAGATGATTCACTAGTTTATTAACAATGGATAATGGTGCGCACTTTTGATCGAATATTTCCTTTATATCACCAATATTGTTTTTTAATAGCGTATGGGATATCATACAGACTTGCCTGACACCAATTGTGACACGGATCGGAGGTCCGATTCCTTCTCCCTCGTCTTTGTAGCATAAGAGATATTTTCTAGGAATGATTGAATTGTTTTCAGAATAGAATCACTTACCCCACTCTCTTTAGTTTCTGGAACAACATACACCGATTCAACGAATCAAATGCCTTATGAAAGTCGACAAATGCCACATACAGATGTTTATTCTGGTGCCTGTATTTGTTAAGCAATGTTTTCATGATGAAAACACTATCAAGAGTACTACGATTTTTTGAAAATCCAAATTGATTAGCACTCATTATCCCATTTTCTTCTAAGAAACATATGAGCCTTTTATTGAGTATTTTATTGCACAGTTTTCCAACTGAGCTACTCAGTGCAACAGCCCTGTAGTTATTTGGATCCCCCTTTTGTGGATGGGCTTAAGGACTGATTCTTCCCATACCTGAGGATAATGTGATGATTTATATACAATATTAAAAGTTTGTGTTACTTCATTGACTATAAACGGTACAACTGCCTTAAGAACTTTGTTTCTTATTCTATCTTTGCCCGGATTATTATTATTTTTCATCTCTTTTAGTGCATCTAGAACTTCGGCTGGTGTAATGTCACTATCCGTGATACTATATTTTATCGTGGATGACTTGTCATTTGCCATTATACGTGCTTCGTTTTTGTGACCGTCACTGCAGTATAAATTACTGAAAAAAATTCACCCATGTGTCACGATCGAGGTCATCGTAATCCGACATTTTACAGGCTCTCAAGTTTTTAATCATATTCCAATACTCACGTAGGCCTGATGTTTCTAAACAGTTTATTCTTTATTCAAAATCCTCATAAAATCTTTTTCGTTTAAATTTTAATTCTCTTTTATATTCCTTCTTGGTTTTAAAAAACTTCACAGCAAGAGATCTATCAAATGGAAAGTTTCGTATTACCGTTGCTATCTTATCAAATCTTTTCTTTGGTACCGTACCTTACATTTATCATCAAACCACTGCCGTTTTTATCTCGTTATTTTGTTATTACGTTTCAATCGTTTTGATATCATGTGATTTAATGCCGTTACAATAAATGTTAGTTTATCTACTGTGCACTCACTACCTCTGAATTATCAGGCTGCGAACGATCTCTCTCAAAACGCGGCGTTGCCAACCATAGCATTTACGGTTTTAACTCGACTCCGTTAGGAACATATCTAGACGAGTGCCCGTGGACTGCTTGCCAACCATATCCAGGAGCTCCTTGGATCTTATCATTTGCAGAATTCCCGCTAGGTGCGATGTTCCGAGAAGTGATATTCAAAATCATCTGCATCATACCGTACTGGTGTTGACGACCATCTCTTCATTCTCTCTTCCGAATCTTTACGTGTTTTTTTTAGCTCTGTTCTTTTCATTTCTCTTTTTAATTTGAATTTTTCCAGTTCTACCTGTTTTGCTTCAGTGTTTTCATTAGAGTCATTGAACGCTCCCATAACTGTTCCAAGGGCAACTTCGAGTCTACGTTTCCGAGATTCTTTGCCTTTCCCTTATCTTTATATGCCGACTCAGACTTCTTTTGATTCCAGCTTCTCGAGACTCGATTGCTTCCTCGCCTTCTGTGTGATGTTCCGTGTCTTCACTTTGTTCGGTATCTAATTTTTCAACACCACTCTCAGCTGTCATATCATCAGACCCGTCTCCGCTTGATTCGTCGTTGTCGTTGCTTTCGGGGCTTCAAAAGTGTCTATCACTTTATGGGGTGATGTTACTGGTTTATTTCCTAAGATGTTGAGTTTCTCGTAGAATTTTATTGGATGTCGTCCTTTGTCACTAGGTTTTTAATGTCAATTTACATAACGGTAGCTTCTTTTCTGTAGTTTTGCACTGTCCGGGTGTCTTCATGTAACCCATATTCTGCATCGCTACCAAACCTGCCTTGTAGATTTCATTCGGTTTTGTTTTCAGATTTTCTATCGCTTCTTCGATATTGCGTTCGACTCATATATCTAGGAGCGCCTCCGTCTCCTCTTCTAACCAAGACTGCCCACGTGTTCATCTTTGTGTGGATTTTGGCATATTCGAATTTATAAGTACTTATAGTAATAGTGAATGCGAATTCCCGAATATTTATCATAACACGGCGTTAACGAAGGCACATATGTAAATATTCCCGTAACAGCGTGATAACGCGACAATTAAAATAAATATGATGCAATATATTAACCCAATTCATCCAGTTTCCCAAGCTATGTGTAAGATTTATATACATGTGCAAATTCGAAAATGCGTTCTCATGACGATCAGCAGTAAAAGATGCATACATGAATTTTTGTACATATGTGTAAATATACCTTTCCACCTTGTCCTACTTGACGCAAATTTTACACCTTATGCAAATTTACATATGTATGCAAAATCGTTCTCATGACCATATTTGCATACGTGAGTATATTTGCATACAGATGCATTAATACACAAATGTGTAAATTTGGTCATGAGAACGGAGCTTTAGTGCAACAACACGTGATCGTATTGGCAGCATTCAGCCTTACCATTAATTGAATCATTGGCATAAAGTTTTACTTTGGTTACCGCTCTTTTCGCATACCGAAGATTTCGTCAAAACAATCGAGTGCTGTCGGATTTTTTTAGAACGTGGCAACCATTACTTATTCCCAGTTCTTTATTCGACATTCGTCATCAACCGATAAAATCGGTTGATTGAGAATGTCGAATAAGGAACTGGGAATAAATAACGGTTGTCACGTCGATGGATTTTTTCCGTGCCAGTTCATTTTTCAAAACTCGATCAATTTATTTGGATCAGTTTTACTATTAATGAATTTTGCGTAGTGGGCTTTGTACATTTTATTTGGTGCTGCTAACAAGATAGTCTCTGTGAGGCGGTTACACTGCCACTCCCACACCTCCGGGGGTGTGTGAGTGTAGTGTGACCGTCTTACAGAGACCGCTAACATAGCCGAGATCTGAAAAGAGGTGGGCTTTAGGAATAGGCGGTGATGGTAATCATTATTTTCTAAGGCAAGGAGGGCAAGTTTTCGCCCTTCTTAATTTTTTCAAGGCGAGCAGTAGATGAGCGAATAAATCGCTTTCCTAAAATGCCAGTCCTGCACCCCCCCCCCCTCCACCACTCATTAGCGTTTTGGCACCAAACACGTTGTTTGACACTAAAATATCCAGAATAGCTAAAAGCTTGGCACCAGACCGTTTCGGGTCAGCATGACTGCTATTCAAGACCTGTAGAACACAACTCATCCTGCACCCTTGTTATCGTGTATAATTCCAGTTATTCACACACCCTAGTTACTGTGTATAATTCCAATAATTCACACCCCCTTGTCATCGTGTATAATTCCAATTATTCACACACCCTCGTTATCGTGTATAATTCCAATTATTCACACACCCTCGTTATCGTGTATAATTCACACACCCTATTTATCGTGTAGAAATCCAATTAGTCACACACCCTAGTTATCGTGTATAATTCCAATTATTCACACACCCTAGTTATCGTGTATAATTCCAATTATTCACACACCCTAGTTATCGTGTATAATTCCAATTATTCACACACCCTAGTTATCGTGTATAATTCCAATTATTCACACACCCTAGTTATCGTGTATAATTCCAATGATTCACACACGCCAGTTATCGTGTATAATTCCAATTATTCACACACCCTAGTTATCGTGTATAATTCCAATTATTCACACACCCTAGTTATCGTGTATAATTCCAATTATTCACACACCCTAGTTATCGTGTATAATTCCAATGATTCACACACGCCAGTTATCGTGTATAATTCCAATTATTCACACACCCTGGTTATCGTGTATAATTCCAATTATTCACACACCCCAGTTATCGTGTATCATTCCAATTATTCACACACCCTTGTTATCGTGTATAATTTAAATTGTTCACACATTTTCCAGTTTAACCATTGGCCCAACGTAAGCGCAATACACCACAGCGCCATTCACAAAAAGATTTTTTCACGTTTTGCCCCAAAGACATAACGTATGACCACTCGTTGGAAGGATGTCATTGAGCTCGTTACAATGAGGAGTCATAAGCTATGTTCTTCAGTACAAAAATGAAGTTTTTTAGGTATTCAAGAAAATATTTTGCAAGTATCGTCTTCTGTTTGTTTTACGTAAAATATTAAAAACTAGAGGGGGTGTCATTTGTGTGCAAAGCACACTATGGTGTATCCCCGCATTTGCATCCTTGACTTTATATGAATGTTTGATACAAAAATGAAATGTATTATATGACACACTAAAATCATATTGAGTGGCACAGGTGACACAGCTTCGTGTGCATCTACAGACTCCACTGCAACATTTAAGCATGGTTTTACCGTTTCGAATTACTTGCCATGGGAGCCATTCACGGGGAACGGTCTAAGAAAACAAGAAAGTGGCAACGGTGGCACAGCCACGTGGCGCCTGAAAAATCCAAAATCTTTGTGCACATCTACAGACCCTACTGCAACATTTGAGCATGATTTTAGCGTTTCGAATTACACACCGTACAAGCCTTTTGCCTGAAACGGTCTAAGAAAACATGAAAGTGGCAACGGTGGCACAGCCACGAGGCACCTGAAAAATCCGAAACCGTCATGCGCATCTACCGACCCTACTGCAACATCTGAGCATGGTTTTAGCGTTTTGAATTACATACCCTAGGAGCCTTTCGGCGGAAACGGTCTAAGAAAACACGAAAGTAGCAACGTGACACAGCCACGTGGCACCCAAAAAATCCAAAGCCTGCATGCGCATCTACAGACCCTACTGCAACATTTGAGCATGATTTTAGCATTTCGAATTAATACCCTAGGAGATTTTCGCCGGAAACGGTCTAAGAAAACACGAAAGTGGCAACGGTGGCACAGCCATGTGGCACCCGAAAAATCCGAAACCTTTGTGCGCATTCACAGACCCTACTGCAACATCTGAGCATGGTTTTAGCATTTCGAATTACATACTGTAGGAGCTTTTCTGCAGAAACGATCTAAGAAAACATGAAAGTGGCAATTGTGGCACAGCCACGTGGCACCTGAAAAATCCGAAACCTTCGTGCGCATCTGCAAACCCTACTGCAACATTTGAGCATGGTTTTACTGTTTCGAATTACATACCCAGGAGCCTTTCGCCGGAAACGGTCAAAGAAATCACGAAAATTGCTACGGTGACACAGCCACATGGCACCTGAAAAATCCAAAACCTTTGTGCGCATCTAAAGACCCTACTGCAACATTTGAGCATGCTTTTAACATTTCGAATTACATAACCTAGGAGCCTTTCGCTGGAAAAGGACTAATAGAACACAAAAGTGGCAACGGTGGCACAGCCATGTGGCACCTGAAAAATCCTAAACCTTTGTGCGTATTATCTACAGACCCTACTGCAACATTTGAGCATGGTTTTAGCATTTCGAATTACATACTCTATGAGCCTTTCGACGAAAACGGTGTAATAGTACACGAAAGTTGCAACGTTGGCACAGCCACGTGCCACCTAAAAAACTCGAAACCGTCGTGCGCATCTACAGACCTTACTGCAACATTTGAGCACGGTTTTAGCATTTCGAATTACATACCCTAGGAGACTTTCGCCGGAAACGGTCTAAGAAAACACGAAAGTGGCAACGGTGGCACAGCCACGTAGCACCCGAAAATTTCGAAACCTTTGTGCGCATTCACAGACCCTACTGCAACATCTGAGTATGGTTTTAGCGTTTCGAATTACATACTCTAGGAGCTTTTCGGCGGAAACGATCTAAGAAAACATGAAAGTGGCAATTGTGGCACAGCCAATTGGCACCTGAAAAATCTGAAACCTTCGTGCGCATATACAGACCTTACTGCAACATTTGGGCATGGTTTTAGCATTTCGAATTACATACCCTAGGAGCCTTTCGCTGGAAACGGTCTAATAAAACACAAAAGTGGCAACGGAGGCACAGTAATGTGGCACCAGAACAATCCTAAACTTTTGTGCGTATCTACAGTCCCTACTGCAACATTTGGGCATGGTTTTAGCATTTCGAATTACATACTCTAGGAGCCTTTCGACGAAAACGGTGTAATAGTACACGAAAGTTGCTACGGTGGCACAGCCACGTGCCACCTAAAAAATCCAAAACCTTCGCGCGCATCTATAGACCCTACTGCAAAATCCGAGCATGGTTTTAGCATTTCGAATTACATACCCTCGGAGCCTTTCGCGGGAAACGGTCTAAGAAAACACGAAAGTGGCAACGCTGGCACAGCCACGTGGCACCCGAAAATCCGAAACCTTCGTGCGCATCTACAGACCCTACTGCAACATCTGAGCATGGTTAGCGTTTCGAATTACACACTCTAGAAGCCTTTCGCCGGAACCGGTCTAAGAAAACACAAAAGTGGCAACGGTGGCACCGCCACGTGGCACCTGAAAAATCTGAAACCTTGCGCGCATCTACAGACCCTACTGCAACATTTGAGCATGGTTTTAGCGTTTAGAATTACATACCCTAGGAGCCTTTGGAGCCTTTCGACGGAAACGGTCTAAGAAAGCAAGAAAGTAGCCATGGGGGCACAGCCACGTGGCACCCAAAAAATCCAAAAACTTCCTGCGCACCTACGGACCCTACTGCAACATCTGAGCATGGTTTTAGCGTTTTGAATTACATACTCTTGGAGCCTTTCGCCGGAAACGGTCTAAGGGAACACGAAAGTGATAATGGTGGCACAGCCACATGGCACGCGAAAAATCCAAACCTTCGTGTGCATCTACAGACCCTACTGCAATATCTGAGTATGGTTTTAGCGTTTCGAATTACATACTCTAGGAGACTTTCGCCGAAAACGGTCGAAGAAAACATAAAAATGGCAACGGTGGCACCTGAAAAATCTGAAAGTGGCAACGGTGGCACAGCCACATGACACCTGAAAAATCTGAAACCTTCGTGCACATCTACAGACACTACTGTAACATTTGAGCATGGTTTTAGCATTTCGAATTACATACCCAGGAGCCTTTCGCCGGAAACGGTCAAAGAAAGCACGAAAATTGCTACGGTGACACAGCCACATGGCACCTGAAAAATCCAAAACCTTTGTGCGCATCTAGAGACCCTACTGCAACATTTGAGCATGCTTTTAGCATTTCGAATTACATAACCTAGGAGCCTTTCGCTGGAAAAGGACTAATAGAACACAAAAGTGGCAATGGTGGCACAGCCATGTGGCACCTGAAAAATCCTAAACCTTTGTGCGTATTGTCTACAGACCCTACTGCAACATTTGAGCATGGTTTTAGCATTTCGAATTACATACTCTAGGAGCCTTTCGACGAAAACGGTGTAATAGTACACGAAAGTTGCAACGTTGGCACAGCCACGTGCCACCTAAAAAACTCGAAACCGTCGTGCGCATCTACAGACCTTACTGCAACATTTGAGCACGGTTTTAGCATTTCGAATTACATACCCTAGGAGCCTTTCGCCGGAAACGGTCTAAGAAAACACGAAAGTGGCAACGGTCGCACAGCCACGTGGCACTCGAAAATCCGAAACCTTCGTGCGCATCTACAGACCATACTGCAACATCTGAGCATGGTTTTAGCGTTTCGAATTACACACTCTAGGAGCCTTTCGCTGGAAACGGTCTAAGAAAACACAAAAGTGGCAAAGGTGACACCGCCACGTGGCACCTGAAAAATCTGAAACCTTCGTGCGCATCTACAGACCCTACTGCAACATGTGAGCATGATTTTATCGTTTCGAGTTACATATCCTACTAGCCTTTCAACGGAAACGGCCTAAGAAAACATGAAAGTAGCAACGGTGGCACAGCCATGTGGCACCCAAAAAATCCAAAGCCTTCGTGCGCATCTACAGACCCAACTGCAACAATTGAGCATGATTTTAGCATTTCGAATTACATACCCTAGGAGACTTTCGCCGGAAACGGTCTAAGAAAACACGAAAGTGGCAACGGTGGCACAGCCACGTGGCACCCGAAAATTTCGAAACCTTTGTGCGCATTCACAGACCCTACTGCAACATCTGAGCATGGTTTTAGCGTTTCGAATTACATACTCTAGGAGCTTTTCGGCGGAAACGATCTAAGAAAACATGAAAGTGGCAATTGTGGCCCAGCCAATTGGCACCTGAAAAATCTGAAACCTTCGTGCGCATATACAGACCTTACTGCAACATTTGGGCATGGTTTTAGCATTTCGAATTACATACCCTAGGAGCCTTTCGCTGGAAACGGTCTAATAGAACACAAAAGTGGCAACGGAGGCACAGCAATGTGGCACCAGAACAATCCTAAACCTTTGTGCGTATCTACAGTCCCTACTGCAACATTTGAGCATGGTTTTAGCATTTCGAATTACATACCCTAGGAGCCTTTCGACGAAAACGGTGTAATAGTACACGAAAGTTGCTGCGGTGGCACAGCCACGTGCCACCTAAAAAATCCAAAACCTTCGTGCGCATCTATAGACCCTACTGCAAAATCTGAGCATGGTTTTAGCATTTCGAATTACATACCCTCGGAGCCTTTCGCGGGAAACGGTCTAAGAAAACACGAAAGTGGCAACGCTGGCACAGCCACGTGGCACCCGAAAATCCGAAACCTCCGTGCGCATCTACAGACCCTACTGCAACATCTGAGCATGGATTAGCGTTTCGAATTACACACTCTAGAAGCCTTTCGCCGGAACCGATCTAAGAAAACACAAAAGTGGCAACGGTGGCACCGCCACGTGGCACCTGAAAAATCTGAAACCTTGCGCGCATCTACAGACCCTACTGCAACATTTGAGCATGGTTTTAGCGTTTAGAATTACATACCCTAGGAGCCTTTCGAGCCTTTCGACGGAAACGGTCTAAGAAAGCAAGAAAGTAGCCATGGGGGCACAGCCACGTGGCACCCAAAAAATCCAAAAACTTCCTGCGCACCTACGGACCCTACTGCAACATCTGAGCATGGTTTTAGCGTTTTGAATTACATACTCTTGGAGCCTTTCGCCGGAAACGGTCTAAGAGAACACGAAAGTGATAATGGTGGCACAGCCACATGGCACGCGAAAAATCCAAACCTTCGTGTGCATCTACAGACCCTACTGCAATATCTGAGTATGGTTTTAGCGTTTCGAATTACATACTCTAGGAGACTTTCGCCGAAAACGGTCGAAGAAAACATAAAAATGGCAACGGTGGCACCTGAAAAATCTGAAAGTGGCAACGGTGGCACAGCCACATGACACCTGAAAAATCTGAAACCTTCGTGCACATCTACAGACACTACTGCAACATTTGAGCATGGTTTTAGCATTTCGAATTACATACCCTAGGAACCTTTCGCCGGAAACGGTCTAAGAGAACACGAAAGTGACAATGGTGTCACAGCCACATGACACGCGAAAAATCCAAACCTTCGTGTGCATCTACAGACCCTACGGCAATATCTGAGTATGGTTTTAGCGTTTCGAATTACATACTCTAGGAGACTTTCGCCGAAAACGGTCGAAGAAAACACGAAAGTGGCAACGGTGGCACCTGAAAAATCTGAAACCTTCGTGCGCATTTACAGACCATACTGCAACATTTGAGCATGGTTTTAGCATTTCGAATTACATACCCTAGGAGCCTTTCGCCGGAAACGGTCTAAGAAAACACGAAAGTGGCAACGGTGGCTCAGCCACTTGGCACGCAAAAAATCCGAAACCTTTTGTTGCCATCTACAGACCCTACTGCAACATCTGAGCATGGTTTTAGTGTTTCGAATTACATACTCTAGGAGCCTTTCGCCTGAAACGGTCTAAAAGAATATGAAAGTGGCAACGGTGGCACAGCCACGTGGCACCTGAAAAATCCAAACCTTTGTGCGCATCTACAGACCCTACTGCAACATTTGAGCATGGTTTCAGCGTTTCGAATTACATACCCTGGGAGCCTTTCGCCGGAAACGGTCTAAGAAAACACGAAATTGGCAACAGTGGCACAGCCACGTTGCACCCGAAAATCCGAAACCTTCGTGCGCATCTACAGGCCCTACTGCAACATCTGAGCATGGTTTTAGCGTTTCGAATTACACACTCTAGGAGCCTATCGCCGGAAACGGTCTAAGAAAACACAAAAGTGGCAACGGTGGCACCGCCACGTGGCACCTGAAAAATCTGAAACCTTCGTGCGCATCTACAGACCCTACTGCAACATTTGAGCATGGTTTTAGCATTTCGAATTACATACCCTAGGTGCCTTTCGCTGGAAACGGTCTAAGAGAACACGAAAGTGGCAACGGTGGCACAGCCACGTGGCTCCCCAAAAATCCGAAACATTCGTGCATCTACAGACCCTACTGCAACATCTGAGCATGCTTTTAGCGTTTCGAACGACATACTCTAGAAGCCTTTCGCCGGAAACGGTCTAAGAAAACATGAAAGTCGCAACAGTGGCACAGCCACTTGGCACCTGAAAAATCCGCAACCTTCGTGCGCATCTACAGACCCCACTGCGTCATTTGAGCATGGTTTTAGCATTTCTAATTACAAACCCTAGGAGCCTTTCGCTGGAAACAGTCTGAGAAAACACGAAAGTGGCAACGGTGGCACAGCTACGTGACACCAAAAAAATCCGAAACCTTCGTGCGCATCTACAGACCCTACTGCAACACCTGAACATGCTTTTAGCGTTTCGAAAAGAAAACGCGAAAGTGGCAACGGTGGCACAGCCACTTGGCAGCTGAAAAATCCGAAACCTTCGTGCGCATCTACAGACCCTGCTGCAACATTTGAGCATGGTTTTAGCGTTTCGAATTACATACCCTAGGAGCCTTTCGCCGGAAACGGTCTCAGAAAACACAAAAGTGGCAACGGTGGCACAGCCACGTGGCACCGGAAAAATCTGAAACCTTCAGATCATTTAGCAACACCCTCGTGTAGTTATAGATCTCTGAATTGCAAAGGTTGGGATTATTCGAAAGAAAAGTGAAAAATTAGCACATTTCTCAAGTGGCTCCACAGAAGCCACCTGGCGGCGCAAAACTTTAAAAGCGGTATTTTTGGATTGCACAGACCCTATTGAACGACTGTAGAAAGTTACAGCGTTTCGAATTACAAATTTTAAAATGCGGGGATAATAAGAGAAGGTGTGCATGAATTACTTAGTTCACATCACTGGTTTTGAAACATCACCATACCGTATAGCCGGAAAGCAATCTTTAATGTATTCTGTTGGAACAATATCCTCGGAAGCAAACTGCAATTACTGCAGAAGTGTCAGACAGTATTGATGAGGTCGGGGACTGGTTCCCATGAACAAAAACGATAATAGGCCTTGAAATAAAGCCTTTGAGTGACAAGGAGGTAAACACAGGTGATATCTGCACCCCTCAAATGTGGAACCCAATAAAATGACACATTGACGTCGCGGTGGCTCATTAGTTAGCGCATTAGAATTGAGATAGAACAGTCGTGGGTTTGGTCCTGACTCTCGTCATCTGTGCTATATCATTGGGAAAGTGGGAGCACACTGGGTTTCATCCTTAGGCAAGACACTTACTCGAAATTGCCCATGCACGAGCGAGCACTGCGTCGCCGTGCCCTATGATATACAGCACGTTGACGGCGCACTTGCCTTCAACCAGTGTTAACCCTGAAAATGTCGGATTAGCAAGTTGAAGAGTTCGAGAATTTTCCTCGTCACTGCTGGGTTGTTCTCACCAGTAAAGCTGTCCGACATGACATGACCCTGGCTATTGAAAATGTTATTAAACCCAAATAGACAAACTAACAAACGCTACCGCCATAAAATTGTTTTCAAAAGCATGAGCAAAGTTCCGCTATTGGCCCTTGGGGTTCCACGCGGAAGGCCATCAGCTGAAACTTGCTTGTGCCTTAATGTTTTCTTACAATTCGATTTACCTGGGCAAAGCTGCACTATGTAGCTGCATTCAGGGCAAAATACTCAACCTGTACTGTCTGTAAAACTTATCTCATTTAACTCTGGGTCTGCTTGGCAAACGACTGGGAAAAATCCCTTTGCAAACATTTTGCTAACACCAGCAAACACGCGCCTTCTTCGACAAAGGGACATAACTGTTGTGTGAAGTCCATCTACCTGCATCGTAATGCAACATTGTGAATATTTGGCAGATGATGGACATAACCCTTTACCTAACACAAAAGACAGACGGCACTTCCAAACAAAATTCTTGAATAACTAATTTTTTTATTTTTTTACGTCAAAAACTTAGCTTACGACCCCTCATTGGAACGCGCTATGTTTTTGAGAAAAAAAAATGAAAAAATAATGAAAATTGAACGATAATTTTTGTGAATAACGCTGGCCGGTTAGAGGGGGTGAACAAAAAGTAGGGGATATTTGACAAAAGAGAGATATATGAAGAAATATATTTATATTTTCATCAAAACGACAGTTGAGACATTGCACTGTGACATCTGGTGAATGATTTCAGCGATAGTTGGGTGTCTGACAAGCACACATTTCACGCACTGAGCTGTAGAAGACATGGGCGGTCAGTCAGAGAATTTACCACATTCAGTCTAAGACCTCCATATTTTGTAAATCCTCCTCGGTTCGCGGGATAAGCGCGGATCTGAAGTGACATTCTCCTCACCAAACGTCCAATATCAGCTTGGCTGATGTGATTCCATTCTTCCTGCAGTGGAGCGGCGAGTTCCTGGACATTGGTAGGAAGCTGTTGGCGTTGTCGTAGGCGACTGCCAAACATATCCCAGGCGTGCTCGATTGGTGAAAGGTCTGCACGTAGTGATGGCCAAGGCAGTGTAGTGATGTTCTGCTCCTGTAGGAACTCTGTTGCGACACGGGCCCTGTGTGCTCTTGCATTGCCATATTGGAAAATGAATCGACGGCCGTGACGTCGCGCAAATGGCACCACATGAGCTGCTAACATGTCACGATAGAACTGCTCTGTGACACACCCTTGGATGACATGTAATGCTGTTCTGCTTGTCATGGTTATGCCTCACCACGCATTAACCGATCCACCACCAAAACGATCGTGCTGCCTAACGGTTACGTCATGGTATCGTTCGTTCCGCCACCGCCGCCGCCACACCCTGTTTCGCCTGTCGTGGAAATCAAGAGTGAACCTCGATTCATCGGAAAACATGATGTTGCTCGACCGACGATTGTCCCAGTGCTGTCGTGCTCCACACCAATTACGCCTTGCTGCGATGTGACGTTCAGTCAAACGTGGAATTATTCGAGGTCGTCGAGCGTACAAATTCACGCTGTGTAGCCGATTTCGGATAGTCTGACCACTGACTCGCACATCTGTCGCTCGGTGCAGCTGCTGTCCAATTTCTGAGGCACTTTGATGGCGGTTCGGTTGAAACGATCCTGGTTAACAGTTGTCGCCCTTGGACGACCTGACCGACGTCTGTCGTCAACATGGCTGGCTGGCGGTAGCGTGACTACAACCTGCCAATCACCGATTGAGTATCGTTGAGAATTTGAGCCACTGCAGTATTCTGTTGCCAGCTTCCAACATGCCAACTGCACGTTAACGTTCGTCATGTGTCAGTCTTCGCATACCTAAAAAGTTACGATTCGACCAGAAACTATTGATGAACGAGTTTATACCAAGCAAAGAACGATGAGACCTCCGAGAAAGCCCGTCCAGTACAAATGAATATTCCAAAACGTACCCCACAGACATTAACGCGACGCTCGTGCGAAAAACGTGAACGAAGTTTTCGTGGGCCGGTGACATTCATGATCCACACTTAACTTGTTAACATATTGGTGTGTCCAATCACGCGTAACCAATATCATTTTCCGAAAATATCAACATCAGTTTGGATATCCCCTACTTTTTTTTAATAGTATACATCATCAAGGAATACCTTTGTCGAAAGCGTGCCTTGATGATGTAGATGGAATATTTGTCAGTCGGGGTTGTAGTTGAAATACCGAAGCCTTTTGGAAATTTATTATTGCATAAATACAGCATACATGTAGTAGTCGTGACGTAACCTTTTATTTAACCCTTTACCTAACACTGTATTTTTAAAAAATAAATAACATTTCACATTTTTCGAAAACAAATTTCACAATTTTTCAATAAAACCATACAAATATAGATATCATTAGAACCAACTTGTCGAGTTGGTTCTAATGATATCCATATTTGTATGATTTTACTGAGAAACTACCGAGATATTTTAGGCTGTGGTAGGCTTATACTGGATAATTTTCTGGCCGTTTTTAGCCGCAATGTTAGGTAAAGGGTTAATAACACAGCATGTACCATACCGGTACATTACATTTGTCCTGCTGGGCCTCCGAAACCCGAGTCGGGTATTTATTTATTTATTTATTTATTTATTTATTTATTTATTTATTTATTTATTTATTTAAGGCCATTGTCAGCATCTATGGCTATATCACGACCGCAACATAGGTACGAAGTCAAGTTCAGCCGATGGATTGATTGATTGATTGTTTATTTAGCAGTACACTGCAAAAAATATAGGTTCTCTTTAGAACCAAAACTGGTTCCAATCTTGTCCCTGAGATGGAACCAGTTCTGTTTAAACAGTATTTATTTCAAATCAAATAAATTTATAAAGATTATCATTAAATATTAACAGAATTAAACATAAATTGAGGGGGTTTCAGCCGTAAGTTTAGAGCTTATACGAGGTTGTCTCAAATCATTATTAAGCAAAGGAGATATGAACAGTTGGCATATCGAACCAGTTTTGGTTCGATATGCCAACTGTTCATATCTCCTTTGTTTCAAAATATTTGGCGACTGCGTTGAATAAGCTCCAAGTTTACTGCTGAATCTACTTCAGTTCATGTAATATTCTGTTAAAATTGAATGCTAATCTTGGTAAATTTATTTGATTTGAAATAAATACTGTTTAAACAGAACTGGTTCCATCTCAGGGACAAGATTAGAGCCAGTTTTGGTTCTAAAGAGAACCTATATTTTTTGCAGTGTAAGTCCGTTTTACAGAGAGCGAACACACAAAAAACAATGTACAGTATTGGTAATTCAAAAGAAGAAAAGAGTTTGCTACTTTAGATCAGGTAAATTGTGTTGACATGAAATATTGGCTTCCCAGATTACAACCCGAGAAGGAAAACACTTGCGTGGTAATGCTCAGATAGTTTCTGCCCATGATACACTTTGGAGGACTCTCACGCCAAGTGTTGATTAACGAGTTTATTTTACAAGGTAAACACAACTTGTTGACCACAGCAAACGAGCACTGCTCTACTTCCCGGAGCTCCAACGGAGAGGGAGGAGGGGTCGTGTACTACAGACCTCCATTTATCTGATCGATAGTATGTATAACAAGACCAAATATCGAATCTAGTCCGGGAAGAAAGTACATGATCACTAGCACGAATCATGACGAAACTGTCCCACTGGAAATTTTACTGGGGGGGGGGGGGGGGGGGGTCACACCTCTAGCCACCCCCCCCCCCATCACACTGTCGATGCCTCTGGTTATTGCAAGTTTATGACTGCGGATGGACGGCCCGACGAACGGACGTATGTAATTCAGTGTACCCTCTCAATCTCAATCTCTTCGGGCGTACATGCACTTTGTCGTATTAGCAGAATTTAACATATTCAATAAAACATATATTAAGCTATCAAAAAAAAACCTAAATAAATAAGACAAAATAGAAAATAAATAAATAAAAAGCCCCCCAAAACACAAAATAAATTTAAAAAAAACCCATAGTGCTGATAGTTTAATATTTATTTTATTGAATATGTTAAATTCTTCTAATACGACAATTACCTGTGCTTGGGAGTGTGGGGATATTATAATAACGAAGCAAACTACAAAGAATAGCTTTTAAGAATAATGATCTGCCGGACAACTTCTGACTCAGCTACAACCCCCCCCCCCCCCTCACCAGCTCCCCGAACAGTGTACGTTTCGTAACGTTTCATTTTTTTTTTTATCTCACTTCGCGTCATTCGAATCCTAAACACAGTCACTAGTACCTGGCCACCTATGTTTTTCAGACTCATGGGATATTGGGGGTTTCTCTAGGGGTGTTTTGAAAGTGGGACACGTTCATATCTCAGGCTTGATATGACCTATGGGTCCGGGAACAACACCGCAATGAACCGACACTCAATGAAGGTTCCAAACATGGGTCAAGGTCACCGAGGTCACCCAGGGGTCATTGAGTGCATTTTTCTGAATTGCTAGAAATCACCTTTTTGGACCCCTCCCCCCCTCCTCCAATGCATTCCCGAAGTTCATAAATGCATTTTTGCACTAAAAAAGGTGGGCATGGCAAAAATATTGAAAGTGGGCCACGCTCATATCTCAAGCATGGTAAGACGTTTGGAACTGGAACCAAAATCAAATGAGTCGAAACTAAATTGAGGTTGAAAATATGAGAATAGTATTTAAGGAGGTTTTCGTGCCTTATTACCCGGACTTTTGCCGGAGCAGCTAGTGTTAAATTCCCATAGGAACCGGACTTTAGCCGGAGCAACATTTTCCTATGCAAAACTTCGGCCCCAGCCATCCAGATCCGGCAAGTTGAGTACGTACAGCATATATAGTATGTTATGGTATGTATAGTGATATATACTGTCCAAAATTTGAGCCCCCCCCCCTCCCTCCCTAGCTATATATCCTATATCATATGAAGCTTTACCAATAACGTTCATGATTTATAAGGGAGATTCGTAATTTCGATCGGTATTGCGGTAAAGATATGGAGTTATGGACAACAAATGAAACAAATCTGGTTTATTAGAACAACAACTGGTGCCACAGATGGAAGTCTTGGAGGCCTCAAAGTCAGTACCTGGTCGGGCCACCTCTAGCATCTCTGACACAATGTAATCTTCTCGGCATGCTGTCGATCACCTTCCTAATGTCTCTTATAGCGATGTTATCCCATTCATGAATTAAAGCCTGCCGTAGTCCATCAATGCTGCTACACGCTGGCTGCCGATTAACAACTCTCCTGCCGAGCATATCCCAAACGTGTTCTATCGGTTTGCAATCAGGGCTTTTCGCGGGAAAGTCCACCTACTCTATTTCATCGTTTGCATCCTTAAACTCGCGGATAATCCAGGCTCGGCGCTCGGTGAGGTCGAGCATTGTCGTCGAGATAACGGAATCCCCCCCCCCCCCATCGTGTTAAGGCCATAAGGTAAGACAATCGGCTGCAAAATTTCGTCACGGTACAAATGAGCATTCAGGTTCCCATGACAACATGAAGAGGCGTCTTCCCGCGATAACACACACCACCCCAAACCATAACACTTCCACCTCCAAACCGATCAACCTACTGGACATTAATCTCATCATGCCGATGTTTTGAGAGCTTCCAAACGCGAACTCTACCGTCTGAGAAATGCAAATTAAATCTCGATTCATCTGCGAACAGAACTGAATGCCAGTCGCGCAGTCTCCAGTCTTTGTGTTGTTCTGCCCGCTGCAGTCGTGCTGCTCTATGTCGTGCTGTCAGAACGGGAAACTTCGCGGGTCTGTAACTCCGCATTTGATTCTCGGATAATCTGTTTCTGACGATTTGATCTGATACAGTTAACCGGAGATCTCTCTGTAAGTTAGCGCGAATAGTGGCAGCACTCACAAAAGGGTTCCTGCGGGCTGTCTGGGCAATCATCCGATCTTCTCTGGGTGTAGTGGACGTTGGTCTTCCAGATCGGGGCTGATCAGCAACACTCATGGTGTCAGCAAACCGTTGTAGGCATCATCTACGGACGACCTTGCGATCACGATCGATGTGCCTTGCAATGCGCTGGATGGACCAACCAGCACTGTTAGACAGGGACATGATGCGCCAACGCTCTCCGTCATCCAGTCTGCGTCTACGTACACCATTTCTCAGATTCGGTCCAGCTATACGCAGCGTGGCTTTACGTTTGTACACCATTTCGAAACTGGTGGAAGGCAACACATGATTCCTCGGGACAGTGTGATAACAAAAGGATTAGCTGCTGGTCGAGTGATCATAATCCGCGAGTTCGGATCGCTCATGGACGCCATGAACATTACTGGTAAAGCTTCATATGATATAGGATATATGGGGGTGGGGTGGGGGTGGGGGATTGGGCTTAACTTTTTTGGACAGTAAAACACAGGGCTCTTGGTATATAGTATGGGCATGTGATGGAAAATTGATGGGAAAGGTGGGATTTTCCTGAAAGTTTACCCCGCGAAACAGTTGACGTTGCTATTGACGTCGTGGCGTCATGATGCGCACGCGACGTCATAGAGACATTGACCACTGTTGTTGTCCACTATACAATCTGACATAACGTTGTTCGGGTCAGGGGGCGTCGGGTTTCTCGTAAGGGGTGGGTACCTAGATACCTACGGGGGTATTCACAGCCTATGCTATGCTATACTGCCATTCTAAACTACCAGTCATGGGATGACATAAAGCATTAGGTCGATTAGTAGTTCCAATGGCTTTCGGGGGACCCACAGTGGTATATACCACCCATACTATACTGCCGTTGTATACTACCATGCATTACCTACACCCACCCCACAATACCACTTGACCTGCCATAACGTACTACATATACCCGTCGTAGAAAAATACAAAGCAATCGGTTGGTTAATAATACCGAGGCCTAACAGGGGTCCTACAGGGGTATATACCGTGCATCCTGTGCTCTCGTTCTAAACATCCCATTATAATACTTCCCGACCTAGCATTACGAACTACCAATACCAGCCATAAGATAATACAAAGGATTCGGTAGGTTAATAGTACTAAGGGGTTAATAGACTAACAGACCATTCATTCTTTACTACTGTTCTAAACCACCAAGGACTATCTCGCAATACCGCACAGGGCGACCATGCATTACTCCCATCCCCTCAATACTCTTTGACCTAGCTATATCAGACATAGGATAATATGAAGGTCCAATGCCCATACTATATACCAAGAGCCCTGTATTTGCATATATCAGTATACATACCATAACATACTTTATTACACACCCGTATTTGTCACGATCACATGGATTTTAGGGGCATGCGGTAATTTTAACCAGAAAGCTCTAGTGCGATCCGATAAAAAGTACCCTTCGCGTGCACAAATTCTCTCGTTAGACTGGTTCTTATAGTTTGCAGCGTTCAGTGGAATACCAATGAGAACCATCGGCTATATTTATCTTGCGGAATTACCGATTCTCATTACAAAATGTTGGATGCACAACTATGCTAAAAACTGTTGAAAGTCATGAAAGACACATGGTCACTGCCAAGAAATTGAACAGTGAAACTCAACCTTTGCTTTCGTTATTGAAAATCGAGGAAAACTTAATTAATTTCAGGCAAAAAAGTCCAGTTGGGTTCGATATTGCAGCCAACCACTAGAACAGTTCCTATAAAACTTTGTTACAATGTTGCCCTCACCGCTGCGTGCTGCCGACGAGCCGACACGAGGCCTACTGTGTAACTGTAATCCTAATTCCTATTCGATTCACACTTCGGCAATGAAGCAGCACGTTTGCCAACGCAAACATACTTTGAAGAGCATGTTCTCAGGAAGCAAGACTAAATCAGTCTTGAAAAATGTTTACCATGGCATCAAGCTAAAAAAAAGGCGGCGACACGCCGACAGCGTCTGGAGATGTTTGACTGCTAGTACATGCAGTTACTAATTAACTATCACCAATTCCACACTTTCTAGATGACCACCCCCTCCATACCCCCCCCCCCCCCCCCACACACACACACACCCCAGCTGAATAAAGAAAATAAATTCGGAAGAATGAAATGACTATGATTTTATACGAAAAACTCGGTAGTTTACATTTGTGGAACCAATGTTCTTTTTACGTGCTAGTGGGTGTTGGGGCAACAGGTTTATTTTATTTATTTTTTTTGTGGGGGCAGGGGGAAGGGCGTTTTTAGAAGGATATAGTATTGCTAAAATACGACTTTCTGGAGTTTGCACTGAGGAAATTAAAAAATGTTACCAGCTACCCACTATTGAAATTCTGAAAAGTCTTGAGTAGGGTGGGAATGAGACCGCGAAGAGGCGAGGGGTGTTAAATACATGTGTTCTGATTCATGAATACAATATAAGCCCATTGTCAATTTTCTGAGATGACTTCCATGAAATTCAAAAATTCTTATTAGAATATTTAAAACACAGACAATATGACAATATTTTCCACACACAGATTGATGTGTATTTTTAAACGATTAATTGAGAATTTTTGCTAGTTTTTCTGTTTTATACAAGGATATTATTTTGTTTTAATTGTCAGTAACAAAAGTTAAATCGAATGTCACCTATGTGACTTAGCTACATGGGTGTATGAGATGGGGAGGGGGGTTGTAGCATTCTCATCCCCCTTCACCAATAAGCAGCTAATTTTGCAGTTTTCATTGAAAGGGACTGGTATTTTCAGAACAGATTGTTCAGAGGGAGGGGGTATTTCTATAATTTTGGCAAATAGCAGGGCAGTGGGCAGAGCATTTTCATAGGCAAATTCGAGGCAAGGGCCTGAATTTTGATTTTGAAACAAAAGTTCAGGGCAGTTTGATTTGTCAGCCCCCATCCCCAAGAAAATGTTCTCCAAAAGCCTATCATTTTACTTAGCCACATTCTATCAGTCCTCTTTAAAACTACTTACTGAATCAGAATGCAAATTCAGAATACCAAATTCCAAATTTAAGACTGACAAGATATTGGAGCAGACAGATAAAAAAAAAAAAAAATTTAACCAGATACCAAGAAAAAATATTGACAGAACTGTTCAGATAACAAACTGGTGAAGTATAGTACTAGTACAAAATACTACAAAATAATGTAAACGTTAATCAGTCTTTGAAAATATTATCAACCAAAATAAGTTGGAGCTTACTGGTGAGAACACGCTCCCCCCCCCCCCCCCTTATTTGTCTTTCAGCCTCAGACTAAGACTGTTGGATAATGATTTCGTAAGCTTTCGCGAATTTCAGAAAATGCTGTCAGGTTATAGATGGGTTGGGGGGGAGGGTTGTGAAAAAGGTGTACAAACTAAACTACCTGTAGAGACAAGACATGACATTTTCTTGCAGTTATCATGCAATATATTTCTCCCTTTGTATATCTGTAGTAAATGTGGACAACCTAAAGCTTTTATTTGTAAGTGCAGCCCATTTCAAACAAGACTTGAGGTAAAATAAAAAGAAGGCTAAATTTCAAGTCAGAAACTTTATAATGTTGAAAAATAAAGTGCTAACTTACCAAGACTGCGGAGTTCACTCAGAGTCAGAATGGAATCTCAAACAGCCCCAGGCTCAGTTACTCTAAACGATCGAATGAATCCCCCGGAAGGTTAATTATTGCGCAAAATGTTTTTTCTCGTCCAATGTGTACTTTGTTGCAGTGCAGAACAGAAATGACCGATGTTCACATGCGATAGCCTTGTGGCAGTAGTGGATGTATTGTCAAGCCGAGTTCAAACTATTTTAGTTTCAGTTTAAAAAGCACGAAATTTAAGCAGAGCGGCCAGTTCGCATCGTATTCAAATTAAAATCCTTGTACATTTTCCATCCTCCAGATATAATGATGCCTGCACACAGACTTCTGAAAACACATTTCAGACCTCATAATTTGTGACGTCTGATATGTTGAATGCAATGTTTTGAGTTTTGAGTATTCGGATCGACATTTTTTGCGAATAAAATGAATCAACAGCGATTCTACAGGTGGCAAGATCAAAGACTTAATACTGGTTTTCTGACAAAATTGCCCGTTTCTCTCTAAAATTCTTTCAACCGTTCAAATTGTCGACTATTTAATTAAATTAGCGATTAATTACAGTGAATTCTTTTTCATGGTTGGGTGTGTAATAAATACAGAACCACACTTATGTTTGAATGGGTTAACGATTACTGGACTCGAGCGTGTGGCGCTGGGATAACCTCTCGAGCCTACCGGCTCTCGTGGTATCCCTGCACCACTCGCTCTCGTCCAGTAATCGTTAACCCATTCAAACATAAGTGTGGTTCTGTATATATATATATATGCTGTACGTACTCAACTTGCCGCATCTAGTTGCTGGTGCCGAAGTTTTGCATAGGAAAATGTTGCTCCGGCAAAACTCCGGTTCCTATGGGAATTTAACACTAGCTGCTCCTGCAAAAGTCCGAGTAATAAGGCACGAAAACCTCCTTATATACTACTTATGAGCCAAGATC
Organism: Pictodentalium vernedei; assembly: GCA_031216915.1. Classification (NCBI taxonomy): domain Eukaryota; kingdom Metazoa; phylum Mollusca; class Scaphopoda; order Dentaliida; family Dentaliidae; genus Pictodentalium; species Pictodentalium vernedei. Next base: position 225,799,877 of record CM062297.1, on the reverse strand, counting down.
ACTGAGACCACTCAGGGGTCACTGAGCGCATTTTCCAGAATTGCTTGAAATCACATTTAATGACCCCCTAATGCACTGCTAAAGTTGATACATGTATTTTTATACTCAAAAAAGTGAACATGGCCAAAAATACCCATTTCTGATTCCTTTATAGAACACGCTGAATGTTGTGCACAGAAGTTATTTCTGGTTTCTTGAAATTTTTTTTATCTAATTCCTGTTTTAAATTCTTTGAACGCTGTTTAAAAATCCATTTCTGATTTCTTTAAAGATATTTTGCTCCCGAAAATAAGTCTCCATAAATTCACTTTCTATATTATTCAGTTCTAATGCTTTCTCCATTTTCACACAGACTCGAATTTACTGGTCGCAGTAAATTCTATTTCTCTAGTTCTATTGCTATTTATTCACTCACACTATTGTGTCATAGTGCATGAGGTACATCATTTATACAATAAATACATCCCAAACAATGACAATGTTGCGTTGTTATTAGAAGAACAACCCCCCCCCCCCCAAAAAAAAAAAAACAAAACAAAATAAGAGTAGAAACATTTAAGTTGTATTTTTTTCTTTTTTCCCGGTCTTACATGGTGTATTTATCACACTTGGCAACCAGACATGCTACTACAGTATTTGTTAGGAGCATCAGTAGTAAGGGAAGGCACTTGGGCGTAAAAATTTAACACTGGTTCGCCAGAGAAAATCCATACCTAGAAGGAATTGGGCGTAAAAATTTCACACTGAAAATTCCCATAGGGTTTTGAATTTGGCATCAAAATTGGAGTTAAAGGAATTGAGCGTAAAAATTTAACTCTGAAAATTCACGTAGACTTTTTTTCGCCAGAGTGCCATCGGCCGATGACACTCTGGCGAAAAAAAATGTTTTGTTGAATTTCAGTGTTAAATTTTACGCCAATTCCTTCTAGGTCTTGATTTTCTCTGGCGAACCAATGTCTACGGAAAGTTCAGTGTTAATTTTTCACGCCCAAGTGCCTTCCCTCACTACTAGCATCAGCGATCTTTTATTCAGAGAAACAATCGGGTTTTCAAAAAAGATGTCTATGGTCGTTTCGAAATCTATTCGAATTGCTGCCAGCCGTGAATATATTTTTCGAAATCGCTACTTTCATAAATGGTGAACGAAGAGAATATGCGCCTGTTCTGCTCCTTCACGACGCTTCGCCATCTTAATTTCATCCTCGAAACGCTTCATTGAAATGCACCTGATAAATGAAGGACTATGTATTTATGTATTTATTAGGGTTTAACGACACTTGAACAACCAAGGTCATATCGTGTCGGTGACAGTTTCACGGGTGGAGGAAGCCGCAGTACCCGGAGAGAACCACGGAGCAACGACGAGCAGCTGCCAGCTCCCCAACATCTGCAGCACACGCAGGGTTAGATTGGTTGAAGATATGCGCACCATCGACGTGCAGTACGCCTTAGTACTTAGTACACGGCGTCATCGTGCCCACATGTGGACAATCGAGGTTAAGTGCCTTGCTCAAGGACACAACGCGGGAGTCCGAATCGATCGCTCAGACGGTAACCCATCCAAGGACTAACCGGGTTCGACGTTGCTTAACTTCGGTGATCTGACGAGAACCGGTTACCGCAACGCCACTGCGCCCCCTAAATGAAGGACTAAACTGGAGTATTGAGGTCCGATAAGCTGTGGTGACGGCAATCTATGATTCAAATCAAGGACAACCCCCAATAAATGATTTGAATAAGAGTGAGAGCGAGAAAAAAATAAAACGTCTGAAAAGAAAGACAAAAATAAATAAATAAATAAATAAATAAATAAATAAATAAATAAATAAATAAGGTCAGACCCTTCTCTTGATATTTATTACAAAACAAGTATTTTACTCACTGGTTGTGGAGAAGCAGCCCATGTGAAGGCTTAGTCGACTCAGGGAAGCCTGGATAATGACTGATTGGTTGTATTCCATATAAAAAATCTAAGGCTGAGGAAAAAAACTAAAATGCCCGATCATGATCTTTCAATGATCTCTTGGCAAAAAAATTATATCTGTTTAACCCTTTACCCAACGTAACGGCCAAAACCGGCCAGCGCTATTCTCAAAAATCGTCAGTTAATTTTCATTATTTTTTGTCTCAACAACATAGGGTATGACCCCTGATTGGAACGAGTTCGTCGTTCCAATGAGGGGTCATAATCTATGTTTTTGAGACCCGAAATTAGTTATTCAAAATTTGTTTTGCAAGTGTCTTCTGCCGTTCATGTTAGGTAAAGGGTTAAAATGATATCTGAAGACATATTTTCAAACGACAGATTTTGAGTAAGATGTATAATGAGTAGTATGTAATGTGGTTTACACCCCAGGTTGCAGGATCTCATTGCAGGATCACATGTGACGTCATGGTGACGTGACCTGGTGGCGCCATGTGTGGTTGTCATGGAAACTCGCGTGAGCGGCCATCTTGTGACGTCATCTCCATAGTGATACGTGGTGTGAGTGTGCATGCGCAGCGCGTGTTGTTAGGGTGATAAGTGTTTCCGTCGTCCATTTTGTATACTGGAGGCCGCCATCTTGGTTTCTATGGTAGCACGTGGTTGCTATGTTACCCAATTTTTCTGCAATAAGACGGGGTATGTTCGGATGGTGTGTTTGATTGTAGAAGAGTAAATCTAATTACCACAAACAACCCGACAATCCCTCAAAATCACCAAAATCTATCTCAACTTTTACTGTTTCGAATTCTTTCAGAATTGTCTGCTTCTATCTATATATGTAATAGTTTACGTCAATCTGGGCATGTTCCTTTGTTCTAGAGTATATTTCAGAAGCGTAGAAGAGCCTATTAGTTGGAACAGTTTACCTTATTATTACTATATTTAGCAATTTCTGTCTATTCTTGTTAGTTCTGACCCTATTCCGAGTACTCTTGTAGTTTCATATATCTAGATCATTTATAACCAATCAGATTGCTTGATTTCCCATAATCTGTATGCAGGGTTATCTCCCTTGTGTATAACAAAAGCAGTCCCAAAGCCAATAAGCTATCGAGCAGTTACTGATAAGTCAATGCTCGAACGACTCTAAGCCCATCGAGCAAATGAGCTATCGAGCAATTGCTCGATCGAGTGACTCCTCGAACGACTCTTAGACTCATTTCAGTATGTGGGGATACCTATGGCCCGGTATTGTATTATTTGAGGATACCTATCCCAGATATCCTTTATAAGCTAAAGAGCCAAGAGAGTAATTGCTCCAAGAGCAATTGCTCGAACGACTCGAAGCTCATCGAGCAAATGAGCCTTAGAGCACTTGCTCGATCAAGTGACTCGACATACTGCTCGAACGACTCGAAGTCCATCGAGCAAATGAGCTTTAGAGTAACTGCTCGTTCGAGTCACTCCTCGAACGACTCATGCCAGAAAAAAGGGATTCTAGGGCCTAAAAGTGATTCCGTAAGTAGGGCTTTTTCCCAAATAAGCCAAAAAGCCAAGAGAATAATTGCTCCATGAACAATTGCTCGAACGACTCGAAGCTCATCGAGCAAATGAGCCTTAGAGCAATTGCTCGATCGAGTGACTACTCGAACGACTCTTAAACTCATTTCAGTATTGGGGGATACTTGTTGGACTTTACATCCGGGTACTTCTGTTGGGGTAGTAGATAAAAACAAACAACAAAATATATATAACATTTCATTTTATTCAAGTATACAATTCAATGTCTCAAAGCAGTTCTCTTTGTACTTCTTCGTGCATGAGCTAACCATTTCATCTTCTTGTGGGTTGGAGCTTCTTCCCATTGCATGGCTAGGTTCTTGATAAAACACATTCTCTCATTTGATAACTTGGCTTTGTTGGTTGCTTTAATTTCCTGTCTGGCATCTTTTGGTTCCTCTTTCTCTAGCTGTTTCGTAGTAGTAACTTCAGTCTTCTTAGTAGTAACTTCATTTGTGGTTTGAGTGGAAACATCCTTCTTAGTTTCAGTAGTAACTTCATTCGTAGTGGTAACTTCATTCTTTATTGGAGCTGGCATCTTTTTCTTGTCTTCAGTAGAAACTTCGTTCTTACTGGAAACTTCTTTCTTTATAGGAGCTGGCATCTTTTTCTTGTCTTCAGTGGTAACTTCGTCCTTAGTGGAAACATCTTTCTTTGTTTCTGTAGAAACTTTGTTCGCAGTTGTAACTTCGTTCTTGTTTGTATTGGGAGTCAGTTCTTCTGTCTTTATTCTCTTGTTTACTGATCGGCCAGTAGTATCCATACATCTTTGTTTCTTTCCACCAGCATCCATGTCTAGATTTTTTCTCTTGGCTGCATTTACCACACGATTCACTTGGGTCAGTTCCTGGGCAGTCAGCCTTAATCCAGCATCATTCTTGAAGATCTGTATGTGTAAGTCATCTTTGAATCTGAGCACTGTTGTTGACACAGACATCTTCACTCTTCGACGTTCAAAACGGACATGAATTTATTTTTATACCAACACTCCTTTTATACTTTTTTTTCTAATCTTCCTCTTCTTCTTCTTCATCATCTTCTACTCGAAATGAGTAGTTTGTCATAAGGTTGTCGAACAGAAATATTCGCTTTTCCAAAGCATATTTCTGGGATTCTTCAAAGTCAAAATCCTCTTCTTCACGAAGACGCTTGGCAGTTTCTTGCGAACTGAGTCGTTGCAAAAATTTCGAATGTACTAAAAGGTATAAATGTATTTCTCACTAATGGCTTCTCTAACATTCTTTTAAAGTGCTCTATATGCTGTTTGTTCATGAGGTTGTCAAAATCGTTTTGGTATTTGTCAAAGGCACTTTGAACGATACCTCCCATATTAGAAACGTCTTCTTCTTCGTCTTCTTCTTCTTCATATTCCATATCTTCTGATAGTTCCGACGATTCATCAGAGTCCGAATCTCTGGACCAATGTTTTGGTGCACAGCTGGATTGCATTGTGTCTGCTCTCTTCGAAGGTCAGATTACAAATAACAAATTTCTTATGAGCACGACCCTTTTATAGGATATCGGACAGAGCATTGATGACGGATTTGATCAACTTTCCTAAAAATCCTCCTTTCTGTATGACCCGTCTTCTTTCAGAAAGATAGTTCTCTCTGTGGTGAGGCAATTCTCCTTATTTCGTACTTGTGTGGAATCAACTTAGCTCTCTCAGATTTGGTTATAGGTACTGCTCCCTTCAAGATAATCGAGGCACAATCACATATACATTGTATCAAATCATCACTGGCCATCTTGAGCATAGTCTTGGTTTCAAATCGATTCGCATCAGAGAGGATTCGTAGTGTATCTAAATTTCTTTCTAATCATTTAGTGTTGCTCGATTTTTCCATTTGTCGATTTGGGCAAACTTCTTCTTTGTGCCTCTCCATGTCTTCACTCTTTCGTGGTCGTAGAACAAATGAATTTATTTTCACACCAACACTCCTTTTATACTTTTTTCAGAGCTAGGACTGGGTTGATAAGCGCAGAGAGAAAGCAACTCTTTCGTAGTATACATCTTTTGATATCTGGAGAAATTCCATCATCTGTTAGCAGCTTCAATACATGTTCGTATTTTCCCTGGTCATCAATTTCAGCCACATTCGGTGGAATCTTATCTTCGAGGATGTTAGTAGCACATTTGCATAAACAGGTAATCAAATCTTCATCAGCAGCGCGTAGAACGGCATCGATTTCCACCTTGTCAGCATCCCGAAAAAATTCTAAAAGTGCTTTATTCTGGACAGTCAGTCCAGCATCTCTCTCCTCTTCTGTTCTTCTTGGACAGTAATGTTCTTCATGCCTCTTACGTGTGAAGCTCCTGGAGAATACTTTATCACAATATCTGCAGTGGAGCTGATGATGGGTCTTCTCGTGTCTTCTAGCATGATCCGATCTCGAAAATAACTTGGAACAGTATCTGCATCGAACTGGTAACATGTCTTCACCCGACGACGGTCAGGACACAAATGAATTTATTTTCGTACCAACGCCCTTTTTATACCTTTCCCAACAGAAGTACCCGGATGTAAAGTCCAACAAGTATCCCCCAATACTGAAATGAGTCTAAGAGTCGTTCGAGGAGTCACTCGATCGAACAATTGCTCTAAGGCTCATTTGCTCGATGAGCTTCGAGTCGTTCGAGCAATTGCTCATGGGGCAATTACTCTCTTGGCCATTTGGCTTATTTGGGAAAAAGCCCTACTTACGGAATCACTTTTAGGCCCTAGAATCCCTTTTTCTGACATGAGTCGTTCGAGGAGTCACTCGAACGAGCAGTTACTCTAAAGCTCATTTGCTCGATGGACTTCGAGTCGTTCGAGCAGTATGTCGAGTCACTTGATCGAGCAATTGCTCTAAGGCTCATTTGCTCGATGAGCTTCGAGTCGTTCGAGCAATTGTTCATGGAGCAATTACTCTCTTGGCTCTTTAGCTTATAAAGGATATCTGGGATAGGTATCCTCAAATAATACAATACCGGGCCATAGGTATCCCCAAATACTGAAATGAGTCTAAGAGTCGTTCGAGGAGTCACTCGATCGAGCAATTGCTCGATAACTCATTTGCTCGATGGGCTTAGAGTCGTTCGAGCATTGACTTATCAGTAACTGCTCGATAGCTTATTGGCTTTGGGACTGCTTTTGTTATACACAAGGGAGATAACCCTGCATACAGATTATGGGAAATCAAGCAATCTGATTAATTATAAATGATCTAGATATGTGAAACAACAAGAGTACTCGGAATAGGGTCAGAACTAACAAGAATAGACCAGAAATAGCTAAATATAGTACTAATAAGGTAAACTGTTCCAACTAATAGGCTCTTCTACGCTACTGAAATATACTCTAGAACAAAGGAACATGCCCAGATTGACGTAAACTATTACATATATAGATAGAAGCAGAGAATTCTGAAAGAATTCGAAATAGTAAAAGTTGGGATAGATTTTGGTGATTTTGAGGGATTGTCGGGTTGTTTGTGGTAATTAGGTTTACTCTTCTACAATCGAACACACCCTCCGAACATACCCCGTCTTATTGCAGAAAATTGGGTAACATAGCAACCACGTGCTACCATAGAAACCAAGATGGCGGCCTCCAGTGTACAAAATGGACGACGGAAGCACATATCACCCTAACAACACGCGCTGCGCATGCGCACTCACACCACGTATCACTACGGAGATGACGTCACAAGATGGCCGCTCACGCGGGTTTCCATGACAACCAAACATGGCGTCACCAGGTCACGTCACCATGACGTCACATGAGATCCTGCAATGAGATCCTGCAACCTGGGGATGAAAACCACATTACATACTACTATAATGCCTTCGTTTTGCCAATATTGGAATATGGGAGTTCGGTGTGGTGCGGTGCTCCCCAATATTTGATGAAGCGTCTAGAGCATATACACTGTGTACACGAATCGTATCAGGGCTGACGAGATCAGTATCGCGAGATCGCCTTTTGATTGAAGTTGGGTGGGACAGTCTAGAAACAAGAAGACACATGCAAAAGATGTGTACCTTCTACAAAATCGTAAACAACGATTATCTCCACGAATTGCTACCACCAAGAGTTCGTGACACATCTGGTTTTAACCTTCGTAATTCGGCATTTTATGCCGTATTGCATGCGAACAGAGCTATTCAAAAGATCATTTCCCACTCATGTACAGGAACATGGAATAGTCTACCAGAGACCGTACGAAACAGCAGTTCACTTAATGAATTCAAAAAATCATATCACCGCCTGAAGGGAGACCTCCAGGATACTTCTCCTGTGGTGTCAGAAAATACAACATTATTCACAGTAGAATTCGAACTGGTTGCAGCGATTTGAACAGTGATAAGTTTCTCAATTACATCTCCGAATCTCCATACTGTCCCTACTATCCCCATTGCCCAGCTGTTGTTGAGGACGCAGAGCACTATTTCCTCTTTTGCCCCTTTTATTCAGACTCTCGCAACCCTCACATTGGAAAACTATTGGAAATTATGTTAATTTGAACTCCGTTGGTATTTTACTGTACGGCGATCCGGTTTTAGAACATAAAACTAATACCTTACTTTTTAAATTTGTTCAAAAATTTATTCGTAACACTCGAAGATTCATATGAGTTTCCATCCCAGGTACTGTTTAACACATAACTGTCATGCAGTTCATTGCGACTCCTTAGATGCGTGATTAGGCGGCGAAAGTGTAACCAATGGATGATTACAGAAATTAATATGTAATTACTATTATTATTATTATTATTATTATTATTATTATTATTATTATTATTATTATTATTATTCGCCGCAAGAGTGCTATGTTCGTGGTAAGATTTGAACACGATAGTAAAAGTATTATCTATAGTAGAAGCAGTGATGATGGTGGTAATAGTAGTGCTAGCTATAGTAGAAACGGAAGTTTAGTGTTATGGGAAGTGCAACCACTCAGTGCAGCTCCTGGTCGACCCTCGGCTTGGAAAATCAAATTGACAGAGACAGACGCAAGGTGCAAAAGGGACATCAATCAATCAATCATCAATCAATCAATCACATTTCTTTTCTTCTTTTTTCTTCTTTTTCTTTTCTCTCTCTCTCTCTCTCTCTCTCTCTCACTCTCTCTCTCCCTCACTCTCTTTTATTTCGAAATTAGATTTTCTTGTATATATTTTTTACATTTCTCTCATTTGTTTGTTTCACCATTGTATTGATTTTTGTATCATGTTAAGGGGGCGGAGGTTACACAAAGTGGAAAGCACTTGTCCTCCTATCCCAATTTGCAAATTATTTTTGGCAAATAAAAATATGTTTAACCTAAAGAAAATTTTCGAATTAATCTCTCTGTTAGCACAGAATGAAACTAGCGGGACGACCCGTCCCAGGACGGTTAGCCCCACCTGCATGATGGAAAATTTCTTCTTGTATTGCATATCAAGTTTGACAATCAAAGCTTGAATTTCTAGCTGGACAGAGTCACTCGATCACACAGTCCCCTTTTATATAATAGATATACAAAGTCTTGATACCTGCATTTAACCCTTTACCCTAACGTAAAGACCAAAGTCAACCAGCACTTTCAATGAAACTCATCCTTCAAGTTATTTACTTATATATTTGTCATTTTCAGATCTATGGCTGTATCACGACCGCAACAGGTTTGAAGTCACGTTTAGCTAATCATTTATGCTATGCTTCACACCGTCCGTTTGAACCCCCAGGGAGTGAAGCAGTGCCTGTTTACTGTGGTAAACAAGCTCTGTTTTACTGGTAAAATAGGACCCATGCAGTCACCAATATTAATGCTTGGGGTGGAAGTCCTCTAAAATGAGCTACATGGGAATAAACGATTAACTAAACGTGACTGTATCTCCATGTTGCGGTCACAATTAGCCATTGTGCAGTAATATGTTGCATTAACCCTTTACCTAACCCGAAAAGCAGACGACACTTGCAAACAAAATTCTCGAATGACTATTTTTTTATCTCAAAAACATAGGTTATGACCCATCACTGAAACGAAAATTAATTGGCGATTTTTATGAATAGCGCTGGCCGGTTTTGGCCGTTACATAGGTTAGAGGGTTAAGCACAAATAAATAAATAAATAAATAAATAAATAAATAAATAAATAAATAAATATGCCTATGCAGTCCACTTTAGAGAACTTCCACAGTTAAGAAGAACTTGTTTAGCACTTGCTCCACTTCTCGAGGATCCCACAGGGGCCCTTCAAATTTTTTTCTTCAGTTTTTGCCTCAAAATCAAAGCTTAGGCTTCCTCATTGAAACAACCTTGTCGGGCCAAGTTTTTCCTACAAAATGGAAACGTTCATGAATATTATTTTGCAAGTGTCTTCTCGTCGAGTTTGAAAAGGGGTTAAACCTTCAACAAATGTACAGGATATCAAAATTTATTATTCTAATTCATTTTTCAAATGTTTCAAAAAATTTCAACAAAACCATATCATCTGACCCTTCATTGGAACGAGCTCGACGATGAGGGGTCACATGATATGATTTTGTGAAATTTTTTTAAGAATAGATTTTTTTTAGCTGCTTAATTTGTAAATAAAGTGACGGATGCTTCCGATTCCTTGTTAGGTAAAGTGTTAAATATATTATTTGTTGATTTGTTGAATGACTCACAACGATAGTTTTAGCCTTTTTCAATACGTGGCGAGCACGCATTATAGAAAGGTGGCGGTGGTAGTGATAGGGTCTGTTGTATTGTCCACTCTTATCCAAATGTAGATAGGGATTTATCATCTCTACAAACCTGACTCTATATTTACGCCCATGGCTACGTGCGTTAGCCTCTCGAGTTCATTGTGGTGAGGAACATATCAGGCTGTTAGAAACATATACGATGTTGAAAACTGCCGTTAGTGTGTGTGGTGTGTGAATTTTGGACAAAAGACCCCACCCTTCTCCATAGCTATATTTGTTTAACTGGTTGAGGGTTAAATTATTTTTGGTCGTCTGAATATGAAAATCAAAATTTGTTTTATATAAACACAAATTTATTTGCGTTTAACTGAATATGAAACATGACCAAGGAAAATGTTGGCTTCTAGCACTCAATCATTTAACATCAGAAGAAGAAACAAATTTATTTCACCATCTGAAATGTCAGTTCAATTACCGACGATCAATAGAACCTTAATTTATAACACAGTGTAATCCACTCGACGATAATTTCTGAAAGCGACATTGAGTGGATTACCAAGAAATTAGAAAGGGAGTACTAATATGTATCCTTGAACGCCCAGAAGGAAGTTTGAAAATATTAGTTTTATGCACATTTTATGCAGGTTTCGAGGCCAGAATCAGCTCGTTACAGATAACAAGTTTACCAATCCCCAAAAAATATTGATTGCGAATTATATAGTATCTAATTTTTTGCATACTTCTTGCAGGTATTCCCGAAGATAGCAATACACTTATCACCGTAATAGGGATACTTCTACAAAATATAATAACCGAGAAACCCCATGTTAGACTGGGGTCGGGGAGGGGGAGGGGTTGTTGGGTTCTCGATGGAACTTTCTATTTTCTCGATTACGGTACCCAATACCACCAGAATGGAAGTTTTGCCAGTCCTGTCCGGGACATCCACCCCTCTCAGGTGAGTTTTTGCCGAGGCTAATCGGAGACTCACCTCTTTTTAATAGTTTGATTTTCATGTAGGGACATCGGTAGGGGGTGATTATCGTATCGGGCGATAAATATTAAGACAGACAGCAATAAATTTCATGTCTGGTAGTTTCTTTAAAGTGTGACTTACTAAAATTCAAGCAGTGTCCTTTTTGTTATCACCAAATTGTGTGATGAGGCATGTGTTTGAAATCCAACATGTTGCTTTTGTAACTTCTTTTCTGTTAGGTGATGTTGTGTCCTACTGTCTCATACAATTAGAGCAGAAATAATGCTGTTTTATGAGGCTAGTATAAATCAACTTTCAAGCCCAACGGTTCCCCGCGCTTATGCCACGAACTCAAAGTTCAAGAGCGTTAGTCCCTCACAGTGTGTTTGTGTAAATTTGATTTCAACTTGCAGATGACATGTTTTTCGTTTAAACGAAACCACTTTCATATATACGAAAACTTTTTCGTTTAAACGAAAACTTTTTCGTTTAAACGAAAACATTTTCGTTTAAACGAAACCACTTTCGTATATACGAAAACATTTTCGTTTAAACGAAACCACTTTCGTATATACGAAAACTTTTTCGTTTAAACGAAACCAGTTTCGTATATACGAAAACCTTTTCGTTTAAACGAAAACTTTTTCGTTTAAACAAAACCACTTTCGTATATACGAAAACTTTTTCGTTTAAACGAAAACATTTTCGTTTAAACGAAACCAGTTTCGCATATACGAAAACCTTTTTGTTTAAACGAAAACTTTGTCCTACTGTCTCATACAATTAGAGCAGAAATAATGCTGTTTTATGAGGCTAGTATAAATCAACTTTCAAGCCCAACGGTTCCCCGCGTTTATGACACGAACTCAAAGTCCAAGAGCGTTAGTCCCTCACGGTGTGTTTGTGTAAATTTGATTTCAACTTGCAGATGACAGGTTTTTCGTTTAAACGAAACCACTTTCGTATATACGAAAAGTTTTTCGTTTAAACGAAAACTTTTTCGTTTAAACGAAAACTTTTTTGTTTAAACGAAAACATTTTCGTTTAAACGAAACCACTTTCGTATATACGAAAACTTTTTCGTTTAAACGAAACCAGTTTCGTATATACGAAAGTGGTTTCGTTAAAAGGAAAAAGTTATACGAAACCACTTGTTAGGCCGGTCTTCTGCTTTTTAACATGCAATACACTTACGTGCCACCAAAGATGAAGGATGGCCGACAACCTAGGACGAAGTGAAATATGCGCAAGACCCCACATCACTGCGCAAGACCCCACACCTGTTGCTGTAAGCAGGTGTATGTGAGTGGCGGGGATGGGAGGCATCTCGGGGGAGGGGGGGGGGCATAAAGATGCTAGTAAAGACATGAAATTCAGATGTCTTTTGAGCCTATAAAGCCAGTCATAAAAATGCTTAACAATGCATGGAGATTGAGGATGGGGCGTCTCTTGAGCTTGGCCTGGGAGGCAATATAGGCATATGCTTATCCGCTACAGGCACAATCTTGGACTCCAAGGTGGAAGGACCTGGGAAGGATGGGGTCAGTGGCTGTGGTCTGGAGAAACGCACCCCACCAGCCCCAAATAATTAGGCCTACATTGCCCCCGCCCCGCCCCGCCCCTCTAAATAAATTTCAAACAGCTACTAATGATTTCCAACCCCCATCTTTCCTTAGGAGACTCCAAAACCCTTGATAGTGCTTCGAAACATTTTTAAGAACATTTTCGATAGACCCAGACTCCCACCGGTGCTATGGCCTCATTATTCTTCAGGAGGCTTCAGAATTGCTCTCAACGCTTCACTCCTTGAAAATTTTACCAAGGGATGACATCCGGACACCTATCAATGGCTTCACCTTCCCCTCAGGAGGCATCAGAATGAGAATCGCCCACAGAGTTAAATAATTATATTTCAAGGAAGGGCCTCGCTCGGTTCCACTAGCGCCGAAACAGTGGGGGGGGGGGGGGGGGTGGGGGAGGGGAGTCATTTGCCCCAAAACAGCAGAAACAGAGGCATTTGCCCATCCCTAAAGGCGTCAGGGGACTATGGTACACTACATTTCTGGAAACGGAGATTACGCATGTTGGTAAACGTACCAATCAGATAAAATAGCACCCCTCCTCCACCACCCCCGCCTTCACCATGTTGGGCACTGGATGATCATGGTAATGACGTAACACGATTGAGTTACCAGGATAATCCGCGTCTATGTAATGTGACTAGGTCATTCTATGATAAATCCCCGGGGAGTTGGGGGGGGGGGGGGGTGTCTCCTCGCCTTAACCAGAGCAGAAACCTTCAGTATAAATATTACATACCTTTATGTGGCAACAAATGGTAAGTGGTAAAGTCCATCTACAAAAGCTGTAACTGGAATTAGTATACATTAGTTATAACATTATCGGTTAATTTGTTGTAACATAACGGGTTGAAAAAAGTTATAACATTATGCGTCGATTTTTATAACATAACGGGTTGAAAAAAGTTATAACATTATGCGGAGTTTATAACATTATCGGTTGTTTACTACATTTTTTGTAACATTATGCGTTGGTGTAACATTATGTAACATTATGACATGAAATGCCACATGAAATTGCCCACAGAGTTAAATACTTATATTTCAAGGAAGGGGCCTCGGATCCAGTAGCGCCGCTACGGGACGGGGGGGGGGGGGGGGGGAGTGTATGGGAGGGCATTTGCCCCAAAACATTGACTTTGTCCTCCTCCCCCATTTTCCACCTGTCCACCAGTGACACATCCACACACCTCTTACACACACACACTGATTCTCTTTTCTTTATTTCTATACAAAACTCAGCTGATGAACATATCCATTTGCAAGTTCGGATGCAGATACTATTGAGCCATGTACGTTCATAAACGTATTTTCTTTTTAATATGGGAAGCGTTTCTCGATTTTCGACGTCCAAAAATGTGAAGATTTACCCTAAAAGCACCAGAAGATTTCATTTGATTTTTTATCTGGGAGTAGAATCCCCCCGGGGGGGGGGGGGGGGGGGGGGAGGTTTCGTTTAAACGAAAAGGTTTTCGTATATACGAAAGTGGTTTCGTTTAAACGAAAGTGGTTAGTAGGTAATAAAGGCCGATCTACGACCACTTGTACATGTACGTGTACAACATACGCACACGATGCGTTCACCAACGTGGAATTCAGTGTTAAATCACACGCTTGTTCACAAAAACTGTACATGGTCTTGAATGCCCCCCATGTACAGTTGTGACTCCTAGATCGCACTTTTAACGTTCAAATACTCGTGGTGAACGCGCGTTTTTTAAAAAAGGGTGAAATCGTACATCTTCACTCGTATCTTGTACGTAATTTTTGTCGACGTTCCCATCGCAGATCAGACCCATCGATCCATCGTTGGCGAACGCGAGCAAAAGCAAAAAATTCTGGGTCATCATCAAAAAACAGTTTTAGGGACTCTGGACCAGCGGTCCAGAACCCGCAATTGTGTTGGTACAGATGGTCCAGAACTCTCCCTTGTTTTTTAAGGTGGTGGTTTTTTTTTCCCATTTATGACATTATTAGGGGAATTCCCCCACTATGAGAAAATTCTCAAAAAAAAAACACTCAGCTGATCGAGCGATCGGATCGCTCGATTCTCGCCAAAAAAAAAAACTCGATCTGAACGAAGAGTGTTGTTGTCGTCGGTGTGGTTGGAAATTCGCGAGGCCGCTGTCACGTTTTTGATTGATATATATATAGGGGAGAAACAAATATAAATAAATAGTTATTTAGAAAATTAAATATATCAAATCGAATAAATAATAAAAAAAAAAATACGTAAATCATGAGCAATTCTCAGACTATTAGAGCGAGGTTTCTTTTAAACATGCTGATGAGAGCATACGCTATCTGTGTGAATGAACAACTACGTCCCATCTTGGTAGAACGATGCGTAGGGTGTCGGTATTATCTAGACTTTGATCACGAGAATCATTCATGTCTGACGATGGAAAGGAAAGATATGGTCATCATGTATTTCGAACCGGCGTTCGAACGCGTTAAATCCAATGATGTGATCACGTTTTGGAAGAGATTAGTCTTCTGTAAGAATCGAGACAGGCCCACAGATTCAGAAGAACTGAAATTGGCGCATAGAAGTTTGACTTTAGAAGACAAGGGATGCATCAAGAAATTATTGCTGAACGAAGCATACGTCTAAGTTTTTTTCGTTGATATAAAAAATAAGGGAGAGTAGAAAATAAAAAAAAAAATAAATACACACATAAATTTTTTTTACCTAATATTAGAAAGAAAGAAAGAAAAAAACACAAAATGAGAACCAGAAATAAATTGTATCCGACGTTAGTGGACGACGAGGATGAGAAGCCGAACGGCGTTTTGCCGACGGCGCCGTCGCTAGAAGAAAGAGAAAGAGGAGAGAGGTATCGCATCGATCAAATCAGTAGTATCTAATTGTATCTGACTCGAGAGAGAGATTCTCGTCGTTCCCTCAAGAAGTATTCGCGTTTCGTGAAATTCGTCAACGCGATCGACACGACACTCATCACGATTTCCATGGGTTTGCACGCAGCCGGCATCGGATTGTTATCGACCACGGTCGGCATTCCGATCGTGCTGACCTTAGAAGGAGTGGCTCTCGCCGCCGGATTGTTTAGCACAGTCGGAAACTTTTTGAGTAGGAAATTATATCTGAAGGCGAGGAAACACGATAAGATTCGCGTCTTGGCCGACTCCAAGATCGACACGATATCCGAAATGATCTCTATGGCGTTGAAAGATGGTAGGATATCAGACGGAGAATACTTCACGATATTGAGCTAGAAAACGAAATACGATGCCATGAAAGAAGCCGTGAGAATGAAGACTCGTCAGATCATCAAGGAAGAGATGAAGGATTCTCTCGTGGAAAAGGGGAGGAAAGAGGCCAGGAAGGAATTCAGTAAGATGATAGAACTCAAGAGCAGCGATTGAAAAAAAAAAAATATATATATAATAAGAACAGAATTTTAAAAAAAAAAAAAAAATTAAATTTATATATAAAATAAAAAAAAAAAACGAAATTAACTTAAATAACTCTTATAAAAAATGTATTGTGTAAAGTGTAAGAGAGTTACCGAGACGAGTAATTTTAGAGATGTGCGAACTAAAAATGACAGATGGATGCTTCGCGGAATTTGCGTCGTGTGTGGTTCTATCAAGACTCGATTCGTCAAACAAAAGAACGCGAGCAAAGGTAAAGGCATCGTGAATAAAATGATCAACAATCTACCTTTCGAAATGCATCTGCCCGGTCACAGGTTCACAGGACCCGGAACGAAATTGAACAAGAGACTCAATGCCGATCTGACACCCAAATCTTGGAGCAAACCCATGAATAGGGTGGATGCGGCCGTGTACGATCACAATCTGTGCTACGCCGGACATCCCGACACCAAGACTCGCAACGACGTCTGCGACAAAAACATGTTGGGGAGATTGAGAGGCATATCAAATCCGACCAGGAGAGAGAAGATGGAACGTTCACTGGTCGGCAATCTGATCGGTGCGAAACGTGGATTCGGATGGGGCATTCAAAAAAAAAAAGCGCATCTGAAAAGAAGAAGAAACGATTATTGACAAGCGAATTGGCCGAGGAGTTACACAAACCCATAGTGCGTAAATTTCGAAAGAGAAGGGTGTTCGTGAAGGGTCTGGATGACATTTGGTCTGCCGACTTGGTCGACATGAGATCGTTTTCGAGGTGGAACGAGGGCGTCAAATATCTATTGACGGTCATTGACGTGTTTTCCAAATATGGTTGGATCAGAGCTTTGAAGGATAAATCGGGACCTTGCATCGCCGAGGCTCTGAAGAGCGTGTTCGACTCGTCTTCTCGAAAACCGAGTAAATTGTGGGTGGATAAGGGAAAGGAATTCTACAACAAGGACGTTCGTCGATTGGTAGACCTCTACTCGATCGAAAACGAAGAGAAAGGCAGCATGGTGGAACGTTGGAATCGAACGATGAAGGAGAAGATGTACAGATACTTCACGGCGAATTCGACCAAGAAATACATATATGCTCTGAACGGTCTGGTCAAAGATTACAACAACACGCGACACAGATCGATCAAGATGACTCCCGCGGAAGCTAGCGATCCTTGAAACAAAAAACGGGTCTACGCGAATCTATATCCCGAGAGATCTAAGATCAGGAAGAAGTCTAGAACGCCGAAATTTGCGGTCGGCGATCGAGTAAGAATCTACGCTTATAAGAAGCACTTCAAAAAGGGTTATACTCCTCGATGGACCTCGGAAATTTTCATGATCATCAAAATATTTCACACCGATCCGGTGACTTACGAAATTGAAGCTTTGGATGGAGAAGAGATCATCGGAAAGTTTTACGAACAACAATTACAGAAGACGAAGTTTTGATGAAGAACACAAAAATTTTTTTTTATTTACTGTCTTTGACATTTTCTTGTTTACACACATATATATATAAGAGAGAAAAAAAAATAATAATAAAAAATAATTAAAAACTATTTTTTTTAGGTAAAGAAAGCAAGTGAATTAATAAACAAAAAAAAAAACAAAAAAAATACTAAAAATCCTTTAAAATGACAAATATACTAGATATAGCACAAAGCATAGTGAAAGATGAAAGTATTCAAGAATATGAGGTTCACGAATACGAACCGATAACCGGAATGAGTTTGAACAATGCGGGAGAGATAAGAATCAATGTCGAAACTCAAGATCTATTCGTACATCCTAGCGAGAGTTACATAGTGGTGCAGAGACGTCTCACCAAGGAAGATGGGAGCGACTACGCCGACGACGACATGGTTACTCTTGCCAGTAATGGCATCATGCATCTATTCAGTAACATAAAATACATGCTATCCGGACAAGAGATAGAATCTGTGTTTCATCCCGGTCAGGCCACCACGATGTTTGGACTCTTGACGTATCCTGATGATTTTTCGAAATCCAGAGGACTTAATCAGATGTGGGTGAAAGACACCGTAGGCCCTGCTAGCGCAGGCGCCGCCACGATATTCGACTATGTCTTCAAGACGTCCAGACCTAAAGGAACGTTTTCGTTCAGGATACCTTTGAAACACATCTTTGGATTTGCAGACGATTACAACAAGATCATGTACGGATTCAAACACAATCTGACGTTGATTCGAAAAGGAAACGACGACGCAATAGTGAAACTCACCGCGACCGATTCGGGTAAGATAACTCTACACAAGATATCATGGTTCATTCCGCACGTGGAGCCTTCGATCGTGGAGAGCGCGTCTCTACAAGATCATAGAATCCAAGAGTAAATTACCTGTGGGATTTAGAATGAGACAGTGCGACACAGCTAGCATTCCTCTCTCCACGAATCACTTTGATTGGAGATTGACGGTGAAATCCGCTTCCGAGAGACCGCGTTTCATCGTGGTTGCATTTCAGACCGATATGGACGGGTCTCAGGAAAAGAATGCGTCGCTGTTCGATCACTGCCATTTGAGAAACATGCAAGTGTTTCTGAACGCCACGAGATATCCAGCAATCGATTACAATGCATCGTTCGACAAGAACGATTTCTCCAGACTGTACAGCGATGCCGCTGATTTTAGAGAGAAGTATCATGGTCTAGATGAATTGATGAGCAATCCCAACATATCTCCCGGCGAATACAAGTCGATGTATCCCATGTTCGTGTTCGACATCAGTAAACAGAGTGAACGACTCAAGAGTAGCGTGTTAGACATTCAGATCAAGATGCAATTCGATAGGAACGTGCCGAGAAAAACCGAAGCCTTCGCCCTGGTCCTGTCGGACAGAGAATTATAATTCGAATTGGATGGAAATAAGATGTTGATCATTCGATGAGAGACGAGTGTGTGAAAAAAAAATTAATAAACGTTAAAAATGTGGATGTAAGATTAATTAAAAACTAAAATCTCGAAAACAAAATGGATGTTTTTGTCACGAAAACAACAAATCATCTGTTCACTTCAGATTACTACGACGTTAAAATAAAATACTTGGAAAAATGGATTCAAATTGAATATGAAGAACATAACACAAAAAAAGGATGGAATAGTTGTGATTTTAACGAATATCGTTTAAAAGAAAAAGAAGAGTTTGATCTCATAAAATCTAATGAAGAAATTATAAAAAATACAATTTTAAAATGTCACAAATGTAAGAAACGTCAAATAAAAATCGAATCTCAACAAACTAGATCTGGTGATGAACCAACAACCATATTCGCAAAGTGTATAAATTGTAATCATCAATGGATAGAAAATTAAAAAAAGGATGCAATTTTAATCATCGTCATAAATGACAAAATTCTTTTACTAAAAAAAGCAAACATTTCAGATATCGTATAATAATATATAATAAAAACTTATCAAAAAAAAAAAAAAAAGTAAAAGTAATGAGATCTAGAGAGATTGAACATCTCTCTATATCTCATTACTTTTTTTTTGTTGTTTTTTTTTGTTTTTTAATAATCACACATTATTTTTTTTTTTTTTTAATTCATTATTTTCCACGCGTTCACTGTTTGTTCAAAGGATCTAGTTCGATCAGTAGACTCACCACGGAAGTGGCGGCTTCGGGATTATTGGTTTTCGTGACGAAATTAATCCTGTCTCCGGCGTTCACTTTGAGAGGCGTGCCGAACGTGCTAACATTCGCATGTTGATTCTCAGTCTTTTTGACGCTGTATCTCTTATCGCTCTCCACACCATTCACCATGAGATTGACGACCGCTCTGTTATTCAAATCCGAGGAAGCCAGACTCATTCGAAGGATTTCACCTCCCAGCGGCATGGGATATCCCACCTGACCATGTTTCGATCTGCTACCTCCATTTCCGAAAGACCACTTGGCTTTTCCCTCATCTAAGGCGCCGGCCTCTTCGGCCCACACGGTGATCAATTGTCTAGCATATTTGACTTTCTCCACCACCGAAATCAGGGTGCAGGCATCCGTCATGTTCACGGGATCCAGTAGATTCGTGAGCGCATGTCCACCCATGTCTAGTTTACCTTCCATGATGTCGCCCTTTCTCCAGACCGAGTTGTCGTCCACGTACTTCCTGCTTACCACGCTGGAATCGAATTCGGGATCGTGATCGAGACCAAATAAATTGTGACCGTTCATGTTGATACCACCCTCCATGGTTCCGCCAGATTCTTTGCTCAGGTAGAGATCGTCCACTTGCGATTCTAGGTATTCTTGCGATTGTATCATGGCAGAATCTACATAGCCCTTGCTGACCACGGTTGAGTCCGCATCCGTGTCGTCGATCTTCGCCAGATTCAATATCTTGTTGAATCCCGCATTCAGATCCGATTTCATTTCTCGTCTGTCAGACTTTCTCTGTTCCAGATCTACATAGTGTTTGGTCGCCACGTCCTTGGGATTCGTGGGAGTGGCCACGTTCGTTATCTTGTTAGAATTGGCATTCAATTCCGAGTGCATCGTTTTCTGAACGTATCTATTTCTCAGGTGTTCGCTGAATCTCACGTGAGTGTCGTCCGCGTATCTCTTGGTCACAGCATCGGTGGGATCTACGGGATTCACAACGTTCACCAAACATTTGGATTTCAGATCGAGATCGTCGGTCATGGTTTTATCCATGTAATTATCTAGCAGGATTCGTTCGAAATCGGCGTTCCCCCTGTCGCCGTATTTTTTAGTCGCAGCATCTGCAAGATCTATCGGCTCGGGAAGATTGTAGAGCTTCTTATCATTCATGTTCAAAGGTTCTTCTCGAGGTTCGTATCTCCGAATGTAACGTTCGTCCAAGTTGGCAAATTCGTAACCATCGTCGACTTCGAACATCTTCCTCTTCTTTCTCATGTTGACTTTTTCGTCGTCACTTCTACCAAATTTATTGACTGGCATGTTGTTGTGAGGATTTTTTTTTTGTTTTTAGAAAAAATATATTCAAAACGCAGTTTATTAAAAAATGAACTATGTTATTTTATTTTTCGTTTTTATTCGATTAAAAATTTTTTTAAAATAATTTTTTATCTTCATATATACTATAAAAAAAAAATCTCTCTCTAATGTAAATCATTGAGAATGTCTTGAAATCGATCTCCTTCAGACCATCTCTTGAGAACGTAGAGACACAGGTGACCGCAAAACACTTGATCTGGTGATTGCACTTGTTCCGTGTTGTAACGAACCATCGATTTGTTGAAATAGTTCTTTATTTCTTTTGGCGGCGAGATTCCGTAGCTGTCGAAATAATAATTTTTCTTCTTCCCGTTCTTCATCCACGCCACCCAGTGAGTGCCTTCACCCGATGAATCGTCTAGATTTAAAATTCCGCATTCCGATTGTCAAGATCTTCTCTTCGGCAAGGCATCTCTGGAAAAAACTCCTAGAAAATCTTCGATTTTCAAATCTTTTGCCGCATTCAACAGATCGATGTTGGATAGGGGTTCGTTGGGTAAGACGACACCTTCTACGGATATCTTTATTTTCTTATTCATAAATAAGTATATATCTTTTTTTATTTATTTTATTATAATTTACTAAAAATGACGTTATTTTTTTTTTCTATTTTTTTCTTTTTCTTTTTAAACTAACTTTCTCGATGTCACTATCGATTTCCATAATTTTGTGTTCATCTCATTCTTCTTGATTTTCTGGAATCCTATCATCCACAATCGTATCTGGAATCTTATCATCCACAATCGCATCTAGAATCCATTCATCCCCATTCATATCGTCTAAAATTAGATCCAAAGTCCAAAGTCCGAGTGCCAAAGTGCTTATTTTATCGTCTAATATGAATCTCTTATCATCGTCGGCCATCAGCGAAATCTTGTTGACTATTTTGGTATACAAGTCGTGATTTTCGCTTCAAATCGATTTCATAGTCTTATACACCGGACCACTTCCTAACAGACAATCTTTATACTCTTGGAAAGAGATGTTTTTTTTCACCATGCACGCTTTAAGTCCTTTGCACTTCTTGATCTCTTCATCATCTTCTAGACGATAAGCATAGAGTTTGGGTCTCAAGCCCACGAATTCGACGATCTGTTTACCGCTGCTCTCGTCCTTAAATTTACCCAACACCTTCTTGTTGTCGTTCGATTGAATGTTGGACGGGTGATCGACGGGATAATTGCTCATGTCGAACCAATCGGCCACGTCTGGAGATATATCTCGGTAGACGTCTTTCGTCTCTATCTCGTAAACTAAACTGTCCGTGTCGGTGAACAGTAGTTTGGCTTTGTCACCAAATTTTCGTTTGACGTAATCGTAGTGAAACTCGTAAATCAATCGCTTGCTGACATCTAAGATGATCGGTCCGAGATAATACGGTTTGTCGAACTTCAGGTGCGTCTTTTGCATGTGAACGGCCACTAGATTTTCGCCGAATATGGTTCGGTGTTTGTAATTGGGTTTCGCCACTAATTTTTTAGCTCTTTTCTCAGACGTGACGAGTCGAACGTCGGTTCTCTTCCTGATGTTTTCCATCGATTTGCCGTACACGCAGTTGTTCATGAGTTTGAAGAAATCTTTTTCGAAATCATTCTCGGCTCGAGTTCTGAGATTCGTGTTGAGATCGATGTATTTTTTCATCCAAGGCTCTTCGTCGAATCGAATGATGCGATGTATGTCGACTAATTTCATATCGTAATCGACGTACTGTTTCAAATTCTCACTGTAGACGATGTAGTTACGTTTGTTAAATAAATTGGGAATGAATTTTTCCTTGTCTCCTTCGTTCAGTTCCATTCGTTTGGGAGCCAGCGGATAATCGTTGTGTGGACCGTGTAATTCTTCCGGATAGTTCAAATCGACTTCTAAAATGCAAGGATTGTCTCTCCACTTTTGCATCTCTTCCGGTTCCTTCACCCATTCGAAATTTCCAACTGGTAAAGGATGACTCATAGCCCAACTGTACAGATTATTGGCATCCCAATACTGTATGTATTTAGTCGACCGTTTCGAATCGAAACCTTCTTTCATGTAGGGATTGTTAGCCTCAGAATGTCTGTGAGAGATCATCGAGACGCCACCTCTCGCAGCCCTTTCGAACATGAGCAACTTGTCCACGTCGGATAATAATTCCAATTGGACTTCGGTGGTCTTCAACAGAGCGTCCCACGCCAGAGCGGGTGCGGTGAAATATGAAGCGGGATCCAGATCATAATTTCGACGACAGACGTCTCGAAAATTTTCGAACACGTCTGCCAAGAGCAGAACCTCGGTCTTCAGATAGAGATCGTGATAATCTCTCATGGTTTTCATATCGAATGATTTCCACACGTTTTTGGCGTGTTCGTAATTCTCGTCAGAAATGTCGGATTTGTATAATTTCGAATAAAAATCTTCTTTCGAAGGTAGTGCGGTGTCTTCGAATCTCTTTAGATCATTCATGTAATCATAAGGATAAACTCCTTTCCTCAACATGACGTCTACTCGTTCTCCGAAATGTTCGCTCGTGATTTTAAATTTATCCTTGCTCATGTTATCGACTAATTTTTCCAGAGCGGTCGACATGAATTTAAAAGTGTCGATGAAACGTATGCATCTACGAATGGATTTCGTTTTTTCTTTCAACGTATTTCCATCGATTACTCTTTTCTTCTCCATGAGCTTCCATTTCGTGAAGGAAATGTATCTTTCTTCGCTGTTCGCGATGCAATTTAATTCTTCATGTGAGGTGCCGAGATTTTTCATGAACAGATGACTGTCGTAACCCGAGAGATTGTGAAACATCACCGGATAGAAAGCGGCGTCTCGATATTTTAAATTACACTTGCTGTGAGCCGGACCACGATACAGACCCGTGTAATGATCGTGGTCTCTGACCTTCTTATTTTCCTCCGAATTCTCGTCGAACGATTGTCTGCATATGTGACATTCGGTGGCTCTGTTATTTTCGTCCTGCTGCTCTCGCATGATGATCATTTTCGCCGGAGTTTTGAATTTGTTGTATAACATTTGAATTTTCGATTCTAAGTCTTCCACGAACCTTTGAGCCACGTCGTCGTCTTCGCACTGTTTCATGTAGGTGAAGGAACCCATGTCGTGTTGCGAGTCGAAAGCGCATTTCACGTAAATGCAATAGACCGAAGGTATGTGTTTTTGATATCTTTCGACGTAACTTTGAAGAGCGTTGGGTTGACAGGAACTCATTTTCGCGGTGAAACATTCAAAATCGGCGTACACGACGAATGGTACTTTTAATCTTCTATTGTGATTTTCAAACTTCACGATGGTGTTGGGTTTTGGCATTTCGACGGTGACACCTTGATTTTCGTTGCAATATTCCTGATGTTTCGCTAATGATTTTTCGGTCTTAAATATGTTCATGCAGTTGCAACATAAACATATCTTATGTTTATGTTTATTATTTTGTCTCGACAGTAATCGGCTCAGATGTTTAACCCAACAATAATGATGATTGTCACCATTCGAAATCAATAATAAAATAATCGTCTTTTCTCTTCCGCGATACAAAGTCTGTCTGAGAGGATAGATCTTTCATTTTTCATCGTCGTATCCCAGGACGTTCACCGCTACGGTGGGATTTTGAACCTCGAAACGTTCGATGTGTTTTAACTCTGTTAGAAAAGTCACTCCGGTCCAATCGAGATTTTTAGAAGTTTCCTCATAACGAGAAACTCTTTCGGTGTGTATTTTGACAGGGTATAAAGCGGAGGTGACTGCCCATTTAAAACACTGATCATCTTTATTTCTCACGTTGACCATGGCTTGTTTCTTAGTCAAGAAATACGGTAATTCCAAGTAGGAAGATCCTTTCAAGGTTCATTTTTATTCATGTGAATTTCGAGTTTCAACACCTCACCGAACGTCCAATTACTACCTTCATGTTGATAATTCGCGAGAGACGTCAACATCTTGTCTTTCATCTTTTCGAAAACGTCCGATAGATCTGAACCTCGAAAT
Organism: Pictodentalium vernedei; assembly: GCA_031216915.1. NCBI lineage: Eukaryota > Metazoa > Mollusca > Scaphopoda > Dentaliida > Dentaliidae > Pictodentalium > Pictodentalium vernedei. The sequence continues at coordinate 225,774,818 of CM062297.1, read as the reverse complement.
ACAGGTTCGACGTTAGATCTGAAATATGCATTTTTCTCGATGCTCTCGCCGGACTTCACGTCGATTTTATTCATTATGCAATGGAGTATCATCTTAATTTTTAATCCCAAATTCATGTATTCGCAAAACAATCCAATACTTCTTTCTTCACCCGTTCCATGAACAATTTCGGATCGACTTTCTTCAACGAGGGAATCACGTCAAAAGTTTTAAAAATGCCTTTGATCGCACTCTCCCATTCTACGGGTTTCGATTGGAATAGTTCCGCAACGAGTCATGTTACATATTCTTCTCCTTTCTCTTCGTCGGTTGCTCGTTGAATTTCGCTCGATATATCTCGTTTGTCTTGAATCTGAAGTGCATCACTCGTTTTCATTTTAGTTTTTCTTTTCTTTTCTTTGGAAACTTGATGTTCTTCAACGGCTTTTCGTTTAGTCATCTTCTTATTTTTCACAACCGATGCATCTTTTGACGTCGTTGCTATCGACATTTTGTTTGCCTTTCTAGCGTTTCGCAAATATTCTTGTATGACTTCAATTTTTTTTTATTTAGTTCTATGCTTTCTGAAATCTGAAATTTGTAATAGTTTACAAATCTCGTTTAACTGAGGTATGGTTTTCTCATTTAAATTTAACATTGTTTTATCTGTTTGCTTCATTTTGTAAGAATATATTTTTTTTTCCGAATTTTGTATTAAATAATTTGTTAAAAAAGTTTTGCTTTTTTACTCTTTTTATATATATATATAATAGAAAAAAAAAAAAGTTAAATTTTAAATTCAATTTTTTTTTCTTTAATGTGTTTTTATTCCAAAACAATTTAAGACCGCTTTTATTTCTTGCTCGCAAACCGAGCACGTTTTCTCGTCTTCGGAATGACATTCTCTACAGTAATGCAGGTGTGCGCACAGTAGAAACAAGACGTTTGCGACACCTTCGCAGACCAGACACTTGGTGGTGAACATTTTACTCGGTTTGTGTCCGATGAGTGACGATAACTCGTCCGCTTCCGCCATGAATTTGATGAGATGTTCTAAAGTCATGAATTGAGACAGGGTGTTGTTTGCAATGTTTAATGCATCGTACAATTGTTCCTCGGTGTTTCTGAGTTGTAACATATCCATCAATAATTTTTGGTTTTTATCTCTATCCCTCTCTTCGTCATGGATTTTGATCAATCCCAATGTTAGCATCTTGTTCAAATAATCGCATTCATCTTTTTCAATATTACTTATGTGTTCTAGTAAAGGTACGTCGTGAGGTTCCCAATTCATCAAATGTATGTCGCAACAAAAACATTTGACTTTGTCGCCTCTACCCACGTAAATGAAACCCGCGGCGGCTAAATCTTCGGGTTTTTGAGCGAGATGCGAAGGCCAATTTTTAAACGTTTGAAGTCTTGCATGTTCTAGACTATAATTCGGATGTTTGGACTTGATCATTGTTTTTTACCTCAAAATTGAGTTTGTAAGAATTTTTTTTTTTTTAACTTTTATTTATATATAAAGAGAAATAAAGAGAAACTTTTTTTTAACAAATTATTATTTAAATACAAAATTTAAAATATACATTATTTGTAAGAATTCATAAAAAACCAAATAATCGATCATGACAACAACACCTAAAAGATGCGAATTGAAATTGAAACGAGACGAAAAGTATGAGAAATCCAGTTTTAATATCTATACATTACAACCACACGATCCCATCGAATTGAATGAGGTCAAGATGGTGGACTTAGAGCGCTACTGCCACAAATATCGAATGTGTTTGAAAGTGGATGAAGCCGCGCTCGATTTGTTTTATGAATACCAAAGCGAACTGCTGATTAATATCATCGTCGCTGAAGACAGAGAATTCGACAGGGGTGATTTATTGTTGTCCTATGGAGGTTACATATATCCAATAATCTCACCCGAACTCATGAAGAAATCAGGTGGTGAGAGCGCATTCGCCTATGAAAAAAAACTTAAAAGAGTAAAGATAAACATTCACACCATTTTCGTATGTGGAAAAATGACGAATGTCAACTTAATGACGGACTTGGAAATATAAACAATAGAGAGATTGAAATTAAAATTTAACTTTTTATATATATATATAAAGAAAAAAAAAACTTTTACTAAAAAAAATTTTACATTAAAGAAAATTAAAAATTAAAAAAACAACTTTTTATATATATAAAGAGTAAAAAAAAACAAAAACTTTTTAAACAAATTATTATTTAAATACTAAATAATCGATCATGAAGACAACAACACCTAAAAGATGCGAATTGAAATTGAAACGAGTCGAAACGTATAAGAAATTCGGTCATAAAATCTATAGATTACAACGACACGATCCCATCGAATTGAACGATGTCGAGACGAAGGGCTTAGAGCACAAATACGAGAAATATAAGATGCCTTTGAAATTGGACGAAGCCGCACTCGATTTGATTTACGAGTACCAAAGCGATCTGCAGAACATTGTCATCGCCGAAGATAGAGAATTCGACAAGGACGATTTGTCGTTGCCCTATGGAAATTACATATTTCCAAACATCTCATTCGAACGCGTGAAGAAATTGGGTGGTGAGAGCGAGTTGACCGATGTAAAAAAACTCAAAAGAGTAAAGATAAACATTCAACATGTTTTCGAAAAAGGAGAAGACACGGGCATCAACATGCTAATAACGGACTTGGAAATATAAACAATAGAGTGATTGATTTTTTAGCGAAGAAAAATGAAAAAAAAAAAAAAAAGTAATAAGATCATCTTTAGGTCTCATTTACTTTTTTTTTTTTTGTTTTCCTTCTTCTTCACTATCATCATAATATATTATAATAACGTTTCCTTTTCTCTCAGTTTTCAGCGTCGATTCTTCTTCTTTTTTTTCTTTTTCTTTGTGATGTGATACGTTTATGGCAACATATTTGTTTATCCGAATCATAATTATGAACGAATGTTGTGCATCTCTTGGTAACACTCGCATCGTTACCATTCTCTTCAAAAGGTAGTGGTGACCGTGGAAAGCATCGTCTCATTCTCAACCGTCTATCCCGTGCTTCATCTATCTCTTTCATTAGTTCTTTCCTTAGATATCCATCATTAGCGTCTAACCATTTTTTTTTTATTTTTTCGCTCTCTGGCTCGCGATGTTCGTCATTATCGTCAAATTGTTTCTCCACCTTTTCATCTAGGTGATAAATTTGTTTCTCCACCTTTTTACCCATTTTAAATATATTATTTTATACTTTCTATGATTTTATATAATTTTATATTTATAATAACATATTCAAAATCGGTATGTTCTTAAATGGCGAATTCTCATCGAGCAACAAACCCTTGCCGAGTCGCTCGACGTTCCGTCCACTCTTCAGATAGAGACCGTTTCCTCTCAGAGAGTTGCCACCTCTAACGGGCTCTAGATACAATCCTTTATCGCTGTTGTCTACGTGAACGCGACACATGGCTCCTCCCTTCTTCAAAAACAGTCCGCTGCCACCCATTAATTTCTCAACCGCCGAACTAGCGAGTCCCGTGAGAGCTCCCACGCCGAGAGTCTTTCCGAGAAAGGGTAGCGCCTTTGCGGCGAAGGGTAATGCTTTTGCGGCTATTCCTGCCAATAGCGGTAGGAAACCACCTTTCATTCTCAAATTGTATCTCAATTGAGCAGGACTCATTCTCATCGTCAACCCTCTTCCATCGCGAATCGCTTTCTCCGTCCTTTTGATTTGACTTCTGGTCCAGGCGATCGAATCCTGACCGCCTCTCGTCAGATCTTCGTGAGTGAATTTGAATCTCACCGCCTCGCCTCGAGTTGTTAATGCTCTCTTAAGTTTCTTCCTCTGTCCTGCGGATATGTTCACGTTTTTAACCACGTATTCTGTCATAATTCTGTTTGTTTTTTTTTTTTAAATATATTTACTTCAATTGTTTCTTGTTTAATAATTATATTAAAATAATTTTGTAAAATTAATATTGCGTTTATTTTATTTTTGTTATCTATATATATATAATATTTTTTTTCTTGCTTTTATATTTCTCTTATGTGAAATCGTATCGTCACTCTCTCTCTGCGAAGATCTAACAGTTCACCATTTTGATCCGTCAACGTGGTTTTCAGACTATACAACGTGTCTAAAATCACTGGTAGATAAACTAAATTTCGAGGTCGCTCCATGATCTTATAACCCGGCGACACATTTGGAAAGAAGGAATAGATCGTCGGTTGAGCGCTACCATTCATGTAGCTTCCAGCAATCACGTCCACGTTCACCAGAATGCTATTGACAGCGAGAATGTCGACCATATTTTCAGATGCCGCGTGGCCTCGATACATCTTTCGATCGAATCCCAACATCTTGCCTATAGAATCGTCCGTGTTGAAATCCACTCGAAAATTATCTTCCAAATCCAACATCGTCTGTAAGGTATTAGGATTGCGAGCGAGTCTGATCTTGTTGCTTCCCTTTCCATCCGTCTTCATTCATGTCTGAATGTAATGGTTCAAATCGTCTATGTCGTAACTCCCTTTGGGAATTCGAATCTCCAACCAATCCATTCCGTCGGAATACTTGAACGAGTTATTCTTTTCGGTGACGTTGGGAAAGGAATAATAAGTCTCCAGATTCACCAAAGCCATCTCGTAAGTTTTCTCTCTATTCAATTCGATGGAAGGTTCGAATTTCGTAGCGAATCGAGTCGAATCGCCACTCACCACGATTTGAATGGATTGTTTCACAGCCGTATTCTCGGCTATCCGTTCTAACAATTCTCCATGTTCGAACATTATATTTAATTTTATTTTTTTTATTCAAAACTAATTATTTGAAGATTTATTATTTTTCTAAATTTTATTTTCACGCTCTATCTTATTATTATTACCATCGGAAACATAAAACTTGTCGAATCCTCACCGATATTTTCCGCGATTAAATTCGCTCGTCAAATCGATCACGACGAAATTGTAAAGTCCACCATCCCAAACCCTCTTGCAGAATCTCCTGAATTCTGCAGCGCACATGTCGTTTGCGATGTGATCGCCGTAGATGTGATTGAGATTCTTCAGATCTTGGCGAAAGAGACATAGAAAATTAGCGTTCTCCCTTATCGTCTGTCTGGGCAATCGAAAATAATTCTGCGACAGGTAGAAATAGTCCACGTTGCTGTGTCGACCCCTAACGTAATACGATTTGCATCGGTTCTGTCTCTCCAAAAGCAGATCGTCGAAAATCATGAGATTCTTATCTTCCGATTTCAGTTCTCTAGGATTCGGAACGTCGCTAGCGTTCTCATAAAATCGACACTTGACTTTCGAAGATGCATTTCTCTTCGTCAGCTCCGTCGCCACGCCGTCCAAAATGGTCGAGAGCGGAGCTCCACTCTTGTCGAATTCCCCCCTACTGTCAAAGATTCTGGCTATGACGTCCTTGGGCAATCTGCGATCCATGCACTCTCGAAGCAATCTGTATTCGGGTTGAAACAAGCTCTTGCCAAACACGAACAATCTGTCGTAATCCAACCAGTCGGGTCGGAACAACAGATTCATCAACAGATTGGTCTTTCCACAATTCGATTTTCCCACTATCAAGCCTCTTATGCTCTTGGGAAAGAACTCGTTATTCGACCTCTTGGTCGCGGCGTCGTTCCAAGACATATCTTTAATGTTCATCTTTTGTTTTATTTTTGTTTGTTTGTTATTTTAGATTCTTTTCAAACACAAATTTTTTTATGTTTTTCAAACCATGTTTTTTTAATGTTATTATTATTTATTTATATCGCACCGTCGCGAGTTCTTTTCAATCCGGATCCACTCGTCATTTTGGCTAAATCTTGTATGGGCACCACGGCATCCTTAAAATCTTTCCAACTTTTCGGCGTTCGCTGTAATGCAGCTCGCTTCGCCGGCGGACTGATCAACTTGTCGATCAACGCATCGGCTGCCCTCTTGCCAGCCACAGAAGCTATCCTACCACTGGCTTCAGAAGCGGCTTTCTTACCAGCATCCAAAGCCGTCTTCTTACCGACCTCAAACGCGGTCGATGCGAGTTTTCTACCCGCATTGCTCGTGAACGCTCGCATTATAGAATCGACGATGCCAGAACCGCCTTGAACGTAAGTTCTGACGTATCCCCTGTTCTTTATCACCAACATATTTTATTTTTATGATATATTTTGTGTTTTTTTTCACTGGTAAATCGTTTTGTCGTTTTTAAATACTTTTATTATTCTAGTGTAAGAATTTACTGTTTTATTTTTGTTTGTTTGTTTGTTTGTTTCTCTCTCTACTTATTATATACACATCAATCCTTTAATTCGTTCATCAGCCTTTTATACTGGTTTTTATTCAAAACCTTCTGTCTCAACAATTCGTCAGATACAGCAACTATCTGATTATCTAATCCCGTGTTACCAGCCCGTCTGCTCGCCATCAATAAACTCAATCTCTGAGACAGAGCGTCGGAATCGCTCGGAAGAAAAGTAGTGGTTTTCACCCCTTTGCCAGTCACCGATTCGACGAACTTCTTGTTCATGTCCCATATGGGTTTCACCACTTTCGTCCACTTGTAACCTCTGTTGGCTTTGGGTCTCGTCTCTCTGGCATCGTTATTTCTCTTCATGGCGTGAGTTTGAACTAGAATGTCGCCGTAATTGTCGAAATCCTGTTCCGTGTAATCTCCAGGCTTGTCGTAAAGGAGCAATCTCCGCAGACCATCAGTTACTTTATATTTATTCGAACCCACGATCAATTCATCATCATCCATTTCCACACCAACGTATCACCTACAAAAGTTCTACCCTCAGAATCCTTGTAAATTCCATACGACTGATCTCTCTTACCACCATCATCATCAGACGATGCGACGCTACTAGTGGTGATAGTCGAAGCCGTATCATCAGACTCACTCATATCTGTTTGAATTCCCATGGGAACGTAATCCGGTGTAGATTGAACGGAATACCGATTTCCAAAACTAGTAGGCAACGAACCCATTCTCAAAGAACTCTACTTTATGGGTCTCAATTCTTCGACTATCTCCTTCCTGCTTCGCTCTTGACCCTCCGTCACGGGTTTAAATATTTTTGTGGTTTCGCGTCTGAGTTCCATCTCACCAAGACATCTGCTCCTATCAGCCGACTGAATCCCCTTCTTAGCATGTTCATACTGTTCTAAAATTCGATCTCGGTGTCTAGAATCCATCTGTAAAAACATCTTTTGTTTTAATTGTTTTTATTTATTTTTCAAAATTAAATGTTTAATTATATTTTTATGTTTTGTGTTTTAAGTAATAAAAAACTCTTTCCATCTTAATATAATAATCTGAAAATATTCACATCTCAACTGACTGTGTTAATTGAAGTTTAAAAAAATATGTTTAAACAGTACATGACAAACCGGTTTCTGATTTAACGCATTTTGACAGTAGTGTTTACATTTGTCAAAAGATCTTCATTCATTCACACATCAATTCACCGAGTGTCGAATTAAGAGAGAATCCTTTTTGATGACTGCGATTGCTGTCATGAATATATTAAAAATTTTACCACTCAAAACCTAATTGAACGGAAAATGCGTTTTAAACATTCCGATAAGTGTTTTTGACAAAACACGAATATCTATTACAGATCAACTCCCTTCGAATAAAAAACCCCCTCAAAACTCAATTTTTATCCGTCCCATCAACAGAAAACATCAATGTCTATAATACAGACTATATTCATAATCGACTCTTTTTGAACAAAAAACCTCATTCACTCATTACGATAACATGTGTTAGTTTTTTTTACTTCAGGAAGACGTGACTGGATTCGCGAATTTCCAACCACACCGACGACGACAACACTCTTCGTTCAGATCGAGTTTTTTTTTTTTTGAGAATCGAGCGATCCGATCGCTCGATCAGCTGAGTGTTTTTTTTTTGAGAATTTTCTCATAGTGGGGGAATTCCCCTAATAATGTCATAAATGGGGAAAAAAAACCCCACCGCCTCAAAAAACAAGGGAGAGTTCTGGACCATCTGTACCAACACAATTGCGGGTTCTGGACCGCTGGTCTAGAGTCCCCAAAACTGTTTTTTGATGATGACCCAGAATTTTTTGCTTTTGCTCATGTTCGCCACCGATGGATCGATGGGTCTGATCTGCGATGGGAACGTCGACAAAAATTACGTACAAGATATGAGTGAAGATGTACGATTTCACCCTTTTTTTAAAAACGCGCGTTCACCACGCGTTCACCATGAGTATTTGAACGTTAAAAGTGCGATCTAGGAGTCACAACTGTACATGGGGGGCATTCAAGACCATGTACAGTTTTTGTGAACAAGTGTGTGATTTAACACTGAATTCCACGTTGGTGAACGCATCGTGTGCGTATGTTGTACACGTACATGTACAAGTGGTCGTAGATCGGCCTTTATTACCTACTGTGGTTTCGTTTAAATGAAAAAGTTTTCGTTTAAACGAAAAGGTTTTCGTTTAAACGAAAACTTTTTTGTTTAAACGAAAAGGTTTCCGTATATACGAAAGTTGTTTCGTTTAAACAAAAAAGTTTTCGTTTAAACGAAACAATTTATTTTTTTTCCACGTGGCAGCAATACGCTTCCGTAGTTATTCAACAGATAGTTGCATCTAAGTACTTAATTCTACGAACTGCACCTCAGAAGAAATCAGCGACACTTGTCTTTTTCAAATTTCCCGGATACCATAGAATTAAAAAACTGTCTGTTGAATAATTAAATAATTGAGTGTTCCGTGTGCTCTGCACTGGATTTATTTTCTGATGTTTTGGGGAAAAGTTTACATGATTGTGGCCAAACTCTACTTTGTCGCACGAAAAGCAACCACCCACAATTGCGACCTTTTGAATGTACTACAGTAAGTCGCCGCAGATTGATTGTAATCCACGCGTGGGTAGTGATGTCCACGCGTACGTTTACCAGGTAATAAAAATCGTCATCAGCAAAATTTTAATTAAGTTGTACCCAGTGCTTCATTAGTTAATTTTTAATGATTATACCTATAATTAGTGTTTGAAATCTAATATTATTGCGTCCGTGGAAATACTGCCCACCCGTGGAAAGTGACGAGTACCCTGTGGCTGAACTGTATCACTGTTACGGATTCCGTGGTATCTACAGCACATGGCAATTTATGATTATACCACGATTGCTGTGTGTATTCAACGTTATATGAGACATAGACATTATTACCATTATTTGGGTGTACAAAATATGTATCCGAGTCGAGCTCCGGGTTCTAAGGGCAGATCACGATGAGTCGAAGACGAGTCGTGATCTACCCTTAGAATCCGGAGCGAGACTGGGATACATATTTTGTACATTCACATAATGGTAACAATCATTTTATCTTACAATATGTTGGGAATAAGTCAATAATGCAGACGAATATATAACGAACTATTTATTCGTACGGATGAACAAAAAGAAAAAAATGACACTTACGCGAAAGGAACGTGCTTTTATCATATGACTATAACATTTTTACCCTAAATATCACTACTGTTTGACGATGTTTTCCAAACTGTTGTATCACACGGGGTGAGATTTTTCCGGATCAAAAGTCCATATCACACTCTTACAGAAATCAAAAATCCATATCACACTCCACGGAAATATCCGAGAGTTTCCGTGAATAGTTTTCGTAACTAGGGAAGTCGTTGTTGTTTCGTCTGCTATTTTGTAACCGGCTTTTCACCGCATATTAATTAAAATGGCAAATTTGGGTGAATTTGACATCGAAACAATGTCATATGATAAACATATCATCATAACAGTGTGTTGATCCGTGTCGTCGCATCACGTCTCGTTGAGGTGGCCAGATTTTCGGATCACACTCGGTGCCTGTGGCAGCTCGTGTGATCCGAAAATCTGGCCACCTCAACTCGACGTGATACTACAACACGGATCAACACACTGTTATTTTAATATCTATGTATCCGACCCCCTGATACAAACATCTGTATCAGGGGGTCGGATACACGGCAGTTACGGAGTTAATACATACAAAATACCTGTTGATTGTAAGATAAAACAAAGACACTGAGAGGTCTGATGGGTACATGACGCGTGGATTCCAGTCTACGTGTATGTAGATGTTAGACTGTCAGGTAAGAACTCATCTGACCGGTTGTCACTCATCAAAGTGACGTTATGACCTAGATGAATTTTTTCGACACAAGACCGTGACAAGCCAGAATGCAAACAGACCACCGAAGACGACATTTTTCTTTAAATATATCAGCTTGATTCACTCAATTCAAGATGTATCGTGGTATATATACAGAAGAGCACAACTTGGGTAGAATATGGGAGACAGGAATCAACGATCCTTGGAAGAGTTTTTCCAGCAAACCTCCACCTCGAGTCATCGATTCCAGTCCCTCGTACTTCACCCCCGTTGTGTTCTGTAGTGGAGTTTCCGTCCAAACAAAAACTGCCAGTTCCTGTGATATTATTTTTAGGACACGCCTGCTCTATGAAATCCCCATCTACAGTAATAATAAACCATGCGGAAAATGAAAATCTGTTCCACACATATGCATGGAACGGAAATCGTTGACTGACTATTTTTAAATAGAAGCGAAATTCCAGTCGAATTTCCTACAAATCGTGCAACGCAATTACAATTTGAATCTCTAGCGATAGCTGAAAATCGTCTCCTGGGTTTCAATGTGTTCTATGTTCCAGTAGGCACACAAAATACATTGGAACTCAGGGGACGAAACAGTAACACGGGTTTCCCTCGCAAATTTGGTTGGAGATAAAATGTGTTGTTTTCGTTGATAGCTGTCAAATGAATTGCTGATTGTCCTTCTAATAATTGTTTTTATAGATGTAAAGGCGTGTAATAAACACAGGATGACACACGCGTATGAACGGGTTAATCGATATGTCTCTTGTTCCATCGCGGAAGGATAAAACTTGAGGCTGCGGCCTCTCGCTTCATCATTCCGCGTTGGCATTCGTGTCATATCGATTAACCCATTAACAAACGCATGTCGTCCTGTGTATGTAGGGCCCTGCAATCATTAGAATTTGGATTCGATAGCATGTCCGCGTTTGGTAAGGAATCGAATCGTTCGCGATTAACATGATCGTGTCAAGTGTTTCACACACTGGTTAATCTCCGTACGACGTAATTATCTTTGCAGTATATTTAACATTACGTAAAGTTGATTACACGGAACATCCCAGAAGTATTGGCTTGCGTAATGCAAGCTTGTCTGCAAAAAGGGCTGTGAATTTCTAGTTTGTTCGCGACTCGCATGAAGTTTTCTGTTGGCATACATCTCTTCTTAAGTGCGAAACAGGTACCGCCGCGTTCTGCAATGCTAAAGCACCGTAGCGCTCGTTCTTGCACGCAGGGCACGACATGCAATTTTTTCAGCCTATGCCCTGTACAAGAGAGAGAGAGAGAGAGACAGAGAGAGAGAGAGAGAGAGAGAGAGAGAGATGGGGAGAAAGAAAGAGAGAGAGGGAGAAAATATATAAGGTTGCAAAAATCTAAGTGTATGGTACAATCTGTTGATAGAAATATCCTGAAGCCATCTGGTGGACAAAATCACACGAATTACCGAAATGAGACCACAACGTCTCAGAAGTTTTTAGATGAGTTATTAATGTTCTTAAATCTCAAGAGTAAAAAAACAGTCAAAAGCCTCCACTAAACATCAACTACAGACGAGCGATAGTTTCAAAACAAATGAAGCATACCAAACCATGTGCACAAATGAATTAGAATCCATGCTTTCGTACTTAATGAAGCCGATTGATGTAAGTATTCTGCATGCAGGGCAGGTCATTGTTTTGTTGTTTTGGCCATACTTTAGCATTCACATAGCACACTTGGCAGCTGTCATTGTTCATGCAACACCAAAAATCGTAACAGATAATACCAAATGGAGACGTCAGATAGTATCCTTTTTCGGTGTATCAATCTCATCTTGTTTTACCATTTTGACATAAATATCACACAAAATGGCACAGAATTGAGGAAGGTATGATCACTGCAGACATATATCCAAGAACAAAGCTAGGAATTAAAAAATCTTCAAAGCGCAGCGGCAGATGCTCATGGCTACGGAGTGTGTGTGTGCGTGTGTGTTGGGGGGGGGGGGGGGGGGGGCTATATTCCCAAACTATCAGCTTTGTTTTCGTTGTCTGTTTGTTTACATTTTCCGTCAAAGGTCATCAGGCCGAAAAAGCATCGATATAGAATGCTGTCTAAAATCAACCAATGAGAAAGATCGCCTTAATACTACACACTATTATTATATAGAGACTGCACAGTTGCCATATTACTTTCAAGTTTTCATGACACCTGTTTGAATTACTTAGAATTTCTAGACTGTCTTTTGATGAAAATTCGCAAGCCTGTCAGCCACGGAATCCATCTTCGATAAAAAAAAAGCAAACAATGTTGCCCTTTCCCAAAAGCAGTCCTGTCGCTGCGACCTAAAGTGTTTTGAATGCCTAGCTTTTATCTTGGATATCTGAAACACATTTAACCACGAGTTCTCCTACAGAAATATTATTTTATTATCAGTTCTGGTATGAATACAACTAACAGACTTCCAAAAACCACTGATGTCTGCTGTCAACGTGAACGTAAAAGTAAACGTGAAAGTAAATATTTTTCATATTCTGTACATCACAACCTTCATTGTGATGTATAATTTGCGTTTATTTAATTTGAATTTATGGAATATCAAAGGTGGGAATTTCAAAGTAAACAAATTTCCCTTGCTTAAAAACCACCTTAAAGTAAAATTTCTCGTTGAAAACTATAAATTTAATGACACATTTTCAACAAATACATTCAAAATGTTACACTAATCTCATCGTGGGAGTTTAATTTAAACGCAATAAGTCTTTTTCGAAACTGCCTTCTTGGACTTTAATCTATGCAAGGTCACAGGTCGCGAGGTGTAAACATTTCAAGAAAACACGTTGTTAGCAATGGGAGAAGAGAGCGGGAGAAGTGCCTCGGACTCCATTGGGTTCATTAGTGAGAATTCAAAAAAACATCTAGCCAAGGTTACTATTTGTTTAAGGCAATAACAATAATGCATGAGAACTTTCTTTATTTCAAATTGAGTTCGTATCGAGATAAATGGTGTTTGAATGCACGCTGTGTCATTCTCCGTGGCCATGGGCACTGTTTTCATTAACTTCCGGGGATTTCCCAAACTCCGTGCAACACGTGTCCTTGTTGCCACTCAAAACAAGTCCTCGACTCCGCAAAAAAAAACTCTGTAAACCTGCGATATTCCCTCGTTCAACATCGTCTATGGTTGCCCCTTCAGTTCATTCGAATGACGACACCGGTTTTACGAATTTAAACTTGATATTTCACAAAACTAACAGATTCAGCTGACACATAACTCAACACGATGAACATGGAAATCGCTTTGTTTACATCCCGCGACCTGTGACCTTGCATAGATAAAGTCCAAGATGGCAGTTTCGAAACAGGCTTATTACTTTCTTTGCTTTCAATGGGAATTTCCTTTTTAGACCATTTTGGGGTGGCACAGTCCTTAACTTTCTTCATCTTATTTTCATTTACAGCGATATATTTCGTAAGTAGAAAGGTATTTTCTGTATTTAAATATCAATTAAGATTTTCTGGGAGGAAATATTCATTAAAGTTTGTCATCAGTTTCAAAGGTCATCGTCACCGCCTTCCATATTGCAAAAAGCCGAATGCAAAGCGTTGTCGAATATACTAACACCAGGCAACACATTTACCTATTTTCTGTGGCTGCCCACATCGACAATATTTTTTGACACTAAGTCAACGTCCGTTTTGTGGGCGCGGTGGCGTTGCGGTAACCGGTTCTCGTCAGATTACCGAAGTTAAGCAGCGTCGAGCCTGGTTAATCCTCGGACTCCCGCGTTGTGTCCTTGATTCGGAGCGATCGATTCGGACTCCCGCGTTGTGTCCTTGGACAAGGCACTTAATCCCGATTTGCCGCATGGGGCACGATGACGCCGTGTACTAAGACGTACTACACGTCGATGGTGCGCATGCCTTCAACCAATCTAACCCTGCCTGTGCTGCAGTGCGGAATTATGATGTTGTTGAGCTGACAGCTGCTCGTCGTTGCTCGGTGGTTCTCACCGGGTACTCCGGCTTCCTCCACCCGTAAAACTGTCACGGTCATGATTAGCCATTGTGCATAAGTATGTGACCTTAAACACAAATAAATAAATGAATAAATAACGCCCGTTTTCTTTTCAACTTACATTTAGAACACATATGTACCACGTAAAACATAATTCCACAATTTACTTGTCTTTCATAAATGAGACTTTACTAGTGCCGTTATTAACCCCTATCGTGACCAAATTATTTACAAACTACTGGGGCTTATTATAGGAAACTACCATATTAAATTAGGGGATAACTATGTTGTATTTGATTGTTTGGGGCCGTAAACGATGGTTTTACTGTCGCAAATTGAGTTTTGCCGGCGACGCGTTAGCACTTGAAGTCGATGTTATAACATCGCTAGCGGATCTGTCAGAAATATTTGGCCTTGAACAATTAAAATTATTATTGCCAGTTGTCGGAATTTGGTTTTCTATTTCGCACATGTATAGCGTCCATAAATTCTTCATCGTACGAAAAATTGCTATTTATAATATAAATTATATATTCTAATATCGCTTACTGATTCCACGCGGTTGCCGTTAAGCTCGTCGAAATCAGTTTTTTCAACACTCATTTCATTACTCAATTGTCTCTGCCAAACCCCTATTCCACATTAGTACTAAACTTTCCAACTTCATCCATATTAAATGCAGTTAATTACAAGAAAGATAGAGTCTAGAGAACGTTTTTTTTTACCGCAAGTCAACGCGTACGCAGCGTTTGTTTACATTGGATACGGTAGTCAATGACACCAAATGGAACGAAAATAGAACGCCCACGAATACATCTTGACTTCCTGAAATAGTTTTCGACAACACAAAATTTGCCACAGGTTACGCCGATTTTACTGTCGCAAATTTTATTTATTAACCAATCAAATTTCCAGATTTATAGTAATTGTATTAGAATTTATTATTATGTCTAATTCCAAACCTACTGTCAAAGAGTGTTATTACTGTGTCATTTAGTGTCTTCACGTCTGCCTTTATGTAACAGGTACCACTACAATAAAATTTT
This sequence comes from Pictodentalium vernedei, assembly GCA_031216915.1. Taxonomy (NCBI): domain Eukaryota; kingdom Metazoa; phylum Mollusca; class Scaphopoda; order Dentaliida; family Dentaliidae; genus Pictodentalium; species Pictodentalium vernedei. The sequence continues at coordinate 225,759,636 of CM062297.1, read as the reverse complement.
TACAATTGTATTTTCTAGAACTGTATTTTCTACTTATTAATATAGCTGACTAAAATGAATCATTAGCATTTTAAAGGATATGCAATTTGCCACCTACATATTTTAGTACACTGGCAAATAAAAAAATATATCAATATCATCTTCGTAAATCCTAATGGTTCATTTCAACCCATTTAAAGTCGTAACTAGAAAAATACATTCTAGAAAATACAATAGTAAAAGTTTTAGAGTATTTGGCCCAGGTCACAAGTTATTGGAAGGAGAACCTGAAATATACGAATAAATAATTTTATTTCCAAATGCAACAAAATACTGCATTTTGATTGGCGGAGAGGTATGGTGTAACTTGCAATCCACAATAGCTTTTTTTACACCGTGGTTAACCAGGGTATATGGCTAAAAAGTACCCATTTTTAATTATTAATTCATACCTTCTGCTCGGTTGTGTTAGAACAAAAATAAAAATTCAGGAAATTTAATATTTTGTGTAATAAAATATTACAGATATGGATGTCAATGGAACTGGCTCATCGAGCCAGTTCCAATGACATTCATATTTGCCTAGTTTTATTAAGAAACTTACAAAGTACAAATTTATTTTCTGTCAGTTTTTCTCACAATTAAGGTTAAAGTATCAAGTACACCAAAATTCTTGGAAATAAATCCGTTATCCTTGTGTTTTCCAGGGTGTATGGGAATTTATACCGGTCTGGGAACTCATACACCCTTCGGCTTTGCCTCAGGGTGTATGAGTTCCCAAGCCGGTGTAAATACCCATACACCCTGAAAAACACAAGGATAACTAATGTATTCACGAAGAGAAGCACAGGTAATCTGTATATATTTTTGCTGTACATGGGTACTGATATTTTCAATGACGAAATGAGCCTTCATCGTTTGGATTGTCGCTCTCGACTCGAATTCTTCAATCGACCATTGCTCTTTTTTTCAAATTCCATTCAAATAGTGATGCAGAGAGAGAGAGAGAGAGAGAGAGAGAGAGAGAGAGAGAGAGAGAGAGAGAGAGAGAGAGAGAGAGACCCAGGGCAAGTCATTGGATTGACGATACATGAAGTTGCGAAAGCTTTTAATCTTTTTGTACAGGCTGCAAGAAAAGCAGAATATTTATTCCATGAAAAAATTATTAACCTTGGTCGAAATGAACCTCATCACCCGCCATGGTAAAAAAGCAACACACGGGCAAGATACCAACCAGCTTCCAGCATAACCCAATGAAAAGAAATTCCAGTCTGCAGATTTCAGAAAGGTGTATAATATATTTGTTTACACCATACGTATTTTCATGAAACCTTAATACATGCAGGGGCCGCGGAACCGAGGGGGGGGGGGGGGGGGGGGTGGGGTGACTTTAGCCCCTCCACTTTCTTGCCGTGCCATGTTTTTTGTATGCATATATTTTAACACAACCGATGACTGGTGAAACAAGGGGCGGATCCAGAGCCTCACCCATATTTTCGCCAGCTGTGTTTCTCTCGTACTGGTTCAGTTTCGAAGGATTTCGGATTATTTTTTGCAGTAAACAGCAGCAAACGTTAAAATGTATACAGTCTGTTAAAAAATCGGTTAACTGAAGTAGATCGTAATCTTACAGACATACAAGTACCAAATCCACCCTCAGACAAGATAATCCACAGACAGTATAATTGCTGTAACGACCAAAGCTGATAAATAGATCTCACCTGTATGCTTTACCGACTTTTTTTAACAGCTCTCAAAGTGTGAAATCTTTCCAATACATCTCCTGAAAAATCTCAAAATATCCACTCAGATGCATGGAAATGGGGGTTTTGGAACCCTGGAATTTAAAATTTTCATACCGACGACCATCCATCGCCCGATCCAGCTCCCACATTTTGAAAATCGTTCCTCCGCCCCTGACATGTAACATTTGATAGTATGTAAGACGAAAAATATTTCATTTCGAAATGCTGTAAATAAAAGTAAACGTTTTAGTTTTTTCAATATAGAGTTATAACCAATCCCAACAAATAATGTATGGGAACTATTTTTGATTTCTTTTCGGTAAAATCATTTGTGTTTTTGTACACAATTGATGATGTATCATTGGTGAGAAATATGAGGCTGCTGTGATTGACATTATGGACAATATCGAGATCTTGGAGTGAAATGGAAGTGGTGTTACTACTGCTGCTTCTGTTAATGATGATGATATCGACGATGATGGTGATGATGATGATGATAATTTCGATGGTGATGAAAATAACGCTGATGAATATTCTGAAACTTTAAAAAAAATGCCGGATATTATTGTTATAAGCAGTAGTTCCATCAAGTCAAAATTACAAATTCCAGTTACAATTTCATTTCCGCCAGATAATTTTTCTCGCAGATTTTCCATAATTACAGATATTTATTATTCTGCTTGATGTTTTTTGTCTATTTTAAATCCAATTTATCCGCTTCATCATCAAATCCTGCATTACGGATGTTTCCAAACGCCTGTGTTATCATAAGAAGAATTTATGATTTCAGTTCTTTTTCAAATTTTCCTTCATCTTCTTAATCTTTTTCTGTGACGATGACACGTTTCAAAGTTGGCATGGCATCATTTTTTCTACATTTCAAAGAGTTTTCTAAAATATTTTCTTTATTCATTTTGCATAGTTGGTCAAAATTTATTAGTTCTGGATCTAAAGGTCTGCCCGAAAAACTCTTATGGGTCTGTCTATGATAAATCTTTGAAAATACTGGGATTTTCTTATTGTTTTCCCCATTTACTTATTGCAAGTGATAGCTCGACAGTTTTAAATACTATATTTCCCCCGTCTTCACATGAAAAACATTCACTTTCTTCACCATCGTTATCTGGAGCGCAGGTATTGCAGGGGAGGGAGGGGGTGTCTAGTGTATTAGTAGACTAACCCTCAATAAAGGAGGTAATTTCCATCTCAGGGGAGGGTGCATTGACACAGCTAGTTGAGTTAGATGGGGTGGGGGGAGGGGGCTTTTCAAAACATTTCACAGAGGCCTATGGTTTGCGCCTCCTAAGTAAAATGTTTGAAAAATATGCCCGGAGGCACAATGTTTGAGAAATTAGGAGGCTTGAAAGAATGTGAATATTCACAAAGTTTTCTATAACCTGTATTTATTTATTGGGGTTTAACGACACTTTAGGCGGCCACGGTCACCTCGTGCCAGACAGTTTTATGAGTGGTACCCGGAGAGAAGCACCGAGCAACGGCGAGCAACTGCCAGATTCTCCAACATACTAACTCCACACAAGCAGGGTTAGCATTGATGGAGTACGCCATAGTACAGATAGCCACCGTGCCCCCACGCGGGCAATCAGGTGAAGTGCGTTGCCCAGTAAGCCTGCATAATTACATTATTTGATGTCCAATGCAGATAAAATACTTGCGGAAAAAAGAAACGCAAGTTTTTTTCTGTGGTAAATATGTCAAATGTGTTATGGATGATTATTTCATTGTTTGGATTTTGATGTTATTTCTTCATTACTGATTAAATTTTGACGAGTTTTGTTGTCTTAACACAGACGGCGTTTGCATGGATAACATTCAAACGTAGGTACCCTACGTCATTTCCTGATCAAATCAATAGCGGGTATCTCCACCCCGGACTTCAATCCATGGACCAACTCTCCTTACCATTGACCCCATCAAATTGTTATGGTCCTTTTTGGGATGTTATTCAACACCTGAAGAAGGGCTTGCGCAAGCTAAGTGACGTTGTTTGGGACGTTGACGTGCTTCCTGATCCCCTTGTCCAGCACAACCCACAAATGTTCGATCGGGGTCAAATCTGGACTGTAGGGTGTCCAATTGAGAAATGGAACAGTGTTTTGGTTGAAGAAGTCACGACAAATCCTTGAAACGTGCGACTTCGCATTATCCTGCTACAACGTAAGGTTACGCGCGTGAATAAGTGGAAGGCCGTGAGGACCTGATCCCGATATATGACTGCTGTAAAGTTACCCTGGATGACCACGAGAGGTCTTTTCACGCCATGAGAAATCCCCCCAAACCATAATAGACTCTCCCCGAATCTGTCGTTTTCCTTAACGCACGTGTCAGAATATCGCTCACCTCGACGTCGATAGCAACGTTGTCGTCTGATCTGTAAAGCGTGAACCGAGACTCGTGAATAACACACGTCTCCAGTGGGCCAAGTGAAACCGATTTGGTGCATGTTCCCGCAGCCATTGCATTAAACGTTGACGTCGCCTGGGTGAAAGTTGCGGATCAACGTAGGGACGTCGTGGCCTTAAATTGAACTCCCGCAACCTATTCCTAACTGTTCTTGGACACATTCTGCGACCATGAGTGCCTTCAATCGGACTCGTCGTCTCCGTCTGAACTGGATTAAGGAGTGTGAGAGACATATGCCTCTACCTTGACGTGGTAACGTAACGCGCGGACGTCCGCTCCTGGGACGGTCAACTAATGTTTCGTCTCCACCTGTATTCTACTCCTTTGATTGGATAGCGCCCGTCAAACATCAGCTGATGTCTACGTCGCGTGCTGTTATGTTCTCGTCTGACGTCATCAGTTTGGAATGTGTGCAAGAGGCTCGCAAAGGAGACTGGGCGTATTGGATGCGCGAAAATATCTGCCGTTTTTAATTTTGATTATCGGCATTGTTTTATTTTATGTTGTGTTCCCTTTTAAAGGAAATCTTCGAATAATTAAAGTTAGTGAATAAAACTATTGAAGTTTCATCCCTTCATTTTTAGAATGGTAGATTTATGTTGTTTTGAAACGGCGGCTAAATTAAAATTGGCGATGTCATTACAATTTTGAGGATCAAGGTTGATTACATCGATGTAAACAAAAGAATCGTCTGCGCAAAAATAATTGCAAAAATGAAGCGGTTTGCAGATCATTCGATTGATGAAATTATTGCAAAAAGAAAAGAATTAATACCATCAAGTACAAACAAAGCTAACAATGTAGCCGCCAAGGCATTGCGTGATTATCTTGTAGAAAAAAGACAGGATTCCAACTTTGAGGATTTTGACACGGTGAAATTGAATGAAATTTTACAACATTTTTACATGGATGTGCGTTCAAAGAAAGGTGAACTGTACAAAAGTGCAACTTTTATCAACCTCAGACATTCTTTAAATAGACATTTAAAATCACCACCACACTTGAAAAAATTTGACATCATTCTTAGCCCGGAATTCTCTGATGCTAATGAATGTTTTAAAACAGCACTTGGTGAGATTAAGCAGAGTGGTAAAGGAGACATTAAACATTTTGAACAAATTAGTGATTTTGACATGTCCAAAATTTATAGTAGTTTGTATATTTCCCCATCAGCACCCTGTGGTCTTTTCAATCGCGTACAAATGAACGTTCGTTTGTATTTCTGTAGGAGGGCTAATGAAAACATAGAAAAAATGACAAAAGAAACATTTGAAATAAAAAAGTACCAAGATGGACGCAAGTATATGTTGTAAAAAAAAAATGGACGAACAAACAAAAAATCACAGAGGTATGGATCAAGAGAGCTTCTCGGGTCATATGCCATGTGACAAAGTTGACAATGAATTCTGCCCTGTAAGGTGTTTTGAAACTTACCTGAGGAAGCTGAACCCTTCATGTGATAGACTTTGGAAATATCCTAAAGATAGTTTCAGTGGTTATGCTTATGATAATGAGGTGTGGTATCAGAACAAACCGGTCGGTAGAGATTCTCTAGCAAAGTTCATGCCTCAGTTGAGTGAAAGAATCCAACTTTCTAAACGTTATACTAATCACAGTATCAGGGTTACAGGTGCGACAATTTTGAACCGTTTGAACTTTAGTGCCTCGCAGATCATGGCTGTAACTGGTCACAAGTCGGTCTCGTCCCTTTCTGTTTACCAGCGAGTGTCAGATGTAGAGAAAATGGCAATGGGGGATGCTATTGGAGGTTCACTGTGTCAGTCTGTCGTGCCACATCAAAGTTCAACATTTCAAACCGGGACATTTCAAGCAAACGCTGCGCCCCCCACGGTCTCGTATGTACAGCCTATAAATGTAGAACATTTAACATCCTCTATATCTTCCATTCAGTCAACGGAAACCTTTGATGGTGTTTTAGTAGACGACTTGTTTTCCGATTTCACACTAGAATCGTCTTCAAGTTAAACATCAACAAAAACAACAAATAACTTCCAGCAGTTGAAAAAAATCCCTCCTTCAACAATTGCACATTCAACGGAGACGTACACTTCCATTTCCATCAACTTTAGTAGACATAACTATTGATATTTAAGTCTTTCTTGTGTGTTGACAACATTTTAACAATTTGAGTTTTAAACCTGTGTTGAACTGTTCCCGAAAACTTCAAGCACTTTGACAGGAATCGCAAGCCCTGCAGCCAAATCAGCTGATGTACCGCTACATGACATTTTGACGTCAGAACCTTCGGGGTACACGACGGGTTTACGTTTCCATTCATTAAATTATTTGCTTATGAAATATGCGTTAAATTATTTACTCAGTTAGTTGCATGGGGCTGTTGGCGGAACATATTCGTTATTCTGGTTGATTGACGTGGACATAGCCTGACGTTCACGGCTCGGAATGTATGTTCAACCTCGCCGCTAACGCGGCTCGGTTGAACATAAATTCCGAGCCGTGAACGTCAGTCTATGTCCACGTCAATCAACCAGAATAACTTATAATCTTCATGTGGCTCTGAGACGTCCAACTAAACGAGATATCGTTAACTCGTGAACCCCAAATTGCTGGGCGACGAGACGTTGCGATTGGCCCTGCATAAATAGTGCAGTAGCCCTACCCCATATCAACTTCGGACATTCGCGGCATTTTGCTTTTCAATAGAGATGAAATGAAATGTTGTGCAATCGATGTGTAATGTTCAAATCTTCGATTTCGTATTACTTTCAAGCCCAGAGCACGTGGGAGTACCCCGGATGCACGCTTTGTCGAAAAGCCTGTTGAAAGCATGCAGTGTCGCACGTGTTCGTGGTTGACTGAATTTTAATCAAACACTCTTTAGACAGTACACTGAGGCAGTTATGTATCAAATTGTACTACATCTGGTCTACGGGCAAAAAAAATATATTGCCAAAACTGAACTTGCGTCTCTCTTTTCCGTCAGGAGAATTGACGATTTTAAGGGGTGTGACTCTGGGATCTAGGTTGCAAGGCTCCCCAGCACCCTCCACTCAATGTCGACACTTTTCCAATATGTTCACAAGGGATACAGAAAAGATGCAATATGTGTAATCCTTTATCAAACGTAACGGCCCAAACCGGCCAGCGCTGTTCACAAAAACTACCAATTTTCATTTGATTTTCAATTTTTGTCTAAAAACATAGCTTATGACCCTCAGTGGAGCGAGCTCGTTACAATGAGGCGTCATAAGCCATTTTTATGTAAAAAATGAAAAAAAAAATAGTTATTCAAGAATGTTTTTTGCAAGTATCGTCTGCCTTTCGTGTTATGTAAGGGGTTATATTATTACCATCAGGAATGAATAAAAAGTGACCATTACTGAAATATTTTGGAATTGGCTTAAGGTATCACTACACTAAATATTTTCCCACAGGCGACCATTATAACGCTCAAGTAAAAAAGTTATGATTGCATCATTTTAATTTTGGCATTCAAATATCTTTGTCAAGTATATCCTTTCAGAGAACTGTTTCTGACCCGAAAACAGGGGGTCGTGCAACAAATAAGAGAGAAAAACAGATAGGAAGGGAAGAACCGGTTACGTGCACATATTTTCTGGGAATTCTCAACATAACTACAACAGAAGTCAATTGCATATTTTAGGTCCAAAAGTCACCAAATCACCCTCTTTATTTATCTTGAATATTCAACAATAATGCAAGATGTCATTAGAATGTTTCAAATGTTTACTGAAACAATATATTTTCCCAAGGCTGCTTATTTTTAGATTTAGAGATTGCATCATTTCCGGGTAACTCTAATTCAAATATTTACTGCAGCGATACTTTAATTGTTTTTGGATGTGGACAAGAAAGTTTAACCCTTTACACAACGTAACGGCCAAAACCGGCCAGCGCTATTCTCAAAAATCGCCAGTTAATTTTCATTATTTTTTTCATTTTTTGTCTCAAAAACATAGGTTATGACCACGACCTCTCGTTGGAACGAGCTCGTCGAGCTCGTTCCAACGAGGTGTCATAACCTATGTTTTTGAGACAACAAATGAAAAAGATGAGTTATTCAAGAACTTTTTTTGCAAGTGTCGTTTGATTTTCATGTTAGGTAAAGGGTTAATAGAGTAGAGGAACGTAAACCACAACGATGCAATTTTTCATTTGGCCCCTTTTGGCCCTATCAATTTTCAGATGTTGGTTATACGATTTGATGTTATGAAAATACAATTGCTTCAGTAAGCCTATGTTTTGGACAAGCACTTCAAAGAATGTGTATCGAGGTTGCATTTGCACATAAAAACCAGGCAAACTTCAATGAATAGATACTGTGTACATAACATTTCTTGGTATTTTGAATACGCATCTATTGGAAATAGTATGGAACGCAAACAAAAGAATTAGAATTGAAAAATCTCATTATTCTCACTAATGTACTAGTGGGGCTATGAGGGGGGGGGGGGGGGGCGGTGACGTTGCGGCAACTGGTTCTCGTCAGATCATCGAAGTTAAGCAACGTCAAGCCCGGTTAGTCCTCGGATGGGTGGCCGTCTGAGCGATCGATTCGGACTCCCGCGTTGTGTCCTTGGGCAAGGCACTTAACTCCGATTGTCCACATGGGGGCACGATGACGCCGTGTACTAAGGCGTACTGTACGTCGATGGTGCGCATGTCTTCAACCAACCTAACCCTGCCTGTGCTGCAGTGCGGAGTTACGATGTTGGGGAGCTGACAGCTGCTCGTCGTTGCTCGGTGGTTCTCTTCGGGTACTCCGGCCTCCTTCACCCTTAAAACTGTCACGGTCATGATTAGCCATTGTTCATAAGTATGTAAAGTGGGGGGGGGGGGGGGGGGGGGGGGGAGGGCAGGCATCAAAGAGCTACCGGAAGCAACCGTGGAGTCTCTGTATTACGTACGAGTTATTCTGTGACCGTTAAGTGTGCTTTCGCAATTACATACGAGTTATTCTGTGACCGTTAAGTGTGTTTTCTCCGCAAAGGACCAGTTCTCGTACTCATTCCAGACAACGATACTTCACTATGTGAACTCCGCCCATATAATAACGGCGTGTAACATGTTTTGTTTGAGACATCGCATCATATCAGGCATGCGTAATAAGTTGTTGAGTGCATGTACTTTACTGATTGTTGTGAATAACACGACGCCAGGGCTATTATTGCTTTCAATAAGTGGATGCTGCCCTATTATTAGGTCGGTACAATGTTTTGCAAGTAAAGTCGTATAGGTTTACATCATGAAATGTGACCGTTCGAAAAGGCCTATCAGTATGTGCTCGCTGCATTGTTGGGGATATGCACATTCTAATTATGAGGCCCATATTATTGTCCCGGTAAGTAACCGTCACTAATCAAGGGGTTACTATCCCCGAACTGAAAGTCACTGAGCTATATATTTTGTACTTTCTGAGCTTTTGGAGCTTCGAACTCGAGATAAGAGCTCATTTTAGTGTGGTACATTAAAAGTTGTATTTGCTTCGATATTGAATGTGTTTGACCTGAAGCCTATAGGAAATGGCCCGGAAGTTAATCTGCTATGTATGCCCATCATACGCGACTGATACAATGTGTGGTTCGTGAATTTCGAGTAACCACTGCGGTGTACGGACAAAATGCCAATGGACAAAATGCCAATCAGACAAAATGCCAATGGACAAAATGCCAATCAGACAAAATGCCAATCGGACAAAATGCCTATTGGACAAAATGCCAATGGATTTTTTAAAATTGTTTTTTTTTTCATTAATTTTTTTTCTTCATTCAATTTTAAAATACCAATGGTTTTTTAACTAAAACTGATCATGAAATTTGAAAAAAAAATGGAAATCACTGCCCAGGAGTTTTGTTTTGTCTATTATCATTATGTACGGCATTTACAATATGTTCGTTATCCTCTTTGTTAAAACGCGTGTTTCCAAATAGTAAATCCGAAAAGGATACATTCAACTGATTTAGGCTTTGAAGTAGTGTGACACGCTTGTCTGTATACAGGGGACATTGGAGGAGAAAATGTTCAGGGCTTTCGTATACATAACCACAGTTGCAATTGGGGTTATCCACAATAAATCTCTCAAACTTATGAGCGTTGAGGTTGCTGCACCCCAATCGTAGTTTGCAACTTAATATTTGATTCACTCTGCTGCCCATTTCGTAGTACCATGGAACGCAAGTGTCCTGATTTGTTAAGGTCTTTTTAAAAGAATTTAATGACAAGCAATTACGAACAGTGGGGTCAAGCGCGTTCCATAGACGTATAGTTGAAGTCTTCATGTATTTGTTTATTTGATAAAACCGTAAAGGTTGGAACTAGTCATACATAGCGGATTAACTTCCGGACAAATACCAAGAGGCTTCAGGTCAAATATATCAATACCGAAGCAAATACAAATTTTAATGTACCATACTAAAATGAGCTCTTATTTCGAGCTCGAAGCTCCCAAAGCTCATAAAGTACAAAATGTATAGCTCAGTGCCTTTCAGTTCGGGGATAATATCCCCTTGATTGGTGACAGTTACTTACCTAGATATGGGCCTCATGAGAATGTGCATACCTCCAACAATGCATCGAGCACATATTGATAGGCCTTTTTGAACGGTCACATTTTATGCTTAAACTGATACGATTCTATATGAACATTGTACCGTTAATAGGGCAGCATCAATTTATTGAAAACAATAATAGCCCTGGCGTCATGTTATTCGAAGCAATCAGTAAAGCGATGCATTCGCCAATTTGGCATGCGTGCATAGATGGGCCTTAGAGCGAGGGCTAGGGGTGGATGGAGGAAACGGGTAGCTAAGCCATTCACCCTTGGTTTTCCACCAGTGCCATCGACTATTACGCATGCCTGATATGGTGCGATGTCGGAAACAATACATGTTACACGCCGTTATTATATGGACGGAGTTCACATAGTGAAAAAACGCACGCGCCCATGCAGTGGTTACTCGAAATTCACGAACCACACATTGTATCAGTCGCGTATGATGGGCATACATAGCGGATTAACTTCCGGGCCATTTCCTATAGGCTTCAGGTCAAACACATTCAATATCGAAGCAAATACAACTTTTAATGTACCACACTAAAATGAGCTCTTATCTCGAGTTCGAAGCTCCAAAAGCTCAGAAAGTACAAAATATATAGCTCAAATAAATAGTGGAATCTACGTTACGGCCGCCATGGACTGGTCACTTTCCACGGGTGGGCAATATTTCCACGGACGCAATAATATTAGATACCAAACACTAATTATAGGAATAATCCTCAAAAAATTCAGTGATAAAGCACCGGATACCACCCGGTGCTTCGTTAATTAAAATTTAGCTGATCATGATTTTGATTACCTGGTAAACGCATGCGTGGACATCACTGCCCACGCGTGGATTACGACCAATCCTTGACGACTGTACTGTACCACATCTGAAGCTGTATGTTTTCAGCATAAAAAAGAAGAGACATGCATAGCAGATCTTAATCGACCAACAACCAATATAGACCAGTCGTCTTGTCCTTTGACATCTTTAAACCAAACTAATATCAAAAAAAGTTTGTGACCTAGTAGTACATTATTGAAAATGGTTGATGCTAGTGTTTAATGGCCTGGCCACATATTAGATTGTGAAAATGTTTGTAAAGAGTGTAATATTAGAATGGTAGTGCTTTGAGGACACTGAAAGGTGGAACTGGGTGGGGGTGTGATAATAAAGGTTGCAAATTCTAGGCACGTGCTGCATGTTATGGCTTATTTGGTACTTTAAGACAAATGAAAAACTTGAAATTCGAATGTCCAATCCACAAAAAAAAAAAAAAAAAAATTAAAGAATTGAATAACCACTGAACGATTTTCTTTTTTACTTTTACATGCACAAGTATAAGTTACTGATCATTATGAAAATGAGATGTTATCTAAATATGTAGTTGTTATTTTTAATTGTGTATCTCTTTTTCACCAAAGTATAACAATTGGTGTCGCGAGCAAACAGAAAAATTACAACATCATTGTGCTTTACAGATGTTGTAGATAATATGTTTGTCCACCACATCGTACAAATTCCGCAAATTAGAATTGTAGCTGTGAAGGGTCTTTTTGTTTAAAGGGGGGGGGGGGGGGGGGGGGGGGGGGGGCTCTAAACTGCAAATGCAAATGCAAAAAAAAAAAAAAAAAAAGAAGCAAATTACGAGTCATAATAATGATAATCAATGTTTTTTTCTAAAAAAAAATCAGTGCTATATTTAGAGATGGGCAGTATTGGAATTTTGATTTCGGTATCGGTTATTTTTTGGGGGTATACCTCGGTATTGGTCCGGTATTCGGTATCTGACTTGACTGGGATTTGCTGATAGTACCGAAGAGAAATCCACATTAGGAAAAACAGAATAAGTTGTGTAGTATAATTCTACCACAACACTACAAACAACACTGCCAATGAGCTCAACAGTAGCGTTTTTTACGACCACAAATTATATGTACATTAATTGTGTGACTTGTTCTAAACTCACGATATTGTTTAAAGACCTATTTCAGGCTTTTGAGATCTCAGAGCAGGTGCCCTGACAATGACAACATCAAGAGGTTCTGTTGATAATAGACAAAACAAAACTCCTGGGCAGTGATTTCCAGTCAGGTCTTGGTTGCCTTAACAGCCGGCCAAGAATTGGCTAGAAATCACTGCTAAACGGTTGGGCATGCACAGGTTGTAGTCTAGTGGGAATGCAGGACAGTTGCCCAGTCCATTGAAGGTTAACAGAACTGAAAAGAAAATTAGTCGCTTCTTACATAAAAAATGAACCTTTCAACTGTTATCTAGTCTCAATTGGGACTTATAAATAGCGAATGTAGGACAATTTGAAAATTCAGACGGTTTCGGTATTCAACGATTGGTTCGGTTCGGTTTTTCGACATCCTCATGATATCGGTTTTTCGATATATTGCCCATCTCCAGGTGTATTTGTGTGCGACATAGTACTAGAGTCCTGTGCGGGCTACTACAACATCCGCTACCACCTTATAAAGAAGCATTTGTAAAACATCAATAACCACCAAGCAAGAACTTTCAAATGTGATTGCATAATATTTGTGGATCTTTCAGTACAATTTGAGAAATGTGATTTTCCAACATCGTGCTGTTAAAAATGTCATTTGTTACTGCCGTGAAAACTCCCGGAAAAAAGTACTACTTCGTCCGCCTCCTCAAACTACCTTTCTTCTATCGCTACTATATATAACGAAATTGTTTAGCTGACGCAGCAATTAAGTTTAATTTAAGTTTTAGTATTCCTTGCATTTGGAATAAGTCTGCTGTGGCTTTGCTTTTGTTCTTCCAAAGATCGACAGCTCCCCACCCCTGCACCAACATTTTTGTGGGAAAATTTGTGGCTCGTCGGAAGAATTTCGAGGCCTTCTTGATGGGTATAATTTTGCAACGTGGAAGAAAATTTGTTGAAATTTCGGCTGGAACATACGTTTTTAGACTGAAGTTCCCATAACTAACCCGTTTTGGATTCCAAAATGGTGGAAATTTGGTGCCCAAACTGAATTCTGCCGACAAATCTTATTGATCTGTTGGAAAATGTTTGGCTTGTTGATTTACCCGATTCGGTCGAAACGCTATCTACACCTCGGACTGAATCGGCTAGAAATGGAAGAAACGGAGCACGCGCCCCTCCACCACCTTTTCCCATTAGTATCCCACATGGTAACACACTACGTTTTCAAAAGTTGAAGAGCAAGCAGCTACAAATGTGACAATAGGATTATTATATAATATTCCCGTGGTATATTTTCTGCAAATTTAGTTTAGAGATGGGCAATATATCGAAAAACCGAACCGACACCGATATCATAGGGATACCGAATGACCGAAAAGAACCAATCGTTGAATGCCGATACCGTCTGAATTTTCAAATTTTCCTACCCCCCCCCCCTCCTCCACGCACACAAACACTTTATAAGTCCATGTTGAGGCTTGATAACAGTTGAAAGGTTCATTTTCATGAAAGAAGTGACGGATTTTCTTTTCAGTTGTGTTAACCCTCAATGGACTGGGCAACTGTCCTGAATTCCCACTAGACTACAACCTGTACACGTCAAATTGCTTAGCAGTGATTTCTAGTCAAGTATTTATTTATTTCTTGGGGTTTAACGACACTTTCGACAGCCAAGGTCACCTCGTGTCGGACAGTTTTACAGGCGGAGAAAGCCGGAGTGCCCGGAGAGAACCACTGTGCAACTGTCAGGACACCCAACATACTAACGCAAGCAGGGTTAGCATTGGTTGAAGACAAGTGCACCATCGACGTGCAGTACGACTTAGTACGCAAGCCACGGTGCCCCCACGTGGGCAATTGGGGTGAAGTGTCTTTCCCAAGGACAGAATGCAGTTGCCGCAAGTACAATTCGAACCGAGGACCTCTCGGCTTGAAGCCTGCACCTCTACCTACTAAGCCACCGCACCCCATTCTAGACAATTCTTGGCAGCCAAGACCTGACATGAAATCACTGCCCATGTGTCTTGTCTAATGTCAGCAAGACCTCCTAAAGATGACATGGTCAGAACACATGCTCCGAGATCGTAAAAGCATGAAACAGGTCTTTAAACATTAATTAATATGATTTGGGCATCATGACAGAATAACTAGAACGCGTGACTGTCGATATGGGCTACACTTTTATTAAGGTATAAATAAACTGCTGACTCCCAGTGTAGCCAAGACAGATGCATAACAATGAACTTATGTACTCATATAAACTATGTCTGAACAAATTGTTACCTTATTTACAACTATACACACCCAGAACTGGGTAAACAATATCCTTTCCTTGACCTGTACTTCATGAGCGGACCCAGCACGCAGGTCTTTAAACATTAATTAATATGATTTGTGGTCGTAAACGAATGCGATTTCACTGGCAGTGCCATTTACAACATTATGGCGGAATGATACTGCAACAACTTATTCTGTTTTTCTAATGTGAATTCCCCTTTGGCACTATCAGCAAATCTCAGCCAAGTTAGATACCGAATACCGAACCGATATCGAGTTACAGCCCCCTAAAAATATAGAAACCGATACTGAACTCACAATTCCAATACCGCCCATCTCTAATTTAGTTGTACTTGGTCAATGAATTCCACCTTCGGTCCGTTCTGTCTATTTCTTCAGGTTGGAAATTTACTAAGTAGGAGAATAGACCGCACTATGGCCAGAAGGTGACCTGCACACAAAAATAGATTGATGGGTATTTGTATACACATTAATATACCGTTAGACAACATGGCGATATACAAAAGGCAAGCGCTCAGGTCACCAGTTTAATTCTGACTGAAATTCGACGCTGTTGTGGGCTGTTTGTTTACCCAATTTTCGTGGAAATCTGCACACAGACGACCGTTAGTGTACTGTGGTGTGACATCACTTTCAAAGATGTACAGTTATTCTTTCCTGTCCAGGTTATGCATATTCCAATCAATAAATATTTAATTCCCGTTGAAAGCATCCAGTTAGTAACAAAATTTGTGGAACGATTCGCGACGTAATCATAAAACTACGGCTGTGGTGAGTCTTTATTTTCGATTGTAATGTCATCAAAATGTCGATCAAATCGAGTCTCGACTGAGCAACATTTCTAGCTTTGATTCACAGAAAATCTATCACTATATTTTTTTCAGATTCAATCCGAGTGAATCTAAACATGGGCGATGATCTATTTGGGGGCTAGACTGGTTACAGTCCATATTTATGTATTTATTTATTTATTGACGTTTAAGGTCACATATTTATGCACAATGGCTAATCATGACCGTGACAGTTTTACGGATGGAGGAAGCCGGAGTAGCCGGAGAGAACCACCGAGCAACGACGAGCAGCTGCCAGCTCCCCAACATCGTAACTCCGCACTGCAGCACAGCCATGGTTAGATTGGTTGAAGACATGCGTACCATCGAGTTACAGTCCATAAACGCGTCGAATTTCTTGCAGAATTAGTCTGATGGCTCACAGACAAACTACCTCAAACACCACCACACATTCATTCTCACTCACTCACTCACTCACTCACTCACTCACTCACTCACTCACTCACTCACTCACTCACTCACTCACTCACTCACTCACTCACTCACTCACTCACTCACTCACTCACTCACTCTCACTCACTCACTCACTCACTCACTCACCCACCCACCCACCCACCCACCCACTCACCCACTCACTCACTCACTCACTCACTCACTCACTCACTCACTCACTCACTCACTCACTCACTCACGGTTTGTGTCTCAAGCGTGGACAATTGCTTTAAATCGGACAAGTGAGAACACTGAGCTGTTCTCTAATTTGAGCCTTGACAGTTTCTACGTGAGATACATGAACGGGGTGAAATGAATGCATCGCATTTAAAAATACTGTTTCTTTTGACATAAACAAGAATCTTCTTTCTTCAATATCGAGAGGGGACGGAATAGCTTTTGTACACGTAGAAATGCGTAAATATAGGACTACACACATAAAGGTTACAACTTTACCCAATCGCGGACAGATTCAGATTTTGATCTTTTATAACAATTTGGAGAGCCCAATAGCATGATACAAGCTTTCTTACGCCCGATGCTGTCCTCACCGTATTGGCCTGTTCCCAATTTGTGCGTTGGTTGCAAGTATTATGTGTATCCTCAATCGTATGCGATTACAAGCTACCCATCCCTAAACTGACAACTTAATCCTTTACCAAACGTAACGGAAAAAACGGCCAGCGCTATTCTCAAAAATCGTCAATTAATTTTCATTATATTTTCATTTTTTGTCTCAAAAACATAGGTTATGACCCCTCTTTGGAACAAGATCGTCGAGCTCGTTCCAATGAAGGATCATAGCCTATGTTTTTGAGACAAAAAAAGAATGAAAAAAAAAGTTATTCAAGAATTTTGTTTGTAAGTGTCGTCTGCTTTTCATGTTAGGTAAAGGCTTAATAGCTTGCGGCATCGATTGTATCTGTCTCTTAGTAATCTCGGCGGTTGAAAGCAATACTCCACTTGGAGTCTGTATGGCCTATTTTGAATATTCCACGGCTCGATTGCCATAGGCTAGTTGCATGGAAGACTGAGTTACCAGAATCTCAAGGAATAGGAGGAGACTCTGTCTTATAATGGTGTGTTAAGGAATGGCAGTTTACACCAAAACAAAGATTAGCGCTGAAACTACCCGGAACGTGGAAAATGGTAGAAATAAGGAGGCTATGTTAGTGTCTTTAGTAAGGAGCCCTGGAAGTAACACACATCACTCTCATTTTATTTCGTTTTTACGAAGTATTATGTCATTGTAACGAAATATTATTTCGAACTAATCTTTCGTATTAACGAAATAATATTTTTCAACAAGGCCTCACAAAGTAGATCTTCTGTTTCTCAGGGCATTTATTTGTAAAATTGCACGCGGGTAGGCGGTTTTTTATTTTATTTTATTTTTTATTTTTGTAATTATTTGTTTGCCATCAAACGACATTGCAAAGCCTTGTTGTACTTAAGGGAGAAATTTATCAATTTTATTAACTTGGATAAAATATCAGACATACACCATTTAATTTTATCTTTTTAAGTTTGCATTAGTTATAAAAAGAGAGCATGCGGCAACCAAAGGACCACGCGGGAGGGCCAGAGAAACAGATATTTAACTTTTTAGGCCTAACGAATAATATTTCGTTAAAGTGAGGACTAGGAGAAAACAAAGGTTGTGGGAACCCAAACATTGTTGTCCGCGCTCTCACAGAATCGGTAAAATATAAACAGACCAACCCCACTCCTCGCAAACACAAACACTTTGTAATACCCTTCCGTCACACTCGTAAAGATTTGAATCAAGCACACGGTGTTTCTGTTGATCATCGCTTTTCGATATTCTGGGAGTTTTTCTCATTGAGTTCATCCATGGGCGGTCATGTGCACACTGAAACTTTCTGCTGCCTCCCGCCCCCACTACCAAATTTCTTTGAACTTTATCCACCTCGGCAACGATGGTACCCAGGTAGCTATTCGTAGAAGGAACGATTGGAAACGTTCCCGTAGCGAAATATGCTACATTCTAAAATCAGTTGCGTTAAAAATCAACCAAGTTGATTTTTAACGCAACTGATTTTTGCATGTAAGATAGGGAGATGAAAAGGACGGGTAAATACCTTCAACTGGGGCGGGTAAGCTTATCTCAGTGCCCAGTGCAGAACGCTTTAGACCCTCTGAATGCCGTTTGATATGTCAAAGCAGCATCTTCCAAACGATTTTTTTTTTAAATAAACGAGGGATCGAAAACAGTACCAACATAATTGATTTACAGAGTGAGTTCATCTCCGGACGAAATTTTGTCCCAGTGTAACTCTGTGATGCTAATTTTTTTCTACAAAGAAATTAACAAGAAGACTGATGAATAATTTAACTCTATAGATTCAGCAGAGAAGAACAATACGCCGCGGATTTCTAGGTTTCAATAAATGTAAACGTGAGTGCTTTTCTTCCAGGGGACTGGCTCCTTCATTAACCCTTGACACAATGGTATCTCCATGCTAGTCCGTGCCAAAAAAAAAAAAAAAAATGGAAGAGCCTATATTGGTTTCTTGGGGAAAGACCAGTTAACATTTTCAACGTGCAGCCTGAAGACTGCACGTTGAAAGTATTGCTTGGTCTACCCAACAATATTCACTGAGCAACTATTTATTTTATGAATTCTGGTCATATCACAATTCTGAACCGAATACGTGGTTTTTTGAATTCAACAGGTTTTTTTGTTGGGATTCTAACGACACTTCCAGCAGCCAGGGCCACCTCGTGTCTGACAGTTTTACAGTTGGAGGACGCCGAAGTACCCGGAGAGAACCACCGAGCAGCGGCGAGCAACTGTCACACTCCCCAACGTCCTAACCCCGCACAATCAGGGTTAGCATTTTTTGAATACAAGTGCACCATCGACATGCAGTAAGCCTTTGGACTCAACGTTAGCCCCCCCAACCCCTCCCCCACCCCCGCGTGCGCAATTGGAATTAAGTGACTTGCCCAAGGACAAAATGCAGTTAACCCTGTCGGGGATCGAGCCCAATGCCGAAACTACTGAGCCACCGCCCTCCCAATTCAAGGGTTAATACAATTGGCGACAGTGTTCGAGGATACAATACATGGAACATTGCAGTGTGGTTCAACATGCGTTTTTGGGTTGGTACATGTTCACAGCATTGTACAATCAGAAAAAGAACTGGATGCCACTCCTTGGCACCCATGGGTTAAAATCTGTTATCCATAAATTCAAAATGGCCGCTAATTCTAAAATGTTTTAACCTCCTTGGACGACATCTCTGTTTGCAAACTAACTCCGCTACTTTACCAATAACAATAATAGACTCAGAATAAGTAAACATATTATCTGAGTAACATGACGCACCAGATCTACAAATCCATCAACAATTTATATGGCCTCGCCAAGGAATATAAATCCGTTCAGGGATGCTTCAAGCATTTCGATCTTGGGTGCCATAGAGGACACCCAAACACTGATATTTATCAGCGTTGGCCCCAAAATCTCAGGCCCAGTGGCGTAGCCGGAAGGGGGGGGATGGCACATACCCTCCCCGAAATTTTAGCCCTGCCCCCCCCCCCCCCCCGTTCACCCATATAGGGAACATCAGGGAAGAAATTTTAATATCTTGCAATTTCCTTGATTCTGAGTCCGTTTGTGTCCATAATTTATAAGTTGTGAAAGGCATCAATAATT
Source organism: Pictodentalium vernedei (assembly GCA_031216915.1). Lineage (NCBI taxonomy): Eukaryota > Metazoa > Mollusca > Scaphopoda > Dentaliida > Dentaliidae > Pictodentalium > Pictodentalium vernedei. The sequence goes on along the minus strand of CM062297.1, from coordinate 225,739,723 downwards.
AGGCCACGTTGTGGCCCAATTATTGATACCTTTCACAACTTGTTAGTCCACATTGTGGCCTAATTATTGATGCCTTTCACAACTTATTAGTCCACATTGTGGCCCAATTATTGATACCTTTCACAACTTGTTAGTCCACATTGTGGCCTAATTATTGATGCCTTTCACAACTCATAAATTATGGACACAAACGGACTCAGGGTCAAGGAACTTGCGGTTTTTTTTTTGTCTCGAATTTCAAAATTTTTCCCGGGCGAATTAGAGGACATCTCGTCTTGTGCTCGCCCAGATCTTGCTGCTGCAGTGAATCATATTCAGTATGCCCCCCCCCCCCCCCCTGGTATTACTCTTGTTCCCCTAACTGTGATATCCTGTCCACCCCAAAGAGTAGATGACATTTAAAAAACGAAGAATTAAATGTTTTCATTTTCTTTGCCTCAAAACACATAGCTTTGGCCCCCATTGGAACGATCTCGATGAGCTCGTTCCAATGAGACCATAAGCTATGTTTTTGAGACAAAAACTGAAAAAGAAATAACATTTGAATGGTGATTTTTGTAAATGAAGCGGGCCGTTGGGTAAAAAAATTAAGCGACTGTATGAGAAAATAAAATATCAACCACCGGGGGAGCTGGGGAGGGGCAGATAGGTAAAAATCTCCGGGAACATTTGTTGATTTCTGAACTTTCGACATGTTAAACCACCCAACCAAGAACCCACAAACCCACAAACTCACCCACCCATTCACCCATTCACTACAGTTTAAAAATGTTGTAAGGTGTTGTCTTTATATCAAATTCATTTTCTCCAGTATTATTTATCCACAGTCTTCAAAGGAAGTTGTTGAGCATGTTGTATTGAAAGACGTCTGTAAAATATGGTGAGTTTATGCAAGTTTTTGGTTTATATACTCATATCCACACGGTATTGAGGATTTACAGTTTGGGTCATCGGGCAAGATTAATCAAATGATGACACTTGATCAGATGTTGAAAAACGATACCATTTTCACAAATCCTAACATCCAGAATTGAATATAGAGTAGTCTGTTTGTATCCATGTTAAACGAACACGGACTTTGAGATACCAAAATAGACCAACGTATTAATCGGGTTGCCCAGGTAGTGTACCACTAAATATTTTTGACACTTATTCACTTGGGTCAAAATGGGTACAATGGTTTTCATGTCACTAGGGGGTCGCATTTCAGATTGGTAAGGAGCCACAACATGGATTCGCTTGGTTATATGTACAATGTATTACGAGTGCATATAGTGGGATGTACTTAAGTTGGTCCACCGGGCTAATAGTTTTCCCTTTGCTCCACTCTGAAATCAGTTGGGTAAAAAATTAATGAAGTGATATTGTTGCTCCTACCCAATGTAATATGGACATATATACCACTAACTGTGTATTAGATTGCTGTTGTAAGGGAGACACTGTGGTTGCTAGAATTAATTTATGAGTTAGTATCACAGACCTATTTGTTTGGTTTACCAGTGTATTGTATCAGATATGGTTAAAACCAACACAGTAGGTTGCCTAGTCACATTGGTTGATCGGGACGTTATTTGATAGTATAGATGTTCTGCCTGCTTTGTTATACAATATAGTATCAGCTAAGAAGCCACATTTCGTGAAAAATTGACCATAGAGTTTGTTGCTAGGACTCGCGTTGGTTGCTACGGAAGTCACATAACATGGTCGATGACCTAATAGGTCAAATTCCAATTGGATTGTGGATCTACATATCAGGTTTGGTCCAAATTGTCCAGTACTTTCCCTGTTGCTAGGGTGTTGCGTTCGTTGCGATGGATATCATGTGACATGGTCAGTGACACAATAGGTAGGTTTCCCAATGTATAATACGTCCAATATCTAACTTTGCCCCAAAACGACCTAGTAGTTTGCCGTCGATAGGGAATTGCGCTGATTGCCATGGGAGTCATGGCTCAATAGGTCGAATTCCAAATGCATTATGGGTTCGCGTACCCAATTTGGTTAAAATTAGCCCTGTTGCTCGGGAGTCGCTTGGGAGTGATGTTGGTTGCTATGGAAGTCACGTGACATGGTTAATGTCTCAATAGGCCGAAATACCAATACATTATGGGTCCATATACCTGGCCTCTCTGGATGTGAAAAAGGCATATGATAGAGTATGGGGAGAGGGTATATGGCGAAACCGTGAGGTCTTGGGCCTGGGAGGTGAGTTTGTTGGAATTCTGAAAGCATTATATAAAGATGTACGAAGTTAACTCAGCCTGGGTAACATAATAACAAAATCGTGTGCCTGTAGGGATAGGCCTATAAAGCGGGGTGTATCCTTTCGCCAATTCTTTTTGCATTGTACATTAAAGATTTGGGAGATGAACTCCTGCATAGCGATAAAGGGTAGCAGTTCGGAAACTGAAGATCCGAGGGCTATTTTTCGAAGATGATATGGTACTAGGGCCAGAAAGCGAAAATGCTGGGAGATATGGGAACAAATGGGGACTCGAACTAAATGGAAGCAAAAGCAAAGTTATACCCGTAGGTCGTAAAGTGGAACCTACCCGAAAGTGGAAAGTGGGGCAGTTCTTATTTTGGGAGATAGCGGTAAACGTCTTAGTGTAGGAGAGACATGTGACTACGAGTATTAAATGGTAAATATAGAATTACGAGAAGAGACATCTACCGAAACCACACTAATAAACTAACTATGAAAGGGGGGGGGGGGGGGGGGGGGGGTCCTTAATCAAATGAAACTTACAGTGAGAAGGAGCTTCAATAAGGTTTTCGTGAGGAAAACAATTTGGGAAAGGTATAACATAAGGAAGTGATTCCTCTAAGCCAAATGGCTTTAAAGAGCTTAGACACCCCGCAAAACGATGCAGACCAGTGAATATCGGGATCGAGTAACTCCGCAGCACTATAAGCAATAAGGATGGAGCAGCTTGTGTGGATCAGGATAGACTTAAATTGGTGGTGTAAATTAATGTTCCAGAATATTTGGAATTCAAATATAAAGGCAGGGTGAATAGACCAGGTGAGGGAGTTAAAAACCGGCCAGCGCTATTCTCAAAAATCGCCAATTAATTTTCATTATTTCTTCATTTTTTGTCTCAAAAACATAGGTTATGACCCCTCATTGGAACGTGCTCGACGAGCTCGTTCCATTGAGGGAGTCATAACCTATGTTTTTGAGGCAAAAAAGAAAAAAATTAGTTATTCAAGAATTGTTATTGCATGTGTCGTCTGCTTTTCATGTTAGGTAAAGGGTTAATAGAGAACTATTCATTGGGGATCTCGGACGCAGAAGTTGGCACACCAAAGTAATAAATCAGAGAAAAAGTCAAAATGGATTGTAATCTGAATTGTGGGTGCGGGGGGGGGGGGGTGGGTGGGGGGGGGGGGGAGTCAAAACAAAGATGTCTTTGGTCTGTGTGATAAAGAGAAGACAGGTTTTGAAGAATACTTTGATGGCACACCTTCGGTGGGTCACTGTTTTTCAAGATGCGGTCGCGGTTTGCCAGAGATTAGGGAAAAAACTGGGAGAGACAATGAAAAGTAGTGCCAAATGTGTAATTTAGGCGTAGTGGAGATCCTGGAACACTTATTATTAGAACGTCCAAAATGCTCGTCTGACAGAATAAGATTCACCGGGATTATACTTGGGAAGTGGGATTGAAGGACATGTGGTTAATGGGTAACACAAAGGAGAGGGTTAGTATGCTTTAACGGAAATATTGCGAAGAATGGGGTACGGAATGTCACCAAGCAGTTCGTCTCAGAGGTTTGAGAGGAGAGAAGTGGGGCGGGGATAAGGAGGCACTTAGGAGAGCGGGCTAATCAATGCCTTCTCACTTCAGAACCGCGACAAATCAGCGGCCGGCCAAAATGTTATTATTATTGTACGAAATCTGGTTAAATCGATCCAGTGAATGGCCGGTTGCCAAGGAGTCACCTTGGTTGCTATTGAAATCACATGACATGTTCAATATACTGATAGGGCGAATTAAAAATGCATGTATCAAATTTCACCAGCATTGACCTAGTAGTTGTTTGCCTGTTGTTTGGGATAGGAACCTGCGAATTGCCGATTTTGATCGAATCGAATATCGAATCGAATTTGTGAAAACGAATCGAATTGCGGATCGAATTCGAATCGAACTTAGAATCGAACTTAGAATCGAACTTAGAATCGAATCACAGTTAATGGATATGACATCAAAAGAAAATTTTTTTTTCTAAAATAATAATCCTGATTATTAACCCTTTAAACTTTAGTGGTATCATCCATGCTAGTTCAATGGCAGCAATTAGAAGAGTCCATATTCATTATTTGGGGTAGATCAATTAATATTTTCAACGTGCAGGCCCGATGCTGCTCGTTGAAAATATTATTTAATCTACTACCCCACATATTCACTGAACAGCCATCCTATATAATCATGTTATGACGTTCATGTTCCTGGCCGTGTTTAAGAGTTAAAGGACACACAGTTATGTAGAGAGCACTTTCGCCTCACCACTTCCCACACTTTTTTAAATGAACATGGCTGATAGATCTGATACCTCATTTTTATCACGTTTTCTTGGAAAAAGTGGTCTCTGTTATAAAGTACGATAAGTTGAAATGAACAGTTGTTGCGGTAACAGTTGTTGTAGCAATGTATCTAAAACTGTTGTACAGCTGTAGACATTCACGGTTATAGCCGGAGTATATTCCAAAATATTCGAATTTTCGATTTCGAATCGAATGGAATATTGACTTTCGAATCGAATTTCGAATTTTCGCAGGAGCCTAGTTTGGGAGTCGTGTTGTTTGCTATGGGAGTAACGTGGCATGATCAATGGCCTGGATTCCCAATGCATTGTGGGCCCATACACCAAATTTGGGTAAAATCGGCTTAGTGGTTGTTTCTAGAGTCGCGTTAGTTGTCATGTAAGTCACATGACATGGTAGGTGCCCCAATAGGTCGAATTTCAAATGCATTATGGGCCCATGAACCAAATTTGGTCAAAGTCAGTCCGGTACTTTCCCTGTTGCTAGGAAGTCGCTAGGTTGATATGAATGTCATGTGACATGATCAACAGGCACATATTGAAAGTGGTACGTGCTACCTTCGAGTTTGATTTGTTGACTGGTCAGCCTGCTGCACTAGAAATGTTTTTTTATTACCTTTATTGATACTGTCTTACATCACAATTACAATTCCGGTTCCTTGTGTTATGCGAATATGTGCCTATTTTTGTGATTTGTATTTCGTATATAATTAAAATAAAATGTACAAAAATATTCGACTCTTGTCCATGTACACTCCGTGGGCCCGAATAAGCCGTAGTTCCGAGTGAACCGGGGTCCGAGTCAGCCACAGTTCCGAGTTGGTCGGGTACTGAGTCAGCCCGTTTTCGAGTTGACTGCCATTCAATCCGGAGCAACTGGCCCATACACAAACAGGGGCGGGGTGAGGCCTGGGTTAGTAACCCCCGGGCTTGGCACTTTGGGGGCGCGGGCTTGGCCAGGATTCTTGGGTGAGGCCGTGGCTCCCAAAGTTCTGATTCCTGTGCCAAGCCTGGGCCTCCGATCCCGGAGCGAGAACCAGCAGGATAAGTTGCCCGTCGTGTTAGAATACTAGTTGCCACTCATGTAAAGAAGGAATAGGGGTCCTCCGTGGAGATGCTCAATCTGTTACTAGACTGTTGTCTATATACATATGCAACAGACACGGTATTACGCGGGTTTCCTAAACATTCCTATAATAGCAGTAGATCCGCCGCAAGCTTTCATTTGGGAAACCGAAACCAAAACCGAAACGAGGTTTGAAACATGCTGCTGAAAACGTTATTTTGACAGCCAAAAAATAACGTAATATTTCATCGCCAAACCCACCAGAAGTCTCCATTTAATAACCGATTTCAAAATTTTCTTGGAGGTGGGGAGGGGCTGGGGAGAACTCTCTATCATCGCTCGTGCTTTCGGCACCTGCATAATTATCCCGGCACTTTCGAAAAGGGGACCGTCACAGAATTAACCCTGTGGCCGAATTTTGTAACCATGAAACACCTCCGTTCAAACTTTTTCACCCAGAGTTTATGAAAATGGAAACCGTCTGAGCGGAAGTCACGTTTATTTACGTTTACGCCGTTGTTTTTCCATATTCGCTTTCACATTTTCGTTTACGAATTTCGTATAAGAATAACAGGAAAGCTATATTGTCACAGCAGATTGTGTGTGTGTGTGTGTGTGTGTGTGTGGTGCCATCCGCTTCCGGCGCACCTTGAACGGTATATCGCACAAATATTACATAGTATACTGGAGCAGATTTTAACCTCTTAATACAGAATATTACAATTATTATTATATACTGTTAAAAAAACAAACGCAAAACGGGTTTTCTGTGATAAGGGGTGTTCTCGTGTTATGGGATAATGAGATAGGGATCGAAGTCCATTCATAATCAAAGTTTTAATGGACGAATGAAGCACAAATGGAGACGTTTCAGACGTTAACATCACGAGTCGACGAGATCCAAACAAAATATCTAGTGTGACCACCATCTGAGTCCATAACTGCTTGACACATTCTGTTCATTGACGCAATCAGATTCCGGATGGAAGCTTGAGGTATGGTGGCCCACTTTTCCTTCAACGCTTGCGCCAACTGCGGTAACGTCCGAGGCTGTGGTTGACGTTGTCGCACACGTCGATCCAGTTGATCACATAGATGTTCGATCAGGTTCAAATCTGTCGATCTGGAGGGCCAGGGTAGGACTTCGATGTTGTTATCCTGTAGATAAGGTGTCGTGAGCCTTGCTGTGTGCGGTCGGGCGTTGACATGCTGGAAAATGGCGTTGGCATTCTGCATAATGGGGAGCACGTGTGGATGCAAGATTCATCTCTGTACCTCTGCGCCGTCATCAAGTTACCCTCAACATGGACGAGGTCTGCTCTACCAGTGTGTGAGATGGCTGCCCACATCATAACGCAACTCCATCAGATCTGTCCACCTCCCGAACGCAGTTACGCGCAAAACGTTCTCCACGACGTCTGTACACACGCCATCGTCCATCAGCTCGGCAAAGAAGGAAACATGACTCATCACTGAAAAATACCGTTCTCCATCTCTGATGAGGCCATGCCCTGTGCATCTGACACCATTGAAGTCGCTGTCAACGATGCTGCGCTGTCAAAATGACGCCACGAACTGGCCGTCTAGCTCGCAGACCTGCATCGCGTGTACAGTTGCGAACGGTCCGATCTGAAATCGTCTGTCGACTTGGTAGCGTTGACGCTGTAGAGGTCGCTGTGGTTGTTTATTCCGCAAATGACGTAATCTGATGTATCGATCCTGAACTAGAGTGGTCACTTGGGGTCTCCCGGATCTTGGAAAGTCCTGCGTTGTGCCCTGGGTTTGGTAGCGGTTCCACAAGCGTGTGATGGTGCTCGGTGAGACATTGAACACTCTCGCTACATTCGAAGCCGATTCGCTGGTTTCCAAGAGGCCATTGTCATTATTTCTCTGAGCTACGGTCAAACGCGGCATTTTGCATGAGCAAGAACCATTTAACGCTGTGCGAATTCCGACCTATTTTCATGTCCATGTATACCCCCACACGCTCAGCTCTCTTGCTCGGAGCGTGCAACGTCATGAGGCATTCACTCAGTGGAAACTTTGTTTTGTTAATTTCCAATAGTTTTGGGGTCACGGTGACCGAAATTATGCCCCATTGTCCAAAATGTTACATAAAGCTCTTATCTCTAAAAATTGCGTTTTATATGAGTTGGTAGCGAATATATAAATACCAGGTCATTCTTGGCGTCATCCATCTAATTTTGTTACGACTCAACAGTGATTCCCTAAATAATATTAACCCTTTAAACTCTGGTGGCATCTTCCACGCCAGTTCAGTGTCATCATTTGGAAGAGTCTATATTCGTTACTTGGAGGAAGACTAATCAATCAACTATCTACTTAATGAAGTCAGGTTATATCACGTTCCTGGACCGGAAAAGTGGTCTCTCGGGTTCAAAGGGTTAGGGGGAAGCTATTTGTGACATTGATCAACGAATTCTAATATTTCTGAACTGTCGATATGGATCGATGCATGTGACTATCCTGTTAGCAAAGTGATTAACTGCCGTATTCATTAACATGGACACCTTCAGCTGGTATGTAATACGAGTATAATGAGAGTTACATCCCGATCCACAATCATCAGATAAGTTACCAAACCCGTCAAAGTGTAATTATTTACGAAGATATTAAGATAATGAGAATTCATGGGAATGTAAAGAATCCTCGGGTTCAATGACTTTTGCTCAGCAGACAGTGGCGGCGCCAGAGTTACAGAAGTGAGGGGGTACAGTTGGGTATTGCCCACCGCGCGTAAGTTTTAAAAATTTTTTTAATACTCACGTTGTAAATGTGTTCTCTGGAGCATTCTCAGACAATTAAATTAAAACAGTTTTATCCTTTTGAAACTTATTGGTTAGGTCTATCAGTTATAGAAAACGTTGTACATGGTGACATTTTAACGGAAGAACGCTGTTGTAAAGTGCGAGCACAAAGTACCAAACACCACTCAGATCGAAAATGAAAGTAGACTGCATTCCAAACGGATGCGTTGCACGCTCTCGATTCTAGCATTCCTCGAATACTCTTAAGCGGTATGTTTCAGACCGTTTGAACGCGGCACGCCTTGTTGCAATTTGGGACATCAACTCTTGTTTGTTGTTTGCAGCTAATGTGTGTGTGTGTGTGTGTGTGTGTGTAGGGGGGGGGGGGGCACGCACAAACATAATTTAAAAACTTCTCTGATTTAGTGCAATTGGGAATATGGAATTAAGCATAACCCCCCCCCCCCCCCCATACCCCTATCCGTGGCGCCGCCACTGTCAGCAGATATCATATAAACTTTGAGACCTAGACCTTGACCCAACCCGAATAGCAGACGAAGAAGGGTGTGTCGTCAGGGACGTGGTTTGAGTGTTTTTGTTTGGGGGAGGGGGAGTGAGGGTGCCCCCTGCATTTCGGACTCTACCCCCTTCTACCTGGATACAGAATATTCAACTTTTGCTAAAACGATTTGCATCCCCCTCCCTTCCAGATAACGAATTTTCCGTCTTCTGCCTGTGAATTTCCCTCTGCTGAAGAAATTGAGATATACTCATTCCTACTCTTGTTTTCGAAACATTTGATCTTTAGGTTCTAGGGTAGGAAATTATTTCTGGGGTGTTACAAGGCGCCATCTGCAATGCTTGTTGCACTCACAGGACGAAAGTGTATGGTTCACAAATCGCGAATAGTCTGTTAGAAACAATCACAGTTACAGATAATCACAATGCCAATCACAGTGCCACGAAATCTACTACCATAGGACATAAAATTTGTTATTTGTATTTTGAGGCTTAAAATATCTAGTCATTGACAACTTTGGTAGGTATTGGGACAGGGGTGGTGCCAAGAAAGTGGAGGTGGGGTAGCAGGGGTACAACCCTCTGTCGGGAGGTCTAACCACCCTTCCCTGTCAAAACATTTCCAGCTCCCTTCTCGGGGAAATTGCCCCCTTTATTGTGGCCATCTCGTGGGATACCCTAACTCCTCCCCGTCCAGAAGAACAAGCCCCCTTGTCGGCGAAAACTTAGCACCGTCACTGATTGGGGAGGATTGAGACACACTCCTTAAACCCGTGTCGTCACTTCCCTGTTCGTCGGAATACTGGTAGTAATAGTAATAGGAACCAGCTATTATAGTAATGTTGCCACCGAAAAAACAGAAGTAATCAGCGGCATAGCTGTGGAGGTGTAGGAATAGCATGCCCACTACACTTTCCCTTAAAACTGCCATATATGCATTCATGCCTGGAATTCCTAAAACTGGTAATGTACTCCCAGCGTAGGGCCATGCGGATCACACAGGTTCGATTAGAATCGAATCGGTCGACTATTCGGAATCAAATCGAACCTAGATTCGAATCAAGGGCTTCTTGAAGATGACAAATTTGGGGAGGGGGACTGTAAACCTTATTTGTTCCGACTGTGATTGCGCAAGTACGGACTGGTAGAATATTCCAGCTATATCATCAAGGCATGTCTTCGCCGAAGGCATGCCTTGATGATGTAGTTGAAATATTACCCGGTAAGGATTATAGTTCAAAATTGGAACGGTGTCAGAATTACCGGTACTGGGGACAGCGCCGCGCTCGCCGCTTGCAGAAGAGGATCGTCGAGACTGTTTGGAAACCATACATTTTCTTCCAACAGAGGCAGTGACGACTAAGACAGAAATTAGCACGGGTGGTTGCATGGGTGCAGATGCGATTTATGTTAATGTAGCGAAAATTGCACTCCGTCTTTATTTCCAGCATTGTAAACTGTACGTTTTGTAAAATGATGCAGATGACTGATACCAAACTATATTCCTGTGAAAAGATTCGAAAGGAAACGAATCTGGCAGCCGAATAGCAGCTTAGGGTTCGAAATCGATTTGAATCTCGAAGCTTCGCAGGGCCCTATCTCACCCTGATATTTCTTGGGTCATTTGCTTTAGTTATTCCTTCACTTTCTGGGTACATAAGTTTTCAAAAAGTACCAAGGGTGCCACGAAGAGTTATTTTTTCCTCGGGAAAGTCCTAGGGTATTCCCCCACAACCCCTAAATAAACAAGGGAGGTTCTCCTACAGTGACTGTGGCCCGCCTCAACCTACCTTGGCCCAACCAGTGCCCCATTCCAAGCACACTATCACAGATGTCCGCACCAGAAGCAAGAAGGCGAAGCCTGTTATTAGCAATTTCAAACTGTAATCCTTGAATAGGCGCTCATGTGCATGTGCACATGCAAGCACACCCGTACTCCCACCCCTTTAAACACACGCGGTGGGGAATAGCGTGGGAGAGGTTTAAGCTGGTTAACAATAGCTCCTGCACTCGACGCGAAAATGCATGGTGATATATGCGTAGTTCGCAGAAAGTTATGTGGCGACCTACAGTACAGTCGCTGTGGACTGGTCGAAATCCACGCGTAAGCATTGACGTCCACGCATGCGTTAACCAGGTAATAAACTCGTCATCAGTAAAATTTTAATTACCCATGCTTCATTAATTAATTTTTTGATGATTATTCCTATGATTAGTGTTTGGAATCTAATATAATTATGTCTGTGGAAATGTTGCTCACCCATGGAAAGTGACATGTCCACGGCTGTACTGTAACTGCATTTTGTCCACAACTACCTAATATTTCTTTTGTTCTCTGTCATGAAAACAAGCCCTATAAAATCACACCAAGTACGGTTTTGATGAGAACAGCTCAGTAAAACAGTACCAATATCTGGATACTGGGACGGTTTTGAAACAGTCCCCGTAACTTGATATTTGTACGATTGTCACGGTACTGTAATCATAACCATTCAAAAGTAAAGATGTTGTAAAGGAGGTGTGAAAAACTTTCTAACAAGCTTTTCTCGACAGAGCTTCTGAATTGAGTGTGCATCGTGTCCAAATTATAATGTACTTTTTATTTTTTGTTGCTTTTCATAACCAACAGCCCTGGTAACCTAAAAAGGACTCCTGTGGAAACCTCGGAAGTGAAGCAGTGCTTCTTTGCTGTGGTAAACAAGTTCAGTTTTACTGGTAAAATAGGACCTGGTCACCAGTGCCCGGGGTAGAAGTCCCCTAAAATGGGCAGCATGGGTGTAAACGATTGGCTAAACTTGACTTTACACCTTTTTTGCGGTCACAAATTAGCCATAGCTGCAGAAAAGTGACCTTAAACACCAGTAAATAAACAAATAACCTAAAAAAACGCCCTTTTTCAAATATTAAGGGGACGTCTAACCTAACTTTGGTCAAATTTCATGTAATTTTCTTTCAAGCCTAAAAAAGGCTCAAAATGAATAACCCCAATAAATTATATACCAAAATGCTTGGAATGAAACATAGAACATGTGGAAACTGCAATCGGCCATGGAACTGCTGCCATGTGTAAATAGCACCATTTGAAAGTCTGCTATCGCATAAGTAAGAGAACAAAATTTTTACAATAAAATACCTCCAAATAAAATAACAGCTGTATTCTAGAAACATTGAAGTACATACTCGAAGAAATCTTTTCCTAATTCATGAAAGTAATAAAGATTGAGACCAAATGTTATAAGTGGAGTGCTCACTGATTGAAGGCAGTCATTTTCTTTTGTTTATGTTTTGATTTGGGGAGTTCAACAAAAGTCAACTTGAAGGAGTCCACCAGAAGAAGTATGGAAGGACAAAAGCGTGTCTCCCAATATAAAGATGTGTGTCACTGTCGTGGATTGGAAAGAAACTATGACATTCTCCTATGTAGAATGCACTGCGAAGTCATACATTGTAGTCGAATAAATATATTTACAAACCCCTTGCACTGTAACCCCTTTTATCCCATGCATCAATTTGATAGTGATTAAATTGTTAAATTTGTCTGGTTTATCAATAAGTATAATAGCTTTGTTTACTCTTGGACACCAATACACTCATGATATCTGTTGGAGAAGAAATAAGGGTAACTGTAACCTGTCACTGCAATAAACCATCTAATGTACTTAAAAGTGTTATTCAAAACACATCAAATCAACCTTACATAACCATTATTGCATGTACTTTCCCTAAGGAGGCTTATTGGCATATTGAGATCAGAAGGGCACATCCAGAGGGTCTCACATATTTTTTTCAAGAACACAGTACACAAGGAAATCCCCAAAAGGTGACAAGTGAGCTCCATTTGCCACAAAAAATTTCCCGGGGGGGGGGGGGGGGGGGGGGCTCTCTTCCTTGTATAACTCTATTTCCGTCACTCAAGGCATATGCTTTTTTTCTCAAAGTTTAACTCTTTTTTTTGAAGATCCTGGCCACACATGTTCCAAACACTATCAGACAGGTAACCCTCCAAATAAGTGTATCTGCAAAAATCATGTTACACTGCAAAACATTCTTTTTAGACTTTAAGTTGTGGACCTTTCACGCTCCCAACTATAACACTTAATTTATCGATTAATGGGGGAATAGAAAAGTCCTGCCATAGTCTTCACCAGAAATATTTTGTAGCAATACATTTGAGGGTATCAGCAGGCACTTTCTAACAAATTGTAACAAATCAACTAGTTATAAACAAAATTTTCTTACTCAAAAGAGTGAAAAAGTACCACAACTCTGAAAAAATGTGGGAAGAAACACATGCTACAGCAGCTACACAGTCATCGTTTCCCCATGATGCTCGACCACAACACCAAATATCCTTCAAATTGGAGTAGCGGTGGTTGAGATACAAGGGAGAATGTTGGTACATGTTATGATGTGTGGGTAAGAGGACAGAGGTCACCACTGCACGGCCCTAGATGCACATTTGATTTTTCAACTTCCAGGTCTGGGGCATAATAATCGCAACACACCAACCTTATTAATTCATAATTTCAGTAAAATAAAAGGAATTATCAATTTTAATTGATTGATGATGATGATGATGATGGGAAATATTTGGCTTCTTTCGCCTTCTCGTACAATTAATTACCTCAAACCATATCAGTTTGATGCTGACAAACGAAACCGAACGATTGTGGTCTGGTAACTCGGCTTGGATAATGAAGAAATTGCGAATATTTCGTGTATTTCATTTGTTTAAAAGCCAATTGCAGCAAATTTTGACAGTGGATTCGATAATTCGTTTCGGTTTTGTCCACACGGTCACGCTGACAGCGGTTATGTTTATTGTGATATGCAAATTGGGATATAGTTTCCGGTGAACGAGATTTGTCACATTTGTCAGTGTAAAACGATGACAAAAGACACTGATCGACGCTTGTATTAGTTTGGTTGGTTGCAAGGAAAAACTAAATTCTCAGCATCGTCTAAACGCACCTTATTTAAAAGCGCGAATGCATCATTTTCAACCCATCTTCAAGCGGTACTTTGCAGACTTCAAACACAGCCTGGACAAATTCCATGGTTACTAGGAAGTAAATAATTTCACAACATCGGGGGAAATCAACACGCTCAATATAGTTCCAGATCAATTCGAATATACTTTGTGAAAAAGTTATTTATGAAGCATTCTGCTTACTTTGTTATGAATATTGCCTTATTTTATGTGTATCGTCCCGATTTTATACACTCGGTTATTGTTTTCACAAGTGGTTCATGTTGTCTTTCTAGTGCGCAATAATTCAGATTTTTTGTCAACAAAAAAGTTCAGACGGCCTTAAACACGAGAGGGAATTTCGAACCATATTTTGCAGTTATGACATTAACAGCTCAAGTATTTGCTGTCATCTGCTTGCAAATCCGCTCATACATTGTCTCGAACGAATAAAGGGCGTGATCACGTCCTTGCATTCTTACGATTGCCCAAAATGAGTATTTCTGCAAGAACCACATCGTAATCACATGACCGGAATAAACATCATTGAAACATGGCCACATCCAGAACATCCAAAATTTATGTTGGTGTTATTACATTCAAACATCAAAACCCACCAGAGTGTGTGTCAAAAAAAAAATGCTTTCTCCGAGTATGCAGTATGTTATCATTATATTGAGGACAAGGCTTTCGAATTACCGATTATTTTGTGGTTTTACCGGTTCGTTACTTATGCCATTGGCAAATTAATCTTCTTCAAAATCATAAAATTCACTTTTTTTCCTGAGAAAAATTATATGTACCTTTTCTCAGCACTTTACTCATTATTTTGATATATAATTTGCCTTCCCTTACTTCTCTTATCTGTTTCTGAGTCTGGAGATATTTTGGACGAGGCGAAGCCGAGTCCCATATTTGGACGAGGCTTCGAATCGTCCAAAATATCTCCGGACACCTGCACAACTGTACAATTATTTACCCATATAGTACACAAAATAGTGATATATCTATTACATATCGCTCGCAAAAAATCACGTTTTTATGAAGTGGTTAAAATTTGCTTAAAACAGCGACTGCCACCACAATGGTATTCAACGCATGCAAATTATGTATAAATGATCGCGTTTTCACTTTTCCGAGAACATGCTTCCAGAAGACATATTTACCCTTTACCTAACATGCAAAGCAGACGACACTTGCAAAAAAAAAAATTCTTGAATAACTAATTTTTTTCATTTTTTGTCTCAGAAACATAGGTTATAACCCCTTGTTAGAGCTCGTTCTAACGAGGGGTTATAACCTATGTTTTTGAGACAAAAAATGAAAAAATAATGAAAATTAATTGGCGATTTTTGAGAATAGCACTGGCCGGTTTTTGTATGTTACGTTTGGTAAAGGGTTTAAAAAAAGACCTAATCCTTTTGAATCTCATGTCCAATTCGATCTTCATCTTTTTCTGCACATAATTGTCTCAAATTCGCTAATCGAGATGTTCGCTTTTCCTGTTGGCGTAGATTTTAGTCGCGGCATTGTTATGATATGTGGGTAACTGGTTCTCGTCAAATCACCGAAGTTAAGCAACGTCGAGCCCGGTTAGTCCTTGGATGGGTGACCGTCTGAGCGATCGATTCTGACTCCCGCGTTGTGTCCTTGGGCAAGGCACTTAACCCCGATTGTCCACATGGGGGCCACGATGACGCCGTGAGGCGTACTGCACGTCGATGGTGCGTATGTCTTCAACCAATCTAACCCTGCCTGTGCTGCAGTGCAGAGTTGCGATGTTGTGGAGCTGGCAGCAGCTCGTCGTTGCTCGGTGGTTCTCTACGGGTACTCCGGCTTCCTCCACCCGTAAAACTGTCACGGTCATGATTAGCCATTGTGCGTAAGTATGTGACCTTAAACACCAATAAATAAATAAATAAATATATGATCTATGGGTTCTTCAAGGTTATTTATCTTGTGAAAATTTATGCTCAGAGACTCTTGCCCTGGTTAACCCTTTACCTAACATGAAAAGCAGACGGCACTTGCAAAAAAAATTCTTGAATGACTATTTTTTTCATTTTTTGTCTCAAAAATATAGGTTATGACCCCTCGTTGGAACGAGCTCAACGAGCTCGTTCCAACGAGGGTTCATAACCTATGTTTGTGAGACAAAAAATGAAAAAATAATGAAAATTAATTGGCGATTTTCATGAATAGCGCTGGCCGGTTTTGGCCGTTACGTTGGGTAAAGGGTTAATATCGCCTAAGATAATCCTCCTTGAGAAAAGTGATGAAGATACCATCACCACCATTGTCGATGTTGACCGCCTTTTGTTTTTCCGTAGCAATTTCTTAACCTATTCCCAGTTTATCCACTGGCACTTTCTGTGTTTAGTAATGTTTACCTTCTTATTGTTTTTCCTTTTTGATTAATGCAAACTGTTCACGATATGTTGAAATGATTTTCTGACAATAATATTTCGAGAACGTACAAGTCTGCAAAACACTTGTGATGTAATAATAGATTTTAAATACCTCACCAATTTTTCTAGTGTTCTCGTGTCATGACTATCGAAATAGTATTTCTCCCTAGGCACTTTGAACCACGCAAACATCACCTGAAACGTTGTCAAATTCAAGATTCCACATTCGTTGACTGATCGAGATTTCCTAGCGAGTATTATTTCTCTCGACAATATGCCTTAGATATATTTTTTATTACATGCCTGTTCTATGTAATCCCCATCTACAGCAACAGTTAGCCATGCGGAAAATGAAAATCTGTTCCGCACATATGTGCGGAATGGAAATCGTTGACGGACTATTTTTAAATAGAGGCGAAATTTCACTGGAACTTAATACAAGACGTGCAACCCAAATAAATTTAAATCGCTAGCGATAGCTGAAAATCGTCCTATGAGTTCCAATGTGTTCTATACGACAGTAGGCACATAAAATACATTGGAACTCAAGGCAGGAAATAATAACACGGATTCCCCTCGCAAATTGGTTGGCGACAAAATGTGTTCCCTTTGTTGATAGTTGTCAAATGATTTGCTGAGTGTCCTTTTAATAACTTTTTTATAGACGTAAACGTGTAATAAACACAGAATGACTCGCGTGTGTGAATGGGCTAAACGATATTCGACCCCTCGTTCAATCCTTCCGCGCTTGCACTTGTGCCATATCGATTAACTCATTCACACACGCGTGTCGTTCTGTGTATATCTTTAATTTTCCAACAGCATCGAACAGATGGAAATTGGTGAGCGGTCTGTTGGGTAAGATCACTCCTGCCACTGAAATGTTCAAATTTGTTTTTCATTTATGCTTTAAACAAAACAACCAAAAAAAAGAAAAAAGAGAGAGAGAAAGAAACAGACCAAAAAAAAAACAAAAAAACAAAAAACAACAACAAAAATCCCTCAAAACAAAAAAACCCAAAAATCCAAAATACAGCCCAAAAAGTAAGAATTTATTCAATAAGAATTTATTCATTTTTTCATTGCATATCATTTTTAGCTCAACTTTGAGGCAAGTCAAATTTGAGCTTATGCCATGGCCAGTCGTCCGTCGTCAGTCTGTCCGTCTATCCGTCCTGTTCGTCAGCAATTCAATACGGCTCGGGCTAAGGCCGTATTTATGAACCGCTCTTTACGAAACTTCTTGGATACCTTTGTTATCACCTTGGGACGAGAACGAGTGTTTCTGGGTGCGGTCCAAAATTCAAGATGGCTGCCAGTGGCCATTTTCTACCGAAATTAGGTCCAATCAGTTTTTTGTCACAACTTCTATACGGCTCCTATTTATGAACTGATCTTCACGAAACTTCTTGGGTACCTTTGTTATCACATTGGGACAGGAACGAGTGTGTTTTGGGGTGCCTTTCTTATCACTGTGCTATGAGAACAAATATTTTGGGGTTCAGTCGGACCCATTCTGGGACTCAAAGATTTCTTTTCTAGTTTAGTATCTGACTGTCACCCACCTTTACCTATACATTTGTTACAGGCTACGGTCAGTATTTATGTACAGACCATTACAATACTATGTACCTTTGTTATCAGGTAATTACCTAGATGTTTGTCTTTGCTGTGTCACATACTTTCCATGTACATGTCTTAACAAGTTGAGCTACAGTGTCATTGACACGTTCATTTAATGCCCAATCGCTAAAATGTGAATTCCATCCTCCAGTATCAGTCGCTTGTCATCGTCTCTCGATGAGGCAATTTTATTCAGTTATTTCTCATAAACATCCTGAGCGTGACTTCAGTTAACATACATGCCCTTGTAATTAGGTTCACCTCGACCGAACAGACACTCTATGTAATCTTCGAAGGTAATCGCATTCTTGATAACTGTTATTTTAATGCCTTTAAATTTTTCTCGCTTCTTCGTCATCACTTATCTTATAAGAGTAAAGTTTCGATCTCAGAATCACTGGTTCCGAAATCTGTCTATCTCACGCTTGTCCTTAAACTTAACAATACTTTTATTGAATATTGTTACGATGCCGGATTCGTGATTCTCTGGATAATTACTATTATGTTATGCTAATCTGCCGTGTAATCCCATTAAACATTTCACACGGTCACGATTAGCCTTGTGCATAAGTATGTGACCTTAAACACCAATAAATAATAAATAAATAAATAAATAAATAAATAAATAAATAAATAAATAAATATTTCACAATGTTCCACTCGCGGTGAATAATGCCGGTCAATAATTTTTGCATTATTACCCGCTTCAGCAGAAGATTCCCGCCGACGTCAGCGGAGACACCCAAAGTATTGCTGAACGCACGCGTGATGACGTAGCTTCTTTATCAAGTGACTTCTGCGTTGTGAAATAATGTATCTTTATATCAAATTCATTTTCTCCAGTATTATTTATCCACAGTCTTCAAAGGAAGTTGTTGAGCATGTTGTATTGAAAGACGTCTGTAAAATATGGTGAGTTTATGCAAGTTTTTGGTTTATATACTCATATCCACACGGTATTGAGGATTTACAGTTTGGGTCATCGGGCAAGATTAATCAAATGATGACACTTGATCAGATGTTGAAAAACGATACCATTTTCACAAATCCTAACATCCAGAATTGAATATAGAGTAGTCTGTTTGTATCCATGTTAAACGAACACGGACTTTGAGATACCAAAATAGACCAACGTATTAATCGGGTTGCCCAGGTAGTGTACCACTAAATATTTTTGACACTTATTCACTTGGGTCAAAATGGGTACAATGGTTTTCATGTCACTAGGGGGTCGCATTTCAGATTGGTAAGGAGCCACAACATGGATTCGCTTGGTTATATGTACAATGTATTACGAGTGCATATAGTGGGATGTACTTAAGTTGGTCCACCGGGCTAATAGTTTTCCCTTTGCTCCACTCTGAAATCAGTTGGGTAAAAAATTAATGAAGTGATATTGTTGCTCCTACCCAATGTAATATGGACATATATACCACTAACTGTGTATTAGATTGCTGTTGTAAGGGAGACACTGTGGTTGCTAGAATTAATTTATGAGTTAGTATCACAGACCTATTTGTTTGGATTACCAGTGTATTGTATCAGATATGGTTAAAACCAACACAGTAGGTTGCCTAGTCACATTGGTTGATCGGGACGTTATTTGATAGTATAGATGTTCTGCCTGCTTTGTTATACAATATAGTATCAGCTAAGAAGCCACATTTCGTGAAAAATTGACCATATAGTTTGTTGCTAGGACTCGCGTTGGTTGCTACGGAAGTCACATAACATGGTCGATGACCTAATAGGTCAAATTCCAATTGGATTGTGGATCTACATATCAAGTTTGGTCCAAATTGTCCAGTACTTTCCCTGTTGCTAGGGTGTTGCGTTCGTTGCGATGGATATCATGTGACATGGTCAGTGACACAATAGGTAGGTTTCCCAATGTATAATACGTCCAATATCTAACTTTGCCCCAAAACGACCTAGTAGTTTGCCGTCGATAGGGAATTGCGCTGATTGCCATGGGAGTCATGGCTCAATAGGTCGAATTCCAAATGCATTATGGGTTCGCGTACCCAATTTGGTTAAAATTAGCCCTGTTGCTCGGGAGTCGCTTGGGAGTGATGTTGGTTGCTATGGAAGTCACGTGACATGGTTAATGTCTCAATAGGCCGAAATACCAATACATTATGGGTCCATATACCTGGCCTCTCTGGATGTGAAAAAGGCATATGATAGAGTATGGGGAGAGGGTATATGGCGAAACCGTGAGGTCTTGGGCCTGGGAGGTGAGTTTGTTGGAATTCTGAAAGCATTATATAAAGATGTACGAAGTTAACTCAGCCTGGGTAACATAATAACAAAATCGTGTGCCTGTAGGGATAGGCCTATAAAGCGGGGTGTATCCTTTCGCCAATTCTTTTTGCATTGTACATTAAAGATTTGGGAGATGAACTCCTGCATAGCGATAAAGGGTAGCAGTTCGGAAACTGAAGATCCGAGGGCTATTTTTCGAAGATGATATGGTACTAGGGCCAGAAAGCGAAAATGCTGGGAGATATGGGAACAAATGGGGACTCGAACTAAATGGAAGCAAAAGCAAAGTTATACCCGTAGGTCGTAAAGTGGAACCTACCCGAAAGTGGAAAGTGGGGCAGTTCTTATTTTGGGAGATAGCGGTAAACGTCTTAGTGTAGGAGAGACATGTGACTACGAGTATTAAATGGTAAATATAGAATTACGAGAAGAGGCATCTACCGAAACCACACTAATAAACTAACTATGAAAGGGGGGGGGGGGGTCCTTAATCAAATGAAACTTACAGTGAGAAGGAGCTTCAATAAGGTTTTCGTGAGGAAAACAATTTGGGAAAGGTATAACATAAGGAAGTGATTCCTCTAAGCCAAATGGCTTTAAAGAGCTTAGACACCCCGCAAAACGATGCAGACCAGTGAATATCGGGATCGAGTAACTCCGCAGCACTATAAGCAATAAGGATGGAGCAGCTTGTGTGGATCAGGATAGACTTAAATTGGTGGTGTAAATTAATGTTCCAGAATATTTGGAATTCAAATATAAAGGCAGGGTGAATAGACCAGGTGAGGGAGTTAAAAACCGGCCAGCGCTATTCTCAAAAATCGCCAATTAATTTTCATTATTTCTTCATTTTTTGTCTCAAAAACATAGGTTATGACCCCTCATTGGAACGTGCTCGACGAGCTCGTTCCATTGAGGGAGTCATAACCTATGTTTTTGAGGCAAAAAAGAAAAAAATTAGTTATTCAAGAATTGTTATTGCATGTGTCGTCTGCTTTTCATGTTAGGTAAAGGGTTAATAGAGAACTATTCATTGGGGATCTCGGACGCAGAAGTTGGCACACCAAAGTAATAAATCAGAGAAAAAGTCAAAATGGATTGTCATCTGAATTGTGGGTGCGGGGGGGGGGGGGGGTGGGTGGGGGGGGGGGAGTCAAAACAAAGATGTCTTTGGTCTGTGTGATAAAGAGAAGACAGGTTTTGAAGAATACTTTGATGGCACACCTTCGGTGGGTCACTGTTTTTCAAGATGCGGTCGCGGTTTGCCAGAGATTAGGGAAAAAACTGGGAGAGACAATGAAAAGTAGTGCCAAATGTGTAATTTAGGCGTAGTGGAGATCCTGGAACACTTATTATTAGAACGTCCAAAATGCTCGTCTGACAGAATAAGATTCACCGGGATTATACTGGGGAAGTGGGATTGAAGGACATGTGGTTAATGGGTAACACAAAGGAGAGGGTTAGTATGCTTTAACGGAAATATTGCGAAGAATGGGGTACGGAATGTCACCAAGCAGTTCGTCTCAGAGGTTTGAGAGGAGAGAAGTGGGGCGGGGATAAGGAGGCACTTAGGAGAGCGGGCTAATCAATGCCTTCTCACTTCAGAACCGCGACAAATCAGCGGCCGGCCAAAATGTTATTATTATTGTACGAAATCTGGTTAAATCGATCCAGTGAATGGCCGGTTGCCAAGGAGTCACCTTGGTTGCTATTGAAATCACATGACATGTTCAATATACTGATAGGGCGAATTAAAAATGCATGTATCAAATTTCACCAGCATTGACCTAGTAGTTGTTTGCCTGTTGTTTGGGATAGGAACCTGCGAATTGCCGATTTTGATCGAATCGAATATCGAATCGAATTTGTGAAAACGAATCGAATTGCGGATCGAATTCGAATCGAACTTCGAATCGAACTTAGAATCGAACTTAGAATCGAATCACAGTTAATGGATATGACATCAAAAGAAAAGTTTTTTTTCTAAAATAATAATCCTGATTATTAACCCTTTAAACTTTAGTGGTATCATCCATGCTAGTTCAATGGCAGCAATTAGAAGAGTCCATATTCATTATTTGGGGTAGATCAATTAATATTTTCAACGTGCAGGCCCGATGCTGCTCGTTGAAAATATTATTTAATCTACTACCCCACATATTCACTGAACAGCCATCCTATATAATCATGTTATGACGTTCATGTTCCTGGCCGTGTTTAAGAGTTAAAGGACACACAGTTATGTAGAGAGCACTTTCGCCTCACCACTTCCCACACTTTTTTAAATGAACATGGCTGATAGATCTGATACCTCATTTTTATCACGTTTTCTTGGAAAAAGTGGTCTCTGTTATAAAGTACGATAAGTTGAAATGAACAGTTGTTGCGGTAACAGTTGTTGTAGCAATGTATCTAAAACTGTTGTACAGCTGTAGACATTCACGGTTATAGCCGGAGTATATTCCAAAATATTCGAATTTTCGATTTCGAATCGAATGGAATATTGACTTTCGAATCGAATTTCGAATTTTCGCAGGAGCCTAGTTTGGGAGTCGTGTTGTTTGCTATGGGAGTAACGTGGCATGATCAATGGCCTGGATTCCCAATGCATTGTGGGCCCATACACCAAATTTGGGTAAAATCGGCTTAGTGGTTGTTTCTAGAGTCGCGTTAGTTGTCATGTAAGTCACATGACATGGTAGGTGCCCCAATAGGTCGAATTTCAAATGCATTATGGGCCCATGAACCAAATTTGGTCAAAGTCAGTCCGGTACTTTCCCTGTTGCTAGGAAGTCGCTAGGTTGATATGAATGTCATGTGACATGATCAACAGGCACATATTGAAAGTGGTACGTGCTACCTTCGAGTTTGATTTGTTGACTGGTCAGCCTGCTGCACTAGAAATGTTTTTTTATTACCTTTATTGATACTGTCTTACATCACAATTACAATTCCGGTTCCTTGTGTTATGCGAATATGTGCCTATTTTTGTGATTTGTATTTCGTATATAATTAAAATAAAATGTACAAAAATATTCGACTCTTGTCCATGTACACTCCGTGGGCCCGAATAAGCCGTAGTTCCGAGTGAACCGGGGTCCGAGTCAGCCACAGTTCCGAGTTGGTCGGGTACTGAGTCCGCCCGTTTTCGAGTTGACTGCCATTCAATCCGGAGCAACTGGCCCATACACAAACAGGGGCGGGGTGAGGCCTGGGTTAGTAACCCCCGGGCTTGGCACTTTGGGGGCGCGGGCTTGGCCAGGATTCTTGGGTGAGGCCGTGGCTCCCAAAGTTCTGATTCCTGTGCCAAGCCTGGGCCTCCGATCCCGGAGCGAGAACCAGCAGGATAAGTTGCCCGTCGTGTTAGAATACTAGTTGCCATTCATGTAAAGAAGGAATAGGGGTCCTCCGTGGAGATGCTCAATCTGTTACTAGACTGTTGTCTATATACATATGCAACAGACACGGTATTACGCGGGTTTCCTAAACATTCCTATAATAGCAGTAGATCCGCCGCAAGCTTTCATTTGGGAAACCGAAACCAAAACCGAAACGAGGTTTGAAACATGCTGCTGAAAACGTTATTTTGACAGCCAAAAAATAACGTAATATTTCATCGCCAAACCCACCAGAAGTCTCCATTTAATAACCGATTTCAAAATTTTCTTGGAGGTGGGGAGGGGCTGGGGAGAACTCTCTATCATCGCTCGTGCTTTCGGCACCTGCATAATTATCCCGGCACTTTCGAAAAGGGGACCGTCACAGAATTAACCCTGTGGCCGAATTTTGTAACCATGAAACACCTCCGTTCAAACTTTTTCACCCAGAGTTTATGAAAATGGAAACCGTCTGAGCGGAAGTCACGTTTATTTACGTTTACGCCGTTGTTTTTCCATATTCGCTTTCACATTTTCGTTTACGAATTTCGTATAAGAATAACAGGAAAGCTATATTGTCACAGCAGATTGTGTGTGTGTGTGTGTGTGTGTGTGGTGCCATCCGCTTCCGGCGCACCTTGAACGGTATATCGCACAAATATTACATAGTATACTGGAGCAGATTTTAACCTCTTAATACAGAATATTACAATTATTATTATATACTGTTAAAAAAACAAACGCAAAACGGGTTTTCTGTGATAAGGGGTGTTCTCGTGTTATGGGATAATGAGATAGGGATCGAAGTCCATTCATAATCAAAGTTTTAATGGACGAATGAAGCACAAATGGAGACGTTTCAGACGTTAACATCACGAGTCGACGAGATCCAAACAAAATATCTAGTGTGACCACCATCTGAGTCCATAACTGCTTGACACATTCTGTTCATTGACGCAATCAGATTCCGGATGGAAGCTTGAGGTATGGTGGCCCACTTTTCCTTCAACGCTTGCGCCAACTGCGGTAACGTCCGAGGCTGTGGTTGACGTTGTCGCACACGTCGATCCAGTTGATCACATAGATGTTCGATCAGGTTCAAATCTGTCGATCTGGAGGGCCAGGGTAGGACTTCGATGTTGTTATCCTGTAGATAAGGTGTCGTGAGCCTTGCTGTGTGCGGTCGGGCGTTGACATGCTGGAAAATGGCGTTGGCATTCTGCATAATGGGGAGCACGTGTGGATGCAAGATTCATCTCTGTACCTCTGCGCCGTCATCAAGTTACCCTCAACATGGACGAGGTCTGCTCTACCAGTGTGTGAGATGGCTGCCCACATCATAACGCAACTCCATCAGATCTGTCCACCTCCCGAACGCAGTTACGCGCAAAACGTTCTCCACGACGTCTGTACACACGCCATCGTCCATCAGCTCGGCAAAGAAGGAAACATGACTCATCACTGAAAAATACCGTTCTCCATCTCTGATGAGGCCATGCCCTGTGCATCTGACACCATTGAAGTCGCTGTCAACGATGCTGCGCTGTCAAAATGACGCCACGAACTGGCCGTCTAGCTCGCAGACCTGCCTCGCGTGTACAGTTGCGAACGGTCCGATCTGAAATCGTCTGTCGACTTGGTAGCGTTGACGCTGTAGAGGTCGCTGTGGTTGTTTATCCCGCAAATGACGTAATCTGATGTATCGATCCTGAACTAGAGTGGTCACTTGGGGTCTCCCGGATCTTGGAAAGTCCTGCGTTGTGCCCTGGGTTTGGTAGCGGTTCCACAAGCGTGTGATGGTGCTCGGTGAGACATTGAACACTCTCGCTACATTCGAAGCCGATTCGCTGGTTTCCAAGAGGCCATTGTCATTATTTCTCTGAGCTACGGTCAAACGCGGCATTTTGCATGAGCAAGAACCATTTAACGCTGTGCGAATTCCGACCTATTTTCATGTCCATGTATACCCCCACACGCTCAGCTCTCTTGCTCGGAGCGTGCAACGTCATGAGGCATTCACTCAGTGGAAACTTTGTTTTGTTAATTTCCAATAGTTTTGGGGTCACGGTGACCGAAATTATGCCCCATTGTCCAAAATGTTACATAAAGCTCTTATCTCTAAAAATTGCGTTTTATATGAGTTGGTAGCGAATATATAAATACCAGGTCATTCTTGGCGTCATCCATCTAATTTTGTTACGACTCAACAGTGATTCCCTAAATAATATTAACCCTTTAAACTCTGGTGGCATCTTCCACGCCAGTTCAGTGTCATCATTTGGAAGAGTCTATATTCGTTACTTGGAGGAAGACTAATCAATCAACTATCTACTTAATGAAGTCAGGTTATATCACGTTCCTGGACCGGAAAAGTGGTCTCTCGGGTTCAAAGGGTTAGGGGGAAGCTATTTGTGACATTGATCAACGAATTCTAATATTTCTGAACTGTCGATATGGATCGATGCATGTGACTATCCTGTTAGCAAAGTGATTAACTGCCGTATTCATTAACATGGACACCTTCAGCTGGTATGTAATACGAGTATAATGAGAGTTACATCCCGATCCACAATCATCAGATAAGTTACCAAACCCGTCAAAGTGTAATTATTTACGAAGATATTAAGATAATGAGAATTCATGGGAATGTAAAGAATCCTCGGGTTCAATGACTTTTGCTCAGCAGACAGTGGCGGCGCCAGAGTTACAGAAGTGAGGGGGTACAGTTGGGTATTGCCCACCGCGCGTAAGTTTTAAAATTTTTTTTAATACTCACGTTGTAAATGTGTTCTCTGGAGCATTCTCAGACAATTAAATTAAAACAGTTTTATCCTTTTGAAACTTATTGGTTAGGTCTATCAGTTATAGAAAACGTTGTACATGGTGACATTTTAACGGAAGAACGCTGTTGTAAAGTGCGAGCACAAAGTACCAAACACCACTCAGATCGAAAATGAAAGTAGACTGCATTCCAAACGGATGCGTTGCACGCTCTCGATTCTAGCATTCCTCGAATACTCTTAAGCGGTATGTTTCAGACCGTTTGAACGCGGCACGCCTTGTTGCAATTTGGGACATCAACTCTTGTTTGTTGTTTGCAGCTAATGTGTGTGTGTGTGTGTGTGTGTGTGTAGGGGGGGGGGGGGCACGCACAAACATAATTTAAAAACTTCTCTGATTTAGTGCAATTGGGAATATGGAATTAAGCATAACCCCCCCCCCCATACCCCTATCCGTGGCGCCGCCACTGTCAGCAGATATCATATAAACTTTGAGACCTAGACCTTGACCCAACCCGAATAGCAGACGAAGAAGGGTGTGTCGTCAGGGACGTGGTTTGAGTGTTTTTGTTTGGGGGAGGGGGAGTGAGGGTGCCCCTGCATTTCGGACTCTACCCCCTTCTACCTGGATACAGAATATCCAACTTTTGCTAAAACGATTTGCATCCCCCTCCCTTCCAGATAACGAATTTTCCGTCTTCTGCCTGTGAATTTCCCTCTGCTGAAGAAATTGAGATATACTCATTCCTACTCTTGTTTTCGAAACATTTGATCTTTAGGTTCTAGGGTAGGAAATTATTTCTGGGGTGTTACAAGGCGCCATCTGCAATGCTTGTTGCACTCACAGGACGAAAGTGTATGGTTCACAAATCGCGAATAGTCTGTTAGAAACAATCACAGTTACAGATAATCACAATGCCAATCACAGTGCCACGAAATCTACTACCATAGGACATAAAATTTGTTATTTGTATTTTGAGGCTTAAAATATCTAGTCATTGACAACTTTGGTAGGTATTGGGACAGGGGTGGTGCCAAGAAAGTGGAGGTGGGGTAGCAGGGGTACAACCCTCTGTCGGGAGGTCTAACCACCCTTCCCTGTCAAAACATTTCCAGCTCCCTTCTCGGGGAAATTGCCCCCTTTATTGTGGCCATCTCGTGGGATACCCTAACTCCTCCCCGTCCAGAAGAACAAGCCCCCTTGTCGGCGAAAACTTAGCACCGTCACTGATTGGGAAGGATTGAGACACACTCCTTAAACCCGTGTCGTCACTTCCCTGTTCGTCGGAATACTGGTAGTAATAGTAATAGGAACCAGCTATTATAGTAATGTTGCCACCGAAAAAACAGAAGTAATCAGCGGCATAGCTGTGGAGGTGTAGGAATAGCATGCCCACTACACTTTCCCTTAAAACTGCCATATATGCATTCATGCCTGGAATTCCTAAAACTGGTAATGTACTCCCAGCGTAGGGCCATGCGGATCACACAGGTTCGATTAGAATCGAATCGGTCGACTATTCGGAATCAAATCGAACCTAGATTCGAATCAAGGGCTTCTTGAAGATGACAAATTTGGGGAGGGGGACTGTAAACCTTATTTGTTCCGACTGTGATTGCGCAAGTACGGACTGGTAGAATATTCCAGCTATATCATCAAGGCATGTCTTCGCCGAAGGCATGCCTTGATGATGTAGTTGAAATATTACCCGGTAAGGATTATAGTTCAAAATTGGAACGGTGTCAGAATTACCGGTACTGGGGACAGCGCCGCGCTCGCCGCTTGCAGAAGAGGATCGTCGAGACTGTTTGGAAACCATACATTTTCTTCCAACAGAGGCAGTGACGACTAAGACAGAAATTAGCACGGGTGGTTGCATGGGTGCAGATGCGATTTATGTTAATGTAGCGAAAATTGCACTCCGTCTTTATTTCCAGCATTGTAAACTGTACGTTTTGTAAAATGATGCAGATGACTGATACCAAACTATATTCCTGTGAAAAGATTCGAAAGGAAACGAATCTGGCAGCCGAATAGCAGCTTAGGGTTCGAAATCGATTTGAATCTCGAAGCTTCGCAGGGCCCTATCTCACCCTGATATTTCTTGGGTCATTTGCTTTAGTTATTCCTTCACTTTCTGGGTACATAAGTTTTCAAAAAGTACCAAGGGTGCCACGAAGAGTTATTTTTTCCTCGGGAAAGTCCTAGGGTATTCCCCCACAACCCCTAAATAAACAAGGGAGGTTCTCCTACAGTGACTGTGGCCCGCCTCAACCTACCTTGGCCCAACCAGTGCCCCATTCCAAGCACACTATCACAGATGTCCGCACCAGAAGCAAGAAGGCGAAGCCTGTTATTAGCAATTTCAAACTGTAATCCTTGAATAGGCGCTCATGTGCATGTGCACATGCAAGCACACCCGTACTCCCACCCCTTTAAACACACGCGGTGGGGAATAGCGTGGGAGAGGTTTAAGCTGGTTAACAATAGCTCTTGCACTCGACGCGAAAATGCATGGTGATATATGCGTAGTTCGCAGAAAGTTATGTGGCGACCTACAGTACAGTCGCTGTGGACTGGTCGAAATCCACTCGTAAGCATTGACGTCCACGCATGCGTTAACCAGGTAATAAACTCGTCATCAGTAAAATTTTAATTACCCATGCTTCATTAATTAATTTTTTGATGATTATTCCTATAATTAGTGTTTGGAATCTAATATAATTATGTCTGTGGAAATGTTGCTCACCCATGGAAAGTGACATGTCCACGGCTGTACTGTAACTGCATTTTGTCCACAACTACCTAATATTTCTTTTGTTCTCTGTCATGAAAACAAGCCCTATAAAATCACACCAAGTACGGTTTTGATGAGAACAGCTCAGTAAAACAGTACCAATATCTGGATACTGGGACGGTTTTGAAACAGTCCCCGTAACTTGATATTTGTACGATTGTCACGGTACTGTAATCATAACCATTCAAAAGTAAAGATGTTGTAAAGGAGGTGTGAAAAACTTTCTAACAAGCTTTTCTCGACAGAGCTTCTGAATTGAGTGTGCATCGTGTCCAAATTATAATGTACTTTTTATTTTTTGTTGCTTTTCATAACCAACAGCCCTGGTAACCTAAAAAGGACTCCTGTGGAAACCTCGGAAGTGAAGCAGTGCTTCTTTGCTGTGGTAAACAAGTTCAGTTTTACTGGTAAAATAGGACCTGGTCACCAGTGCCCGGGGTAGAAGTCCCCTAAAATGGGCAGCATGGGTGTAAACGATTGGCTAAACTTGACTTTACACCTTTTTTGCGGTCACAAATTAGCCATAGCTGCAGAAAAGTGACCTTAAACACCAGTAAATAAACAAATAACCTAAAAAAACGCCCTTTTTCAAATATTAAGGGGACGTCTAACCTAACTTTGGTCAAATTTCATGTAATTTTCTTTCAAGCCTAAAAAAGGCTCAAAATGAATAACCCCAATAAATTATATACCAAAATGCTTGGAATGAAACATAGAACATGTGGAAACTGCAATCGGCCATGGAACTGCTGCCATGTGTAAATAGCACCATTTGAAAGTCTGCTATCGCATAAGTAAGAGAACAAAATTTTTACAATAAAATACCTCCAAATAAAATAACAGCTGTATTCTAGAAACATTGAAGTACATACTCGAAGAAATCTTTTCCTAATTCATGAAAGTAATAAAGATTGAGACCAAATGTTATAAGTGGAGTGCTCACTGATTGAAGGCAGACATTTTCTTTTGTTTATGTTTTGATTTGGGGAGTTCAACAAAAGTCAACTTGAAGGAGTCCACCAGAAGAAGTATGGAAGGACAAAAGCGTGTCTCCCAATATAAAGATGTGTGTCACTGTCGTGGTTTGGAAAGAAACTATGACATTCTCCTATGTAGAATGCACTGCGAAGTCATACATTGTAGTTGAATAAATATATTTACAAACCCCTTGCACTGTAACCCCTTTTATCCCATGCATCAATTTGATAGTGATTAAATTGTTAAATTTGTCTGGTTTATCAATAAGTATAATAGCTTTGTTTACTCTTGGACACCAATACACTCATGATATCTGTTGGAGAAGAAATAAGGGTAACTGTAACCTGTCACTGCAATAAACCATCTAATGTACTTAAAAGTGTTATTCAAAACACATCAAATCAACCTTACATAACCATTATTGCATGTACTTTCCCTAAGGAGGCTTATTGGCATATTGAGATCAGAAGGGCACATCCAGAGGGTCTCACATATTTTTTTCAAGAACACAGTACACAAGGAAATCCCCAAAAGGTGACAAGTGAGCTCCATTTGCCGCAAAAAATTTCCCGGGGGGGGGGGGGGGGGGCTCTCTTCCTTGTATAACTCTATTTCCGTCACTCAAGGCATATGCTTTTTTTCTCAAAGTTTAACTCTTTTTTTTGAAGATCCTGGCCACACATGTTCCAAACACTATCAGACAGGTAACCCTCCAAATAAGTGTATCTGCAAAAATCATGTTACACTGCAAAACATTCTTTTTAGACTTTAAGTTGTGGACCTTTCACGCTCCCAACTATAACACTTAATTTATCGATTAATGGGGGAATAGAAAAGTCCTGCCATAGTCTTCACCAGAAATATTATGTAGCAATACATTTGAGGGTATCAGCAGGCACTTTCTAACAAATTGTAACAAATCAACTAGTTATAAACAAAATTTTCTTACTCAAAAGAGTGAAAAAGTACCACAACTCTGAAAAAATGTGGGAAGAAACACATGCTACAGCAGCTACACAGTCATCGTTTCCCCATGATGCTCGACCACAACACCAAATATCCTTCAAATTGGAGTAGCGGTGGTTGAGATACAAGGGAGAATGTTGGTACATGTTATGATGTGTGGGTAAGAGGACAGAGGTCACCACTGCACGGCCCTAGATGCACATTTGATTTTTCAACTTCCAGGTCTGGGGCATAATAATCGCAACACACCAACCTTATTAATTCATAATTTCAGTAAAATAAAAGGAATTATCAATTTTAATTGATTGATGATGATGATGATGATGGGAAATATTTGGCTTCTTTCGCCTTCTCGTACAATTAATTACCTCAAACCATATCAGTTTGATGCTGACAAACGAAACCGAACGATTGTGGTCTGGTAACTCGGCTTGGATAATGAAGAAATTGCGAATATTTCGTGTATTTCATTTGTTTAAAAGCCAATTGCAGCAAATTTTGACAGTGGATTCGATAATTCGTTTCGGTTTTGACCACACGGTCACGCTGACAGCGGTTATGTTTATTGTGATATGCAAATTGGGATATAGTTTCCGGTGAATGAGATTTGTCACATTTGTCAGTGTAAAACGATGACAAAAGACACTGATCGACGCTTGTATTAGTTTGGTTGGTTGCAAGGAAAAACTAAATTCTCAGCATCGTCTAAACGCACCTTATTTAAAAGCGCGAATGCATCATTTTCAACCCATCTTCAAGCGGTACTTTGCAGACTTCAAACACAGCCTGGACAAATTCCATGGTTACTAGGAAGTAAATAATTTCACAACATCGGGGGAAATCAACACGCTCAATATAGTTCCAGATCAATTCGAATATACTTTGTGAAAAAGTTATTTATGAAGCATTCTGCTTACTTTGTTATGAATATTGCCTTATTTTATGTGTATCGTCCCGATTTTATACACTCGGTTATTGTTTTCACAAGTGGTTCATGTTGTCTTTCTAGTGCGCAATAATTCAGATTTTTTGTCAACAAAAAAGTTCAGACGGCCTTAAACACGAGAGGGAATTTCGAACCATATTTTGCAGTTATGACATTAACAGCTCAAGTATTTGCTGTCATCTGCTTGCAAATCCGCTCATACATTGTCTCGAACGAATAAAGGGCGTGATCACGTCCTTGCATTCTTACGATTGCCCAAAATGAGTATTTCTGCAAGAACCACATCGTAATCACATGACCGGAATAAACATCATTGAAACATGGCCACATCCAGAACATCCAAAATTTATGTTGGTGTTATTACATTCAAACATCAAAACCCACCAGAGTGTGTGTCAAAAAAAAAATGCTTTCTCCGAGTATGCAGTATGTTATCATTATATTGAGGACAAGGCTTTCGAATTACCGATTATTTTGTGGTTTTACCGGTTCGTTACTTATGCCATTGGCAAATTAATCTTCTTCAAAATCATAAAATTCACTTTTTTTCCTGAGAAAAATTATATGTACCTTTTCTCAGCACTTTACTCATTATTTTGATATATAATTTGCCTTCCCTTACTTCTCTTATCTGTTTCTGAGTCTGGAGATATTTTGGACGAGGCGAAGCCGAGTCCCATATTTGGACGAGGCTTCGAATCGTCCAAAATATCTCCGGACACCTGCACAACTGTACAATTATTTACCCATATAGTACACAAAATAGTGATATATCTATTACATATCGCTCGCAAAAAATCACGTTTTTATGAAGTGGTTAAAATTTGCTTAAAACAGCGACTGCCACCACAATGGTATTCAACGCATGCAAATTATGTATAAATGATCGCGTTTTCACTTTTCCGAGAACATGCTTCCAGAAGACATATTTACCCTTTACCTAACATGCAAAGCAGACGACACTTGCAAAAAAAAAAATTCTTGAATAACTAATTTTTTTCATTTTTTGTCTCAGAAACATAGGTTATAACCCCTTGTTAGAGCTCGTTCTAACGAGGGGTTATAACCTATGTTTTTGAGACAAAAAATGAAAAAATAATGAAAATTAATTGGCGATTTTTGAGAATAGCACTGGCCGGTTTTTGTATGTTACGTTTGGTAAAGGGTTTAAAAAAAGACCTAATCCTTTTGAATCTCATGTCCAATTCGATCTTCATCTTTTTCTGCACATAATTGTCTCAAATTCGCTAATCGAGATGTTCGCTTTTCCTGTTGGCGTAGATTTTAGTCGCGGCATTGTTATGATATGTGGGTAACTGGTTCTCGTCAAATCACCGAAGTTAAGCAACGTCGAGCCCGGTTAGTCCTTGGATGGGTGACCGTCTGAGCGATCGATTCTGACTCCCGCGTTGTGTCCTTGGGCAAGGCACTTAACCCCGATTGTCCACATGGGGGCCACGATGACGCCGTGAGGCGTACTGCACGTCGATGGTGCGTATGTCTTCAACCAATCTAACCCTGCCTGTGCTGCAGTGCAGAGTTGCGATGTTGTGGAGCTGGCAGCAGCTCGTCGTTGCTCGGTGGTTCTCTACGGGTACTCCGGCTTCCTCCACCCGTAAAACTGTCACGGTCATGATTAGCCATTGTGCGTAAGTATGTGACCTTAAACACCAATAAATAAATAAATAAATAAATAAATATATGATCTATGGGTTCTTCAAGGTTATTTATCTTGTGAAAATTTATGCTCAGAGACTCTTGCCCTGGTTAACCCTTTACCTAACATGAAAAGCAGACGGCACTTGCAAAAAAAATTCTTGAATGACTATTTTTTTCATCTCAAAAATATAGGTTATGACCCCTCGTTGGAACGAGCTCAACGAGCTCGTTCCAACGAGGGTTCATAACCTATGTTTGTGAGACAAAAAATGAAAAAATAATGAAAATTAATTGGCGATTTTCATGAATAGCGCTGGCCGGTTTTGGCCGTTACGTTGGGTAAAGGGTTAATATCGCCTAAGATAATCCTCCTTGAGAAAAGTGATGGAGATACCATCACCACCATTGTCGATGTTGACCGCCTTTTGTTTTTCCGTAGCAATTTCTTAACCTATTCCCAGTTTATCCACTGGCACTTTCTGTGTTTAGTAATGTTTACCTTCTTATTGTTTTTCCTTTTTGATTAATGCAAACTGTTCACGATATGTTGAAATGATTTTCTGACAATAATATTTCGAGAACGTACAAGTCTGCAAAACACTTGTGATGTAATAATAGATTTTAAATACCTCACCAATTTTTCTAGTGTTCTCGTGTCATGACTATCGAAATAGTATTTCTCCCTAGGCACTTTGAACCACGCAAACATCACCTGAAACGTTGTCAAATTCAAGATTCCACATTCGTTGACTGATCGAGATTTCCTAGCGAGTATTATTTCTCTCGACAATATGCCTTAGATATATTTTTTATTACATGCCTGTTCTATGTAATCCCCATCTACAGCAACAGTTAGCCATGCGGAAAATGAAAATCTGTTCCGCACATATGTGCGGAATGGAAATCGTTGACGGACTATTTTTAAATAGAGGCGAAATTTCACTGGAACTTAATACAAGACGTGCAACCCAAATAAATTTAAATCGCTAGCGATAGCTGAAAATCGTCCTATGAGTTCCAATGTGTTCTATACGACAGTAGGCACATAAAATACATTGGAACTCAAGGCAGGAAATAATAACACGGATTCCCCTTGCAAATTGGTTGGCGACAAAATGTGTTCCCTTTGTTGATAGTTGTCAAATGATTTGCTGAGTGTCCTTTTAATAACTTTTTTATAGACGTAAACGTGTAATAAACACAGAATGACTCGCGTGTGTGAATGGGCTAAACGATATTCGACCCCTCGTTCAATCCTTCCACGCTTGCACTTGTGCCATATCGATTAACTCATTCACACACGCGTGTCGTTCTGTGTATATCTTTAATTTTCCAACAGCATCGAACAGATGGAAATTGGTGAGCGGTCTGTTGGGTAAGATCACTCCTGCCACTGAAATGTTCAAATTTGTTTTTCATTTATGCTTTAAACAAAACAACCAAAAAAAAGAAAAAAGAGAGAGAGAAAGAAACAGACCAAAAAAAAAAACAAAAAAACAAAAAACAACAACAAAAATCCCTCAAAACAAAAAAACCAAAAAAACCCAAAAATCCAAAATACAGCCCAAAAAGTAAGAATTTATTCAATAAGAATTTATTCATTTTTTCATTGCATATCATTTTTAGCTCAACTTTGAGGCAAGTCAAATTTGAGCTTATGCCATGGCCAGTCGTCCGTCGTCAGTCTGTCCGTCTATCCGTCCTGTTCGTCAGCAATTCAATACGGCTCGGGCTAAGGCCGTATTTATGAACCGCTCTTTACGAAACTTCTTGGATACCTTTGTTATCACCTTGGGACGAGAACGAGTGTTTCTGGGTGCGGTCCAAAATTCAAGATGGCTGCCAGTGGCCATTTTCTACCGAAATTAGGTCCAATCAGTTTTTTGTCACAACTTCTATACGGCTCCTATTTATGAACTGATCTTCACGAAACTTCTTGGGTACCTTTGTTATCACATTGGGACAGGAACGAGTGTGTTTTGGGGTGCCTTTCTTATCACTGTGCTATGAGAACAAATATTTTGGGGTTCAGTCGGACCCATTCTGGGACTCAAAGATTTCTTTTCTAGTTTAGTATCTGACTGTCACCCACCTTTACCTATACATTTGTTACAGGCTACGGTCAGTATTTATGTACAGACCATTACAATACTATGTACCTTTGTTATCAGGTAATTACCTAGATGTTTGTCTTTGCTGTGTCACATACTTTCCATGTACATGTCTTAACAAGTTGAGCTACAGTGTCATTGACACGTTCATTTAATGCCCAATCGCTAAAATGTGAATTCCATCCTCCAGTATCAGTCGCTTGTCATCGTCTCTCGATGAGGCAATTTTATTCAGTTATTTCTCATAAACATCCTGAGCGTGACTTCAGTTAACATACATGCCCTTGTAATTAGGTTCACCTCGACCGAACAGACACTCTATGTAATCTTCGAAGGTAATCGCATTCTTGATAACTGTTATTTTAATGCCTTTAAATTTTTCTCGCTTCTTCGTCATCACTTATCTTATAAGAGTAAAGTTTCGATCTCAGAATCACTGGTTCCGAAATCTGTCTATCTCACGCTTGTCCTTAAACTTAACAATACTTTTATTGAATATTGTTACGATGCCGGATTCGTGATTCTCTGGATAATTACTATTATGTTATGCTAATCTGCCGTGTAATCCCATTAAACATTTCACACGGTCACGATTAGCCTTGTGCATAAGTATGTGACCTTAAACACCAATAAATAAAAAATAAATAAATAAATAAATAAATAAATAAATAAATATTTCACAATGTTCCACTCGCGGTGAATAATGCCGGTCAATAATTTTTGCATTATTACCCGCTTCAGCAGAAGATTCCCGCCGACGTCAGCGGAGACACCCAAAGTATTGCTGAACGCACGCGTGATGACGTAGCTTCTTTATCAAGTGACTTCTGCGTTGTGAAATAATGTAAACACGCAAAATGTCTACCTGGAGATTTGCCGATATTTGTAAGACTGAAATAGATGACCTGCTCGAACATAAGGTTAGTAAGAGAACTGAGCACTTCAAAATGATTCGCTTTTAGGACATTCGATTGGAAAAGAATTTTACTGTGTTTGTTTTGAAGAATAAAAACTTGTTTCGACATTCGCTTCTTTCCCTATTAAAAGTTTAGAACTTTGGGTCCTCTTCCATATTTGACTGAGACAATAATCCATAAATAATTGCGTCAATACGGAATCTTCATTCGGTATAATAAAAAAATAATGACAGAGCTTGAGAATAACAATGTGGCTTGTCGCCCCTTGGGATCATTATCTCTCTCGGCTAACTCCTCGGGAGATAATGGTCCCTCGTGGAAACAATCCACATTGTTACCCTCAAGCCCAGTCATTATTTTTCGGTTACCGAACAATTGACAGAGGTCAGCAGATATGTAAAAATCATCAGTCTCAATCTCGTAAACGAGACTATTCATAGCAGTGAACAAAAGCTTAAACTTTGAACCGTACATCGCATTTACGTGGTCGTAATGAAAATAAGACATCCAGATTTTACTTATGTCTAGGACGCTGAATCACAAGTAGATGGTTTATCGACATATAATTTAGTTTTCCTCGTATGTGTGGCCATGAGATCTTCTCTGAATATCGTTCAATGTTCGTAGTTGTGTAACTGGCTAATTCCGGCTCGGGAAAAATTCTGATTGCCGGTTAGAACTATAAGGAAATCGAAAGTGGGGACCTCGTGATTTCTGAATAGTTGAGTGTGCGCGAATTGAAATACGTTTCTTTGAATAAATTCCATCCACTTTAATCTAAGCTTTTATCATATCTCAGGGACATAAGTCGCTACGCGTGCTAGTTGGTTTTCTGTAGCCTGCTTCAAAATTTGAAGAAAAATATGGCATTGTATTCTGAAGGTAACAACTTCCGTAGTTGATGTCAAAATACCAGTAAGAATCTTTAACCAAAAACAATGACAGCAGTTGGGTATGGAAAGGTAGTACAGTGGGTAATTTCTGCCCACTTCTGGAAAAAAGAACAAGAAAAATCCCTTCTTTTATCCCAAAATTGTTGCTTAATCCATACAGAGTGGAATGACGGGAATGGTGCAGTTGTGCAAAACATCACCATCTCTTCTCATGAGAACTTTAAAGCAGAGATGAAAGACATATTTTCAATTTAACAATGATGAAATACCAGAATATGAAAACGGAGCAACATTGTCGAATCCTCGCTAAATATGCAACGGCTGGTTCCCAGGGACTTGATGGCATAAGATGAACCGCCGTTATGCAACACAATATTGAAAACTGCAAATACTTTCCTTGTTAGAAGTACCAATTAGGTAGGAGAATGACTTAACAAAGAGACAATTGATTATGGATGAAATACAAAGCATGTTAAATAATTATATCATTGAAAAGTGCTCTTCAGCATGGTCCGCGCAAGTAGTACAGTCCAGTCGCCGCGGAATGGTCGTAATCCACGCGTGGGCAGTGATGTCCACACATGCGTTTACCAGGTAATAAAAATCATCATCAGCAAAATTTTAATTAATGAAGCACCGGGTAGTACCCGGTGCTTCATTAATTAATTTTTTGATGTTTATTCCTATAATTAGAGTTTAGAATGTAATAGCATTTCGTCCGTGGAAATGTTGCCTACCCGTGAAAAGTGACCACTCCACGGCGTCCGTACTATATTGGTAATAAAAAGAAAGGCGAACAGCGTTTCACTACCGTGGTCTAAATGAGGTCGCCAAGAAGGATGTTTATCCATGTCAAGACGCGATGATATCTGGAAGAGTTTGAACAATTCCAAATAGTTAAGCCATTTTGGTCTGGTGAAGAGCTTCTAGCAGATTCCAATGGAGGAATCTTCGAAAGACAAAAACGGCCTTTTCGACACCAGATCGCCATTCCCCGTTCAAGGCCCAAGTGTTTGATTTTCTAATGCACCATTTTGCTTCCAGAGAGTGATGGACATAACAAAATGAGAATTAACATGGTTTGCTTGCTTGGTGTATTTGGACTATGTTGTCATTTTCGCATCGACCATAAGTGAACATAAGGATAGAACGAAAAAGGTTTTGCAATGCTTTGAAGATGCTGGCCAGCAAAGTATCAAAATGTCAGTTCTTACCAGCAAAAATGTCCCTTCTGGGACGTATTATTTCCAAAGACAGAGTAGAGGTGGACCCACAGAAAACAAATATTATGAGTAGATAGTCTCGGCTACCGAATGTGAGTTCAGATCCTTCTTAAGTCATGCAGGATATTATCAGCGTTTCTTCCCAAACTATTTCAGTTTAGCACTACCATTGCGAAAACTGGATAAGAAAGGAATTATTTTCAAGTTACTTTCTGGCAACACACGGGTGTTTGCAACTTTAAAACACCTCCTTACCACAACCCCTATCTTGGAATTTTCTGACCGATTCACAGTTGAGGACCAAACACACTAGACAAAATATTTACAGTACGGCCGCCGCGGACTGGTCCCTTTTCACGGGTGGGCAACATTTCCACGAACGCAATAATATTACATTCTAAACACTAATTACAGGAACAGACCTAAAAAATTTAATTAATGAAGCACCGGGTACAATGATTCTTATTACCTGGTAAACGCATGCGTGGACATCACTGCCCACGCATGGATTACGACTGTCCACAGCGACTGTACGACTATACTGTATACTGTGTAACAAGCAGCTTCACGGGGTCTTGATTCATGTTATAAACACCATGTCAGCCTGGTCACACTGCCCGGGTGCTCAACAAAAGAGCTTTTAGTTTTGGATGCTCATTGTAAGGATCGTGTCCATGCACAGGCCAGGGCATGACTTTACACTAAACATACGCCAACTAAAAATGATATGCAGGGCGCAAGTAAACATTTATGGATGTTCTGGTCACAGTTTCCCCGGTTAGTTCTCCGCGAGGACATATTCATCCAATCTGGCGGGGTATATAACTCACAGATGAGATAAAATATCAACTTGTCCTCCCCAAAAGTATGACAAACCTGCCATTATATAGTCAACACAACTGTAATGGCCATTAGGTATTGAGAAGACAATATCAAGGGTACGAGAACGCTTTCTACTGGTTCAAACTCCGATACGACGTTGAACTTTGCATAAAAAACTGTCGCACTTATCAAGAAACTGAAAACCCCACAGTTAATCACCGAGGTTTTTTGAAAAACATACAAGATGGATCCCCAATGGAGAAATGGGGATTTTATAGGTCCATTGTCCACAAGTGAACGTGGTAATAAATACATTACAGTAAATGTGGACTATTTTACAAAACTTGCTCGCATTTGCCACCAGTGACATCCAGAGTGAACAGTTGCTGAAAGGATGGTGGATGAAACAATTTGTTGCATTGGTTCCCAGGGTTATCTTCACCTGAATCAGGGTAGGCAACATGTGTTGGTGTTTTGTGGAAAGATGGATATTGCTAAATCCTGAACATCACCATGTTCACCATTGTCCAAAGGTGAATTTGAAAGAATGAACCAAACACTAAAAGATGTGCTAAAGTCAATGGTGTCTGAAAACCCACAAAATGGGACACATTTGTTCAAAAAGCTAGAGATGGATGGGAATGAGAATGATTCCTGCAGCGATGAAGACGAATGTGAATGTGTTACAACAGAGGACATCTCTTAAGGTGACCAGAGGTCTTCCCAATGACGACAGTTTGACGGTCATAGTCTAAATAACCAACCAGGGCA
This sequence comes from Pictodentalium vernedei, assembly GCA_031216915.1. Lineage (NCBI taxonomy): Eukaryota > Metazoa > Mollusca > Scaphopoda > Dentaliida > Dentaliidae > Pictodentalium > Pictodentalium vernedei. The sequence continues at coordinate 225,699,319 of CM062297.1, read as the reverse complement.
TCAAGCACAGGTTTCCGACAATCACATGAGGTTGCCTACGGGCAATATTTAACAGGATACGGAGAGGCATAAGAGTGATAGAATATATTCCAAGGCAAACAATCAAAATAAAACCATATTTCTGAATATCCTAGATACAACTGATAATAGAATGCCCACATTCCAGCACAAAATGCAGATGAGCATGAACGCATATCAGATGACCTGATGTGCACAAATTTAACATTTACTTCGAGGGCCAACGGGTCTCATATTATATCCGATAAATGTGGGCCCACAGATCAAGCGAGGTCCAGTTGTTTTCCAAGTACAGGTCTCAGCGTTCAACATAAAGACTGAATCCAGTGTTAAAACGGCCTTAAATGCTCCACAATGTTTAACAGGTGCAAGTTCCACTTCAGTACTTTCTTCCTGGAAGCGGCATGGAACCCCCCTTCCCCTCCCTGTACGCACGTGCTTGAAACTTCATGTATGGGGGTGGGGTAGGGTCATCATATATTTGTGAATGTGAGTATATATTATACATAATAGTTTCCGAATGGGTGGCATGGGGAGTACTTGTGGTGTAATATATATGTAGATATATTGCACTACAAGTATTCCTCATGAAGTGGCATGGACCCCCCCCCCCTTCCCCTACCTGTACGCACGTGTTTGAGAACTTCATGTATGGGGTGGGGAGGGTCATCATATATTTCTGAGTGTGAGTATATACATATAATAGTTTCCGAATGGGTGGCATGGGGGGTACTTGTGGTGTAATATATATATAAATATATTGCACTACAAGTATTCCTCATGTTACCCATTCGGAAACTGCATTTTCTTTCAGTTAGACGTCGTATATTTTTGCCCTCCCACCAAGTTCCGATAAAATGTCTTTGAATATCTTTTCTTCTTTGCTCGTGTATCACATTCAGTCAAACGCAAATAATACTTTGCTTTCATACACTTTATAAGTTGTTTTTTGTTTTTGTTAATAAATATGTTTAGTTGCAAATTGCTGGAGAGTGCCCTGTGCACTCTCCTACAATTTGTAATAAACAAATACTGAATAACAAATTTAGATCACCAAAATAATTTAGCCATCAACAAGTTAACTGTAACATAACTATTTTATTGAATTGGACGTCAAGAACTAGAAATGATTTGTAAATATAAACAGATTTGAAAGCCATTCTACGCCCCAAGAGTCCTGTGACCAGAGTGACAAGTGTGGCTGTGTTTGGAGTTCGTCACTACTGTTATTGTACAAAATTTGCCATGTTTTACTGTAGTGTCTGTGAAAACCATCCCCAATTCCCGAGGACCTATTTGCTATTACCCATACTATTAAACAGAACATGCTATGTTTACGTATTGTTACGATATCGTTACTCAGGACAACTTACCCAAATAAAAATGTCGCTTCCCAGGAGTGGCAAGGAAAGCCCCCCCCCCCCCCATCTCCCCTCCCCGTACGTACGCGCTTGAGAACTTGTATGTATGGGGATGGATGGAGGGTCATCATATATTTGTGTGTGTGAGTATATATATCTATACACTGCAATATCTTCAGCCTCCCACTAATTTCCGATAAATATGTCTTCGATCATCAGCTAGTGGCAGCATCCGCTGTTGTGAATTTTGGGGGGAAATGGCGTTCAGAAATATCCAGCCAAGCAATCACCTAATGAGATTTATTTTATTGACAAAATGTCTGACTGAATGTCTTCTTTTTTTTTAATCCTCTAAAATCCCGGAATTGCTGACAAATTATCAAAACATGTATTTCCTGATTGATTAATGTCTCATTTTGTTTTCGAAGTTTGGCTTGAAGGCGTTTTAAATTCGTTCCGGTCTGTATTTGGATGATTGGCGTTCACCCCTGCATCGGTTGGGTGAAGACGCTCACGTATTATTCAGGGTGTGATTTGTACTGAAGAATGTGAAAAGTAGTTTTCTCCACTTACTGGGTCATATTGATCAGCAACTCCAAAACCAATAAGCACCTTCTGAAGGGAAAAACGTCCAACCTTCATAGCAGTTGCCCACGGTAAGAAAAGCGTCCACTCACTATTCAATTGGTGTCAGTACACAGCGAAGCGACTACAAGAGGTTCCAATTCAAACAATCATTCCCTTCGACATTGTCAGAATTTGGAAGTAACAAATTTGGTTTTAGTTGTTGCTCATGTCATCCGGTTTTTTGTCACAATATCTTAAATTAATAATTTATGAAGACAAGCATGAGAACTGCCAGAGGGTTTTCAGTTGATGGATCACCGTCCTAATTCGGTAGCCCACCAGTAAGTGGCTTCTTGTGATCCTTTGGCTTTGACCAAAAAGGTGACATTTTTATCGAGAGGGAAATGTAACCCATGGGTGCCTTATATTTTCCTGGCTTGGTGTTGTCATATTACTCTTGCAAATCTGAATTCAAATACACATAAATACACTCTCTCTCATTCAAGATATCTGCTTGTTAAGAAAGAGCACCGAACCCGAACTTTTCATTGTCGAATAAGAGTTGGTGTCGGTTCGCCCGGAGGTGTGGTAAGGCATATTTACATATTTTGCATTTTAATCGATTCATGTGATGCGTGGATGAAAATCACCTGTTGTGATTTCCAGCAGGGCATTTCAAGTCTGAATCCCCACCTGTTATTTCCGTCACTAATTTTCATGAAAAAAACACAATCCGGAGACAAAATTTATTTTGCAGAAAAAACAATTGACAGCATCCAGTCTTGTGACGCCTGGTTGGAAATTACGCTTAGCTCGTTCCAACCGGGCGTTGCAAGACTGGATCTTGTCCCCTGGTCTATACTTTTGAATGAAGATTCTATTAAATAAGCTATCTCGCACGTAAAGCTAATTTAGAAGTTCGTACTATGTAGCTCCAGGCTGCAGACAGCCTATGTTTTCTAATTTATCCGGAGTCCGGGTTTTCGGACTTTGTAATGTAATACAGAGGTATATTATAAGTATTTTACATATCAACCAGGGATAACATCTTCTTGCCCCTTTGTGCTCTATGCTGTTATCACCGTTTTATCGTTGGACACCTAACTGATATATTTCTGATGAAACGTTCTACAAAAAGTCGATATACAGTTCGTGAAGGATGTGTTGTAGCTGGTTCGCCGGCGGTGTGGTGTTATCACCCAAGGTGTCACTTTCAAGTTATGTACATATGAAACACGGGCAATGTTCAGCTGGTGGACCTCCGGGCACAGCCCTGAGGTCCATTGGCTGAAGCTTTACTTGTGATCGTTGTGATTTGCAACAAATGTGCAGTTATTGGTTGGGTGGAAACGCCATGGGGGTGATTTTGTTGTGGGACACTGTCCACGTACTGTATTGGAAAGCACGAATTTCCGTGCTCTCACCTTATTAAAGGGCCTTGTCGGTAAAACAGCCGTCGAAACTGGTGCCCAAACTAGGCAACTCAATAATAAACGAACTTCTGCAATACATTTCACTTAGCCGATATCCTCAGGTTCGTATTACACGCCATAATGTTGTGTTTTATGGTAGTTTTTGTAAATACGTTTTATTTGATTGTCTGCTTCTACAGCCTTTCTCTGCTCCCTCATTTCGTTGATACCATGTCACCACATAACACCATGTCACCTGACTGTCTCTCGCTAGTCGCCATTCGTAGAGTTTCCGCCGTGCCCCAAATTCCAGCTGCTCTGCCACTTCACTCTTCAAATAACTGCTGACACAACTATGGCGATCAGTAACGAGCAGTACAGAGCGGTTGTTGGATATCACTGCAACGTTCTTGCATTCAAGGGTAGGCTCGCTATTAAAAAGCATCCTGCTAAAAAGTTGTTCTACAAAATACCGAAAATCGAGGTCCATCTGAAGTTGCTTGCGTGTATTATCTTCTGTGTTCTGTTTATATCAGGTGACATAGAAGTCAACCCGGGTCCCCCAAACCCAACCCAGATAGCAGCGCTCTCTGTTATTAACTATAATATTCGAAGTATTAGAAACAAACTAAGTTTAATAGTTGAGGATGTTGATGATGCTGATGTAATCTGTTTTACTGAAACTCACCTGGATCCCAGTTTTAGCTCCGACAGCGTGTTGATCCCTGGTTTTTCTCCACCAGTGAGAAAAGACCGGAACCAACACGGTGGGGGAGTGGCAGTTTATTTTTCTAAACAAGTCAAATTAAAACGAATGCCTCGGTTAGAGTTTGATCAATCGATGCTTTGGTCCGAAATCACTACCGAAATGAAACTTATGTTATGCGTAGCTTATCGCTCAATTCAGTTTTCTACCGAGGGCTACTGGGTGAAACTTGAACGCGCAATTGAGGACTCATTTTGTACTAGCCCATCTCTGGTAATTACTGGTGACTTGAATAGCGATCTTCTCAATCCATCAAGTGCACTCAACGAGGTTATTGATACATTTAACTTAAGAAACACCATAACCGAACCGACGCGCACCACTTCTCACTCAAGTATTTTACTTGTCTCAATGATAGTCAGTGATAATGTCAAAGTCTTGAACTGTAATGTACTGGACCTCGGGGTCACCGACCACAAGGCAGTTTCCATGACAATTCAGACTGGTATTACAAAACAGAAACCAACGACAAGACAGGTCTGGAATTATAACAAAGCCAACTTTATTAAAATGAATAATTTTATATCCCAGACAGAGTGGCAAACAATTATTAATAGTAACAACAGCCTAGACACTTCACTTCACAACTTTCTGACACGGTTTCTCGAAATTGCAAAATAATGTATACCGTGCTACGATATTACTGTCCGCCCATCTGATAAGCCATGGTTCGATTCTGCACTGCGTCGGGAAATTCGGAAGAGAGACCCTTTAAGGCAACGAGCCCTAAAAAGTAATAATTCCACTACTTTTGAAAAATATAAACATATCCGTAATAAGGTAAATAGTATGAAGAAAAAGGCTAAATCTACATACTTCTCTAAATTAGACATTTCTCTCTCTATAAATCGCGACCCGAAAACGTTTTGGCATACCGTTAAACAACTATTATGTTCAGCACCTTGAAACTGTGACTGACGCTGGAAATTTGGTAACTATATCCAGTGATCAACAAATGGCTAACTTGCTTAATACAAATTTTCTGAAAAATAGCGAAATCCACGACGAAGGACATGACTTGCCTGTGTTCCGTTCCAAGAGCCCAGAAATTCTTTCCGACATTGATGTTACGGAAGCAGACATCTACGGGATACTGAGCTCGCTAGAAATCAATAAAGCAGTCGGCCATGACGGCATCAGTAATCGAATGCTGAAGGAGACACGGCAAACATTATTCAAGCCACTCCTATTATTATTCCAGCAGTCACTTACTTCTCGCACGTGTCCATCAGACTGGAAGCTGGCGACAGTTATACCAATCTTCAAGAAAGGCAACACCCACGACCCTAACAACTATAGGCCCGTTTATCTTCTTAGTTGTGTGAGTAAAGTCATGGAAAAGGTTATTTTCAAGAAAGTATTCGACCACTTTCACAACAATAATCTGTTCTTTAAATACCAATCTGGTTTCCTACTGAAACACAGTACTGTATTCCAGCTACTAGAAATCTACCACAACTTATGTTTAGCCTATGACAACCGTCTCTCACTAGAGTTTTTTTGTGACATATCAAAAACATTTGATAGGGTCTGGTATAAGGGGGTTATTTTTAAATTGAGGCAATATGGTATTACAGGATCCATCCTGGAATGGTTCGAAAGCTATCTGAAAAAACGTCAACAACGAGTAATAATAAATTCTGCTTATTCTGACTATCTCCCCGTTAAGTGTGGAGTACCGCAGGGATCAGTGCTGGGGCCGCTACTCTTTTTGATTTACATCAATGGCATTTCTGAATATATGTCCTCTGCAGGTTCGTGTAGGCTATTCGCAGATGTCACATGTATAACAAAAAACAATTCTGATCTTGATCAGCTCAGTATAGATATTAATTTTGAACTTAATGTTGTATTAGAATGGGCTCAGCAGTGGCTCGTAAAATTTAACCCGTCAAAAACCAAGGTTATGCTCTTTACCAGGAAAGCAGTAGCCGTGAGTCCAGGTGTGAGATTGGGGGGGGGGGGGGGGGCACTTCTGGATCTCACAACTGAACATACACACCTCGGATTAACATTACAAGCTGACTTGAACTGGAATACACATATTTCCAACATATGCTAGAAGCTAACTCTAGGCTTTCCCAGTTGAGAAGACTTAAATTTACACTGAGCAGAAAAACTCTTGAAATAATGTACAAGTCTTTTATACTTCCAATAATAGAGTACGCAGACGTAGTATGGGCCGGAGACCCCGATTACTTACTTTCTAGACTAGATAGAATACACACGGAAGCCGGGAGGATAATAACTGGACTCACTAGGTCGGTACCGTCTTCGAGAGTACTTTTCGAACTCGGCTGGGAAACCCTAGAACAACGACGAAAATTGCATAAGATGGTGACCTTCTTCACAATTATCCATGGGGATGCCCCAAAATACCTCCTTGAACTATTGCCCCAGTCATTCCAGGACTACTCGTTCGAATTTCAAAATTCCTCTGATGTACACTGAATTATTGAAAAATTCTTTCATCCCATCTTGTATCTCAGAATGGAACTCACTTCCTATGGATATAAAGAACCTGGAATCTTTAAGTGAATTTACTAAGTATTTCAAAAGCGAGGTATGTAGGCCACCATCGTATTTTGGAATCTGTTCAAGAAAGATGAATATACTGCATTGCAGACTACGTAATGCATGCAATGATTTAAATTTTGACAAATTTCAAAATTATATCCACGACACACCAAACTGCTCATGTGGCAACGGCTTGGAAGACGCATCACACTACTTTTTTGTCTGCCCAAGTATACCAATGAAAGATTAATACTACAACAGGACCTGGCCTACATCACAATTAATTCTGTTACGGATATCCTCTACGGTATCCCTAACATGTCACCATCTGCAAATGACCATCTATTTCGAGTAATACAAAAGTATATCAAAGCAACCAATCGATTCAATACCTTTGAGAATATTCATTCAGGAGGTAGTTAGTTCTATGTTTCCAGGCCCCCGGAAAATAATGTAGTGCTGGTCTACTATGGTGGACAGTGCCGCATCATTGGACAAATTGCTCTGGTAGCCATTGAGTGGTGTGCAAGTCGTTTATAGTGACTGGCCTGATTAACCCTTTGCCGGAAGTAGTGGTTTAAATCTGCCAGCGCTATTCACAAAATCACTAATTTCTTCTCTTTTTAACCTCAAAATATAGCTTGCGTCTCCTAATTGGAGCGAGCTCGTTCAGCTCGTTCCAATGAGATTTCACGAGCTGTGTGTTTGGTACAGAGGATGGAAAAGGGATAGTTATTTGAGAGGTTTAGTTGCAAATTCCCTCTACCTTTCTTGATGGGTAAGGTGTTAACTACGATTGGAGGATCTTGACTTACCCGTACCGTGTTTATGAAATAGCTACACACGTTGGAACTGATCATATATATTAGTGTCACGTATATACTATTGTCACGTGAAAACCATGGGGTTCTGTCTTCCGGTGGAAGAGAGAGCATTGTGGTTGTCAGATGACGATATATCGTTAGACGTAGCTTACCTACTTTATATGTGATGACAAAACACTGCATGCACCTTGCAGTGATGGGGCTCTTCTGGAGCGCTGCGGCCTGGTGAGTTGGCTGGAGACAGTTTGATATTTGTTTGATGAGTACAAGGTATCAGTCCCCTCTTTTCTTCCTTCTCTTTTCTTTCGCTGAATATCTACCATATTAACACCATTGCAATCTTGAATAGCGTATTGTTTATTATGATGTGTATATATTGAAAAAATGCTGCATTTACTTGTTAATCGTATACAAAGGAGAGGACGTGTTTTAAGTGTTGAGCACTTGTTGTCCAATCCTTTTTGTTTATTTTGACAAATAAAATATGTTTAAACTAAACTACTTTCTTCATTTGAGACTGGTCGTCCTAAGAGACAAGTTCAGTTGCCAAATCGGTTCCATGACTTTGTTTTGGACACTGAAGACTATATTGACACAGATGAGATATAAATGTGAGAATACTGACGTTGTACAGAGAGAGAGAGAGAGAGAGAGAGAGAGAGAGAGAGAGAGAGAGAGAGAGAGAGAGAGGGGTGTAATCGAGTAAGAACAAGTCCGTTTGGCGGTTAGAACTGTAAGGAAACCGTATGCCGGGACCTCGTGGTTTTAGATTAGTTGGGCAAGTGCGAATTCTGATACGTTTTCTTTCAATAAATTCTTTGGTTAGGAGAATCCATGCAATCATAAGGATATTCCATCCAAATTTGCAAACTAGTCGACATAAACTTAAAACTATCCAAGAACATAAGTTCTCTCGTCACATTCTTTTTCTTTCCATGTTGCGCTGAAGTATCGACTACCAAATGCTTGGAGAGCAAAATATATACTTCTCTTCGTTGCGAGGAATGCACGAAACACGTCCTCGCAATTGTTTTACGAACAAATGACTATCATATCCAGTTCAATTGAGAAACAGTATCAGAAAGAGTTTCGAGCCACAAAACCAGAGATTACAGTTAGTTTGCGTGGCTCCTTTATAATCCCCGGCATAATTGCAGTAATCTCTCACTTTTTATCTTATCATTGTCGTTCAAAAATGGACATTTGCATATGTGACATTCCAAAGCATTCTCGAACGCGGTTTGTTCTTTATTTCAAAAAATCATCTCCACTGTTTTTATTTATACCATGATTACCTATTCTACTATATATGAAAAGCCTATGGCATAAATTTTACCTTTACACACCAACCACGATGAGCACGCCAGCAATGGGGTTCCAATAGTAAAAATGTACACCTTCAGTAGAACTACATCCCCGTTGACCTTTGGTGACGTCGACCTGAATGTAAACTTGTCTACATTTATTGCGTGAAATGGAAGTGGCAATTATTTATTACTTGTCTACATTTATTGCGTTTTTAAATGGGTTTACCTCATAAGATGCCAAAAACCGACAAACATGCATTGTCTCGTGTTAATAAAGCATGCATAACTTGAAATAGTATGTTATTAAGTTATTAAAACGAAAAAGGCTCAGTTTCTTTTTTTTATTTCGTTTCGGCGATAAAATTGACAGCGAAAGTACCACCCACCGATGCTCGTGTAAACAAAAACAGATTCGGACGTATGTTCGTCTACTGCTCAGTAAAATCGAAAACACATAATAGCGACTCTTAATAATCTGACGATTATGGTATAAATACAATATACACAATATAGCTTGGTGTACCAAATGTTCACCACTCGTGGTGAAGTGGTGTTAACCGCGCGCCTAAGGCTCGCGGTTAACACCACTTCACCACTCGTGGTGAACATTTGGTACACCAAGCTACTTTGGTTATTTTCTATATATATTCCACACATTTCTTCACGTCTCTTTCATACCTATACACGAATCACGGGACCCGCATCCTAAGAACATTTGTAGTAACACCAAAATCCCGAAGCCGTGTGTGTCTGATAGAATTTCATTAAACTCTCGCGAGCATCAGGCCGACAGTTGCTTATCTTTCCCGTGAAATACCCAAAAGCCCCAGCGACGACGACGACGACGCAGGGATCTCTCAAACATCTCAGATCGTTTGAAAATTCTAAGAAACTGTTAGCTTCAGGTGACTCCATTCTCACAGCCTCGTGATTCGCGTAATATTCCTCGTGTACTCGTAGAGCCATCCTTCAAAAACGAATTCCGACATCTGAAGGCATATAACATCTAGCCATGAAGTTTGTTAATGTTTCTCGACGTGACTTGATTTATGTTCTTTTTCCAACAATAGTGTTGAATCTTGTGCTGCGAAATGTGAAGCACATCCATGTATTGTTTAGGCTCTTAGATGTGAGAACTTATTCTAAGAGGAGAGACAATGATTTGTTTCCATCCTCTTCAAAGCTGTACATATTGATAGACATGTTTAGATTTTGTTTCTAGAATCAGGGTATCTCTTTTCAAACAGAAACTGACCAGTCCTCGGCTGCCGTACAATAACCAGTGTAATGTACGTACGATACGTGTTAATTAGATACTGAAGAGGTTGCGGTACGACTACCAAGTGTGTATTTTATTTATCGAAAAAAAAACATTTCCCAGAAGTCTTGCTTTTTTAACTGTAATCTCAATGACTAATATTCCAACTTCCACGGAGACATGCCTTGTTTATGTATATGGATTATTTTATCACTCGAGACATAAACAATCACAGTCGGGACAAACCAGGTCTACCTCCACACCAGCCGGTCAGCTTCGCGATTCCCTTACGGAAAGGGTCAACAGATCCCAGCTGTTTGTCAAGAAATACACAGCGGATATCAAGTGTTTTTGAGTGTATACTGAAAATGATCTCATGGGTAACTCAGCGAAATGTTTGTTTTTCGCGAGTGGCTTGCCTCAAGCGGTCAGGAAAGAGATAATTTTCAGCAACTGGATCAAAAGCGCAAGTTTTCTTTTTATTATACCCGTTTCCTGGGAAGTTGGTGGATTTCAGCGATAAATCGCCGGTTTTCACCTTGATAAGCTTCAAATCAAAGCACCAAATCCACAGCTGATTTTTGCCCTTTCCCGCATTAATAGTCGGCCGTAATAAAATACAGTTCCCATATACTACCGTTGGCGACCTCATAAATGTATGAAATGTTAACATATAGTGTGTTTAGTATAATTTTAATGGTACCAGTTAACACATTTCATCATTTCTAAACAACAACAGCGCAACTTATTCGGCAAAGGTATTTTATCCACACAGTCCTTGAATTCATATTGATATACGGAAGTGATTTCGCAACGTTCTCGATACAGTGAAACTAAGAATTTCTGTATCTTCACTGTGGTTGATACGATTATTATTTTCCTGCGATATTTTCTATAATGTACAGTTGAGCGTATAATAAAATCTAATATTTGTGAACATAACTCCCTTTCTCTCTTCTTTCCTACCAATGGTCATGTACTCGGTTCAAGCAGCACACTCGCCTTGTATATCAATAAAGAATGGAGTTTGATTGAGTTGTCTGAATGATACATCACATAGTATTCCCCAAAGCACGGTTTCTTTTGTTTCATTATTTACGAGGTAGTCTGTGTCAACGTATTGACTGTTTTATTTCTGCTGGGAAGTCACATTGGAGGGCAGCAAGTCTTTTATAAAACTTGCAACGCAATTACTCAAAAACGCTAATGCACATATTCTTCAAACTTTCTGCTGTATCCTGATAAACATGTTGAATGTTAACTCTTATTACCCCTGTATTTCTAAATGGTACCCGTCTCTGCAACACCATCTACAGCAAAGCAGAAAATTCTTAATGTAATCTGAATTTTTAGGGACACTCAGTAAAAAATACTCGAGCATCCTTACAGACCAAGGACATCGAGGCCGTTCGAGTTAGGTATCGTATTTCATCCGCTTCTGGCACTTCTCGGCCCTTGTCGTTTTGTAGTCTGTTTGTTTATTGGAGTCTAACGACATATGCAACAGCCAAAATAACATCGTGTGGGTTATTTTTACGGGTGTAGAAAGCCGGAAAAAGCGGAGAAAATCACCCAGAAACGACAAGTGACTGAAGAACTCTCCAACTCACTACATGACGTGTACCCTCCATTTAAACTTTGGTCACAGTTGTTCGCTGTCAGTGAGTCTCAAAATAGAACAATCAGCTAAGATTTCAATGCTATAACGTTTTTGCGGTTGCCAACAGTAATTTCTCAAATAGACTGCGGTCACATTTATTAGAGGTGTATTCATTATCAATGACTAGAGATACATTACAGTCGCCGCGGATTGGTCACTTTCCACGGGTGAACAATATTTCCACGGACACAATAGTATTAGATTCTTAACACAAATTATAAGAACAATCATCAAAAATTTAATTAATGAAGCACCGGGTACAACCCCGTGGTTTAATAATTAAAATTTAGCTGGTGATAATTTTTAAAGGGGTGGTGAGGTTTTTAAAAATAGCAGACGCTTGAGATAGAATTGAGAATCATTTTTAATTCTCTTCAAAATGAATGGAAACTGTTGTATTCTAAATTGTTGTATTCTAAATTTAATTAATGAAGCACCGGGTACAACCCGGTGCTTCATTAATTAAAATTTTGCTGTTGATGATTTTTTTACCAAGAAAACTCATGCGTGGACATAACTGCCCATGCGTGGATTATGACCAGACCTCGGCGACTATTCTGTAGCCTACTCTGTTGTGTAGTGAAAAGCAAGAAATCGTATATCGTATAGAATTAAAAGTGAAGAACTTTATTATGTCAAATAAAAGTAGACTGACCGATATCTACGACGTTAAGCAACAAAAGTTATGGTCACTCAAGATTTCTTTTTACACAATATGTATTGTTACTAACACGTTTGTGGAATGGATTTTCCACCCGACAAAAATACAAATTTTGAGGAAAGGTTAGAACGGTGACTTTAAATTTTCAGTTAATGTACCAATGCATTCTACTAGGTTATTTATTCACAGTAAGTGTGCTTATAGTGGTTGTGCTTTTTCTTCAAATTTTACTTTTGTCGGTTGGATTTTCCATTCCGTGAGTTTTCTAATAACAACTGACTCTTCATGTACTGTTTATGTATAGCATGTTATAGAACAATTAAATACAGGCTGTTAGTTATTTCACCATTACTCTATAATTCGTGGCATTAATTTTGTTATATGCCTCTTATTTATACTTTTTCACTTTAAAAAAAAATACGTTTTTCTTCTTACACTTTCGGTTTTTAAGACTGCTGATACTTCCCCTTCTCTTAGAATACAACAATTTCCATTCATTATGAAGAGAATTAAAAATATCTCTAGTTTGATCTCAAGCGTCGGGTATATTTAAAAATCTCACCACCCCTTTTAAACACATACCACACTGATCAGTTTTTACCAGGAGTTTTGTTTCAGACGAGTTTCTGTTTTTTTTTTATTTTCCCCTTTCTGTAACGTATCAGAATGTCTCGTTCTTTGTCGAAACCACTGGCGTGACGAACACACGAAAAGCTGGCTTCAAAATCAGGGGTTGACTAGACCAAGAAACGTTATCGGCAGATGCAATTTTTCGAACTGAACGAATGCTGCTTCCTTGCAGCTGAGAGATCAATGGCAGTCCACAAAGGGGACATTTCGATGGATCATCTTCATCGTTTATTCGGCGAAAATGGTTGCATCGTGGTGGGGGGGGGGGGGGGAGGGGTGGTTTGAGGGCAACCGGGAAGACCATAGTTTGGCCCAATTGGAGAAATTTGATTTTCAGATTAAAAGAATGCTGTTTTCTTGCATCTGAGTGATAAATTGCAGACTAGACTACTGATGTATCGAAATGTCCCCCATTGGCAGTCCACATAGAACATTTCGATACATCGGCAGTCCATAGAGTCAGATGTCCATTTCACCTCTTAGTAATTTTCACGAAATTTCATGTAACAACTGGTGTTGGGCTGCATTAATTTTGGGCCCGGGGTACTCAATAAGGGGAGCCACCGGGAATTTCCCGGTGCACCATGCCGCCTCTGTTAACAATTATTGTTGAATGGGAGAGATGCTTTCGTGTGAGCGATAACGGAATGAATCGAAGGTATGACCACTTCAGAATGACATGTACTCATAAATCACCCTTTTCTCGGAATTCAAAAAGAATTTATTCGAATGTGTCCCGTGTATGTCTCGATATGCATCTGATAGTACGCTCGGGTGCGCTTAGAAACCTGCACAAAAAGTGAGAAAATGAATATTTATTCAATAGAATATAACGGTCAAATTGTTTTTGACACTAATTGTTTATAGAAACAATGGTATTCTGGGAGGCGACATGGCCAGATTTACCGTCATTGTTACTGTCCCCACAGTACTATGTCTCGTATGTGGCAGATCTAGGTTGGGGAACCTCAGCGAGAGACCTTGGAAGTGGCGTTATGTCACTTGACCCAGTGGCGTCCCCCATTTGATTCGTTACTAGGCGTAGCCATTTTGTTTACAGCAAAATCATTCACCGTTATTCGTCAAAAGCAATCAATGAATAAAATAAGCGTTAACGATAGTAGTTTTTCTATGGTAAAGAAATTAATGAGGGCAATAAGTAGGGATTAGGTGGACGAAGAGAAAAAAACAAGAGAGTTGTACACAAAATTCAACGCAAACTTCGATTCAGAGTCGAAAGCCGAGAGATTTATCCAGGGACGCCGGGGCGAATTTCGGATTGGGGGGGGGGGGGGGGGCTGGGGGAGGGGGTAAGGGCATGACGGGCCGACCCCAGTTTATCAACACTCAGTATATAAACCACGAATACTATTCTCGATTGTGTCTCAAACGAGAATAGTATTCGTGGTTTGTATACTGAGTGTTAATAAACTCAATTTTTGTTTTTGTAAAATACTTTTCGATGAACATTGTTTTCGAACAGATCTGCGATTCTGCGTCATCTGCTTGTTTATATGACTAAATTACTTCCCTTCTGAAACACAAGACAGTGACTGACATTTCTCGCGGTAACTGGATACAAGAATGTCGTCGAAACATATCTAGGCCTGGTCGTTTATCAGACAGAGCAGCCTCATCCAGTGAAAAAGATATGGTTGGGGGCTAAAGCCCCTCCTAGACCCCCCCCCCCCTCCCCACCCCGGCTCCGGCGTCCATGTTGTCGAAATGAGAGAAGAGATAGTTCAGCTCTCCGAACATCGCGGCTTCCCCACTGGGAACGTCTTGACGTTCGGTTAGCAAAACTGGAAGAGGAAACTTCTGTCTTACGAAAACAATAAGAACAATAACACTGTCAGAAAACTCTAACGGATCTGAGAACATTTTGTAATTATTTGGTTTGGTTTAATAAATGACTTGGTTAGATTCATATCGGCCAAGATATCGGGCCTCGGTAACTTCACATTAGCCTTCGATCTTCGGGCTCTGGTTGAGATGAAGTTATGTCAGACTGATATCTCGATCAATATAAAACTAACCATGTAACATCCTTTAACCCTTTACCCAACGCAGACGATATACAATTTATTATTTTAAATATCATTTTTTCAATTTTTAAACACAATTTCAACAAAACCATATCATGTGACCCCTCATTGGAACGAGCTCGACGAGCTCGTTCCAACGAGGGGTCACATGATATGGTTTTGTTGAAATTTTTTGAAAAATAATATTTTTTCAACTGCTGAATTTGCATATTACGCGAGCGGATGCGGGCGATTCGTTGGGTAAAGGGTTAAATATCTAATGCTACTACCGCAGCAAGACACGTCTATTTTGTATTGGCAGGGTGGGGGTGGGTGAGGTCAGCACTAACAGCTCATTCAGGCATTTGGGCAGGACCTTGTGAATCTCAAATCTCGAATCGAACCCCAACTTGAATTATGCTGAAGATTTCGAATCAAATTGAATCGAATCTCAAAACAAATCTCGCAGCTATTGAAAGTGCAGATTGTGTACCTTATTACAACAATAAATATTGTCAGTCCCCAGTCAAGTATTTTATTTACAAACATGGAAATAAGAAGACTGTCATCTGCAGCAAGAGGTCCCCAGAGGGTAAATTGAGTGATGCTTCCCTGCTGGGTAGCTTCACTAAATTTACCCTTTGTGAACCTCAATCTGAATAAATGTCTCAGGTATAAACAGAATGAGCTACCCAGAGGATAAATTGGCCCATTGTGTGGGATAGCATAAGCAAATTCACCCTCTTGGGACCTCGTTCTGCAAATACTGCTTATTTTCATGTTTGTTTATTTAATGGTGACTCGTCAATTAATGGCCTATACCAAATCATTATAATGCATTTTAAGTAAACAATGTACAAGAAGGTGTAAACAATTTGTATTCGACCTTCGCTGACACCAAACCACTCCGGCATGCCTTCCTGCAAATTTTTATCCCCCCCCCCCCTCCCCCGAACGACTAGAGTCTTGTTTTCAACCCATTTCACAATTCAAGTTTTAAAGGGGTTTTACTTGATAGAACAGTTCCTCCCAACAATTACATAACTGAATATTTTATTTCCTCTTCCAATCTCACACATGGGATGTGTAAGTGAAAATGGTTCCAATACTATAAAACTTTTACAATTGTATTTTCTAGAATTATATTTTCTAGTTATGACTTTAAATGGGTTAAACCATTAGCATTTTCAAAGATGAGGCAATTTACCAGCTGGCAAATTGCCATATATTTTAAAAAGCTAATGATTCATTTTATTTAGTTATATTAATAGGTGGAAAATACAATTCGAGACAATACAGTTTTGATAAGAGCGGGTTTTAAAATGTTGGCTCCAGGTTGAACGAACTCAATGCAATGTGAAGTTACAAGTTTAATTACTGGCTGTGTGCGCAATGGTAACTGTTCCATCAAATTATATTATATGTTCTGTTTGGATAACTTTGTCTAAGACCGGCGACTTCAGCCTCTAGCTTATTAACAAGGCGTCTCAACCCCCAAGAGGATTGGTGGATAACCCTGACTTTCAAAAAACACTACAAGAATTTTCTCCAACCCTTTTTGTAACCGCAGTGGATTATAATACCGGGGCCACTACCTGGCGGACGTTGCTACTGAGGTTCCTTCTTTTCTCTGGTCCGACCAGTCGCCCCATTTGGTTTGTCGCGTCCTCGGGGAATCTAAATTTCCCACTGACGCTCGGTCAACACGAACTGGAACTCTTTATAATCTGGGAGCATCGACCGATGTAGGAGGCGTCAAACCTTTGCAATGTGCATGTGCCCCATTTTCTCGAGACACTTGCTTGTTGGATGTGTACAATACGACTCACAGAACCGATTGAGCCGGAAACAGAGTATACATGTCAATGAGGGATGCGATCAGGCTAACATAAAATCATCAAAGAGGCAGACTATACTTGCTTGAAGACAAGCAAAAGACACCACCGTTAGAATTACAACTGAACTAACACAGCCGGAGACAGACTATACTTGTCAACGAGGGCCTTGAAGTAATTCAATGACCACTAACAACAATGTGGCAGATTATTCATGCCTGAAGACGACAAACAACAACTCCAACAGATCGCCCGACGGGGTTGTGGATTGGGTTTTGGTAGCCCCCTTAGCTCCGTTGCATTTTTTCTCCTTTTTGGCTTTTTGTACTTTTGGCTGTACCATTGTACCGATAACGAGGTTGCAAGGGTTATCCCCTTGTGACGCCATTATCAGTGCAATGGTCGAAATCCCACATCATCCCTGTGCTCCTTCGGCACTGATACCATTCGACTGCAATTAGTTTATTTATATGCATACTGTTGGAAGGATGAAGCAGGCCTGAAAATAAGCAGTCTGACATTTGCAGACTGAGCTCCCCAGTGGGCGAATTTGATCATGCTATCCCATGCAGTGGGCCAATTTATCCTCTGGGTACCTATTTCTCTTCAGTTTTGAAACACTGATTCAGATTGAGGTTCACAGAGGGTAAATTTAGTGATGGTACTCTGCTGAGCAGGGTAGCATCACTAAGTTCACCCTCTGTGGTCCTTATTTTGCAGATGACAGTCTGCTTATTTTCTGGCTTGGGATGAAGGAACAATCACTTGTTTTGTTAACGTTTAGAAGCGACTTGGGCTAGAATTTAAACCGATTTTATTGTCTGTAAAAGCAATACATTCAGACGAAACGTTATTAAACCGATCCTTCTTTAGCACTGCAATGGACACCTTTATGCTTTCAAGGGACATACTGAAGAGATTTTGGCTGAACATTGTCAATGAAATGGCTTTAAAATAGTTTTTTTCAATCTTTTTACATAATTGTCTATAATTTTACATCTGTTTTCCTCCTTCTTAGTGCATTATTCACATATGCTTAATGCTAACGGTATTGGACAACCTGAAAAGCATGAAGCCTTTCGACCCTTCTAGTAGTTTCGGCCCACAAATAGTAGTTTGAACAAATGAACCTACGGGAAGTGATTAATTTAATGTACATCCGATTTTACTTTCGTTGCGGTTGTTTGGAGTTATATATTAATTCAATAACTGCAGAATTACGACTAACGTCCATGCAATATGCAACTGAATCTGTTAAACGATGTCTCTTTTGTGTGCTAAACAGATTCAATAAATGAATATACGACGTGACATGTGTCGAGATCGATAAACTCATGTGCATAATACGCTCATAGAAGCATCTTAATATTTGTGTCCAATACGGGAAGGTGTTCAGATTAATTGGCTGCTTCCAGGGAAAGGAGTTCTGACTTGGTCCAATTGACAATCAGTTCACTCAACAACGAGTATCCAATAACACAACAAAACGCCGAAAATTCCATGGCCAGGTAAGCAATAGACTATTTAACCATTTGATACTTTTGTACGTGTTATGACGTACATTTACGAAATTAAACAGCGCGCTGATATTTTGTGGTCATTTGTTTTACTATTTTTCGATTTTTTAAAAGTTTTAACCTCAATTCCTATTTTCTCCCGAATAGTGCTCAATGACAACCGTTGAGCCAAATGTTATCGCTGCTTAAAATACTAATATAATCCTGCTGTCAAGATTTCTTAACTGATTGAGTGCTGGAAGCCACTATCATGGCTTTCAGAAAATGAGGATACCAGAGCAAAAGCCAACACTTTTCTTGTTTATGTTTCATATTTAGGCAAACACAAATAATATTTTGTTTAAATACCGTTGTTTTATTACAAATTATTGAAGAGTGCCTGTGGGCACTCTCCAATAATTTGCAATAAAACAAGTTTTGAATAACAAATTCAGACCACCAAAAATAATCTAGCCCTCAACCAGATAATCATTAATGTGAAAAATATCTTATTTGTACTTTACGACGTTGGACGTCGCATTTTAAAAAAAAACCTTGAAGAAACTGAATTTCCAGACACGTTTGAACGTCAGGATAATTAAAGTCTCAAAGGGTTAACCCGTTACAGCGTGTATGAACATTTATTTATTTATTTATTGGGGTTTACGACACTTTCGACAGCCAGACGTTGGACGTCGCATTTTAAAAAAAACGTTGAAGAAACTGAATTTCCAGTCACTTTTGAACGTCAGGATAATTAAAGTCTCAAAGGGTTAAATTGTTACAGCGTGTATGAACAATTATTTATTTATTTATTGGGGTTTACGACACTTTCGACAGCCAGACGTTGGACGTCGCATTTTAAAAAAAACGTTGAAGAAACTGAATTTCCAGACACGTTTGAACGTCAGGATAATTAAAGTCTCAAAGGGTTAACCCGTTACAGCGTGTATGAACATTTATTTATTTATTTATTGGGGTTTACGACACTTTCGACAGCCAGACGTTGGACGTCGCATTTTAAAAAAAACGTTGAAGAAACTGAATTTCCAGTCACTTTTGAACGTCAGGATAATTAAAGTCTCAAAGGGTTAAATTGTTACAGCGTGTATGAACAATTATTTATTTATTTATTGGGGTTTACGACACTTTCGACAGCCAGACGTTGGACGTCGCATTTTAAAAAAAACGTTGAAGAAACTGAATTTCCAGTCACTTTTGAACGTCAGGATAATTAAAGTCTCAAAGGGTTAAATTGTTACAGCGTGTATGAACAATTATTTATTTATTTATTGGGGTTTACGACACTTTCGACAGCCATGTTCGCCTCGTGTCGAACAGTTTAACGCGTGGAGTAAGCCGGAGTACCCGGAGAGTACAACCAAGCAACGGCGAGCAACTGCCATGCTCTCCAATGTACCGAATTCCGCACAAGTAGGGCTAGCATTGGTTGAAGACAAGTGCACCATCGACGTGCAGTAAGCCTTAGTACACAGCACCAACCCGGGCAATCGGGATGAAGTCCCTTGCCCAAGGATACAATACAGTAACCTCTGACGGGGATCGAACCGTGGAATTTTCGGTTTAAAGTCAAAGCCATAACACTAGAATTTAATTTCTAGAATACTTTTCAAAATTTGCTCTAAAGTTTTTTTTTTACCTTTTGCTTTCTACTTTTACCGCGGTTTCTTTTCTTTTCGGGTTGTATTACACAGCCGTTCAGTCAGACTTTGGCTTACGAGAACTCTTAACTCCACATTTAATTTCTTTCGTCGTCTGTGTGTATTTTTTCTTTTTGTGTCTGTACCCCGAAGAAGGTGTTCATCCGACCGAATGCTAGGTGAAAATTGTTTTTTTCCTGTGCTATTTGAGCTTTATTTAGACTAATTTCTTTGGCTTTTGCATCTCTCATTTCCAACACACTTGAAATCGATTTGTTTTATCAGAATATAGACCTTTCTATATATATATATATATATATGAAAGACTCTGACGCCGATGGGGATCGAACCACTGCCTTGATGAGAGTTGACTTCTGCGGCACCAATCGCCTAGCGAAACTGGACCAGCGCCATAGACCACTCGACTACCGACAAGCCCCAATAAAGGCATGCTAGCAGATCGAGCGTCCATGGAACTGGGACAGTCCACACGAAATTACTCGGTATCCCCCAGAATTAGTTTTTTACAATGAATTATACCATGTAATGCAGATTTCATCTGCATTACATGGTATAATTCATTGTATATATATATATATATATATATATATATATATATATATATATATATATATATATATATATATATATATATATATATATATATATATATTCTTTAATAGCCGTATGGGTATGTGTGCATATAGATGATAGAATGGTATAATTTACACCTTGAGATAACCATGAATATTTTATATTTGTTCGGAACAAGCTTTCCGCTTATGTCTTCATCGGGTTCAGACAATTCGCAACAAACAAATGAAAATTATGTTAGTACAAGCAGAGAACGTCATGACGTTGGCCTGTACGGCGTCAAACTGGGAACAGTTCAGTCTCCGGCCAAACTAATCATCATCTACATGGAGCCATGAATCCCGAGTCTTTGTCAAATCCATCAAATAAATGAATAAACTGTTGTTCGACAACCCTTCTGGTGATGGTGTCCTTCA
Organism: Pictodentalium vernedei; assembly: GCA_031216915.1. NCBI lineage: Eukaryota > Metazoa > Mollusca > Scaphopoda > Dentaliida > Dentaliidae > Pictodentalium > Pictodentalium vernedei. The sequence continues at coordinate 225,678,312 of CM062297.1, read as the reverse complement.
AACCACCCTTCAAGACTTGAATTCGCATGTCGGAAACTGAAAGATTGAGGGAATTAAAATGAACGGCAACTGGCGGTCCGAAATTTTTGGCCCGGATATCCTTGTGATGTCATGTGATGCGTTTGCAAAGTGTCTGACCTGTTTCGTCTTTCTAAAACATCCCCGGGCATTTATCATAAGACAGAAAATATACGACACCCCTGGAAATTCAAGAGTGGCAGCCGTTTACATGTCTACATGTTCCACATCTGCTTCTACCACATTCATCCTACAAAGAACTTGACACAAGTTTGTTTCTGAGATTAGGGAGTTATTGCTTTGCCACTGGAGTTCTTTCTGGAAATACTTTACTAAAATAACAGGCATCAGATAACATGGGCTGTAATTCAGATGTTATACCGAGCAATTTCTCTAAAACTGGGTGATACATTACAACTGAGGAAACACGATCCGGCTGAACTTTTTTGTTGTACGCGAATAGATCAACCCGTTTAGCGCTCTCAGTTTGAGAATGAATCAGATGTTATCATCACACAAAGACTAAAATACATTGGATAAAGTATCAAGGTGTCGTTCGCGAGTTTCCGTATCCGAATTGATCCGAGCATATCTCAAACCCGCCTATAAATAACTGAGCGTTTCGTATGATCTTGATGGAAACTTGTCGGGTTTAGGGTAGGTGTAGCTGTCAGTCAGTTTGCGGTATATTTTAGTAGAAAGATTGGTGTAATTTTTATAAACAGTTACGTCCAGGAAATTGATATTACTATCCGAACATTCCATTTTAAACTTTAAAGTCTCGTGACCCGCTTTGAATTCACCCACAAATCTTTCTATCTCATCTCTTTCGTGATCCCACTGTAAGAGAATATCATCAATGTATCTCAAATATAGTCTAGGTTTTAGGGACTGAGTTTGTATGAATTTCTCTTCAGGGTGCGCCATAAAATGGTTAGCAAATTGCGGTGACATCCGCGATCCCATACTGCAATCCATCTTCTGTAAGTAAAAGTGTTCATCAAATATAAAATAGTTATGTTCCAAAATGAAATCAGAAATTAGCAGTGTAGACCGCTTCGATGTTCCTTTATAGTCGGTATCCTTCAATCGACTTTCTATGGGTTCAAGTCCATCATTTTGGGATATTCTTGTGCAGAGTGGAATGACGTGGAGTGTGACAAGAAGTGCTTTTTCGTGAATTTGCCCTCCCTGTGAGATTTTATTGAGAAATTCGGTAGTGTCCTGTATAAAACTATCACATTTTCAAACTACAGGCTTGAGAATGGAATCCACGTGTTTCGAAAGACTTTCTGAAATAGTACCGATCCTGATACTATAGGACGACCCGGTACACCCACCGTATCTTCGGTAGTGTGTAAAAAGTTCCCGGTCTTGGTTTCTGATTCGTTAAGGAACGGACGAGTTCCCTATCTTTTTCCGGAATTTCGCAGTCAATAAGACAATCAAGTTCTTGTTGGTAGGATTGAGTTAGATCAATGTTGAGATGAGTGTAAGTAATAGCTACTGTTTGATACCTGCCAATATGCTTCCGCGACGTAGTCATTTTTGGCCTGAACCACAGTGGCGCCCCATGCCTGCAGATTTTATGACAATATTGAGATTCTTTCGCAGACTGTAAATTGCATGTTTCACCGTCGGTTTCAAATTATATCTCATTTGGTAGGTTTTGAAGAGTGTTTTGCTTTTAACTCTTACGCGAATCGTTTTGATCTATAAGTGAAGCTTTGTATTACGTCCAGGCGGTTGAGTATACTTCAGTTTATTCGTGCAATGTACAGTCTATGCCCCATCATTGGAGAGAAATACATGTTGATGAACACGTTCCTGCGATGGGTGATAAGCTGTGATTTTCAGGCGAAAAAATGAAAATGTTTGTTAATCAATTTATTTTCGTAACTGTTTCTCGATATATTAGGTAAGGGGTTAAAGAAAACTTCAAAACACCACTTTAGAATTCTCTTCCTATCCATGTTTTCGTTCCATATGTTTGTTTCAAATTACACGACCGATGCGAGTAATTTAAGCGAGATTGCATAGTATTTTCCGTTGCATCTTTTTCAGGTTTAGGGATGCCCAACATCAGGAACACGAACAAAAAGCAAAACCAGAAATTCGATCCAAGCACAGTATACTATACTCTCAGTGGCAGTCATTAAGTTCCCCGGCCTATATAATTCTCAGCTGTCAAAAGTGTCGTTAAACACCAATAAAATAATTAATAAATATTATAATTCTCATAATATGGTGGAAGAGAATCATCCGAGTTGTGACGAACTAGTAACAGTCCAGTGACTAAAACATACAAAATTTAACGGAAATCAGCCAAATGGGCCAATACAGTACAGTCGCCGTGGACTGGTCGTAATTCATGCGCGTGCAGTGATGTCCACGCATGCATTTACCAGGTAATAAAAATCATCAGCGGCAAAAGTTTAATTGATGAAACACCGGGTTGCGATCGTACTGTAGCTCAGCTGTATTTTGAACCCCGAGTGAAGATTGCGTTATTAAACGGATTTTGACTGGACGACTAGCCATTACCCAAAAATAGCTCTCCCGGTGGAGTGAAAAATGTGCTCTTGGCTGATCCCCATTGATCTACTTTCAATCAGATGCCAGTTACGGATATTTTTGAGTGGAAATCGAAATTCCAGGAATGGCACATCGGCAATGGTGAAGGCGCCTTGTTTTCCTTCAAGGGACGATATGCCACCAATGGCTCAAAGTGCAACACAGTATCATGTCTGATGCGTTGACGAAATGAAGCAAGTTGCGGAAGCTAAAGAACTTTTTAGACGCGTTCATACAACTCGAGAATGTTTCATGTTTAAAGAAAGATACGCTGTTATCTGTCAGAGGACCAGTACCTCGATCGAAATGAAGAAGTTTCTTGACCATTTTCTGAGGATTGATACTATGCTATACAATCATCATTGTGAGGAACCGACACCGGATATTATGATCGGCAAGGTGGAGGGTTTTATTTAAGAAGTTCGTTGCCGTAGCTGCAGGGGGCAGAGGCCTTCTCACACACCTAAAATTTTCGCTGCCCCCGAAAACATTGTCCACATGCAACTTTCACATAACACCTAGATCCCTAACAATTATTATCGGCAAGGTGGAGGGTTTTATTTAAGAAGTTCGTTGGCGTAGCTGCAGGGGGCTGGGGCCTTCTCACGCACCTAAAATTTTCGCTGCCCCCGAAAACATTGTCCAAATGCAACTTTCACATAACACCTAGATCCCTAACATGGTCTCTAATATAGGGCTACACACTCTATAAATGACTCCGATTAGTTCTCAGAACACTGAATTTTGCAAAATTTTCTTGGCCCTGGACGGCCTAGTCCTTACTATGACTCACTGGCTGTACCAGTTACCCCCTCCGCCCGCCTTCCGCCAAGGGAGGTGGGAGGAGGGGTATAAACCGGAAGATCCAGGTTAAGAATTAGAGAGGCCTCAACCCCACTCACAACGGCCTTCCACATATCATGTTAGCCCACTCCACTCTCCCAGCCCCCCCCCCCCCCCCAAAAAAAGAAAAAAAAAACAAAACAAAACAACTGGCTAGGGCACCCCTTATTTTTGAATCCTGGCTACGCGTCTGAAGAAGTTTGACGACAGCTAGAAATATAGAAGAAACTGGGATTTTGTATTACATTTTACTGTCCAAAAAAGTTAAGCCTCCCCCCCCCCCGGCCCTTCCCGCCACCCCCTTATAATACCAGTGGGTATACAGTAAGTGGGGAAATTCTCCTGAGAAAACCCGCTATTTGCAGTAGAGAGAATATGCCTTATTAGAGAAGCATGGGTTTCTAGAGCTTTCTGTTTTATTGAATGAATATTAGGCACCGCCGACGTCATCACAACGTTAACAAAAGCGTCACGTTGTTCAGTACCTGATGGAACAGCCTCAAGCATATCTAGCACACCGTAACCCTTTACCTAACATGAAAAGCAGACGACACTTGCAAACAAAATTCTTGAATAACTAATTTTTTTCATTTTTTGTCTCAAAACATAGGTTATGACCCCTCGATGGAATGAGCTCGACGAGCTCGTTCCAACGATGGGTCATAACCTATGTTTTTGAGACAAAAAATGAAAAAATAATGAAAATTAGTTGGCGATTTTTGAGAATAGCGATGGCCGTTTTTGTTTTTACGTTGGGTAAAGGGTTAATCGGAGTGGCATGCTGTCCATGACCTTCCGAATTTCTCTCACTGTGATGTTGTCTCATTCCTCTGTAAGCACACGGCAGTGAAGTGGTCAACAGCCAGCAAATATTCACCAGTTTTAAGGATGTATGCCCGATCCGATAGAGGAATGAACGTCACAATATGAGCTAATAGTGAACCCACCCACAGGTGTTTTAGGGGGGGGGGGGGGGGTTGCTTAACTTGTTTTGGACAGAATATTTAAATTCTAATATCCGAGTATATAATCCCCCCTATTCCTAAACAAACGTGCATATGTCGTCGGAAATAAGCCAATTAATCTCTTTGCCAATAAATGTTACATTTAACTATTCCGTATTAATAATAACATTTGGATCCAAACAAACTGTAAAAGCGCAGGTTCAGATTTGCCGTTAATCAAGCAGTTAATTACAAGCTTTTGTGCTGACAGGGCGTTACGGTTTATTACGGAGCTATAATGAGTCAGAGGGCTGTTATTAATTCTTCGTGGACCGTCATAAAACCGGGAAACCAGACAAAATCATGTTGTTACCATTACTACCACGACCGGGTCATTAGTGAATTTTGTTTTCATGAATGGTCCGTCGCGCGCTTCCAGTTGCATGACGCAATGAATTACGGAGTTTTACTGGCAGACTAAATTCTGTTAATATAAAGTGTTAATAACACAGTATAAAGTCATACACTTGAAGCGATAATACGCGACAATACACACTAGGACAGACTATCTCAAATTGTTATCAGGAAAGAATTCAGTAGTAAAAAATCGGTGCCTGCCATTTCGCTTTCCTTTTAGCTCCCCAGAGGGAGCTCAACTAAAAACTTGCAGTCTGTCGTCGTCCATCGCCATTCCTCCTTATTTTTACATTATCAACTTCTAAAAAACGATTAGACCGAATTGAACCAAATTTGGTATGCATGTTCCTTGTCATATGTCAATGCAAGTCTGTTCAAATAAAAATGCCATTCCTATTAGTGCACCACAAGGGCATACATACATCTCTTAGCACCCACATATTTTTTGAAAATTAAAAAAATCTTCTTCTCTAAAACCAGCAAGCAGAATCAAATATTTGGTACACAACATCCTTAGTGAGGGGCAGATTTTAATTTGGACAAATCAATCATAATTGCGCACCTTATGGGAGTCCATATTTTAACATCAACCAGTCCGAATATTTTGCCATTTGGTATACATCATCCTTACGGGGGTCAAATTTAAGTTTGTTCAAATGAATTCCTTGCTTTAATATTTGGAGCTTTTCGCCGGAGCAATATGAGGAAAATTCATTAAAAACCTTCTTCGTCAGATCTACCTGTCCAAATCTTTAGATATTTGGTATTAAGCATCCTTAAGGTGGTCACATACAGGAAAATCGGATTCAAGTTTGTTCAAATCAAACACTTACGTTCATATCTGAACTCGCTATGAGAGTCTGAAATTTCAATCTTCTTAAGATCTACCAGTCAGAATCCTTTGAAATTGGGTATTCAAAATCCTTAGTGGAAATCTGGGCATTTAAATCCTCTGGCATGGACAAAAAAGTTATAACTAATTACATGACTTCACTCCTGTGCAGTGTTAACTAGTCATAGATGCTGAGTGTGACCTTAAATCCTTCTTGAAATAATTACACGGTTTGAATGGGGAGCCTTTAGTTCTTGAGAGGAAGTGGGAGGAGGGGAAAACGACCAGATGGTTCTAGTTGGAACTAGAGATTCATTTACCTGTGAACATTATTTTTTCAGAGCATTTTTTATTTCATCTTTACTATATGTTAACTTTTAGAACACAACTGTGTATTGTTTTCTTGAGAATTGTTTTTATTACTGATCATTGGTTGAGCAGAATTATTAAAAAAAATCAAAGAGTGAGTGCCTTTTATGCCGTTCGTTCACCATGGATGTGGAGGTGCCGTAAAACGGGGTAACGTTGAACACTGTTTAAATAAATGATTGGCTGCAAAGAGATGTTTGAGGAATGTAGATCATGAAAGTCTAAAAGCATGGAGACTGATCATGGCTTTGTATTTAAATAGATATTGGTTTAAAATTGGCTGGTATACAGTTCATCTAATCAATTTTGGTGGTGTTCAAATTAACCCCGTCATCGGGGTTACTTTGAACACAAAAAGGTTTGGGGAAAGAAACTTGCTTGTTATTATTTATTTGAAACATTTCATAACTTGGAGTTGTAAATCTCAATTCAAACAACTACTTTAAATATAAAAGAAATCAGGAAACGATTCAAGTATTTCATGAAGTTCTCGAACGCTTAATGGGAACCTTAATTCAAACACTTTTAGCATTCAATATTGACAACTTTAGTTGTCATCAGTTTCTATAAATCTAAATGTTCCTCTGGTATTTACAGGAGTTATGTTTTCATTTGGAATCAGCCTAATAATGTCCTTTCCAAAGTATAAAATTTCATCTTTAACAATAGGCCATTTGCAACCCAGACCCTTCAACATTACCAATGTACTGATAGCAACACCGCCATCTTCTACAGATGTCACTTCTCCAGGAAAATAAGTTCCATCATATCTTACCACAACAAAATGTCCTTCTGAAAGATTTTCTTTCAGTTTACAATTGTCTGCACAGTTAAAACTATTAGTCCTGTCACGAAAGGCGCACAAATAATCTACGCGTTATAACCATAGTAAGGCTATCAAATTCTGTTCATATGGCCTGTGCACAAGCAATGTTTCAGCCAATGGACCTCCGAGTAACCCGGAGGCCCATTGGCAGAAACATTGCTTGTGTTTGCTATGAGTAACCAGGAGAACCTGCCGTGCTTTGGATGCTATTCGATATGGCAATTGCGCGCAATTCCTACGCGCAATTAAGCCTAGATAAGCACAAAGTTTTTAACTGTACATGTACCCCCAACTCTGATACACTCCCATATTACCACTCTTTGGAGAACTGTTGGACCCAACATCCGTAGTAGTACCGGTATCAGACACATCATACTCTGACGAACTGCTAGACTCTGTATCCGTATCAGACTCCTCACTTTCATCAGAGACTCCATTAATACTTTTTTGTTGGCTGCTCCAGGTTTGGGTGACACTGACAAACTCAGATCTTCATATGAAATGCTTTCCCTGGAGGAACATCCATTTCTCCTTTCGCTTTACTTTACTGTGTTGTGTTATGAACACCCAGCAAAGATTTTAAAATGCCAACTGCTACATCAGAAACAAGTTTTTGAACCATTTTATCATCAGTAGTTTCATTGTTTCTTTGATCTGGCAAACGTTTAAGAACTTGAGTAGGAGCTAAAGAAAATATCCCTGTTTTTTTAATTCTGCTTGAATATTTAAGCTGCTTGCTTTTCATTTGAATTTAGAAAACCATAAAGTTTCTTCAACAAACTTGGAAAAATATCTTTATTTAAAGTCACGGACTTTTTCCTGACCACCAGATTTCCAGCCATCTATAACTTTTCTCCAATACTACTAAAGTGGACCATAAAACGACACATCTAAAGGCTGCATCAGATGAGTTGGTAAGCAAACAAATGAGATATTATTCCCATCAGCAAGTTTTAATACTTGTGGTGTGAAATGGCTGCTTAATCCTTTGAATCCTCGTTTTCTGGAATGGTATCGCCATTGTGTACAATTACAGTGAGATTGTGGCCAGTCCAATATCAATATACAGAGAGGATAAAATAACAACTGCGGTCTGCAGTCATCTGGCTGCAGACTGCAGTTATTATTTTATCATCAATGTCCCATGTATAGACCTCTTATAATAAGACAGAAATGGGACCAAATTATGCCTTGGACCGAAAACTCGATCTTACGAATTCAAAGGGTAACGTTATCACCAATAAGGACTTTTTATCGCTCAAATGTTTAAGGGCCTATATAAGTAATGGAATTTTGTTCATTTTGAAATGTTCACCTCTCATATTCCTTAAATTCAGATTAAATATACACAAATTATACATCAAAATGAAGGTTGGGATGTATAGAACACGGAACACATATGTCATCAACTCATAGAGTCGAATATAGGCACCACTGGTTCCTGGAAGTCTGCTACCGTATTCGCACCAGAACTGATAATAAAATAAAATTTCATCAGAACAACTTGTGGCCGAATGTGCTTCATATATCCAAGAACAAAGCTAGGCATTCAAAACACTTTCGAATACAGCGATAGGACTGCATTTTGGAAAAGGACAACACTGTCTGCATTTTTTTTATTGAAAATGGTTTCCATGCTCGACAGACATGCGCAAATCACTCGTTACCACGAATTTCCATCGAAAAACAAAATCGTAATTCTAAGAAATTTCAACAGGTATCATGATACCTTGCATTGAATATGCCAACTGTGCAATCTCTATCTAATCACAGTATACTGTATGAAGGCGACCTTTTTCATTATTTGATTTTAGACGGCGTTGTTTTTACATGTTTTTTTCTGTCTGATGACGTCGACCGGAAATCGAAAGTATACTCATACGTAAACAAAAGCAAAGGCTTTGGAATTTTCCCCAATGCAGCTCTGTCGCCGTGTTTTGAAGAATTTTTATCCCCTAGCTTTGTTCTTGAATATGTAAAGCACATTTGGCCACAAGTTGTTTTCGTGAAATATTATTAAATTATCAGTTCTAGTGCGAATACGGCAGCAGATTTCCAGGAACCAGTGGTGCCTACAGTCGACTCTATGAGTTGATTAGACATGTGTTTCGTGTTCTATACATCCCAACCTTCATTTTGATGTACATTTTGTGCATATTTAATTTGAATTGAAGGAATATCAGAGGTGAGAATTTTCAAAATAAACAAAATTTCATTACTTATATAGGCCCTTAATATTCTGAAGAAACAAACTTTCAAACCAGTCTGTGAAGCAAGTAGCTTTACACCAGCCGGCGTGACTCTTCTGTTGTACCGAGTACCTTTTGGACCTCCCTCTGCCAATGTTGTCTAGGGATTTTCTGCTTTGAAGACAACATAACTTGGAATCATTTTACCAGCTACAGAGCCACAAAACATAATTGAAATTGAGGATTTGCGGCTATCCTTTACCAGTTCAGGATATTTAACCCCACGTTTGAAAATACACTTTTTCACCCCGGGATCATCTGATAAGTTAGTTTCATCATAATTAAAAATATGATCTGGGAAACAACTTTTTTACCATCTTTCAAAGTTTGGCTAAGTTGATCAAAAAGTTGTTCCACTTGACCTGCATCAACGCTTGCATCTTTTAATATTTTGACATTTTCTGTACTTAAGTTCTTTTTAATGCTTTTTCAAAAAGGATTGTGCCCATTATTCGGAAGGAATATTATTCGGAAATTGTTTTATAATACGTCCTTGGCTCTTCAAGTAATTGGCGGCTAAAATGCGAATGTCAAAACTGTCAAAATGAAATCCCCGATTAGCCGTGCCTCTGATATGGTCCATACATAATTGTACTTATGCAATATTAAAAGCAGGTGGATACCTGGTTTTTTTAAATGGTGTTTATTAAGCTTACGGCTAAGTGTACCAAGTGAAACGTTATACTCTTTACTGGCTTTTCAATTTCCCATCAATTTCCCATGACTTCACCTCCCTCAAGGCTTTTGAAGTTGTTCTTCAGTATATTGACGGTAGCTGCGTGCCCCAGATCGCCTTTTGTACACTCTAGTCACTTTTGACAGTAACAATTCAATCACTGCTTTCCGGTGATTCTGTAAGAATCCTGTAAATAAAGGAATGAAATACGGTATAAGTACAAGCATGTACCAAGTCTGAGAATGGTGGCACCATGTTAAACTATGCTATTCTTTCCTATACATGCACCAGTTTTCCTCGACAGCTAATTTCCCAAACAATGAAAACACAGCCTTTTTCAGGTTTGTGCCACCAGAGAAGTAATATAATTACTCGTGGCATTTAATGTAACACTAATACATCAACAGATCCCATTTAGTATCACAGATGAACTCTCATAACAGACCGATTGTCATTTTATATGGATGGGGCTACTTTGAACACCATTCAAAGTAACCCCGAATCACCACAAGAAGCATGCTTGTTTCAGACCACAAACATTGATATACTCGCCCAAAAAATAAAGTGTGCATTGCAGAAATTGATCAAACTCCAAAAAAATAATTTCGTAGGTGTAAAGAGTGTTAACCTGTTCATGAATAAGTTATATTGAACACAAAAACAGCTGTTAAAATTGCATTAACGTTAAATGACGTGCTGCACGTTTGTGAAAAGGCATGTTTTGCACGTGGAGAGTCTGGAAATTCATGCAACAGTGTGAATCCTTGGGTATTTAAACATTAAAGTAACGCCTTCCTATCGTTCACATTCAAACTTGCGCTGCTGTTAAAACGACTCCACATTAGCATGCCAAGATTGACAATGAATCAACGTCCCCTTGCCCTGGGTATGATTAGAGCTGGCAGAACACACAGAGAGGTTGCCCAGCAATTGAGCTGCCACCGTAACACTGTAGACAGGCTAGTCCATCGACATGCACAACATGATGACGTTCGAGACCGACCCCGCTCCGGGAGACCCCGAGTTACCACCCCTGCACAAGATCGGTATATCCGTGTCGTCCATCTCCGGAACCGGCAACAAACGGCCACGACGACAGCCAGGAACATCCCTAACCTGAGATGGATACATCCTCAAACAGTAATCAACGGGCTGAGAGAATACGGCTTACGTCCCCGAAGATCTGCAATTCGTCCGATTTTGACGTTACGTCATCCTCGTGCTCGACAGCAGTGGTGCAGACAACATCTCAGGCATCCCTTACACTGGTGGCGACGTGTTTTATGCACAGATGAATGTCGTTCCCATCTTTCATCATCAGATGGCCACCAGAGAGTGTACAGACGTCGAAACGAACGCTACGCAGATCCATGTGCCGTGGAGCGAAACTGTTATGGGGGAGGGTCTCTCATGGTGTGGGGTGGCATCACTGCCCGTAACAGAACTGAGCTGGTCATTATTGATGGCAATCTCAATGCAGCCAGATATCGTGATGAAGTGCTTACACCTGTTGTTGTCCCATTTCTGCAACGTCACGGCCCCGGCGTCATTCTACAGCAGGACAACGCCCGACCCCACGCAGCTCGTGTTGTTCAACAGTATCTGCAGCAACAACAAGTGGATGTTCTTCCCTGGCCCGCAAATTCGCCCGATATCTCACCCATTGAGCACGTATGGGACGAAATGAAACGTCAGCTATGCCGGCTTCCCCATGCATCGTCAACGTTTGTGGAACTCCAAAGACAGCTTATCAGAATATGGAACAACATCCCACAACACTTCCATGCTAACTTGTTCGCTTCCATGAGGCGTAGATGCACAGCAGTAGTCGGTGCAGACGGAGGTCATACCAGATATTGAGTGTGTGACTTTTGTGTTTGACCCTTAGTGTCTTTGACTCTCCATGGCACCAAGAGTATTCGTCGTAGCGTAATGAAATTTCTCGTGTTGATCACAAATTGATTCATCTGTGATTGAATAAAATTTCCATGAATGAAAATGATATATATCTTTTTTTAGTGTTATTTTTTAGCATGCACACTTTCTTTTTTGGAAGAGTATATTATTAAACATTATTGTATCTTATTTGCAAACTACATATGATAAGACATGTAACCGCAGTCACTCCAGATGGGGAAGTGAAGCGATGTAGAGTTTCAATGTGGGTTCATATTCATGCAAAATCATCACAACACATTACTTCAGAGTCAACCATTTAATATTAAAGATAAATGAACTCCTGTAAGAATGAAACAATAAGAAAATTCTAAGTTCATGAAAGCATAAAGTATTCAGGCAACCAAAAAACTTCCCCCACTGGACTCGACGTTAAATATTTTAGAATGAAAACACAACTGTTATGCACTGCCGGAAACAGCTCTGGGAGCTCTCTCCAACAAGGCGCAACAACAGCTATGTTTACCATATCGAATTACCGAAATAAACTTGTTTACAGAATGTAAACAACTACTATGAACATGTTGGTCTGCAAAAGTGGAACGAGTCTGCCAGGCTCTTTCCACCAGTGCACAGCAACAATGTTCTGAAAATGACTATGCATTTCCAATAAGCTGTCCAGTATACCAAAGAGTGTTGCCATAACCCACATAAACAAGTACTCTACAGTGTGTACAAAATTGTCCCAGTAAAAGAATATTTTCATTACATCAAATAGATAGTATGCTACACAAATGATTCAATATGCTTTTATAATCTTGTACATGTAATTGGACAAGAAAGCATTGTGTTGGATGACTGTAAGTATCTTGCAAAACACAAACTGTACATTGCCCTGCTACACTTTATTGGAAAGTGACCGGAATCACTCTCCAACAAACTGCAACAAATCAATGCAAGATTCACAGAAGATAACTTCCACAAGATAAACCATGACTGCAAATAAAAGCTACCACAGACAAATTACCAGTTAGGGTTTAATGACACTAATGCTTGCAAGGCCATAGACTCACAACAACACAATCATTAAGTCAGGATAAACCTATCGTTAATATCTGTGTTGTTGCTTGGCAATAGGCGTACATGCTAGCACTTAATAATAAATACTATGCCGCTATAATGAACTTGTCTACATTTGTAGACAAGCACTAGCCCACTTCCCAAGCAGGACAAGGTAACATATCCAACACAATACTAAGCACCCAGCGAAACTGCTGACTTGCGTAAGATGAATATCTAGCTAAGTATATTACCTTGTGGAGCAAAGAGCTTATAAAATATATAATGCCTATCCTCAGTGTGACGAGGTTCAGGTAGCCTACAGGTGGGCACAACAACAACTAAACTATGGCATCTTCAACCTGTATAAAATACAATGAAACCTTAGAAATACAGGGAATGAATACAACAGATGCAGCTGAAGCTGCTGCTTATAATTTATCCAGAGGGGTGGAGGAGCAGTCATGCGCTACAAGTGTAGTGCAGGACTGATCCACCACCCATTTGGATAATTATGATCCAAAATAGTTAATAATTTCCACCGGTCAGTGAATCAAAAATAGGTTCACTCAAAACTGCGCAAATATGAGATAAAATCGAACGCGATTACACGCAAACAATCGAAATGGAATCGAATTAAATTTTGCACTCACAAAATGATGGAGCTCAAAAAGTGATCTAGGCAACCAGAGCAGTGCACTATAATAATGCTGCACTGTACCGGCTGACTGATCACAAATGCCAATACATATATGATGGAAAGGATATGAAATAAAATAAGATGCCACTGTACCTGAAGTATCCAGAGTTGTTGAGCCTGACAGAATCCTGAGGAATCCTCCAGGAATTATATGATGGAAATAATGCAGGCTTCTATTCACAGATATATTCACATATTTATTTATTTACACAGTATTTCACAAAATATACTTTTTACAAATAAAACCACCTTTTCTCAATAAACCAACAGCACAGATCTGACCACCAGAAAGAGCAAACTTTTAATGAGAGATTTTCCCACTTCAGTTTAAACAGTTATAGCTGAGCCAATCAATGGCCAGCGTTAGTACTCAGTAACAGAGCATGCAGGGTTGTGAATAAAAGAAACAGTGAACTGAAATAGGAAAGTTGTGATCAAAAAGAAATGATACTAATTGTTCAGTGTTCTGTTCTTTGTCCTACTGAAACCATTGTGTGCGAAATATTTCTCTTCATCAAGAAATGTTCAGAACTGTAACTTCACACACACTTTACAATAAAATTTAAAATCCTGCTATAAACAATAAAAGATGAATAAAACCCATTATTACCTGCTGTACAATTTAACCCTGTTGCTGTAATTCTTAAGGGATTAATTACACCCTCAGCAACCAAGGCTATATGCAGGTAACCCTGCCACAGGCAAATATATTATGAGTTTTATACCTGCATCAATTAAAAAACTACATAATACCTTGACTGAACAAAATGTTTCTTGACCTTAAAAATCTATCAGATGATGGCATCCATTTTGAATTTTCAGTGCAGAATTATAAAGTCATAAGTTCTGTATATACTACTCTAAAAATAGCATGATTCATTTTAAGGCATTGTTAAAAATATAAAATGACAAATTGTTATATCCAGGTTGAAGATTTCATTACTTAAATGTTTTTTCTAAAAAAATGTTCTGAGTTACCCCAGTGTTCCAAGTGACTCCAGTTTACGGTGCCACAGATTTAAGCTTGCCAATTAAATGTATATATACTACTCAAAGTTTGCTAAGCACCAAGTACATCCAACTACCTGTTTTACGTTTTAGTTGAAATATTGTAATGAAAAGTATTTATATTTTTTATTTTATTATATCTTTAATGATTTAAGTACAGAAATTAAGGTTTTATTTGTGTTTGACATTATTTTTTAGCTTTTGAATACGATAACCATGGAAAACGGATATTTTTGTAAAAGAGGAAATTTTTCAATATGCCAAAAAGTTGACGGAGCGAACTGGTATGGCTTCAATATCGAGTATGAGACTCATTACTGTTAATTACAGATTGACAACACCTTCTCATGCTCCCAATCAGGTTCCTGGTGGCCCTTTGTGGGGTGTTGTTCCATTCTTGGACCAGCATGACACCAAGCTCCTGGGCACTTCTTGGCTTGACTGGACGGGCTGAAATTGCAAGCTGCAACTCATTCCAGACATGTTCGATTGGATTGAGGTCAGGGGATCTTGCTGGCCAGTCCATGTGCTCAATCCCCTCCCTCTGTCGGTACTCCCCGACAGCATGGGCAACATGAGGACAGGCATTATCGTCCATCAGAATGAATCTATCACCCACTGCACCTGCATACAATCTTTCGTGAACATCCTAGATCTCATCGTTATACCGTTGTGCAGTCATTGTATCACTTTCAAGGACACAGGGCTCTGTACGCCCACCCCAGCTGATGCCGCCCCAGACCATGATTGACCCTCCACCATAGCGGCCATGCTCAGCAATGTTGGCTGCATGGAATCGCTCTCCTGGTCTTCTCCACACCCTAGAACGCCAATCTGTGTGGTCTTGGCAGTACCTTGACTCATCTGTAAAAAGGACAGGTCGCCAATCTTTTCTGGGCCATCCAACGTGGTCCGTGGCCCTTGGTCATATCGTGCCTGGCGGTGGTTCTGGGACAGCGGAATGCGAATACATGGTCTTCTCAATCAGAGACCACCTTCGTACAGCCTTGCCCGAATAGTCTGCGTCGAAACATTTACCCCGGATGCATTCTGAAGGGGTCACTGCGAAGCTGTGTTGCTGTGGTAAAGCGGTTCCTACGGGCCTGGATGATCAAAAACCGGTCTTCAGCTGCAGATGTTGCCCTGTCTCCGCCACCACCATGCCGTCTTACTGGTGTGCCATTCTGCTGAAATCTTGCCCAGGCTCTGGTGTTCACCATATGGTCCACAACAAGGACTTCACCAACCTGACGATGGCTAGCCCCTTGCTCGACCATCCCTACAGCCCGCCACATTTCTGCTTCAGGCAAATGTCTTCTTACATTTGCATTTGCCATATTCAATCATTTAATCACAAGGGTTTGTGTCGAAATGAAGATTAAATACCCTACACATGTCATGTGCTTTCCATGACTCTCATGAAAACTCTGCCTGTCAAGAGAGCTAATGTAAACACTGGGGACCATCTCAATACATTCCTCAATCATATCCACCAAAAATATCGCAAATATGTCACAAGCAAATTTCACAATGATGTGTCAAATATTTGGTGCTTAGCAAACTTTGAGTAGTATATAAGAGTTTCATGAAAACGAAAACAAGTCATTCAGACCAACTAATCCAAACGTCCGATAAACTGACAGCAGACCCGGTCTGTTTTTATGTTTGGCCGACCATAACATGAAGTTGCCCGACTTTTCTTCTCCGCATGCACATGCATTTTGGTGAGCCAGTCGGACAAGAAAATCTTCAATCACCAAAACTAGCCGTCGCAATTGCCAATGCTCAGGTAAAATCCCTAACAGACTACCGGTGCGTATTCCTGGGCATTGCCGACTGCCGTGCATGCAGTCGGCAATGCCCAGGAATTGGGCTCACATATACAGTACAGCCGCCGTGGACTGGTCACCTTCCACGGGTGGACCACATTTCCATGGACTCCGTGATATTAATAACATTAGATTCCAAACACTAATTATAGAAATAATCATCAACAATTTAATTAATGAACGCTGGGTACAACCCAGTTCTTCATTAATTAAAATTTTGCTGATGATGATTTTTATTACCTGGTAAACGCCTGCGTGGATTGCTGATGATGATTTTTATTACCTGGCAAACGCCTGCGTGGACACCACTGCCCACGAGTGGATTTCGACCAGTTCACGGCGACTGTACTGCATCATTGGAAACTGGACATTTGATGAGGCTTCCAGAGTCATATGTTATAAATTTTGGTTTGTATTCAACCGTGACAGTTAAAATGAGCCTGCCGTTGGAGCTGAGTACTGTCGGTTAATCAACTGCCCAACTAAGCAAAGAATTTTAGTAGGTATACTATGCTTTCACCGCCCAAGGTCCACCCACCCCAGCGCACACGCAGGATTTACTTCCTTGAGTATCACTAGCAAAAAGTGTTCTAAATTTCAGATAGCTGGGTCACATTTGGTGACAGTGACACTTAACGGACCATGTTGTGTTGAGTAATGTAATCAACAAACTTACCCATTATGAGCGGTTTATTACCTGGATAAACATATCACTTGTAACGCTCTTCTATCCGGAACAACACGATTACCCAATTTTTCAGGAATTTTACAGATTAAAAAATCAGCATACAAAAGCGAGCAGAAATTCCGAGTTAAACCAAACGTGGCCCACAGTTTTTTACCCTGACATTTTACCCTGACACTGAAAGCAGTATTTCACCCAGAATTCCAAATTTTAATTTTAATTTCAAGTTTTGAAAAATATTCTTTTGAAGCCCAACTTAACAAAATGAAGAGCCGAATTCAGAAATGAAAACATAGATTAACTGCGTTTGATACTGCAGATTGACAAACAAAAGAGTTATGCAGTCAAAACAAATCTATCAAAATTTTAAATCTTCAAAAATCTTTCAAAATCTTGAAATTCGAATTTGTCATCACACATTTTAAAATAATCAGTACACTTATTAATGTAAAGTTCTCTCTTGTACATCATTCTTGAATCATCCAAGGAGGCAAATCATGCTTTCAAATTTGCATTCAACACACAACTTTTTTGATTTTGGGTTCAAAAGAAAAAAAAATGAAATTCAGATTTAAATTTAGAATTCCGGGTGAAATACTGGTACCAAAGTCGTATTAAAAATATTTAAAGACCATGTTGAGCTCAATTTCGAACCTTATGTTGGCATTTGTGTGCTCATGCTGAAATCTGTGAAATTCCAGAAAAATTGGGTAATCAGAGTCCTTATATCTTGAGATTAAAGGGTTACATTCTCGACGAGCTGTATCACCACAAATAAGTTGTCCTTTGTTCTTCGGCCCACCCATCAGTCGAAAAAAGGCGCTGTGGAATACTTTCCACCCAGTTCGCCAGAAAAGTTTAATTTCTTCACTTGGTCAATATCTCATTGTAGATGAGATAAATTCCAAACAGTACCACTGTTCAACGTCCACAAACAGTGCAATAGCTATTTTGTTCAGTGGAAATTTACCTTCATTTATCAGCGGGTTAAATGAAACTAAAAAGTACTCTTCTTCTTTTGCCTTCTACCATCAAAGCCTCTATTGTCTCCGGTAACAAAAGAAAGATGCGATTTTCCTGGACGCCTCGCCCTCGCGCACACATATTACAATTTCGTCTTTCGAAAACACATAACTCCCACATTCACCAAACTCTTGACATTTCTGAATTGGACAGTGAAACAAATTTGAGTATTTTTTAAACGGACTTTCCTTTGGCGCAATATTTGATCTTGATAAATGGAGGGTTTATCGTGTGTGGTCGAGATGGTTCGTTCCTATTCCCCGTATACACCAGGTATTATCTTGCGGACCATATTTTTGAAGTGTTACCTCCTAGCTGCGAATTTAATTTTCTTTTCACCGTGTCTTTCGATTAAATGGTGAATGATCTGGGGAAAGTGTCACTCTTCCAAGGCACAATGATGGGATTCGTACTTTATTATTTATCCGAAATGGAAAAGAAAAATAGCGTAATCAAAGTCCTGAACTTCGTGTTGTTCCGGATAGAAGGGTGAGGGTGTTACAAGTGATATGTTTATTCCAGATAATATACCGCTCATAATGGGTAAGTTTGTTGATACCATTACCCAACATAACATGGTTCGTTAAGTGTTACTGTCACCAAATCATCCCTTGAGTTCCAATGTGTTCTATGTGCCAGTAGGCACATAGAACACATTGGAACTCAAGAGACGAAATGTAACCCAGCTATCTGAAATTTAGAACACTTTTTGCTAGTGATACTCAAGGAAGTAAATCCTGCGTGTGGGCTGGGGTGGGTGGATCTTGGGTGGTGGAAGCATGTACCTACTAAAATTCTTTGTTCAGTTGGGCAGTTGATTAACCGACAGTACTCAGCTCCAACGGCAGGCTCATTTTAACTGTCACGGTTGAATACAAACCAAAATTTATACCGCACGACTCTGGAACCTCATCAAATGTCCAGTTTCCAATGATGCAGTACAGTCGCCGTGAACTGGTCGAAATCCACTCGTGGGCGGTGGTGTCCACGCATGCGTTTACCAGGTAATAAAAATCATCATCAGCGAAATTTTAATTAATGAAGAACCGACCCCTATTATTTCGATACGTTTATTGATTAAGGCCCTTTATGATAATTTCAGGAGCTGATGTTGGATCCACTATAGTCCTCGCGTTAGGTAGGCTCAAGGTCGCAACAAACTAAATAGTATTTCCTAATGTTACTGCTTATTACCGGTGTGGTTCGTGATCTATCGACTTTGCCCTTTAATATAAATTAGCCAGGGTGCAATCTTATGTCGATAGTTGTCACTAATAAACATTTTCACAACCCTGTGTGCTACACTGGGAGTTTCAAAGGGGGTTGTTGCAATTAGAGAACACATCATTATTCCCAATTAGCTGTACACTGAGATGTCGCTTCGTCTTACACAGCAGCGTTTTTATTCCTCTCAAATACTCGCATAGTTCGGTATATGTTATAAATCTGTTGTTAATTATTATTAAAGTGTGAATACATATCCCAAATGTTACCCGAATACAGAAAAATTCCGCAGAAGGTGAATAAAATGTGGAATAGTTGCTCTTAGTGACTTTTGCATAGTGATCGGGAGGTAATTATCGGCCATTCTCATTTCGTTGGGAAAAGTCTCCCTCATCCTTCCCCTCTTCCCCTCTCTCTCCCCTCACCCCTCTCTCCCCTCTCTCCCTTTCTCTCTCCCACTTCCTCACTCTCTCTCCCTCCTTGTTTCTTTCTCTCCTCTCTTTCCTCTCTCTTTCTATATCCCCCATCTTTCTCTCCCTCTCTCTCTATCTCTACCACTCTTTCTCTCTCTCTTCCTCTAAAATATGTCTGGATAATGGGTGATGGGGGTGCACCATGTGGCCCCCCGGTTCCTACGACCATGTTCGAGGCTTTATATAGGCAGCGGTGTTTTTGTTTTTCGATCCATCTTTCATCTGTCATTATTTTTCATATCATGTGATAAACAGAATCTTCATCTCGTTCACCGCTTGTACTGACACACGCGAAACTCGTCCATTAAATTATGCTTGCACATCGCCAAAGGCTCGGTCCAAACTAGATTCACTAATCTCGTTTCGTAACTTGGACTTTGAATTCGTTACTTACAGATGTGCATAAAGGTTTCGGAGGTTTGATTTGGCCGCAAGTGGTTCCAGTGGAACCACTTTTATTGTTATTGTTAGAAAATCGGTTTCCATTGAAAGGCTGTTTAATTCGAAACTTTTAAACTATCCTAAGGTGTTCCGGTAGAATCTGTAGATATCCATAAAGGTTTCGGAATTTTGATTTGGCCCCAAGTGGTTCCAGTGAAACCACTTTTATTGTTAGAAATTAAGTTTCCGGTGGAAGGCTCCGAGGTGTTTTAATTCGAAACATTGAAAATATTCATATGTGCTGGTGGGGTGTATAGATGTGTATAAAGGTTTTGGATTTTCAATTCGGCCCCGTGTGGTGTCCGTAGCGCCACCTTTGTCGTTAGAGAATCAGTTTCCGGCGAAAGCTCCTAGGGGTTTCAATTCAAAATGTTGTTATAAAGGTTTCAGATTTTTGATTCGGCCCCATGTGGCATCCGCAGCACCACTTTTGTCGTTAGAGATCAGTTTCCAGCAAAAGGCTCCTAGGGGTTTTAAATTCAATATGGCCATAATTCTATACTCTGATTGGTTGATTCTGTTTGATGTATACTAATATATTAAATGTCGCTAATTAATTAAGATAAATTGATACCCTAATTCCATTACTTAGTTATGTTTTTTGCTTGTTACTGTTACTATCATATTTAAAATACAATGCATTTTTCAGATATTACACTTAAATTATTATTACACCATACAGTTAGCTTCAACCTCAGCGTATATCCATTGGTGTACTTTGAATAAATTTTCCATCACTTGCAATTAAGGATGTGAAATGAGATAAACAGTTGAGGGCTTTGCACACACATACCATAGTGTTTGTACATCATGTCAGATGGAGAATCCAATCTCGGTTGGAGAATCTTCAGCAGGAAAGAAATAATATTATTGTTTATCAATCAGTTTAATGTGCCATATAATGCCTTTTCATTTCTGTCTGTATCAAGCATTAACCAATAATCAAGAATACAAATGTGGAGATATACTATAGCGTGCTTTGCAACCAAGTGACACAATCTAGTTATTTATTTTTTTGTCTGGATGAGTGCTTGGAAGCCCATACCCAGGCACCATTGCTGTATGCTGATACAGACACCGTAACCTAAAGGTTTCATATTCTGAGGATGTGCTTCATTTTATTCTTGAAGTGACCTATTTCATCTATATGGATTTGATTTATTACACCTTATGGGGGAGTGCCTATGACAGTACTTCATTTCATCAGCTTAATGAAGCTCCAGTCCTCACTTTGGTATAATGAAAAGCCGTAATTGCTATTATCAACAGCATACCAGCTATAGCAATTAATGATATTGGACTGACCCACCTCACTGTAGGTGTACACAAAGTCTATACCATTCCAGGAAACGTGTGTTCAAAGGGTTAAGTTCATAGCAACTAGCAAGGTCCATGATCTATGTCAGCCAGATTGACATCACTATGAATAACGCAATCTATGCTTTTACGGCCCAGTTGGAGCCGGGGTAGCATAATACGGTGGTAATGGAGGCGTGTTGGCTTTGTGGTTAGAACATCGAATTTCAAATCGAAAGGGCCACGGTTCAGTAATGACCTGTTGTAACTGCGTTGTGTCCTTGGACACGGGATTGCCCACGTGTGTGTGTGGGGGGGGGGGGGGGGCGCTGTGGACTAAGGCGTACTGCACGCCGATGGTTCACTTGCCTTCAACCAGTGATAACGTTAGGAGTGAGTCTGACATTTGTGGTTCTTTCAGAGTACTCCGACTTCCTCCATCCGTAAAACTGTCCGACCCGACACGAGGAGTCCCTGGCTGTCGAAAGTGTCGTTAAACCCCAAAACAGAAAATACGGTAAAGAACCTAGTATACCTCAAATCGTATCTTTCTGCGAACCGTTGCTCATTAACCCTTAAGTCCTCATACAGCCACAAACTGACCATTTTATAGTGCACTGAAAAGTTACTCCATGTGTATTCTTCTTTGAGAACACTACTGGTAGGATGCATTTATCTTGACAGTGTTTTCTTATCATTATTGACTGCCTATACAGGCATGCAACAATACTGTGTCGAAACACTTCTAAGTCATCTGCAGTTGGTACATGTATATACAGTATTTATTAATGTAAAGTAATCTGAGGACCCAAGGGTTAAATCGTACCGGCAGACAGGGTCATCGCTGAGCAATGTGTAGGGGTACCCTCCCCCCCCCCCCCCCCCACCAATCCAATAATTTTTCCAGTCGGGACAGTTTGGTGTACAGTGGAGTCTTAGAAACCGATTCGCGCTTACCAGTTAGCATTTCATGGCTGATCATTTTCGTCATTGGAAGAGATTTAAAGGAAAGTTAGTTGCCCTTAATTTTCTAAAGCTGGGTAATGTCGTACTGTTTTCAAGGCAAAACTGGGGGTCGTCTTGATGTGCTGACAGCTTTTGTGTTTTTAGTGTAGTGGTATTTGTCAGTGGTGTGCATAATCCCGATGATCAAAGGGTTTCCGCTTATAGTCGGTCTATGACTTATTGGAGGGAACTACTTTCGCTGTACATTTCTTACTTTTAGTATCGACACATATAAATCTAAAGATATATTAACAATATTTTTCACCGATAAGGCCAAAATTTAGTATGAAATCAATTTTTAAACTTTATGTTTTTGTAGCGAGTTTAGTATAAATTCTTTCTAAACTCTCTGTTTGATATGTTAGTAGTATGTCAGGTAACTGATCTACCCCATTTGGATGATCTAATGGATGATCTCATGCGACGTCATAGTCACGTGACCAGTGGCGTCACGTGGGTGTTGTCATGATAGCGCATATGAGCGGCGTATTGTGATGCCATCACCATGGCGATACGTGGTATCAGCGCGCATGCACAAGACGTGTTCTTAGGTGATACATGTTTCCATTTTGTTTTATGAAGGCCGCTACTTTGGTTTCCATGGTGGCACGTTGCTACTATCATCCCGAAAGGCTTTTTATAGGACGGGGTGTGTTCTAGAGGTGTATCAGATTGGATAGGAGTAATCTAATTACTCTTGGGGCACTGTGGTGTTGTGCACTAAGGCGTACTGCACGTCCATGGTGCACTTGTCTTCAACCAATGCTAACCCTGCTTGTGCTGAGTTAGGACGTTGGGGAGTTTGACAGTTGCGTGCCGTTGCTCGGTGGTTCTCTCCCGGTACTCGATCTCCTCCACCCGTAAAACTGTCAGACATGAGGTTATCCTGACTGTCGAAAGTCTCGTCAAACCCAATAAATAAATAAATAAATAAATAAATAAATAAATAAATAAATAAAAACGAGCCAATAATTACCGAAAATCTTCAAAAACGACCCTAAACCACTGAAACAGACTCGTCGAAGACACCATCAAGGATTTATAAAAGTATCTAGCAGTAGCATAATGGACTGGGGCACACCTAATTACCCAAAAGACCAGATAATTATTTATCTAGTGAGAATTCTTCGGGAATCCTTGTTTCCTGCTCTCTCCGCCTATTCCTGGATCTGCTCCACCTCATACGGACCTGTTTTGACTATCTTAGCATTCTGTTTGGTCTTAGCTACCTCTGATCCCACCAACTGACCTTCACAATCAGCACTGCTCCATTTTCCGCAGGCTATACCTACTAATACCGAGTTATCTCCCTTGTGTATAACAACGGTCTGCATGATTCCTAAGTCTGAAGAATAATGAGAGTAATTGCTTTTTGGAGCAAATGCTCTTACGACTCTTATCCTCATTTCGGTATAGGGGGATACCTATGTCATAGTGGTGTACTGTTGTAGAATACGTTTTGAAAGATACTTATCGGAGATTACCCTTTGGAGGATACTTGCCGGACGATAATTATCTATTAGAGGACAATTATGGACTCGGGCATCTGTTCGGCTCCCGGCTTCTATCATTGTAATATCGTGATTGGCTCTCCGTACCCATCACTGCATTACATTGCATCTTAGTACCCACCAATACACTACAACCGTAGGGAAAAGGAATACCCCCGAGAGTGTTTGCCAAACCACGGAATCACATTTAACAGAATTGGCTAGGAATCCCACGTATGGAACCCCTTCCATCGCCTGGCTATGGCTTTAGAATCCCTTTCTTGGATACATTTGTTTGCTTCGGAGGTTTTATTTTTTAACACAGGACAGGATCCCTGAACCACACTTGCACTTCAGTCCCCAAGTTTTTAAAGTTTCCCCGTAGCCGTTACACCAATACAAGAATTTGCTTTGAATGCAACTGTTGCTATTGTTTTTTTACAGCCCTCCGTTCCTTGGCATCCGATACTATTCTGTTTTCTTCCACTTGTACGTTTTGCTCTCTTACTCAAGCCTGATTATAAGCAACCTGTCATTTGCAAAATGGGGTCTCCAGAGGGTGAATTTGCTGATGCTATCCCATACAGTGAGCCAATTATTCTCTAGGTACATCTTTCTGTTTTGGCTTGAAACCTTGATCCAGACTGAGGTTCACATAGGGTAAACTTTGTGATGTTATCCTGCTGTGCAGGATAACATCACCAAATTCACCCTCTGGGGACCTCATTTTGCAGATGCCAGTTTGCTTATTTTCAGGCTTGCTGTTACTATTCCTGCCAGTGCTAGCGTTCTTATTAATAACACCAATTCTCACAACTCTCATGTCCCGATGTAGTCACTATGCCTTGTTTTTCAAGAGGTGCACCATCGAACGACCGTGGATATCACATGTGGCTGTTAAAATTCGAACCTATCGTTATTTATAGACACGACGCAATACCCCATAAAGACCTCGTCTTATGCCCTAAAGTTCCGCTTTTGATTATTGGGAGGTCACTTGTCCATTAACTTACTTAGTAAATATTAATATCTTTTGGAGAGTCAGTAGCATTAGTGATGGACCAATATGAGAGTTACCGGAAAAACCGATAATCGATGCTTCTCACTGCAGTAACAACCTAAAAATCGATATCGTTACCGACAAAACAGAGATTATCAGTACAGTAAAGTTTCTTTTTTCTGATGTAGGGTATCGCATGTAGTTAAGGACATTCAATCAAGCAGTATCGCATGAGTCGATTTAGTCGACAAGAGCGATGCCGCTTGGTGAAGGCCACAGTGAGATGCAATACGGCACACCAGAAAACATCACTTTATTGATGATCTTTTTTGTATCTTATTATATATCTGCCCAGAGGTAATAAGTAAATAGTATGCCCCCTACATTTCGGAATATGTCAAGACTATTTTGGACGAAGCAAGCGATAAACGTCTGTTGTAGTTGTTGCAACGGCATGTTCTTTGTCTCTATTCCGGATTGGATGGACTCATTCTATCTCAGAATCGCGATGCATCTGACATAAATCTAAAGTACGTTCGACAACATTCGCTGAAAAATGTTTCGTTTGTGGATTTTAAACACATGTTATAAAGCAAGGTGAAAGAAGAGGACACAATTCGCACTCAGCCTCGTTCCCGTTTTTGCAGTATCATTCTGCGTACGTTTGTCAGTATCATCAGTATCACACACTATCTGATACTGTAGGAGAAATAGTGTCCGTATCAATGATAGGTATTTATATCATGCTCGCCTATGTTACCACCTGTGAAAAGCCTGTATGTTAAATTTTAGCCTTTACCTCAACTACCGGTGTAAAGCTACTACTGCGGTTCAAAAAGAATTTTAAACATTCACACTTCGCGATGTTTCATTCAAACATACGACATTTTGCGATACTATCTACTACGGGCAATGCCTCATTAAGTTTAAAATACCTGGAATTAAATATTTAAAATAAAATTTAAGAATTGTTAATAATAATCTGACTGAAAAAGCAAGGTAAATTCAATCAACTTTGACGATGTGCCTAGCTGTCAATCAAGCATTCACGTACAGCCGACAGGACTACCCACCGGGGCAGATGTAAACAAAAACAAACCCGTGTGTTTGTGATAGAAAGTGCCGTTTTTTTCTCCATTTTAAGTGACAAAGTCGATTATTCATTAAGAGCATGGTATAAATAAAACAAATAGGTACTATGACCGGTAATCAGATTTAAACCACCCGTAGAATAAAGGTTTTAACCACTCGGCAAACCGAGGTGCTAAAACCCTTATCCGACTCGTGGTTTAAATATGATTACTGGCCCTAGTACCTATTTATTCTATATGTAATAAGTATAATGGAACTGAGCAATAGCGGCTGAGCTAGGATTCTGAAATGGGGGGGGGGGGGGGGGGGGCAATATATACAGGGGGCCCGGCATGACATGCCGTATGCGTGTCCCGAAGCCCGAAGAGTCGAATGAGTGGTGGGTTTCTGGAGGGGATGTCCCCCATATAGAGTGGGGGTTTGGGGAAATTTTGAAGAATCTAGTGCTCTGAGAGTGAATTTGGAGTAACATTTGCGTCCAGCTGGAGGTAATTATCTATGCTAGGAATTGTAGTGTGGACAGACATGCTAATGTCTGTATCGTTCTCATGAGCAACAGTTTCTCCAACAGATCTTATTTTGGTAAAATGATTGGTGATTGTTTGAAGTTTCAATAAATATATCACCAAATATCTGCATACCAGCATTCTCCATCAATCTTTCTCATAAATGACTTGCATATCAAATATGACGAAGATCCGTTCATTACGCAAGAAGTATATATAGAAACAAGGACAGACGGACGAACCATTTACATATGGCCGGTTTTCAAACCAGGACAATAGCCCATTATTTGGTTAGTATCATATCGGCCGAGATATCAGCCCGAGGGTAACTCCATATCAGTCTGAGACCGAAGACTGAAGGCTGATGTAAAGTTACTGATGGTTGTGGTCCTTTTTGTGGGTATAACAGTACTACAGTACTACATAGTTTGGATTAGAGCTGCCCGCCTTGAAAAGTGACACTCATAAATTGTGCGCACTCCGAAACTTTGCAGCCTTGAGAAAAATGAATTGTTTTAATAAACTATTGAATCATTCTACGGACATTTTGCATTATTGCTGAATACTCCAGAGAAATAAATAAGATGATTTTATGATTTTTTCACCCCCAGAAATGCAATTGACCATTCGTGTATTTCTGTTCGGATTTAAAGACAATCACAACCGATAATCGTTAACTTCATTAACCCTTTATCCCCCGGCGACCACTTTTCCGACTAGGAACCTGATACGTAATAGCGTCATTAAATAATATGGTTTTTCAATAAATGTGTGGATAGACCAATCAATATTTTCAACGTGCAGCCCGAGGCTGCACGTTGAAAATATTGATTGGTCTACCCCAAATAATGAATATGAACTCTTCTAATTGCTGCCATTGAACTGGCATGGGAGATACCACTAGAGTTCGAAGGGTTAATACTTCAAGAACATCAAAGATGTGCAATCTATAGGCCCCTTTAACTCAAAATTAATGAAAGTGATTTTACAACTTAATATTGAATCGTCCCTTGAAAGCTTTAAAGCATTGCAGTTGACGTCTTTATGCTTTCAATGGGTGGAATTATGTCACTCACATCATAACCATTGATATGCATACAATATACATACATGTACATACAAGACACGAGAGAGTCCAATTCATGCATGTATTGTGGGCTGCAAGCTATTTCTTTTTGAATGACGGTAACGGTGACTCTGATAATAATAACTCTAATTATTTTTATTATTATTATTATTGTTATTATTATTATGTGTTGCCACAAGATAATATCTTTCCACAAGAAAATACATATTGTGTTGCGGGCACAAGATACTATCTCGTAGAGCTCGTTCCAATGAGGGGTCATAACCTATGTTTTTGAGACAAAAAATGAAAAAAAATTAGTTATTCAAGAATTTTTTTTACAAGTGTCGTCTCTTTTCATGGTAGGTAAAGGGTTAATATGTGTAAAACATTCGCTGTAGCTCATTGGTTAAGGTATTGGACTTAGATCAAAAGTCATGTATTCGACACCGACAAGCATGATGAATGTTGTATCTTCCGGAAAGACACCCAAGGCCTAATTCCAACTGCCAAGTTTAGCACTCTGTTCTTGAGCGTACTGCATGCCGATGCGAGGCCTAAACTTGCCTTTATCCGATGCTAACTCTGCTAGTGCAAGTTCAGTAAGTTAGGCTGCTTAATATGTTTACTTGCCGCTGCTCTGTGGTTCTCGTGTTCTACGGCTCTCCTTATCAGAAAAGTCATTCGACATATACTAAATGAGATATATTTGCAATTTAGCGAAGTTCAAAATAATGGTATTGGGGAAATATGCCACTAGGAAGTGTTCGGATTAGTGGCGCGGTTGGGTAGGGTCTCCAGATAGGGACATTTGGGACATATTTTTTTTTATTTCTCCGGGAGAGACCCCGATCCACCCACGTAAGAGGTACACATCCCTCGTACCTTCCTTTCAGTGAAAAAGATGGCCAGAAGCGTACGTCTCAGGTATTCATAAATACAGAGGATATGAACCTGCAGGAGTAGCTTTTATGGATGGTGGCTTGAAACATGGTTCATTCAGAGTCACTGTCTTGAAAATAAAAATATTAACTTTGGTAAAACCAAGAAGCGCGCGCAGGCGTGGTTTTGAAAAAAATCAAAACCAGTGGAATGAACGGCTAATTTCAGTTATGTATAAACGTACCTTTTTGGTAAAACCCAGTCTTGGAAATATTATTCTGGACGAAAGAAATAAAACTGAATGTGAAAAGAAAACTAGTTTTTTTTTAAAAATCGTTACAAAATATTTTTTCTTAAACGCCTTCTGTGCGTATCAGACAGAAATAGCAATAGCAGACGATGCAAAACGTCAAAAGCAGGGGTTGTTCAATTTAAATAATTTCTGTCAAAAGTAGAGTAATTGTACTCGATACTTTCCGTGTAGTTGATTCGGAAATATCCGTGTAGATTAATTAACTTTCTAATTAATCCGAAAAAAGACAACTGTTTTGTTGCGGTGTTGAAAGTATTTGAAGCATTTCTAGGGGCACGAATCGTTTTTGAATTTGTTCTTTGGAAAGGGAATCTCGCCATTTCTCACTGATTGGCGATTGAAAGGCAACGTTTGATTTCTTTCAAGAACAGGGGTTTTCTACATCCGGTTTCGGAATCGGAGGACCGATTGGATGGTATGTGATTATGTAGCTTACCACTAATTTTCAATTTCACATACGCTTTACCGAATAGGCTTGCTTCAAAGCAGCCTTGGGGCTGCTTTTGCGCGCGCTATCACGTAATGTCCTGCGAATATTCGAGATTCGATTCGATATCGATATCATAGATCTGCGTCGAGATCGATCCCAAATCTTTCTTAAGATTCGATTTTTTTTCGAATCTCTCGTGCTCAGCGTAATTTGTTACATTTCTAACGATTATTGGATAAAAATGACATCAGACACTTCATTCATGTACACGCTTAATTCATATTTAATTGAGTAACTGACAACGTTTAATTGTTAGATTAGTAGTTTTGACTATAAAACCTCCACGGGTCGTACACGACGTGCAGTTAATTTCTCGGACCCACTTCAATGAATAATGATCTTCGGTTAGGGAAGAGTTCAGAATATCCAGTCTGATACAATTAAATGTGCATTTTTGTGGTGATAGTAACACGTTAACACTGCGAACTATGCAATCCCGTCCGCGAAAATAGACTCAAAATTAAAGGTCGGACAGTACCATCGACCATAATCAACGGTATTAACAAAGCAACGCGTTACAAAGACAGTCACCGAGAGTGACCGACTAACAGGGTGGCCTGTCTTTTTGTTCCTTGACCAGTTCGTTCCCCAGGTCATTTTGCTCCTTTACCAATTCGTACTGAGTCGTTTCGTACCCACATAAACATACTGGGGTGAGAGAGTGATGTGCTGACCACGTGGATTCGTGTGCTGGGCTCTGATGCCATTGGTCACGGATTTGATCTCTAATCTGGGGTGATTCCGAAATGACCGAACATTCTCTGGCAACATCAATTTTGGTATTGATGCGGTTACAACGTACATTCCAATCGTACTGTAAATACAAGTACGGATGGAACGCTGGGTATATAATGAAGAACATAAGCAGCACTCACAATTTAATATAGTAAATATTCACGGCCCTGCCTGCCCCCTGCACCGCCTCGTCTCTGGATATATCACCTTTCCATGCGCCGAATCGAAGGTACAATATTGATTGATACCTAGGAGGTGCAATTGTGGGAGTCTATGTGGCTCACATTGTCCAGAAGCAGTCGTTGTTGACACTGATTACGGTGAATATTAACAAGCTAAGTTCACACTTCCAAAGAACTTACCAGTTACTTATAACGACATCGATACTCGTTATAACGCCCTTACGATTTGTTAACCCTTTACCTAACGTAACGGCCAAAACCGGCCAGCGCTATTCTCAAAAATCGCCAATTAATTTTCAAAATATTTTCATTTTTTGTCTCAAAAACATAGGGTATGACCCCTCGTTGGGACGAGCTCATCGAGCTCGTTCCAACGAGGGGTCATAACCTATGTTTTTGAGACAAAAAATGAAAAAAATTAATTATTCAAGAATTTTTTTTGCAAGTGTCGTCTGCTTTTCATGTTAGGTAAAGGGTTAAAATGTCTTCACGACTTGTTATAATGAATTATGAACTCCTTATTACGACTTTCCATTGTTTTATAACGACTCTAAAGCTCATTGTAACAGTTTCACATCTCAAAAGGAACTCGTCAACTCACAATAATGGCATCACAACTGACTATAATGATTTCACACATACTAATCAAATACTAATCGTTAACGACCTGAGGTGTTATACAGTACAGTCGCATTGGACTGGTCGTAATTCACGCGTGGGCAGTAATGTCCGCGCATGCGTTTACCAGGTAAAAATCATCATTAGGAAAATTTTAATTAATGAAACAACGGATACAACCCGGTGCTTCATTAATTAAATTGTTGATGATTATACCTATAATTAGTGTTTGGAATCTAATATAATTACATCAGTGAAAATATTGCCCATCAGTGGAAAGTGACCAATCCACTGTTCCGTACTGTAACTACATCATGTTAGAGTTATGTTGACAAAACTCAGACAATGCCTGTGGCCGTAGTTTGGAGTGGGGGCAAGTGTTGTGGAAGTGGAAATTATGGAATAGTATTTTCACGTAAGTTCTATCCAGCAATTTGCAAGCACTTAAAGGTGTTTGTAAGTTTTTTTGGTATATTAACTGCAGTACAGATATTAGTTGGATATAGCTTAACAATTCTAATGGGAGCGAGATGGTCGGGGTCAAACGTTATTCTCAGCAACTGGATGTTTTTCGTGCAGCAAACGGGTAACAGCATCGCTAGCTCTTGTTACCTGCATGTTTTAGAATGTCTGGCGTCATTACTATGTGTTTCAGCTACTTTAGCCATTCAGAAGACGCGTTCAATGCTGATAAAGGGACAACTCGTTATAATGACTTTAAAACTTGTGGCGAATTGCCAGCCAATTATAACAACTTGTCAAGTCAATACATATTGACTTCACAACCTGTTATAACAACTGAGAAACGGGTTGTAACGACGTTTTCGTTCGATATAAAACCATATCTCCTAACAGTACATTCATAGCTCAATAAAACGATTCGACAACTGGCTAAAATGACATCACAGCTCGTTATGATAACTTCACAACTCGTTATTAGTCAACTCGTTATAATGACATCACAACTCACTACGAATTTACAATTCCTTGTAACGACTCGCCATTTCGTTATAATGACTTGGTAACTCACTATTGCAACATCTCAACTCGTTATCATGACTCCACAACTCGTTATAATTGCGTTCTAAGTCGTTTTAACAATTCCTTAACAACTATAATAACTTCGCAACTCGTTTTTACCTCTCGCCAAGATATGCCGTACTAATGACATTACAGCTCGTTATAATGACCTCACAAACTCATTATGACATTACAGCTCATTATAATGACTTCACAACTCGTTATAATGACACATCAACCCATTATAACTACCAATCTACTCGTTATAGCGACTTCAAAACACGTTTCTGTAACTTGTCAATTATCAGGACCTCACATCTCATAACTATACTTGCCAACTCAATATTATGATTTGCCAACTCATTATGACTTTTGGAGCCCATTATAACTTGTCAGCTCGTTTTGACGACTGGTAGAATCGCTTTACCCACTTCACAAATCATAATGATTTTCAACTCGCTATAACGATTTCACAATTCATTATAATGAATTTAAATCCCATTGTAGCGACTTGTCATCTAGTGTCAACATGGCAATTCATTATAACGACTTTACAAGTCTTTAGTTTAAACAATATTTATTTCCAATATACATAGATACTATATACAACAAAAACATATGTGTGGATTCGACAGGAAGCTGCACGCTTATCAAGGTCGTTTCCACCAAAGTACAAATAAGTAGACAATCGAGGTGGCAACTACGTATGTAATATTTTTATAACCCAATCTGTTGCCAATAGCTTCATACAATTGTGAGAAATATTTCATTCGATGGGTTATAGAGAAACAGCTCGATGTTGATTGGAAGTAAATTTAATAAGGTTAGGTATAGGAAGGAGGAATATTTAGATTGAGAC